>VZSR01000393.1:15367197-15444114 GCA_013398615.1 Brachypodius melanocephalos | reverse complement strand
CGACAGCCTTGACTCTTTTAAACCCACATCTATACTAATGTATGGGAGGTTATTCTGAATTCAATTGATATATAGTTATGTATAAAAATGAGAAACTTCTATTTTTACACCTCTCCCTCCTATGAACTGTCAGGCATTTTGGGCTCTTTTTTCGACGGACTCTGCCTGACACCCTTTTCTCTCCTCTCACCTGCTCCTCCACCCTCTCATTCCCTCCCACAGACACTGTGGTGCCCTCAAGATAGAAGGCTTCAAAACACAGGAAAATTATTTCCCTGAATTCCTTAGTGCAGGAGAATGTTAAAAGCTGACACATGTTCCAAAATGCAACTGCACTTATGCAAGTGCCCAGAAAAGCTCTTCCTCATGAAAACCCAATCAAAAACTGCTTGAGGCCAGAAGAATATTCTTGGACATACTACTGGTATTTTTCACAATGTTCTTTATTAGACTGGTGCTTTCAGCTGCTGAGAATGCATGGATAAACCCACTTTTTGCTTCTACTTCAGAGAAGAGGCCTTGGTTTTTAAACAAAAACTAGAGGTAACTTACACCTAGAGACTAATCTACCAGCCAAAACAAAACAGAAAAAAACCAAACAAACAAAAAACAAACAACCCCCCCCCCAAAAAACCCCACAACAACAAAAAACAAACCAACAAAACCCACCATCTTATTTTTAGGTATTAAACAAGTCAAAGAACACAGCAAGCAAAGGAAAATACCTGCTCCACAGCTGGGTTTTCAAATAGATAATTTCTGTTGTCATCAGGATGCAGAGCAAGACCAAAATACAGATTACATCAGCTCTTAAGTGTTCTTACACCAGGTACAGCTTTGCCAGTACCTGTTCTCAGGTAAAGGTTATAATTAAGCACAGCTGCAGTCAGGTTCTGAGGGCACTAATGTTTTAAATTAACAATTGCATGAACAAGTCACAATTACTTCAACTACAAACTCAACAATCACATAAACTGTTCAATTAACAATAATACAATTCTTATCAGAGGGGAAAGGAATTTCTCCTTCCAATTAATCATCACTTTCTGTATCACTGTCTTCTGAAGACTCAAACCAGTCCTCAGATCCCGCAGGAGGGTAGCTCAGTTTTGCAGGACCTGGAACTGATTTATAAAAGTGTAACATTTATAAATCAGGAAAAAAATGAGTCCCAGAACAAATACACGGTACTATTAAATGACCCAACCCAGCAAGTCCCAATGCTTTTGACTACAAACTAGACCAAAACACTCAGAACTACTTCTATCTGCCCACAGTTTGTGCTGACAGAAAAAAGTGCCCTGCTGCCTCTAATTTGCTCTAGAAGTCCTCTCAGTTCTTTTCAGAGAATCTGAGCAACCTGCTAAAATAAGTGAGTATTTCAGATAAAGACAATGCAAAAAGAGGAATGCTGATCATTTTATGTATTATAAACACAGACTCATTCAATCCTTACCAACGGTAAAAGGCCTTTCATCTTCAGACTCTTCCCAGTGTTCAAAATCTAAGGATACGTGAACATTCTGTTGACAAAAACACTGTTTGAAATACCTGCTCTGCTGCACAGCAAACGTGTTCAGAACATTCAACAGCTCTCAAATTAATTTTCGCTTTACCTTGTTCTTCAGTAATCTGCACCACGCTCCTTTTTTCTCTTTTACCAGTGAAATCACAGCCTCTGTATCCTTATTCACACATGTGGACTTCTCTGCAATTACTGACTCATACAGCTCCAGGTCAGCCACATAAAGTTTGCCTTCTGAATAAGCACTGCAATATACAAGAAGTTTAAAAAAATTGAATCTGAACAAAGACACTTTGATGATTATACTGAAGTTTCTTAAACCTACCTGAAAGCCACCTTCTCTCTAGAGAACTCACATTTACTGTCAGCTGCCTTCAGTATTTGTACCCTTAGTGTCACAGTCTCATTATCTTGAAACCACTTGATTTGTGGATGACAGCTGAAAGAAAGTTATAGTACATATTTTCCAAAGCAGAAAAGCACTGAGGTTTAGCCAAGTTGTCTCACACAGAGCCAGAATTTGCTCATGAAGTCACAACTCAGCCAAGGAGCCTGGGCCACGCAGACCTGACACCAGCAGCAGTGCCAGGCAAGCAGGTGATGGGACACCAGCCAAGCTTCCTACAAAAGTACATTCCGAGTCTTTGGAGGAGCACATCTGCAAGTTCCCTGGGGAGACATGCTCCACTGACTCTGATAGCCAAAAGAAACACACTCATTTCAGGATGCCACCACAGTCTGCCCTTGAAGTGCCAAAGGAAATGCTAACAGCAAAACCAACCTCCAGGAGAAAGAAGGAACTTTTCAGCTGACCACAGACATAGAGACAGAACAATCCTGTTTGGCAGTTCACATAAAAGCAAGATAGGAACAAACCACTATTTTCTTACCCTTTTTGCTGATGCACAGTAGAGTCTTCTGCTTCTTTTGTTTGAACTGCATCATCTAAAAAGAAGACATCCAGAAACATCTTTTATACCTCCCTATACTATAGAAACCAGGTATTTCCAGAATTCCCGTACACATCATAAAAATAACTTGCTAGCAATCAAATTACTGTCTTTGTCCTTTATATTGTATGCTTCCTATCCTGAAAGAGTTCATAAAGTTAATAATTTGACTAAAAATATTAATTATCAAGTATACTGTAATTAGCGTAAGAAGATTTAAAAAAACCTAACCAAACATGCTGTTTTTCCAGGTCAGGTACAGGTTTTCTCCAGTTTCAAAACATTATTTATTTGACACCCGAAACATATAATTTTGGGAATTAGTGGGGAGTTTCAGGGATGAAATGACTAATACCACTGTCAACGTAACAGCTTGAAACATGGCATTAGTGTGACTATTACCAGGGAAAAAAGCCTTCTACAATCAGCACTCCTGCCTTTTTATCTGCTAGGACTTCACCTTCCACTGCTCCAAACTCATGTGTCAGCTGCTGCTAGCAGGTAATCCTGACCCCCTGCTATGCCTAAGCACTTCTAAGCCTCTACTGACAGAAGCAAGCACATCCTTTAGATTAAAACGAAATGGTGGCAAGGAAGCACCATTTTCTGCCATCCTGAATCTTGGGGAAAAAAAATTAACCTCTCAAGAGAACAGCATTATTATTCACACTCGTATTTCAACAGATTTCAACTCCCTTAAACCCTATGGGCTTGGACAGCAGAGCTCTTGTCCTCTCTACAGCAGAGACTTCTGCTTACATGTTCCACTCAGAGCCGAAGAATTCCAAGTGTCTGAAGGCCAGAGCATTCCCCAAACAGCCACACAGTTACAGCAGCAAGAGTCACGCTCACGACATCTCCTGACTGCTCACTGCAAGGCAGCTCTGGCTGACTGCAAGGATCAGCCACATGGTGCTGCTCTGTACACCCAGAGCAGTCTGCAGCTGCCAGGATGACTGTTATGCTGATATCAAGCATCCAACTTGAACTCAAGTTTAAAAACTTCTGGAAATGATGGAAGGCTTACTGCTTGGAGGAGTCACAGAACTGTTACAGCTTTCAGCAGAATCTTCCTGTATCGATGTATCCTGTGGACTTGACGCCTCCTCTAGATCAGCTGTGTCCTCTTTTGTGCTTCTAAACACAGGATAAAGCAGTTTTAAAAGAAAACCCACAAATGACAGTCAGCTTCACCTTACTTTACCTCCCCCTACTTTAACCTGTACCTTACTAACAAAGCCTGTACTGAAGTTCCAAATTTTTCAACAGCAGTCTCAGGCTTAGCAGGTCTGTAAAAAAAATTGCAAGTTGTTTTATTTTTTTCTAAGCAGTTGCATTACACACATTTCAGCACAGCACCACAATGAAGTTGTCTGGTCCCTAGCATTGTATGCTTTGGCAATGACATCGAGGTTCCCAACCTTCCTTTCCCAGGAGAAAGGAATAAATGCAAACCTGAAATACCAGATGCTTACTGATTGGTACGCATCCGAACCAGCTACTGAGCATCATAATTATAACAGAATCTGAATTCAGACTCCATACTTTATTACTAACTTGCCTGTCTGCATCAAATTATATGTTAACATTTTCTGGAATTACAGTTTTCTTCTCCTTGGGGTTATGAGGCTAAAGATAGTTAATGGGAAGTAAACACATTACAAACACAAGTGTTTCTGCATTTAAAGGAAAACCACTGTCAGTAATATTAAATATACTCAGTTAAACAGAATTTTTCTCTTAATGAAGTATATGCTGAAAAAGAACTTGCAAACACTTACAAATGCTCCAACCTCTCTGCGTTATCCAAAACTGGTATCTGTCTGCACAGCTTCTGAATTTCTCCTACATGTTCAGGATTGTCAGTTCCCAAACCCGTCGACAAAATCTCAGATCGAATGTTGTACTCATTGATCCATATCTTTATTATGGGAAGATTGGTAACCCTAACCTTGAATTACACAACAAAATAAAGGGAAAGCACAGCTCGTCAATGGTCTCTCTCCAACTCAAAGCTGTTCTTTTAGTCAAACTTCAAACATAGCCCTACTGACTTATGCCTGCAGGCAATTTGGGTTTCCTGATTCTCGGACAGGAACTTCCCCATGTTTAATTGTTTTCCAAGTATCAACATCATTTGCATTGCGATAATGGCTCAAGTAACTGGCTGTTTGCCCTGGCAAAACCAGGATGGCAATTAAGTAAACAGTGCCAGCCCTGATCATGTAAGTGACAGCCATGATATACCTCGTGCAGTGAAGAACTGTGAGTCCTGAACAATCCCAGAACAGCTGAGGGGGTGGGGGACACAATAAAAAACCCCAAAGCCTAGAAACTGGTGAAAGGTTGAGCTACACCATATGGGAACAGAAGCTCCTGAAAAGAATGACTTCCAGATAATTTTCTCTTTCCAATCCATTTTTTCACT
The DNA here is from genome assembly GCA_013398615.1 of Brachypodius melanocephalos. Lineage (NCBI taxonomy): Eukaryota > Metazoa > Chordata > Aves > Passeriformes > Pycnonotidae > Brachypodius > Brachypodius melanocephalos. Next base: position 15,439,211 of record VZSR01000393.1, on the reverse strand, counting down.
TGACTTGCTCCACAAAATCAAGAAGTCTGCTGGATGCTAATGGATGTCAAACTGTAGAACAAGAAAAATCCAAGAACAAGAGCACCCATTTTTCCTGTTCTGATCGAGAAAATAAAGGAGAAAAGCTTCAATGTTTTTTAATTTGCAGAAAATTTTAGACTAAAACCGACTGCAAATTAGTGTAAGAGCTGTAAGAGTAGACTTAGAATTATAAACAGAATAAATGAAATCTACATCAAGAGCTGCTGGATATCAGCAAACCGTCTTTGCAGGATCCAAGGTTTATTCTTCCACAGGAATATGACAAACTGCAGAACTGATTTCACAAGACAAACTATTGAACACTAGTACCTCCCAAATACACTTTTATTACTAACTTTGTGGAATAGCCTTGCACCATGTGCACATATACTAAGATTTCCCAGTGCTGCCATTCTGTACCTACCATTGGGTCTACCCAAACTGTCTTTCCCAAGGTATGCACCACTTTTGCATGATGAAGTTTTCCTTTAATTTTGTGATTAATGTGATCTGTCACCTAGGAAAAACAAGTTGTCACTGTACTTGAGATGTACGGATATCAACACAGCTTTACAGTCACTTTCACTACAATGAAACAACACTTTCTGAACTTAGCAATGAAAAGGATGTTCAACAAATAAATACAGTTTTGAGTAAACCACTTTAAACTTAACTCTAAGTTATAACAGCATTAGCCTTCAAGGACTTTCCTTAATGAAAGATCACTGAAACAGCTCAGTTTAGAGAGACTACACTTCCCCTGTTCCTCCCCAACAATCTAAAACAGTGAGACTCTGTTCTAAAGAAAGACAGTTAAATCAGAAAAAGAAATTCCCATGAACTTCACTGTATTATTTTATAGAAAAACCAAAAAAGAAAACTGACCTTCTTAGAATTTGCCCCAATAGCAGGTATTTAGTGTCAATACTAGTAAGCAATGCAATCTGGTACCCAAGTTTACAGTTTGTAACTGTTTTCTTGTAGAAAACAGAGAGAAGGTAAAGAATATAAAGGAAATACCATGCAAAATCTGCTTATTACCTTTGGATTCCATTCAGCTTCATTATCTATGGGTTTTACTCTACAAACTACAATTTCCACAGCCTGAGGTGGCAGACTCTGAAACCTTGCAGGTAAGTGAAGCAGCTGATCACTATTCACTTGACTTGTCCTGCCTTCATCTATATATTTAATTGTGACCTTACAGACATTTTCTTCATCTTTTGCTGGAGTCTCTGTCACCTGAACCCTTCATGTAGTAGGAAAAGAAACAATTATTATTCATGTAACCAGTTGTGCAAATTATTTTTTAAACCAGCTCTATTTTAAAACTGGCATTTTCACAGCTCACTCTGTAACTAAATGCATGTGTGGGGAATCATCTTGTTTGCCAGTCAGGAACTCAGAGTAAGCAAGAGCTTTTTAAAAGCATTATTAGCATAGCAGTGATTTTTTGCTGCTTTTGATGAGAGGCTGATTTTTTTCTTTACCTAACAGTCAAGTTTTTTAAAAGCTTTGTATAAATACATGCACATGAATAAAGTAAAAAGCCAACAAAATTTTACCTGTGGCAAACGGCTCCCTCACATAACCCATAAAACACTGACTTCTCCACGGTGTTAACAGAAATCTTATGTCCTTGTACCTTGAAATAATCATTCATTTCTTTAGCAAGAACTGTATATTGGTCCTTTTCTTTCTTGATTATTCGACCAAAGTAGTTTGTTGCATGTACAATGAGGAGAGGCAGGATCTGAAAGGACCAAATACATCAGCAGAAAGGAGGGGTGGATGATTTCTCAAGTCTTCATACATACATCACATACCTCTTCCAACCATAAAAGGTGACAGATGTTGCTGTATACACACATTTCAGAAAACAGTGAGTTGTTGTTGTTATTCTCAATCCTAACTGCTCATAATTCAGTCAGCAGTGGACAGCAATGTATGCAGCAAGAACTGTTGGGTGTCAGGTGATGATATTTCACCTCAGTGAACACCAGCAAGTTCTGCCAATTATCTGCTCACCACTCACACTCTGCACCAATCAAGCTCTACTCTGAACACTCTCCAGCCTTACAGGGAGTTTTACAAGAACAGAATGCCTTTTTTGCACCAAAATTACTCAAATAAAAGACTCCAAACACACAGCTGTGCACACCAATGCGTAAAAACGCTGCTGTGAGTGCACCTCAGATAAAGCCCCAGTCTCAAAGGGAGCTGGAAACAAACTCTAACTGGGATGTGAAGAATCACCATAGCAAAGACAACCTTATAGCCATGAAGGTTTCATGAATGCCGATCTACTAAAAAAGAAGTAACTAACACAGCACTCCGTAGCAAAAGAATCTTCCAAAGCATTGATATTTCTTAAGGAAATAACTCAAATGTTCTACCTACAAGAGAGGACCTCTCCAGTTCTTGGGCATACTATAAATGAAAAAACATTATCTAATCCCAAGGCCAGAAAATGCTCAGTTTTCAGCAAGTTTGCACAAACATGTCAGCGAAGAAAAAAAATCCTTCAACTTCTCTTCGCTCCCAGAGATTACTTTGTGTTTCCCCTACAAGAAATACAAGTTTCTATAAACCTCCATTTTTGTTAATTTTCATATATGGTCTCAAATTACAAAGGGAATGAATACACATGACACAAGTCCTCTCCCCACAAAATGTGGATCTTCAAAGCAGAAAAAAACCCTGAGGTAAACTCAGAATTACCTGCAAAACAGTTCCAGTTCAAGCTAAGGACACAAGGAACATCTGGCACACTGATTTATGCAAGGGAGAGGAGAAAAAGCTAGAGAATAACAAATAGCCATGAAAAGTAATATCCGTATTGCAGTAGGATTAATGGAATACAAAAAATGAAGTAACATGCTAAGTAGCTGTTTAAGACCTGTCCTCTTGGTACCCAAGCCCAAGGAAAACTGTAACTTACTGTCACACGTTCAGGTGTTTCTATCATTTCATCTGCAAGATTCTGGGCCCTGTCTATTGATAAATTAATTACATGACGATCTGGACACTCCATTCGGTTCCTGCATTAAAAAAAAACCAAAACAAAAGAGGTTTAGAAAAAAGCTCTCTGCTTTCAGTTGTAAACTACTGTTAAGTGACTTGCAACAGAAAAAAAATTCACGAGCAAAACCTGTTTTAGATAAAAACATCCAACAGGAAAATTCATCAAGGAATCAGCAGCAATCATCATTCAGGGCACAAAATCCTGCCATTTCCTTACCTGCAAATCCCAAATGTTTTAAGAGAAGTGCACAGGGGCCTTGAAAATTTCTCATTTTCCTCAGATTCTCGCAGCCTGGCAGTCAAATCATAGAGTTCTTCTGCAATTTCAGCTTCTGCATGCTTTAAATAGCGGAGAATCCCAGGCACATGACAGGAACTGCTCTCAGTCAGCAGAATGACTGACTTGGCCTTAGTATGTTCCTGATCTCCAGCAGAATCCTAGAAGCAATAAGAATATTTTTGAAAACGTTTCTGTATCCACCAGTAATAATCCAGTGTAGCATTACCCAGTCAAGGTTCACCCAAACCTTTATCCCCGTGAAGAAGTTGTCACTCAGGCTTTGCAGGCGCTGCCCAAAGACTCCTGGAGATGGGAAACTGAAATGGATCACACAAGTTGCATCTGTGATTCCCAAGGACTGCAGGCAGTCATCTGTTAGAACTAAGCACATGTTTCACACAGATATGTAACTGTAATAGTTCAAACATGGGAAGTATCACATCACAGGCACCACAGCTGATTCCCTTCTCCCCACTCACTGACTGGAAGATTAATTTTTCCCCAATACATTCCTATCAGGCTTTTTGTTTTTCCATCAGCATATGGCAGAGACAGCATTTCATGTCAATCCCACAGAATTCTCTATTTCCTGTCAGCACTACATAACACGGAGAATTGAGCACTGCCCAGTAAGTCACAAGAGTAAGACAGGAAGACAGCTGAAATAGTGCAGGAATTCTCATAGCTCTGTATGAACCTACAAAGCAAAAAGAAGTTCGCCTTCTTCTTTTTGTTGATATGAAAAACAAATTGAATTTGAAAACAGATAAAGGCCTTTGTTCCTGCAAAAAAATCTCAGTGGAACCTACAAAAAATAATTACAATACATCTTTGGTGTTTCAAAATTATTTCAGCCTTAGTATCTCCTCTGTAGCAGAGACAATTGTAAAATGATGGAAAATCTTTGAAAATATTAGTAGTTCTTTTAACCAAGCAGAGAAAATAACAGGACAAAAGGAAAGGAAAAAATCCCAAGAGCTCTAGCATTAAGATGCAAATAGAGAACTGGAAAGAGTTCATAGGGATCTGCCCCTGTGGAAGTGGTGAGCTAACTCAGTGTAAGTGCTTGGTGCAGATCACAGCTCAGCATTAAGATACAATCCCAACCAGAGAATCCTCACCTAACACAGCAGGAATGCCAGAACTGTGCATTTTTTTCCACCTCTCCAAGACACACTGAGCATTACACTTGCTCTCCTTATGCTTTTTCAAGGAAACTATTGAGTTGCTCTTCAGTGCCTGCATGGCAAAGTGAAAAGTTACACATTCCTGCAATGCTGCAGTACTTGCTCCAATCCACTCTAATAAGCAGCATCTCTTACTAGAATTTAGCATGTCTTACTGTAGAGATACAAGAAAAAAAGCTAATGAAATTTAGGTTGCTTATATATTAAAAAAGTACTAATGGAGATAAGGTTCATTAATTTCCTGTATAAAAAGAGAACTACAGGCTCATGTTCCCATGTATTAATACATTAGACAGATATTTAACAAAGTAAAAATGTCAAGCTCTTCCCCTCACTGATGTATCATCTCTGACTCCGTGATCTAACAACAAGCAGATTCACGTTTCAGTCTCTCAGAACAAGCACTCTTCATTACCCAAACCCTTGAAATATTTTCACAGGCCAGGTAAAATATTTGAAGTTGGTGTACACAAGAATTACGATGAACAGACTCAATCCTTCTCTAATACCAACATCCACTTTTTAAAGTGGTGGCAGGGTTGGTTTTGATATGCTTGAACCCTCAAATATTCAAGTGAAATGTGTTAGAAAGTCACAATCCCAAACCAGATTTGCTAATCATTAAAGAATAAACATTCCAGATATACTAACATTTACATGAGAAAAGAAACCTTTAAGTATCACATGATCTATGCCAGCTATTTGCTGGCAGTTTGGGGTTACTTTTAGGAATGATTAACTTGCAAATTCACATTCCTCCTTTATTCTCAGAAGCCAAGATATTTTAGTTTGTTATGACTTTAAAATTCAAAAAAGCTCTGCTTATCTATCTAAGTTTAAACACTCTCTTACCTTATGAATCATCTCTACATCAGTTACTGAATCAGCGAGTACCAGCACTTTCTGAAGATTCCTCTGGGTAAAATCCAGGATTTTGAGCAACTCAGCAGTTCTGTTGCTGTTCATGCAGGGGTGCACCACCTAACAGCAAATACAGAACAGAGGGCTGGTAATTCACATAACCCATACATATTTTACTATATAATTCTTCTTAATCCCAACCCTAATGCATCCACACACTGATATTTTCAGTTCTGCTCAATCACTAAGGCTTCTCACAAAAACTCACGGGTTTTCAGTCCCCTGACATGCTCAGAGTATCTACTTTTGGAGATTTCCCTACACTTAAAATCCACAAACTACTCCATTCTGAGACACAGAGTAAAGTAAAATCAAATTTAAACTACTCTGTGTTACTCTTAAGGGCTATACCATACTGACTGGAAATTAAGTAAAATGATATCTAAGAATATCTAACAGGCTTTCTAGAAAATTGAGGTCAAAAGTTTGGTATTGTGTGAAAGCAGAAAACCAAGTGCTTTTATTAGATTTGCCTTGGCAATGCTTACCTTGTAGCTCTGCCAATCACAGCAAGAAACTGCAAAAACATTCTGGTAACATTCTAGTCAAAAACTGTACTGTTTGCAAATACATCTCATCAAATTTAGACTCATTTGCTCTAATCATGAAATATTCAAGGGACTGTCTTCATTTCAGTTCTATAAAAGAAATTAAGAGAACTCCAGCTCCTTCAGTGACCCACTTACACATGATTTCTCACAGCCACTTCAGCTCACATTGGAAGGCAGCACTGCAGCACCACCTGCTCCCAATAAACCAGCAGCAGCCACATATCCATGCACTCACACCATTTCCAAAGTTTTACCTGTTGCACATTTCCAAAGATGGCAGCTTCTTCGATAACTGTTATCACAATGTGAGGATCATTCATGAACTCCTTTATCAAGGGTGTGATGTGTTTATTCCACTGAGTTCCCACAGCAATGATCTGATGTGGTACATTCCCCTGTGCCTGAGCAATGGCCTTCTTGTAAAACTCCAGTATAGTAAACACCTAGGAAGAAAAGAAGATTTTCCTCATCATATTCCAGCAAGCACATGACAGCCCAGAAAAATACACTGTCTGAGAACACTGTTTTTCCAGTCACAAAGCCACTACCACAGCAAACTACAAGTTTCACACCTTAAAAGAACAGTTTGGCATGTGTACTTTTATCCTATTCTTTGAAAGACTTCTGAAGCAAGAGAAAGCAACAGGACAGCATGTAGCAACAGCATAAACCTGTGCACATAACTGTACTGCAGGATTCTGTCCAGAGAAGATGGAAATCTCAGAAAAAGGTTCAAATCTGCAATATAAAAAGCCTAGACAAAGCAGATCTGAGAGGGCAGAGGCATTCAGCAAAAACTAGGTGGTAACCAGAAGACAAGCCCAACCTGCCAACATAGTAATTTGCAAATACAAAAATAAAAAGTAAGAAAAGAAGATAGGGTTCACCACAAACCCACTTCCAGTTGTTTTTCCTCAGTGTGTGCCACTGTTTCAGACACATGCACAACTGGAATAGCATTTTGCCAAGTGACTGTGTAAGGCATTCACCTGTTCAGCAGTGTCAGAGAACAGCATCTCGATCTCATCAAGAACAAGATGGCAAAGCCTGCACAATAACCCAGTGTTATATTCCAGCAGTCTCAGGAGGTTGTATGGTGTAGTCACTACTACTTCACCTAAGTTGGAAGGAAAAACTGTTAACCATTAACTTACAACTTGGAAGAGTATTACTGTGACACCAAAGGACATGGCAGCTTTATTAAAAAGGATCACATTTGTATTTCAGATTCATCATTTTGGAAGATGGGGAGTTTGTATTTTTCTACTCCTGCAAGTTTTCCAAGACATGAATGGGTGAGGCTCTGGTATTTTGAAACCCAGTGAAATTTCTGAAGGTTAACAAGTTTACAAAGTAGGATGTCATCTCACTTGCCAAAAGGTACTGGAAGTAGAGGTAAGAACTTCAGAAGCAAATAGCCCAAAAGGAAGTATTTATAAATATATGCAAGAGCAATTCCTGGAAAGTTCAGTTTCAACACTGGAATAAAGCACGCACTGTAGCTTAGGAATTTACATGCATGTATATCTTTCTACACAGAAATAAAACCACACCAATCTTCACTGTTGCTGCAAATACACCCACAGCTCTGCTGCTAAAAGGTCTGAATTCATCCACCAGGCTCAAACTTGAATGATGGATGAATGATGCTGAAATGGAGTTTTACATAATTTTCCATAGTTTTATCCACAGTTCTTATTCCCTTGACACAACAAAAGCCACTTTTAAAAATGCAGGTATCAACCAAAGGTTAACACAGGTATCAAACCACTACACACCTGAATGTTTTAAATACATACATATATAAGCAGGGCAAGTCTCTCAACAGCCTTTTTATTACTTCTATGCTGCTTCTCTGTGGAGTACCCTCTGCATGCTACTGAGTTACACGCACAAAGTATTGATCATTTATTGCACCAACAAGTTGTAAACCACCATTTAAACAAAGAAAACCCCAATTTCACTTTATAAAACAAGAATTTGAGAAGCAGAAACCGTTCTTTCACATGCTCCTGCAATTAAGGCAGCCCACACTGCCTTCAAGCATAACTAAGATGACAGAAAGTATTCTTACAGCCTCTGATTTCTACTTGGCTGGCTGCTTCCTTGTTCTGCCCAAGGATTATCAGCATTGGATGAAGGTGTCTGCAGCCTTTCTTGTACGTTTTCAGCAGGTCAAAAACAAGTTGTGCCTTCTTCCATCCAGGACATAAAAACAGAGCTAGTGGCTACATATACAGGTACAAAAATTGACAACACAGTATTAGACAGAAGTACAGAACCTTAAGAATCTTGTCTTACTTGGGTTGTACTGGGCCATTTTCAGAGGTCCCTTACAACCTCAGTAATTCTGTTTCTGTGATCTAATCCAAGCTAGAAAATGCAACATGATATTTAAAACACCTAATACCCATTTTAGCTTAATGAGTACATACTACTTATGAGAAACAAAGTTCCATCATGTATCTAAGTGCCAGGGCAGAAACCACTTCTTAGGCATTGCTTTAAAAATTAATTTGAGACTCCCCCCATTCACACAGTCCATCCAAGTCTTCTAAGCAGAGGCTTTACAGAAATTGGCAGGCATCATGAATATATACTGAGTTGACATTAATGTGTATATTCCAAACAGTCAAAGTACTAATAGGTTCTCTGGTCTAATATATACATACTCCACTCATGTTTGGCAAGGCTTGGTAGCCACTTTTCAACTGCAGAAGTGTAAGAACTGGTGGAATATATAATAAGGGATCATTTCCCTGGTGAGAGATGGCAACGACATCACATCCCAAAGCTACTGGTGGCCAACAGTAGGACTCAGTGAAGGTAGGGCCTGAAAACTTGCTCCAAGCAAGTTCCTATAGAAACAGAAATTAAGAGTTTCCCATTAAATCCACTTAAACACCAAACAAGACAAAGCATAACAATGAGTGATTTAAAAGCTTTTGACCCACTAGGTAACAAATGTCCTTAACACATAATATGAAAAGCCATCTTCTGGGCTGAGCTGTTAAACTACTGTATTAAAAGTCAAATGCACTTGTAGCAGTGGCTAATATACTAGAAAAAATAGGTGTAAAATTCTTACAGCATTTCTCCAAAGCTTCATTTATTCCACCACATGAACAATCCTGTACGCATTCCTCAACCAAACTGAGGTATTACTGTAATATTTACTATGGTGATTTGAGGTATGAAACTTGCCTTAAAAAGATTATCAATATAGTATCATCACCTCTACCTTTTTCAGATCATCAGAAAGTGGTGCTGTTTCCAAAACTGATGACGGTTCAATCTTCTTGCTCAGGAACACAAAGTTTTTTTCTTTCCCATCATTTTGAAAACTCTGAAACCATGAGACAAATAGATGATAACGGCAATACTTAACAAAAAGGGTTTAGCTTACACGAAACTCAGAAGCACTCACTGCCTTTAAAAAATGCCATTTTGATGTAAACGAAAAAAATTCTAAATTCACTTTAAATATGATTCATACTTTCTGATAAGTTACAAAGATTCAAGAGAGAGATAAAAACTCATTATTGCTATTCGTGATGGTCTTAACTGTTTTAAATCCCCCAAGAGATGCAGTGGGTGCTCTGTGTACAGCTGGTATCAGTCCCACAATGAGCAGCATGAGGCAGGGACTGCAGTCACAATGCAGATGGCAATTTCTCTCCACTGTTCCTTTTCTCTTCTCTGTGCCATTGCAGGTCCTCTACAGACTGCAACCCCTTAAGAAACATCTGCATGGAGCTTCTTCTACAGTCTGACCCTGGCAGTGCCTGTTTCTCACCTTTTTTTTGTTCCCTTCCCTATGGTTTTGCCTTTTCTTAAATTCAGAGAGGCATCCTCAGCTTGGCTGGCTGGTTCAGCTTCAGCCTGCAGAGGCCAATGCAGGTGCAGTCAGCCCCTGATCACCTTCCACAAAGATCCAACGCTACCAAAACCAAAATATTTGCACCAGAGAAGTTATATGAAAGTTAATGCTTCAAATACCTGTTGGTCATCTTCAACTGTGTGTGTCTGGAGGGAACTGGAATTTAAGAACTGTGGAAGCCTGAGAAAGAGAGATATTAAATCCAACATAAATGCAAAAGAAAAATGTCATTTATAAATACCACCAGTATTTCCCAAGTGTCATGAAGTAATTCACTCAAAGTATTTCTGACGTATCTATGCCAATGAGAAAAGCTCTCAATACAAAAGGAGAAATCAAAACCCACAATGTGGAAAGCGAAATTTAGTACAAATAATCCTTCAGAATCTTTTTCAAAGTTAAAGTTTCCTGAAGAAAAATAGACTGGACTGTAGGAAAAAAAAAAAAGGTTTCTTACAATTCCAAAACATAAAAAATCCTCATCCTTGCATCAGTTAGAAACTGAGAGAAGAAATACTCCTGAGGTTTATTACATATGCATCAACTGACCTGCAGCACAGTGAAAGCATTGCACAAATTGACTCAGTCATATTCCATTAAATCTGAAAACTTTACAAATCACACTAAAAATAAAATAAAGCAAATTAACACATTCAGTGTGCAGAAAAATATCTCCCCACCACACCCCTGTTGTCAAGCTACTGTTTAGAAAGAACTGGTATTTTTCTAGTCTGAGTAACTATCAGCAGCTTCGAAGCCCCTCCTTCCCCAAAAGGATGTGTATGTACCTTCCCTTTCCCTCTGCCCTAAGAACAGTAATTGCAAACATACTACAGCTCCCAACTGTCTGATTACACAATCATTCTGAATATTCAACATGCTGCACCACACCTCTCTGTCTGAACTGCTTTATCTTCCTTGGAAGGCAAACTTGGCACCATGCTGACCACCTAGAAAGAAAACACATTTTAAGCACTAAAATAATGTTCAAAAGCAATATTTAAGACATGAAGCTGAAAGCTGTTATCCTACCCAACTGTGGGATTCTCCAAATATTTTGCAGCATTCTTTTACAAATTTGAAGTTTCTTTTACTAATGCAAGTTTTGATGAAACAAACTTCAGAAAGCTACAAATAACAAGCTGGATGACTACATCACTTCTAATCTGGCCCATGTATATTTACTTTAGTTTGTATTTCACAATTTAACACAAAATATAATACTTACAGGCACAGTAGTGTCATTTAGAACGGTGCATGACCTTTGGGATGTCTTTTCAAGAACAGAACTACAGCCAACAAGATCTAAAAAGGTAAACAAAATGGAGATACCCATTTCTGATTATCTGAACACATAAAAAGCCAGAGATGGACACCGCTGGGATCCAAACCAAGAGAGGAGGTTCCCATTCCCCACATCCAACTTAGCACACAAAGTGCTGCATGCAAGACTGTCTCCCACACTTGTGGGTCCCACCTGGCCCAAGATGTGATGACATCTCCTCCCCAAAGGGCAGCTTTGGCCTGGCAAGAAATGTAGGACCAACAAACTCCACTGGAACACACTCAGCATTTAACGACACATCATTGTCAGAATCATCTGAAGAACTCCCTGAAGTCCCTTCAGCTTCCTTGTAACGAGCGAAGTGCTTCGCAACCAGATCATCATTAACACAGATCTAAAAAAAAAAAACCCAAACGAGATCTTTTTTGATCAGTGTCAACAAGCAATAAGGTACAGCAGCACACATTGGTTTAGTTTTTATGTGCAGCCTTAAACAAAAGCAGTGTTTTTATAAATTATAAAAAACCCCAAACAAAATCCAACCAAACAAAACCTCTGATATAAGAAGTACCAGTGAATGCTGTCAAATACTAATTTTTAAAAAAGGGAAATCCTATCTACCTGTATGTTCTACAGGTGTTAATTAGCGAGTATTATATTTCTGGCCGAACTTCTGTACTAAATTAACTGTTTCTATGCACCCTACACATCTAAAAGAACCCTCTAATTCAGTCAAGCCTGTTTATTTCTTTTGGATTCAGCATACATCAAAATCTGGCAGGAAAAAAAAAGTAGCATTAGGCCTAAAACTTGGGGTATCTACATACAGCTGCTTAAGTCTAGCAGTAGCTACAGCAAAGATTTGACACAAGTTACACATTTTGGCAAGTGGAACTAGACTGGATGGTTTTTCCAGCTCCTTGAGGACTCAGCTGTATGCAAGAGTGTGAACTTTTAGTTATTTCTACAGTATTATGCAGATGCCTTACGGAAATATCTTCAAATGTTTACCGCAAGAATTACACCAAATGATTCATTTTAGTTATCCACTTTACTGGCTCGACTTCAATTGCTTGTTAATAATATCTTCCAAAAAAAGGTTCATATAGAGAAATACACAGCTTCTGCCTATTAGACCTATAAACCTCTCCAGAGGTTTACAATAAACAGAACTGTAAGAAAAACCTCTAACAATTTAGCCTCTACTGTGTCTGATCAAAATTACAAAATCACAAGTCAAGCTTTCCAGTCTTTAACTAATAGCAAAGTGCATCAATAGATTTGGAAATACAGAAGTATCTTACCTTTTCATCTCTTACAGTCACAAAAAGAAACACCTCTAACACTTTATCTTCTACTGCCTGTATCGTGGCTTTAACCTCGGTAGCCTCTAAATGTAGTAATAAACACAAGAAAAAAGATTAAACCCTTACCACCAGCATTCTACACTTGTACTCTGAGACAGACAAAAACACAAATCACAACTAAAAATGTGTAATCCTTGTTATTTCACCAAGTTAACACTAAATATATACAAGTACCAAAAGACAACTTTTCCTCAGTCTTTGAAGGAGGATTGAGAGTTGAAACAGACTAATGACCTCTTGAGACAAACTATTTTTAGTTTTACACTAGAAGTCTTGGTTTATCTCTTAGACTCTGATAGTCTGGGGCACCAGCGTGTGCTTTCCAAATGTGACCTTTCCTTTTCTTGAAAGAAGTTGTCTCTGCACATCTGTACAGCTTTGTTACACTTTTCATTCAGGCACACACAGCTGCTAGGTCTGTTCCCAAATCCTGAAGCACCTCTGCACACACTAAGGCAGGACAGCTGTGATACTGATTCACAGTCTCAGTGTTGAATACACAGAATGGTTCCAAAGTTCAAAACAAACGTGACATGAATGATCCCTTAGTTAGCCTGATCTAGCCTAAACACAGTCTACTTAACTACCAAAATTTATGCAGCATGGAAGCCCAAAGTACTCAAAATGCGGCTTCATACATATTTGTGCCTTAGTCACTCCATACTTAGGCAGCTCCTTTCTCTTTATTTTTAACAAAGAGCATTCATAAATTTAATCAACTATACACAAATATAATAAACTTGTACATAAGTACTACATTTCTCTAACAATTGGTTTTTCTGAAAAACAGAAGAGCTATTTGCCTTCAAGAAGCTTTCGAAAATGCTGGATAGCAGCAGCATCCCATCTTTTGGCTGGTCTAGGAAAAAAAACACAACCAGTTATCCCACATCATCAAACACAAAAATGGTAATTTAAAAAAAAAATTTCAACACATGCACAAAGCTCTAAATCATTCAAATTCTTACAAAGCACAGAACTAGAGAAATCAGCAGAATCTGACTACTTAGCACATTACTTCAGTCTTGGTAATATTGTTTGAGCTCACCAATATCATGAGCTGATCAAAATTAAAAGATACTGTTTTGTCAAGGTATCATGGCTTGCACCCAACATAAAATACGAAGAAATCACAGAATTATTTACGTTGGAATAAAAACCCCACAATCATTGAGTCCAACCTCTAACTCAGCAGGTGCCAAGGCCAGCCCTCAACCATGTCCCTTTTTGTGCCACATCTACTTGTCTTTTAATTCCCTCCAAGGATGGTGACTCCACCACTTCCCTGGGGAGCTTTGTCCTCTCAACTGGAAGAGAGTTTATTTTCCTCTTAGCAGCTGGTACAGTTCTGTGTTCTGATTTTACTATGAGAATACTGCAGATTTCTTGAACTGTAATCCCTTCTAAAATATTCTGCATTAAACCCTCACACATTAGAAATGAACAGGATAGATTTACTCAACTCTCCTTACCCTATTTTGGCAGTGTTTTCACAATAGTCAATATGCAGTGTCAGTGGCTTTGTGCAGTGCAGCCGACACTTCTTTGCTCTAGGTGGGATCTTTGCAAATGCTCCTGCTAAAACTCGAATGCTGCAAAACAAAGTGGAAATTACCTCATTTTTCTTTGCCAGAAGTCACTGGTCTCACAAACCACCTTCTGCTATCCTGAACTTAACACAGTTCTTCCAGAAGTTTGGATCCCACTGGCTCCCACCCTGAAACACCACTGTCTTACTCTAAGAGGTGCCATCAGGACCAACTGGTGAACAGAATTGTTCTTCTATTCATTTCCTATCAATACACATTCTAGTTACTTGGAATCTGTCTGATCCTTTGCCACTGCAGTTTCAAATCTTTTTGCTATTCTTCTTCTAAGTATCTTCATGGTATTTAACCCATTGTCAAGTTGTTTTCCAACAAAGCAACAATCAACGTTAAAACATAATTTATTTTAAAATACTTAAATAATTCTAATTTTGTGGAATACTATCAAAACCAATTTGGTGAAGTTTCTTGTGCTCCAAGTTGTGTATTTTAATAGAGAAACAAACTTCAGAGCTGGACTAGGGTTGCTCCAGAACATAAGAACATATTTTTTCAAGATTTTAGAAACACAAGGTTTTACAATCATTTCATCAAAAACTCAGAAGCTGTGAAAACTCACCTTTTTTGGCACCATGACAAGGCAAACTGTCAGCTCATAGTAAACGAGTTGGTCAAGTGCAGTGGGAAAACCTCCACATATTTCTGTTTGGACCTCAAAAGCAGTTGCAGCAAGTGAAACCCTGCTTCTGTAGATAATTTTTGTGCCTGAACTTCATTGGCCATAATTTTAAATTTTTTTAGTATATACCAAATTATTAAAAAATAAAAGACTATAAACCTAAGTTTTAACTGGCAATCACCTATTTCAATCACAACAGACTGACATTATTTCTATTCTGAATCTTTAAAAAAGCAAAATCTAAAATGCAAAGCATCTTTAAAGTATCACAAAATAAGGACTGGTTTGCACTTAGGTTCTTTCAAGTGTATTATCTGGTTAGCAGCTTCTTGTGGACACAACCTACACCTCAATTACACCAAAGCATTGACTAAATAAATATTAGTAGCATCTGTATCTATTAATAAATACATCACATTGACAAAAGGTCTTAACACATACTTCTCTGATGGAACAGAACAGTGCTTGGCATAATCCACAAGGAAACATCTGAGCTGGTACCCATCTGCCTGGCACCAGATTGACTCCACCAGTGCCCTACACCAGCACTTGAGTTCCTCACTGAAAACCACATAAACCTGAGTAGGAGACAAAGAACAAGACAGCAGGTTCTTTCAAATGGCCCCAGTCACACTCAAAGGTTTTTCAAAGGCAAGGATGCAACATTTATTACACAGCCTTCCCTTTTCTTTGCAAAATGCAAGGTTTACAGCTTACAGTTAGGAGGCTTATAGATGAGAAAACCTGAAGAGATGCTAGTATCTATTTTTTTGTGTAAAAATAATAATAAAAACCCCCATATATTTGATACTTCACCCCCAAACCAATTCAAACCATAGACTATTTCCCTGTAGAGCAATGATCTTACCTGGCCTTTTTCTAGCTCCTCTCCTTTTATTTCATCTGCACCTTTATAACTGTTATAAAACTGTTTCATTTCAGCATTCAGATTTTCATACACAGTTTCACTGACTACGCCAGGCACATATTCTTTCACAGCAATCCAAAAGCAACTTGGATCTTCAACCTGGGCCAAGGAGTAGAGAACAAATACTACTGACTTTTAAGAGTATCTGAGCAGATGTAAAAATAAAACTTGATTTTTACCGAGCCTTCAAAATTATGATGACTGATACTGAAATACAGAATGTTACGAAGTGAAGCATCTTTCACCTTCACAGCGTTAGTTCATGAAATGGCTTCTCAGGTTCCAAGTTTCTTTAGCACTGCAACAAACACCATGTGGGGTCTACAAGGGAGCAGTCGGTTAAACCAAACAGTGGGTAAACTCCAAAGCTTTTTACTTCCATATGAAGTCATCAAGAAGTACATGAAAAACCCTAAAAACACTATAAACCTCACCAAAGGGCTTTTCTTTGGCTCAGGGTGTCTGCATGACAGCCAGTTTCTTTAGAACAGCCTGACAGCTTCATGAACTGTCACATTCCAGTGTTCCAGCTGATCTGGGTCCCCAGCTGTTGAGTTTTAATCCCAGTAGGCAACTAAACCCCACACAGCTGTTCCCTCAATCACATCCTTGCAGGATGACCAGACAATCAGAAGGATACAAGTGAGAAAACTCCCAGGCTGACATTAAAACAAGCTGACTAGCCAAAGCAAGAGTGCACATGCAACCAAAGGAACACAAGGAGCGTATTCACTGTTTCCCACTGGGAATTGCTTGGCCATTTCCGGAACACAGAGCTTCATCCCACACAATGCTGCTGACTTGGGCAGGCAGTCTGATGACCACAGGCATCAGACTTTTATTGCTCAGCAGGACATCATATAGTAGGGACTATCCCCTCAGTCAGCTGTCCTGGCTGTATGCTGCATTTTCCACAATCTCCTGAGAAATTCAGTATAATCTAGTACTATATTACACATTATTTAACACTGTGTTGCACATCCTCCAGTTTAGATTTTAGCTGCATCCCTATTGCTGGGAGCAAGGGATTAAAAGTGTAAAAATGGTGAGGAAGGTGGTACAACAAACAGCTCAAGTGACCTTGCAGCTGGGAATGTCGAGGTCTGGAAAATGTCAGCATGGGAAACCCCATCTATTATGCTACTGCTGTTGACCCTCTGTTTTGAGTAGAATTACTGTGTAGAGATAATACAGGTGTTTGGAGAGGCTTGGAGGCACTCTCATGGACATGCTGAGCTCCTTTTTGAGAGAAAGATCAAAGCTCAGACATCACAGAAAGCACAGGGGAGCTCACAGGGTTCTCGATGAATCCTGCTGGGATGGCCAGTGTCCACCTGGATGTGCCCCAGATCCTCTAGTTAGCCAGGCAATTAAATAAATTTACTTCCTCTATTTCAGCCGTAGTTTTGTGGTTGTTCTGGCTGCCTGCCTGTGTTAATACACACACCTACTCACCTATTTTACAACAAAAACAACAAAATAAAACCTAAACCAAATGACAAATGATACATAACTCAAATATGACTTCACAAGTGCAAAGAAATGCTGGTAAATAGAAATACACAGGCAACAACCTAGTTTGTAAATGTGACCTCCAGAAAGTCACACAAGAAGACATCAAAAAAGAGATATCAATCCCACAGACTAAAAAAAATAAAATTAAAAAGCATACCTTTAATACCACAACTTCCATGTTTGTCTCCTGTGTCTCCTTTATCACTACTGTAAAAGAAAAAGATTTGATAAACCATTTTTATCAAAGCCTATTTGAAAATTATACACCTAAAGTAAGCCTACAGATTTTTAATACTCGTGTCAGGAGTACTAGTCTAAGCAACTAATTTACATGTTTCAGAGGGTTCAAACCACCTTTCTTAATGAGGGACTAAGAATTTGCCACCCATGCTGCATCTTTTCCATTCAAAGGCTAGCAGAAACAGGCTGAGATCACAGACAAAGTCTGCTACAACCTACCTATTTGACCAAATGGACAGAAACACCAGAGGAGAATATTTACAACTTGAAAAAAAACTCCCGCAGCCTAGTACAAAAGAGGAATCACAAACTTAGCAAACAAGCTTAACCCCACAGATTTTTATTAGTATTTCACACAATATCTGTCTGTAATCGTACATACCAGATGCAGGAGTTACAACAGAGTAATGAAATTTCAAGCAAGGAACTGGCATTTCATTTCGGCACAAACCGAAATGAAATCACATCCTGGTATCATCGCCGCAGTGTCTAGCTTACAACTTCGAAGAACTAACAATTGAAGTAGGTGCCTAATGAAAATGGTTTCAGAAAAGGAAAATCAAAACATGCTTCTCCCATTTCCAAAGTTACTGTTGAACAAAACAGAATTAAGCAGCAACACAGCTACCCTGCGGCGACAGAGAGCGACAAGCCCTAAGCGACAGCACTGATCATTCCCGGTTTAACATGACAATGCAACACCTGAAACGACTGCAGAAGCTTTTAATCCATCATTTGATACAAGCAAGGCTCTCAAGCTACTTGTTTTCAACCCTGCACTGTAACATACTGCAATAAGACACGCAGTGCTGCCTTAGACACTTAAAGCAGACTTTTCTTTCAGCAATAACACGTAAGGGGCATAACTAACTTCAGCTAAAGTCTCAGGGTAATTAGAACAAACCCACTAAATGGCCCATCAACGTGGCAGGGAGGAAGCACACATATAGAAAAGGCCAGCTCTCAATCCACTCCAAGTAGGAAAAGAAACACTTGCTCAAATCCTACACCTACTACTAGATAGTGTCTAACCTTTAAAAATGCTGTAACTCACTAAAACCCTCGCCCCAACCTGCTGCATTAACAAAGACTTACGGAAAATAAAAGGAGCCTCTGCAGCCATCCCGTTGTGTGCAAATACTCCTAAAAAACCCAGCTCGTCATCCCTCTGCCCAGCCGTGCTCCATCTAACCCTGATCACCCAGAAGAGGCAGAGCGAGGGAAGAGCGGCACGGCAACAGGGGCTTTAAGGACCACTTTCTTCGCTTTTCTCCCTCTCCCCACTCCCCATTTCCCCCTATCCTGCCATAGTTCCGCGCTGTTCCCGTAGGAAGAAGCTCACTGACCTCGTTTTCCGGCGCTCGCGGGCTCCACACGCCGCGCTGCCGCCCGCTCCCCGCGGAACCTTCCAGAACTCTCCAGCACTGCGGCCTTCAGAGCCACGCCCAGGGCGGGCTCCGAGCCCAGGATGGGCACTCCCGGCCCCTCAGGGACGGGTTGTTGCCTACGGCACAGCCAATTATTCCCAGGCGTAAAAAAACACCTGAAACGCTGCAGGAAATCTCCCAAGGCGCAGGGAAGTCCATCGTCCTGCTTTTTATGTAAAATGGAAACCAAACTCATTGTGAAAGGAGTCATTACTGCAAACAACTTGAAATCGAGAATATTCTCCTGGGATTTGAGGGAAATTATGACAATAAATCTTTGGGGTTTGGAAATAATTTCAGGCTTAAAATCCCTGTAGCAGAGGCAATGGTGAAACAGTGGTAGTTCTTTGGAAATACTGGTAGTTCTTAAATAATGCAGGCACAACAACCAGAGGAAAAAAGAATAAAAACAGCTGTGGGAAAAGAAGTAAAGGAACAAGTGGAAAGAGTTCATAGGGATCTGC
The DNA here is from genome assembly GCA_013398615.1 of Brachypodius melanocephalos. Taxonomy (NCBI): domain Eukaryota; kingdom Metazoa; phylum Chordata; class Aves; order Passeriformes; family Pycnonotidae; genus Brachypodius; species Brachypodius melanocephalos. The sequence continues at coordinate 15,419,895 of VZSR01000393.1, read as the reverse complement.
CCCTGTGGAAGTGGTGAAATAACTTATTGCAAGTCCTTAGTGTAGTTCTTAGCTCTGCAAACACATAACCCCAACCTCATTGAGAAAGAACCCTAATGCAAGTGCCAAAACTCTGCATTTTTCTGCACACTTGGCATCATCCCTGCGCTCCTCCCCTGCCCACGTTCCCATATCCAGTCCTGCTGTGCCCCGGGTGCTAAATAATTTCTTAATCAAAAGTATTTTCTCACAATGCCCACTTTCTACCATAAAAGAAAACTAGCTGAAAAACTATAAGGGGCAGAACAATTTAAAAAACCCAACAACTTTTGTGTATTTGAATTCGTGATCTTGAGGGGAAGGTTCTAGGAGAGCACATGGTCATTTGTTTAAGGAACTACTGGATGAGAACTGCTGGAAACTGCCCTCCGGGAGAAAGGAGCAGGAGAGAAGAGCTGGCAGCTCTTTAATCATCTTTTCCTTGAAGCACAAAAGCTCTTGATACTCACATGTAAGAAATCAGACAAGGCAGGCAGGAGGCCAATGAAGCTGTGTAAGACCCTTCTGGTCTGACTGAAATTCAAGAAAGAAATGCAGGGGCACTGGAAGCAGGAATATGTATCCATAAAGAGTATAGGGATGGTGCTTGGGGGTATAGGAATGGGATCAGCAGAGCTAAGGCACAGCTGGAGCTGAATGTGGCAAGGGATCTGAAAAAAAAACAAGCCAAAAATAGCTCCCACTGGTATACTGATTAGAAAAGGAGAACTTAAACAAATGTACACTCCCACTCCCCAACACTTCAGCGATAACCCACAGGGAGAAAGCTGACAGGGTTTCTTTGACATTTTTTTTTTTGGCTCTGTTTTTGCTGCAGTCATGCTTCCCCCATTTCTCATGTTCCTGAACTTCAAAGTGAGGATATAAAGTACTTTCCTTTGTAGGAGAAAACCAAGTTCAAGACCATCTGAGACACCTGAACGTAGACAAGTCCTTGGGACTTGATGAGATGCATCCCAGGGTTCTGAGGGAAGTAGCAGTTGTGGGTCTTAGGGCACTCTCCATTACATTTTAAAAATCATGGCAGGCAGGCAAAGTCTCCAGTGACTGGAGAAAAGGGAATGTCACACCCAGCCAGAATATTCAGGTGTTCTGCTGCACAATACACAGTGCTCAGCTTCACATGGTCATTGTTCAGCACAGGTTTACAAACCTCAACAAGGTCTGCAAAACCAGCAACAGCCTGGGCATGTTCTGAGAGAGATGAGACAGACACACCTTTTTTCAGTATTTTTTTCTAATCCAAATGAATGCTACAAACCAATTTAATGGAATTGTTGCAGAAGGTTTTAATTGAAACACAGAACAAAAGCTGGAACAAAGCTTTCTGAACAACTTTACTGACTAATCTGAACTCATCATTCATTCTCCTTCCAGACAGAGAATTTACAAAACTCCTCCACTGACTCCACTTGTTGCACAAAAGAAAAGACAAACCCAACCAAACAAAAATCCAAACCAAAAATTAAGCAGCAATTTTTCCTCTGAAGTTCTAAAATCTCAATTGTATTAGTAAAGTAGTTAAGAAGCAAAAAGTGGGATGTTAGAATATGGAAGTGGCTATTTCATGGAGGAAATATTATTCATGGGGGAATATTATTCCCTTAAATTGTTGATATCTTTTTGGAGTTTAAAAAGTTACACTCTTTAATCTTTTTAATATGTTTACAACTTGAAGATAAAAAAATATACTGACTTTCTTTAAATTAGGTCTACCTTTGAAAATTGTAGTTCTGAGTTATTACCATTAGTAGAAAGAATTTAAGTATATGAAATAATAAAAATTAACTTTGTAATATTATTTTTAAAGTGCATTATAGTTAATTCATATCTATATATATATAAATACATTGCTTTTCCCTAAAATGAAAGAGAGAATAGAGTGGGAAATGTCAACAAATATGGAATGGAAGATGTCATTCATTTCTAGACACACATTGCAGTTATCTAGTGGGTAACTTTGGGAAGTATAGTAAAAGAATCCTTCAACTCTTCTCTGCTTGTTCTGAATATAATATATACTTAAATTTTCAGTGAGAAGAGAACCTTTCTGACCCAGCAGTGGCACAACTGTTCTGTTTTTAAAGACTGAAGAGATTAGATACACATAGATGTGACATTACACACACATATAGACATAATGCTTTGGCAGAACAGAGGAATATTTTCACGACTCTTTGGCAACAGTTAAAAGGCACCAAAACCACAGTGAACATATATACAATCAAAAATATTCTGGATTTAAACCAAATACATATTATAATCTGCTATTGTAATCTGAATTATCACAATTCATCATCAGTGGATTTATATGCTTATATTTTGCTTGAATATTAACATAGACAGCAAGATTGTTGATGTTTTTTATTACTATCCTGTGAAATATCCCACCCTCTTTCATGAGATCTTCAACCTTCTTATCTGTTGACATAATCATTTTCTTTTCTCCAGTATAATCTGGATCTTCCGGATATAACTCATCTCCTGAGGGAAAAAAAAAAAAAGATTTAGTTATAGATTGCCAGCCTTATTTTTCAGCCTTTTTGTTGAGTGACACTGGCAATTTGTTAGGATTTATCAGGACACGTAAATCAGTGGAAATGTATTTCACAATGCAAAAATAAATTGCCAACAAACATCTTCGGATTTTAAGATAGAGCCATAAATTTGTATATCAGTGACACTGTAGTTGGAGTTGTTGTTGGAGTCGTTCCACTGCAGTGGAACATTGAATGTTCCAGAGCTCCTGATAATCTGCTATTAACATTCTGTAATGACAGCCTGGTCAGATAGGAGTGTATATAATAGGTGGAGAACAGGACAAGCACTTCTTCATGTGTCTAAGGAAAGGAAGTAAATGTTTTGCCATCTCAAAGCATTATACAATTGTACAAGACTGATAACATACCCTAAATGCAGAAATCCTAGAGGTCAATTGTGACAAAAAAAAAAAAAAAAAAAAAAAAAAAAAAAAAAAAAAAAAAAAAAGGAAATCATAATGAAAACCAAACTAAGAAAAGCAGAAAAAAATATATGCAGCTTTTCTTAACACTGCATGATTACGAAATGAGAGAGACTTAAGTAGGAGACAGAGCAGGAGGAAGATGATTGAGTGTATTATTTTAGTCCAGTGCCTTATCACTGCAGCTGAGAGGTGTGCCACTGCAGCTGTGCTTGATTCCCTTCTCCTTACAAAGTGATAACCAAAGTGAAGGAGAATTCCCACTGAAAAGGACTAAACAGAAGGAGTTCTGATACATCTTTCAGGTTACACAAAGCTGAAATGCTGGAATTTCTTCACAAATACACATGATGACAATGGTGAGACAATAATATTATGGATAACTAGTAAGTAACAGTGCTGTCTGATCCCCTGGCTTGTCTGACTGCAGCCACCGTCACAACTGTAGCAAACAAGGTAGAAACAGCGTGCAGTAACTTGACTTAGAAGAGTATTTTCCTTACAGTTAAGGATGGTTTGTGCCATGTAGCTTCAGCACACAGCATTCAGGAGATGCTGTGTATATTTGGAACCCTGCAGTGTGTCCTTACCCGGCAGCAGCTGGATGAACCCATCTGCAGCACTCAGCATCACCGGCATCCAGCGCTCACAGCCCTCCAGAGCACGCACGGAGCTGAACTGCTGTAGCTCCCTGAGGGAAGAGAAGTTGCACAGCCTGCAGAATTCATAAAACTGAGGTGGAGGAAACCAGAGCTCTTGAGACTTAAAGCGTTCAATGGCTTCTGGAGGTGATGACCACTGGAAGATGAAAACAAGTCTTGAAATAGTTATTTCAGCAGCAGATAGAAAGTCTGAATAAGCTGGAAAGTAATTTAGCAAGGAAGTCCATACAGCAAAGGAGCTTGCACCAGACGATATCTTCTGAACACAGTAAAAGCCATGTATAAACTATACCAAAGTAATAACAAAGACCTTCTTACAACTGAAAAACATAAGCAATCTATAAACGTTACTCCTTTTCTCCCAATAAAAATAAGTTTTTATTTTACACACAGACATGCCAGGATTAAAAACTAACATTTGTTTTAGGGGCATGACTAAAAGTTTACTGAAACCAACAGAAAACATTAAACTCACTATTATCAGAGGTTGCCACTGATGCTTTGAGAATTACAAGTACCTCTGAACATCTCCTTCTTCGAAGCATTGTTTTCAGAATGTGAACACCCAGCTATTCATGCTAATTCTGCATGTTGAAACTATTGGTAATCTTGGTTTCATCTCCCATGGTGAATTTAATGATATGTGCATAATCATTTGCAGTAGATTTATGCAGTTATTAACAAAATTACAACATGAACTTTTGAAGGTAAGGTTTCAGGTAGTTTTAAATTTCTGCAGCAAATTTTGTTAAACAAATAAATATAGTAACGTAAGTAATACCAAAGTTGTTAGGTAGGTTTTTACAGAACTGTTTAGTTTCTCATCTACTTCTAACTTGTAATCAAACTTCTCAGAATCCTAGAAAAACTTAAGGACCTTAATGTACGTGACCTTGAGCTCTCTTAGAGCTTCATGAATTTTGTTACTTTTACACATCAATTGGAAAAAAAAGGTAAAAAATCAAAACTTAAAAATTTTTACTAGACTATTTCAAGAAGTTTGCGTATTACTTAAAATATTCCAAGTAACTCCAAAAGACAAAAATTGCTAGCATCTCATGCAGTCCTGGAACATACCTGGATATACCACATGGATCTCTCCCAGCATAATGAGGAGATGTGACCGCCCTGCACTATACTGCAGGAGTGAATGTTAAAAAAATTGTATTTGTCAACTGCCTTTAAAAGATACAGTAATTCACGGTGAAAGGGATGTGATATGACACGGATCATTTACAACGACCTCACAAAAAACCCTCTCCCGACAGCTGCACCTCTGGTGATGGTGGCAGCTCCAGGTGTCCAGGGGAGAGGGGCTCCGTGCAGGTAAAAATTTCCTCCCTTTCCTCAAGTCTCAAGGAGCTTTATCAGGAGGGCTTTGATTGATCTGGAGAAGAGACAGTTGAGTGAGACCTTACAGCACCTTCCAGTATCTGAAGGAAAGCTGGAAAGGGTCTCTTTGTCAAGAACTAGTAACAAGACAAGGAGTACAATGGGTACAAATCGAAAGAGGGGACTTTTAGATTAGATATTAGAAGGCAGGTTTTTTACTGTAAGGGTGGTGGGACCTTCGCACAGAGGCTCAAAAAAGCTGTGACTATCCCTGGAAGCGTTCCAGGCCAGGTTGGACGAGGCTTGGAGCAACCTGGTCTCGTAGGAGGTGTCCTTGCCCATAGCGGGGGTGGGACACGATGATCTTTAAGGTCCATTCCAATCCCTACCATTCTATGATTCTACGCCTGTTCGATGTGTACAGGCACAGTCTCGGCGGAGCCAGGGGCCACGGGAGGAGGGCTCGGGCAGGAGCGGCCGCTCCCATCGCAGCACCCGCCAGACCGGGCTCTGCCGCGCCCCGGGCACCCCCAGCCCCTCTTACCAGGACGTCTGTCACCTCCTGGTCGTCCTGCGAGACGTGGGGCGGCCGCTCCTGCAGGCAGCACAGGTAGAAAGCCGTGTCATAGCGGCGGCCGCCGCGGCCGGCCCTGCCCACGGGCGTCAGCCAGTTGCTCCACTCGTGCAGAGCCCAGATGTTGGGCGCGCAGCCCAGGTGCCGGCACAGCCGCAGGAAGCAGGACGCGTCCCCCCGCACCCGGCGCCGCCACTCCTCGAGCTCGGCGGCGGGCGGCAAGCGCTCGGCGGGCAGCGGCGGGGCCGGCCCGCGCCCCGGCACCAGCAGCAGGATCCCCGCCTCCTCGAAGGTCTCCCTGAGAGCGCAGATGCGGAAGGCGACTTCCCCCGGCAGCTGCGAGCCCAGGCTCTCCCGGTCGGTGGCGAAGAGCGGGGCGCGGCTGCCGCCGGGCGGCGGCGGCTTCACGGCGCCCAGTCCGCAGTGCGGCGAGGCGGGCAGCAGCCCCAGCCACTCGGTGGAGAAATCCGCCGGTTCCGCCAGCCCGCCCGGGAACACGTGCGCGCCGGGCACGAAGCCGCTGCGGGAGCTCCGGCGCAGCAGCAGCAGCTCGTAGTCGAAGGGGCCGAGCGGCGTGCGCGGCGGCCGGCCCGGCGTGCCCGCCGCCAGCAGCAGCGTGGCCGCCTCCCGCCAGTGCCGCAGCCGCGGGTTCATCTTGGCCAGGCGGAGGGCGCCGGGACGGCCGCGGCACCGCCGCCTGCGCCCCCGGAGGAGCCACTGCAGCCGCGGGGCGGGACAGCGCCGGGGGAGGGCCGCAGGAGGCGGGACAGCGCCGGCATGCCTCTGCCCCCCTCCGCCCTAAGCCGGTAAGTAGCGAGTGTCCTCAGGGGCGAGAGCTTAAGGAAATGCACAGGGTTTAAGGCAGCGATGGCCGGGAGAAACGAGGCGATGAGTTTAAGTGGCTTGGGCAGCTGTGGGCTGGGGTAGCTGGCGCTTCCTGGGGGTTCATAGCTCGGGGTGTGTTTACAGCACCTCAAGGTGTAAATGTCGAGGAGCTTCCTCAGAGCCCTGAACCTTCCTGAGCACAGGGGAAGGGTCTGTAGTTACAGCCCCGGGAGTCAGCACGGGGTCAGGAGCCAAGGACTCGGATTTGTGTTTGTAATACTGCTGCTGACCCGCCAGCTGGCCTCACAGAAATCTCCTTATCTCAATTCCACAGCAAGCCATGCTGACAGCAAAAGTCATTTTAGGTCTGTAGTTAAACGTGACGTTTGCCAAGTTGTTTGAGTTTGTTCTACTACAAACGGGAAGAGTATGTGGTGTTTTAGTTAATTATTACAGAGCTCTTCTGTTTCGAGGTTTTTAAGTACCTTGTTACTTGAAAAAAAAATGTTCAGCAAGGTAGCAAAACCTTCAAAGTTCTCTGAACCTTTATGAAACATTGTATTTTGTTAGTTGATTTTGATTCCTCAGCGTTCTTTAATTTGTAAGAAATCTAAGCAGAAAAAAGCTGATGGCACAGGTTGAGAAGTTTTGCAAGAATGGTATTTGCATGTAACATGGAAAATCCTTCTCCCATCCATAATTCTTCCCTTGCCAGATTGTATTTGGCAAATATCCACATACCTGTCCATGCTTCTGACAACCTCTTAATTTGATTTTATTTTTGAGCTTGTACTTGATGCCTATGAGATGTGTGTCACTGGAACTGAAATGAAGTTTAGAAGCAACTGAAGCAGTGGGATGCTGGATTGTGTCAATTGACAGATCCAAAACTCACCGTGAGGTGTGCCCAGACACAGCTGGGCCATAAGCTCGCCCTGGTGCCTGGCTGCAGTGGGCAGAGCAGGTCAGCCAAGCCAGCTGATGCTGCTAAAATGAAGGGCCACACAACAGATAAGCCTGCCTCCCTCTCCTTCCCTTGCCTATCACCGAATATACAAGCAAAACCAACAATATCTTGTAACTTGAGCAGCCCTTTTTCTCACTAATGTAATCATTTTTGCTCATCAGTAATTACCACCTTAGGCAGTGGAAGCACAAGGCTCATAAATTTGTTGTTTTGTACTAAAGCACTTTGAATCATGACATTCATCTTGATATTTGTTTGCCTTTTGCACTGTTTGTGTAGTTAACTATTTCACTGTGTTAAGGACACATCTTGTTAGGAATGTGCTTTGCCTAAAAGCTGCTTTACTGGTGAAATATTAATAAACTACTGAGGTTTTTCAAGATTTAACATCCAATGAGCTTGATGGCTGATCAAAAAGATTTAGGGTCCATTATGTCAGATCATTTCACTATAAAGGCATTTTAAGTAGAAAGTACTCATGTACCAATCGTGAATGGTATCACTTCCGAATCAGATATAATACCAACACATATACAGAACTGTCTCACTATGGCAAAAATGTGATGTCTGATAGCCCTGGAACATAGTTTCACAACATACCTAGGGAAATCTGATACCAAAGAATAGCAATAATTATAGTGTTATCTTAAGTTTCTAACTGGAATATTTGTGGTTTTTTATCTTGGACAGTCTAAAGGTTCACAAGTGCTATCATGTAAAACAGGGATACCCTGGCAAACAAAGCATAGGATCATAGAATGGTCTGGGTTGGAAGAGACCTTAAAGATCACCTGGTTCTCCGCTCTGTCATGGGCAGAGACACCTTCTACTATCCCAGGTTGCTCCAAGCCCCATCCTGCCTGTCCTGGAACACTCCCAGGGATCCAGGGGCAGCCACAGCTTCTCTGGACAACCTGTTGCAGTGCCTCATCACCCTCACAAGGAGCAATTTCTTCCCAATGTCCCATCTAAACCTACTCTCTGACAGTGTGAAGCCATTCCCCCTTGTCACTCCAGGCCCTTGTAAATTGATTCTCTTCATCTTTCTCGCAGGCTCCCTTCAGCCCCTGGAAGGGCACAGTTGGGTCACCCTGAAGTTTCTCTTCTCCGTGCTGAACAATCCCAATTCTCTCAGCCTTTCCTCATAGCAGAGGTGCTTTATCCCCTGATCAACCTGGTGGCTCCCCCGGTTTATTGGCATCCACTGGTATTAAACCTGACAGGTCTGCATCTGTAGGCATTCTTGCAGAGTAGAAATGGGATGTGTGGCTGGCACAGTGCTGTGCTCAGACACCCAGAGAATGCCAGGGCTGGGGTTACAGCTCTGTTCAGGACTGAGCTCAGCATCCAGAGCAGTTCTTTGGGCCCAAAGACAGCCAAGTGAAAGCTAAGGTAAACTTTTTTCACTACTCCATTTGCTGCATTTTCCCACACAGTTGTGGAGTATATAAGTCACCTGTTAAGAAGGTGCCATTCCTTACCTGAGGGTCAGCAGATTCACCCTATCACTGGCAGATTTTTTAACTTCCTTTCAGAATTGTCTTAGGAGGAGTAGTTCAGTCCGTTCACTGCAAAGCTGAAGTCGTCTGATGTGAAATTGCAGGAGCGTGTGAGTCTTTACCTGACCCAGTTATCAGGACTGGAGCTTGCAGGAGGTTCTGAGAATGAACACTCAGAAACTCTGTGAGCAAAGATAAAGGATGCAAAGGGATGTTTTGCCAGTTTCCTGCTAAGAAAGGCAAAAGATCATTTCTTCGTGTATCTGCCCCTCAAAGCTATACCTGCTGGAGGTAGCTGACACGAATATAGAGCAAGTGTTAAAGGCAAATTAGATGTAAGGTAGAGCATGTTTCTTCATCCCCAACTTACATGATTTTTTCTTCAATATATTCTGCTAGAATTCAGAGATTATCTCACTTGTACTTAAATATTCTATAGCTTTATGAGTGATTTCAGAAAAAAAAAAAAAGAAAATCTGAGAAAATCTATCACTAATCCTAAACCAAGCACACCAGTTTATTGCATTACTGTGTCGAAGAATTCCAGCACAAGGACATTATGCTTCAAGGGCCAGTTGTAGGCTGGGAATACAGGGCACTTTAGTGTGAAGTCTCCCCATAGCAAGAATTAGCTAGATACATGTGTGACACTCAGTCAGATGTATCAGAAGGCTGAGGAGTCAGAAGTCCCCTCCAAATTAAATGATTCAAAAAAGAAAAAAAGGGTGTTTTTGCTAAAAAGTTAAGAATTCAGCTGTCTTTCATACATCTTGTATGTCAGAACATACAATTGTTTATGCAATGGACCACAAATACTTTGGTATTTCAGGTTGTTTTCAAAACCAGATTGTGTTGTATTGAAAAATAAACCCTCCTGAGTGATGCAATAGGTACATTAAATGAAATACTGTAGGATTATTGCACTGATAATAATTCTTTGTGGCACCATATTTCAGCAATGCAGAAGTTAATTGAACATTTTTTCTCTACAATTTAGTTACTGCTTACAAGAAAAAGCACGTTTGTAGAAAAAAAAGGTTTAGGTCACTAGATATATAGAAATTATTGTCAAATTAATTTTCTGGGGTTTTTTATATGTGGTTAGACTACTTAGCAATAGAATTACTTCATTCCTTCTGTTATATAACTGCATAAATTATTTTGCCCAGACAAGTCAGTTCAGATCTCACCACTGTAATAATTAATTTCAGATGAAAAACAAGGTCCACCAATATGTCATCGTTTCGTTTCGTTTTGTTTAGTTTACAAGCTATCCTGTGAATTGGAGATGATTATACTGAGTCAGTTCTTGGTTTAATTTGGTTGCATCTTTGTCCCCATGCAGATGCAGTGTCTACAATAATGAGTTGTAACAACTTCAAGTATCAAAAAATGCAGAGATTTCACTAGGTTTGTCTACTGCTTCTTAAACTGGCTTATTTTACAGTATTGTAGAATCACAGAATCATTTAGGTTGGGAAAAAAACCCCAAGATCATTGAGTCCAACCACGAACCCAGCACTGCCAAGTCTACCACTAAACCATGTCCCCAAGTGCCCCATCTGCACATCTTTTAATTGCCTCCAGCTATTTCAAGTGGTATTTCAAATACCTCCAGGTCACTTCCAAATGACATGCTAAAGCTTTTAGATTGTTTAGCTCATATAATACCAATAAATAGGCAGACTTAATAATTAATACAAAAAGTAAATAGATTATTTACTGTATAGGTTTTCAAGTATTGTTTCCAAGTTGTGAATAAATATCACCTGTAGGAAATGCAGGTTTATGATTATAACACCATTATATAGATTGACTAAAAAGAAAAATAAAAAACCAGCTAACTTTGTACAAAAAGATATTCCAACAAATTAGGCAGATGAAAAAACTAGGTTACAGATAGTATTAACAACTGGAACTGTTCTACTTCCAACAGACGCATAATGGATTACACATTTCATGGAAATGGAAATTATGGTTCTAATTCTGCAGCTTTTAGTTATGTGAATCGCTTTCACACATGTAATTTCTTATCAGACTGAGTACTGGTGGCTTGTTTGAGGAATCATTTGGAGCACACCTTCCAGGACCCAGAATTCAAATGTGTATATCTTAAGTTACACTTGCAATTAGCATATTAGATTGAGTTGCTAAGGGAGTATCATGTTTGCTGTCTCTGGCAGCTCTCAGTCATTTTATATGGTATAAATAGTTAAGTATTTTCTTTTGTCTTTTTTCTTATTTCCCGTTTCTTCTTGTTTTGTTTTGTTTTTCACAAGGTTTATGCTATTTTTGTATAGATTCTTCTGGATCACAAAAAGGAATTGCATTTGAATTTTTTTCCCCAAGACAATTATAGATGACTGTAAGATAGGTTTACTATTCTTTCAAAAGCCCCATGATTAATAAAGTCAGTTTTTGGCTGTGTGTTTTCTTAGTGCTGTGGCACATCAGTGAGTTCAGCTGTGTTATTTGAACATTTGTGTGTGAGACAGACTTGACTGATCAGAGACTCCAGTGATAATTTCATGCATAGTGGAAATTATCAAAATAACAGAGGAGATTTATACCACAAATGTGACTTCCATTTCTGTGCAGCTAAATTATACCTAGCTTTGAGAAGATTTGTGGGTTTGTTTAATTTGGTGGAGATTGAAGTATGTGATAAATAATGCCATGCAATGCCGTGTAAATAAAACATACAATTCAAGGAAAGAGAACAAAACAAAAACCCACCTGAGCCTGTGGAGGGTTGAGAAGTCAGTTTCTGTCACTCTGGTAAATCACAGTAGATATTCTCACAAATGACTGAAACTGAGCAATGAACATAATTGCATTTGGTGAGTGGCCTCTGTGGGTGACAGTTTCAGAGAGGTTGTGATGGGATTTGTGTTTGCCTTGTGGCTTGCAGTCACATTGCTTCCAGCATGGAACGCTCGTGCTTGGCTGGCTCAGAGGATCCACCAGAGATGCTGGTTAAATGCCTTGTGACTTTTCACCTTCCCACAGGTTCAGCAGTGGCAGCTACTAAAGCTACATCCCACCTGCCCCTAGTACCACAGCAGCAAGCTGTAAGGATGGATGATGGGATCCAGCCATGTGGGACTGCCTTCTTCCAGGAGAAAGTCATTTGTAGTGTGAAACCGAGGGAGATAAGGATTGTCTTTTGTAAAATGCATAAAGACATGTAGAAAATCAAAATGCTCTCACTCTGTACGAGTTAATAAGACAATGGAGTCTGTTCCACTCAGGGATATTTTATATCCTCTGTCCCATCGGGTATAAGATATTCCTTTTTTTATAGAGAAGCTGTAGTTTAACATTGGGATGCTGTTGTATATAACAAAAAGCAAACTGTGGTATTTACTACATACATCCATCTCCTTTCCTTTTTTTGTTCTTCCCTAAACCTGTGGATAGTTTTATATGAAAGATATTCTTTTCTAATCCCACTTTTATTATACACTTACGGTAGCAAATGCTGCTCACGTGTGAACTATTTTGTCCAGACCTCTTCCTGCATTAAAAGACTTATATAATCGTATTGAGAGAAAGCACTTAGAGATCTGTAATCCACTGGTCTTACTGAATGACTTTTTACATAATGAAAATCTGTGAAGGGTAAATATGTTGACCAGGAGTTCCATTAGCACTTAAATAGAAGGTATTTCTGGAAAGCGAACATAAACAACACAAACCTTCCAGAGAAGGAAAAGCAAACCTGTAACCAATCCTCTCTACGAACAATAAGTACGTTTAATTTTTAATCTGAAAGCTAATTACATCAGTTATTTAGTCCAGTTTTAAATAATTGCATTACTGTAAAAAATGTTTTCACACTTACATGAGGAATTTTGAAACTAATTTTATTTTATATTCATAGTGCTGAAGTTTGATGTTACATTGTGTGCAACATCAGGAGAATCACTTCAATTATCACTTCGTGTGTTCCTTTTGTTACTAAACTAAAAACAGTGTAATGGGTTTTTATGGTGATAGACTGGAAATCCTGGAATGAGATTACAAATTACTGCATTTAACAGACTCAGTTCTGATGGTTTGATACAACTGTTGATCATTGTTGCTACCAATAGCACAGGACCAAGTTTCACAGTCCTTAGGTCATATATATCTTTTGCTAAAGTAAATGCCAGCTTTGCTGGCTGAGAGAGAAACACAAGGAGAATCCAATTGTTAGTCCAGTCTAGTCTGGTTTCAGGCTGTCCAAGCCAATGGTTCTGTACTAAACACTGGACAACCAGCGCTGAAGGCAGAATCATCTGTTAGCCTAAATGTTACTGTAGCTGTTTCCTGAGGCAGGGATTCCCTGGCAGTGTAAGTTAAACTACATCACTATTCAACTGTGAGAGCTTGAAAAGGCTGTGTTTATGTTAAGAGAAGAAATAAGAGGGCTTAGCACGTTACTTTTATTACTGTGGTTGAAACAGGAACTTTAGAAGAGCCTCCTGCAGATAAGCTGTATTAATATTCCTGCTTTTCAAAGAGTCATAGGATGGTTTGAGTTGGAAGAGACCTTAAAGATCATCTGGTTTCAACCCTTGCCATAGGCAGGGACACCTTCCACCAGACCAGATTGTGCCAAGCCCTGTCCATCCTGGCCTTGAACATTTCCAGGGATGGAGCAGCCACAGCTCCTCTAGGCAGCCTGTGCCAGGGCCTGCCCACCCTCACAGGGAACAATTCCTCCAGTATCTCATCTGAAACAACTTGTCAGTGTGAAGCCATCCCCCCTTGTGACTTCCATCCCTTATAAATAGGCTCTCTCCATCTTTCTTGCAGGCTCTCTTCAGGCACTGGAAGGGCACAATTAGGTCACCCCAAAGTTTGTCTTCTGCAGGCTGAACAATCCCAATTCTCTCAGCCTTTCCTCACAGCAGAGGTGCTTTATCCCTCTGATCAACTTTGTGGCCTCCTCTGGACTTGCTCTGACAGATTTTGTTTGGTTTGAATTACTGCTGCAAGCAAACCAGTAAGTTATAAGGAAGTACTTTATTTTAAGTTAAATAAATAGTGACAGTGACAGGTTTGCATTATTCAAAGTGTAGAAAATACCACCCATGCACAGGCAAAACCAGTGTAATTCAAGTCAGGAGTAAGATTTTAGTATCCAGCAAATTTAATGTGTGTATTCTGTGAACAAAGACAAAAGAACTGAAGTAGATCAACATTGATATTAATTAAGACCATCTTCTTTTGGACTATAATTACATTCTCATCAATCAACATGAGAGTATGTGCTTTTTCATCATGCTGTTTTAATATAGAGTATTTTGAATTATGAATTCCCATTTTTCTTACTTTCTTTACTGACAAAGTAGCATTTCCAGTCTCCTTCCAGTTGCATTCCAGTAGGGGGAAAGAATTAAGACTGCAAATCTATATTTCTATTTCTTAATTTAAAGGCAGCCTCTGTACTTTTGGGCAATGGTGGTTTCATTTAGTTTTGGTTTTGTGCAGTGTCGTGCCAAACACTGTCACGTGGAACAAACACATGTAGGAGATGAATGGCAGCACTTTATCCACGTAGACAGTGCCAATCCTCTGTTAGAACTCTACTTAAGCTATTCATTTCAGATAGCCTAAATATAAGATGATACAGATCTTTAGGAACATACTAATGATGAATTAATTTGTAGCCAGCTTTGTCTTAAGATTCGAAAATTCTTTTTCCAAGGCCAATCTTTTAAATAGTAATTGTGTGCATATTCATACGTACTTAGAGGCTATTTATATTAGTTCTTTGAGTCCTATATTTAAAAAATCCAAATTAAAAAACCAAAACTGCAATGGACAGAAGACTTAAGAGTTTACCAACCCACTGAGGTTTGCTTTTGAAGACGACCTATTCTTAAAAATTCTTCTACACAAGTAAGCATGGATAAACTGTTTATCTATGGTTAGGTGTGTGGAAGACACCAAAATAAAAGATAATGAATGTTGTCATTGTTGCCATTTACTTGGCCACCAGAAAGCAGACTTGCATTTATGACTTGGGGTTTGAGAATGTGGGGTTAAGCGATCTGATTTCACAAGGTATATGGAGTTTTTAGGAAGCACAGAATAGAGCCCAATGGCTTCTCCACCTTTCTGTGAACTGAGAGTGCAAAAAGTGAAAACATCCACAGGTTCTTAACGCCAAGTGGTGGCAATCCAAATAGGTACATTCTCATGCACCTCTTGCTGTATTTTCCTTAAATATGTCTACTTATTGTGATTGTGAATGAGATCATCCCATTTAAATGAACACTCAGCAATTACATCTTGTCTAAGCAAGCTGGAGCTGTAGCACCGATAAATACAGACCTGGCTTTGTTAGAAAGCTGTCAGGGACCTCTACAGACACAGATTAACTACCTAGAACACATATTCTATGGAATGAGTGAAATACAACAGAGAGGAATGTGGAGTTGTCTTGTAACACTCAGAATTCCTGAGAGAATGGAGTTAGACTGGACTGACATGCAGAACTCACATTATCCTTCAACATAAGGATAGTCTATAGCTTTGAATTCAGGCCTCTGCTTACTATTTTTTCATCACCTACAAGTGACCAGATTCAAATATACTTTCCCCCCTAAATAAATCCAGTTCTTTAAAATTTTAAAGAATAAACTGTTGGCTGAATTTTTTTGAAGTATGTTTAGTTCTTAACTCAAAAATTATAAAAAATATTAGGTGTTTATGCATGTTGTCAATTTTATTTAACAAACACAAAGACTGTCCACAAAACATGTCTGATTATTACCTTTTGATAATGTGCCTGTAATAATCAATGAAGCAAAATGACTTCTTAAACCCCCAGTATTTTGAGGTCTTTATATTTGGCTGTGGAGTGCCCCATACACCTATGGCACTGTAGCACATGTACCAAGCATTCCTGAACAGACAGTGTGTGTTCACAGCACTAGAAGGTATTTCCAGAAGTAAATAATAAATACCATAATACATAAATCCTTTTTACAAAATATTGTTAAGCTTCTCTGCTAAGTAAGTGTCTGTTGCCACAGTTTTACATTTAAATGTTGACAGTTGCACAGGGAAGCACTGGAAAGTTATGCTGTTGCATTTCCCTTCCAGAATTGTATTGTTATCAAATGGGACCAATCCTACAGGCTTCCTCTGTTTCCCAGATGATTAATCAGACACAACTTAGATATGAAACTGAGACACATTTTTAGCTTTGTCTGGATTTCTGCAATTTGGGAGCTTGCAGAAATGTGACTGTACACATACAAGCATCAGTCCCTGCCTGTCAACAGGAGAGGGAATCCCATTGGGAAGGTCTGCTTTAACTTATCACTTCTGTTTGCTAAAATCTATTTTCCCATGTTACTGCATCTGCTGTGAGTAGATTCATTGCTCCGTTTTCATAGTTAATCGTGGAGTGCAAATTGCTGCTTCAGAAAGAAAAATTAGAACCAGTAGCAATAATCAGCCTTTCTGCAGAGAAAGACAAAATCGTGGTAAATGTGAATGAAAACCATGAGGCTTGCTACTATTTTTCTGAATATGTAACTCTTCCTTTTTGCTATCTGGATTTGGAAAGCGATTAGTCATTCACATATGGTGTGCCAATTCATGCAACTGGGTTCAATACAATCCAGTCTAAATCAACAAACAGTACTTGGTATCAAACATCATTCTGTTTTCTCCCCCTCCCCGACCAGGAACTTATTTAAAATAGAGGTTGGTTACATTCTTTTATTGGGGTTTTCATCCTTACCCCTTTCCTCTGCTCAAGAAATACTTTCTGTATTTGATGGAAAAAAGAAGTATTCTGTTCACTTGGTCAGACAAAACACCCATGTTAGCCATCAAATTTATGTTACCCTCTAATACTGTAAACAGTGACCAGCAGCAAACACCAGAGCCTAGTGAATAACAAAAACCACAGGCTTCTGAGAATAGTGACCTATTAATAGCAGGCAAATCCCTGTTACAGCCAGTAGTGATAATACCCTGATACTTCGCTTAACTGTTACAAGTCCAGTAAACGAAGACATTCTATTCTGCAGGATGATTTGCATCTCTTTTCTTCAAAAAGCACGAAGAAACAAGTAGTGCATTTTAGGATATCCAGAGCCAAAAGTTCTGCTTTGTTCTTTCAAGTGCTCGTTTAAAATTCTCAGCTCCTCCAAGTGACACACTTTGGAAGTAAAGGTGAGGCATGAAACACTCCAGAGACGGCTGGAGAGGGGTCGCTCGTGTCAGAGCTTGCACCACCCTAAGACAGTTTTACCACACACACTGCCAGAACAATAGCGATAATGAGCACAGCAGTGAAAATAATCCCAGCTAGGACCTTGCTGATATCGCAGAAGGATTTATTTTCCTCCACAGAGATCATGCCAATAGAGGAAGCGCCCACGCTGATGGTGGATTTCAGTTCAGCCCCTGGGTCTTGCTTAGCCTCTACTGTCCACTGGGGGACATTGACCTTCATTTCCATCTCGTACATCATCTCTCCTACCTGGTTGATCTCGTTCTCGAGGTCTTTCAGATCCACCACGTCTATGTTGTGCTCAGCCTCGTATTTCATGTTCTGGACGCTCATGGCGCGGGCGGCCACGCCGGAGGTTCCCCCGCTCATGCCCGTCTGGATCAGGTGTTTTTTGGGGACGTTCAGCGGGAACTCGTGGCCCAGCTCCAGGGCTCTCCTCATGTCGATCTCGAGGATCTCTAGGCACGTGGAGAAAATCACCCATAGCCTCTCGAACTCGGCTTTATCTTCCTTACTCACGCTTTTGTCCTTCAGGACCGTGGTGAGCTTGTTCCTGTTGGCCACCGCCAGCTCCTGAGCTTTCTGCCGGGTTTTCTTGAGCTCCTCCCGCAGGTTCTGGGAGTCCGAGGTGCCGCCGATGGTGAGCACCATGTGCCGGTAGCAGGCGGTCACCTTGTTGAGCGCGTCCAGCAGCGCCTTGCACTCCTCCTTCACCATGGTGGCGGCGGGGGCCGTGCCCGGTGCCGCCCTGCCCGCTGCCGCCCCGACTTACCCGGTGCCGGGCCCCGGGCGCTGCCACAGCCGGGCACTACCAGCACACATAGCAAGTGCTGCCTCCGGGTCGTGCCTGCATCCAGCACCCCCTTACCCGGTGGTCAGGCGGCGCCGGCGTCTCCGGGAGCCCGTGCGGGCGGCGGGGAGCCCCGGCGGGCAGGCAGCATCGCTCCCCGTGCCAGCGCCGCCTGCAGCGCCACCGGGGCGGCTCGGTCCGCGCCGCGCTCAGAGGGGCGCTGCTGTTTGAAAAGTGCCAAACGCCGAGGATGGAGAAGAAAAAAATACGAAATCAAAAAAGCCAAGGCTAAAGCTCTGGGGAGCGGCAGCCGGGCAGCCGGCGGTCCCCGCCGCCGCCACTTAACTCGCCCCAGCTGGGCGCCCGCACGGTCACATGGCGGGGAGCGCCCGGCCTGGCCCTATAAGCCCTCGCAGGCTCCGCCTTTGTAGGCAGTGATCCTGCAGTGCTCTAGGCTCTGAGCCCGCTCCCTCCCGCCTCTGCCCAGCCATTGGCTTCGTGCGGCCGCCCCGGGCCCGCCCTGGACCCCGGTAGGGCTCGGCCGGGGCGCGGAGCGGCGGGGGAGGCGGGAGGCGGCGGCTGTGTGGCCGGGGAGCAGGGAGGCGATGGTGTCAGTGTGAGTAGCGCTCCTGCCCCGGGCTGCCTGCGGCTCCCGCTGGGACCGTCCTGCCGGAGTGGGAGCGGGGAGCGCTCCCGGCCGGCCGTGCCGTGCCCCGGGAGCCGCTCGGCCGCGGCCTGGGCGGCGGCGGGGCTGTGGCCGCTCGGCTTTTGCCCGGGCCAGAGCACGGCGGGGTCGGGCCGTGCGGACACACGGCCCTGGTCAGTGACCGCCGCGGCAGGGTCGGCCCTCGCCGTGTTGAACCCCAATGTGCATGGCTGGTCGGTCCTGCCCGGTCCCGCGGGTGTCTCGTGTGTCGCAGACGGGCCGGGACCCGGCTGAGGAAGGGGTTCGCTGCTGTTGTCATCCATAGGAAGGGCTGGCGTGCGATCCGGGGCACCTGCAGTCAGCTCAAGTCGAGCAATGGCACACGAGGAAGTGCAGGAAACGCGCCAGTTCTCACTGTCACAAGCGATGCTCCGCAGCTGCCCTTGGCAGTGTGCTGGGTACAGCGCGGTGAGCGCTGATGGGCGCTAGGCCGTGCATCCAGCGGGGTGGCGGTGATGCGGAGTGCCGCTTGGTCAGCTGAACTGTGTTGTCTCTAGCACCTGGTGTGTCTGCTGAAGTGGGCTGCTGGAGAGCTTGCTTGTCACAACATATGCTATCACATGTGCCCCAGCGTTTGTGGGTAGCTGAGTGGTTTTGTGATGCTATAGTAGCATGAAAAAGCTGTGAAGCCACAAGACTCCCACAAGAAGGGGCGCATGACCCATTCCCTTATCTTTTATCACTAGCCTTGCAGGGTAATGTGTGTTTTGAGCAAGATAGTTGAGAAACAGAGTCCAGGCAGACCGGGTTTCTGCTGCAGAGCCCAGCCAGAACAGTCTTGTCTAGCCTATGTTCCTCTTTCTGGATTTTGGTAGCTTGGACTCCACTGACTGTTTTTTTTTTGGGTTTTTTTGTTTGTTTGTTTGTTTATGTTTTATCTTGCTTTAATTTTAGCCCTAGTTCCAAAACCTATGTAGCTTCTGCTGCAGGTTACTTACTACCTGTAAGAAATTTACTACTGGAAGAAATGGCCTCTTAACTTTGTGTAGATTATCAAATTGAATGGAACAGCTCTGCCGATTTGCATGTTGGTGGCTTAGAAGAAGCGAATCAGTCATGCCTGTTTCTTTGTAGGAGAAAAAGAAACGCAGGATGATTTTGACCTGATTGTAAGTGAAGTCTTATAATTGCCTAATCATTGTCAGGTGGAAAAAGGATTAGCTCTGGGTTTGAATCTGGAGTCCTGTGTGACACAAGTGTTAAGCTTATTGCTGACTAAATTATGCATGTTTGTGTGTCTGTTTTAGCTATGTCTAAAGTCTGCCACAGAAGTTATGTCAGACTCTGGAAGCCACTTCTCTGAATGTTTCTAGGAAGGGGAGGGAGGGAGTATTGGTTCAGAAACATGTGACTATTTAAACTTGAAGGTAGCAGCAGTCATGATATGTATCAGGTAATGCCTAAGTACATCTTTAGGTGTGTAATGTAGGAAGAGCCTGTTATTTAGATCAGTTCTAATTTAAGTTCAGCTGCATGCAGTTATACAATTTGCTTAGATTGTGGGAACTCTTAAAATTCAGTTGTTTGTCTGTCAAGCATGATGTTCTGAAAATCCAAATCTTGATACTGCTTTTAAACAAGATGCTGACTAGCCAAAATACTGTCCTGGGAAAACTATTAGGATGGAGGTAAAAATCCTTACAACTGACTGACTTAGAAAGCAGGCTAATGAGTAGCAGAAAAAATGTATTTCTTGATTCTGTGGCAAGGCTTTCTTGCAATAGATGTTAATGACAATGTTCTTCCTGTGCAGTACTTGTAAAACTGTTTGCAAAGTATTCTGTGGTGCATCTTGAACATCACTAATTAAATGTCATAGCCTCATTTTAATATTTTTAAGTAGAATTTTAGGTAAATGCAGATTTGTTTTCCTTAAACGCTTGGTAAGCCTTGTCTGAGGGACTTGCTTTTTAGAGTAAGCTCATATACTAAGTTTGGTCTGTAGACTGCTATGGCTTGGGAAAGTTTGAAGCCGCTATGAGATGAAGAAGGAAAATAAGGATGAAATACAGTGAAAATCAAATGTGTCATCAACCCCTTCCCTCTCCTTGGTCACTGATAAATTGTGTGCTTCTTTGAATTCTGTGATTTGCTTTCTGCTAAGCTTTTTGCTTGTAGTGGTGAGAGAATTTGATCCATAGGAAGCGTCTTAATTTATATTGTGGGGGAAGGTTAGACTGATACTTCTGTATCATGATGTTTACTTTCAGGAAGCTCTTAATTAGCTTGGGCTGTTACGTGTTGCATTGTGTAGCATTTATAACACCAGTGGTGGTTAAAGTAATTTATTTTGCTAGTTAGAGTTTACCTGCTGAATTGTTTTCCAGCCTTCTTACCCTTGCACTGGTGCCTAAATTAATTAAATTAATTAATTAAAATTTGGCTTAAGTAAAGCTCTGTGTGTTTCAACTCCATAAGAATTTGTCCCCCCTCCCTCTCCTGCCAAAGACGGGGAGTGAAGTACTAAAGTGCTGAAACCTGTGAGAGCCTGAGGAGGAGGTGACCTTAAATACAGCTCAGTGGTATTTGAAGGAAGCATCCTTGTTTGAGAAGCTGTCGTGGGAGCTTTGTATTTGTTGTTAATGTTCTCCCTCTAAATGTTCCTTGTAACTGTTGATGGTTCACTGGGCAGCACTTGCACTTTGTTCTAGGGCTTGCTTTGAGTGGCTCAGAGCTGCCCATCGAGAATGTAATGCAGCTTCAGTAGTGGCAAGCCAAAGAATGAAACTTCTTTGCAGCCACTCTGGTGGATTTCTAAACCTGTGAGAATTGGGAATCTAGGATCTACCCTGTTGTGAAGAGAGAATGCAGTTTGTTCCTGATACTCGGCTAATGACAAGCAAGATGTTTTTGAGTATGTTGAAGTAACTGGATAGAAGTGGGAAGCTTGGCTGTTGAAGGATGCACACATATTGAAATGTGCTTCCTCTGGAGGAAAGGAGGGGGAGAGTCAAACCCTCAAGTCTGGCACAAGTAAGGATGTGCCCACGCCAAACAATAGTGTAAATGCACTGTTAAGATATAAGGGGTGAACCTTCTCACTGCTTCTCAAGGAGTGAGCTCAGCTCTGTAATTTGAGGTGAGGCTCGTGAGGAGCTGCACAAGGATCTGGTACAACCCCACATGCTCGGTACTGCCCAGGTGCTGGAGGAGGCCTGGCCAAGGAGATGGAGCAGTGGGAGCAGGGCCAGAGCTGCCAGGCTTAGAAAAGGCTTGGGAGATGTTGGGTAGAGGCAAAACCCAAACCGTGAGATCCTGTGGCAGCTCTTAACTCTTCAGTGGAAGAAATGTGTGCCTGGAAGGGAGATGCTGAGAGAAATTAGCATCTTCCTGGAATGTTCATGACCCCTCCTTTCCAGACTCTGTTCCATTGCTGTCAGGCTGATGTTCTGGGATGAGAACTTAGTTTTTTACTGGTTGCTAGTAAGCCTTGAGCTGACTGATGTGAATTCACCACTCTGTAATCTAAAAATTCAGAGGTGCTACTCTTGCATGCTGCCATTTCACAGACATCAGTACAAACTGCAACTGAATCTAAAAGGGATAGGAATAGATTTACTTATTCCCTCGTGGTGAGCAAGGTGTACTGCAACGTGTCAGATGTTTTTCACAGGATGCTCAACATTCATCCTTTAGAATTTTTAAATGCTCAGAGAAAGAAATTGTTACCTGGTTTTATTTTGGGGTGAATGCTCATGTAGGGCTCAAGTTCAGATTGTAACTTTCACCCAGAAAGTAACTGAGGAGTAATAGTGCTGGTAAGACAGGAACTGGAGTGGCAATTTGAGTTTTTGGACTGAGTCTGTTTAAATTCCACTGTTAGATTCCTGTTTGCTTGTAAAGAGCTCTAAGATATGTTTACCTTTTGCTGTTCCTTCTAGCAAGTGGTGCACTTAAGGTGTGTGGGGGAAGCACTTCTGTTAAAAAACCCCTTAAGTTAGAACTAGGGAACAATTGCTTCCTTTTTTTATTTTTTTTTTTGTGTGTGTGTGTGTGTGGAGCTGTGCAGTTTGCTAGAATGATACATTTATGATAAAGTTTGTATTTATCTCCTACTCTGAGATGAAAATCTTTTAATTGAGTAATGAGTTGTGCCTCATTTACTCGTTATTTTGAGCACTTCAGCAAATATCAAGTTACTGGATTACTAAACCTTAATTGTTCCTGTTGTAGCTATTGCAAGTTAAGGTGAAGCTGATGTTGTCACATGAAACTTGACAATATTGGTAAAATAAAATGGAGTGAATTTATGCTTCTTGCTGTGCTAATGGATCTGGGTTTGGAAGTTTTGGAGAACATGGCATTCTGCTCCCTTGAAGCTGGATGTGTGTAGAGAGGACACTGAGGTACTTTATGTTAGTGTCCCAGTGTAACATCCTGCCTTCCTGTCCCACAGACAACTGAGCTTACTGGACTTGGCTAATAATTTTTACTAACTTTGGTAGCTGTTATTACTTTGTTCTGCTGAATTATTATTAAAATGTCATGGTGAAAACAGAGAATGTTATGCTGCTGAGCATTGACTCTGTAGTGTTTGTGTACACTCATGCCATCCCTCATGCTGTTATGGAAGACATTTTCTCTGCAGAATGTTTTGTTAAGTCTTTAGTAGGGATGTAGTAGGATGTTCAGAAGATGATGAGCCTAAGGTTTGAGTAAATAGTTGTACAAGTTGAATGTGGACAGGAGGTAACTGCTGAGTAACAATGCAAATACAGTGGCATCATCCACTTTCATGGCTGTTTGTCAAAATTCAAAGTACTTCTTAAAAGGAACTGAAACCTGCAAGCTCTAGAAAAGGTTTCTCACTTGTCCATCTTTAAAGGAAAACACCATCAGTGAGAAAATGAACTGTCAGAATTTATTCCTATTCACTGTTTTCAGTACCAAAGGTAATTAGGCTTCATGTCCAGTGTTTTAGAGAAAACAGTGACATGCTTAGATTCCATGTTCTTCACTTGAGCAGTCCTTTGTACCATATTTATATTGTTAGAACTATCACTCTGCTTTTGATCTAGAAAGGATTAGTCTGTTGTAAGATTATGATTATAGTTTTTCTAAACCGTAACATAATGCTTATTAGATTATCTGATCCAGCTAGCTTCTGTTCTTCCAGCAATTTGAGCTATTTCTGTGTTTACAGGCATGAAGCCATACACTGAAGTGATTCCATTCAAACCTTTTATATAACATTAGTGCTTGAGTATTGCTTTACTGCATACTGAGTATGATAGAATTTGGTAAACTTCATAGTGAATAGACTTGATGGTAGTTTTTAATGAGTGTTCTGTTAAGCATTAATCTGTTCTGGTAATGTATATAAGCCTTTGTGCATTTTCTGTTTTAACTGTAAAGCTAAAGCTGTCCAAGGTGCAGCTAAAAGGATAAGTCTGTCACCCCCAAGTTAAATTAGGTTGATGCTGCATGTTGTGTTCTGCCAACAAACTCTTAATGGATAATTCTAATGTGTTCCTAGAATTACAGCAATGCATTAGCCAGTGTTTTCAGATGCATTTAACTTTTGGGGTGGAAAGAAATTGACTTAATCTCAAAAATGCCTGTGCTTTGGTGAAGTGTCAGTGTACTCTCTTGAATCTGTAGTCTAAATTCTTTTGGTTGGGGTTTTTTTTGTTTGTTTTTTTTTTTTGATGACTTAAATTGTTTCTGCATCCACACTTCTGTTTTTCTGGAGAGTGCTGTGGGAAGGTGATGGAGGGCCAAGTGAATACAGTAATTAAACTGTTTGAGGTAATAAATATTCCACCTATTGTTTTTCATACCCACATTTTAATCAGGTATGATGGCTATCTCCTAATGAGACACTGAACAGCTGCAGGGGTAAGGGAAGGAAACTGAGAGTTGTGATCCTCAAAACAGTACTAATGTGGCCAGTGGAGGTTGTTTCCTGCTGTGTAGGAACATGCATGCAGGGAGCAGTGCAGGGTTCCCATGTTCTCTGCTCAAAGAGGGTGACAAATACCTGTGTGAACTAAAGTTTTACCTTCCATCCTGGGATGGAGCACATCAATGGCACCTTAGGTGCATTACAGTAACTGAAATGCCAGAATTCAGTGTTTAAATGCAGTTTCTTTTCACTCCTTGCTGGAGCTGCCAGTGTGATTCAACCCTGTCAGTAGTTGTGTAGTAGAAGAATCTATGGCTGCAACTAAGTGTTTAGAACTAGTTATTTGTGGTGTGTAACTCATGAACCAGGAATTGGAAATTATAATTTCAAGCTCTTCCTCTGATGGTCCATCAGTAATGATTCTTCAAGTACTCCAGTTGCCTTTTTTTTTTTTTTTTTTTTTTTTTCGGGTGCAGGCAGTGTTTTAAGAGATCAGTCAGACAGACAGCAAGCTTCATGAGGTCAGACTTTCTGTGGGAACTTCTCCTCACATAAATTTCTTACACCTTTTTTGCCAGGGAATGAATTGTTACCTTAAGTTTCTTTCTGGACAAAGCTTATCAGTTTGTTTTTTTTTTTTTTTTTTTTTTGATGGTGAGGTGGAGGATTTATGGTATGTGTTCTCTTCCCCTTCTGATATGGGAAGAAATCTTTGGACTTGAAGATTTGTTAAGCTGAAAAACCAGCAATAAAACTGTTGGAGACATTTGTGCACTGCAATTTTAGCACTGCAGTCTGATGCTTGGTTGCCTTTTTGTGTCAATATGCTCTTCCTCCCAACACAGAATGTGGTGTTAACATCTCCCTTGCTGTCTTGGGGAGGGATCACAGCAGTCTCATCTGCTGCTGCTTGGACAGATATATTAATTCACCAAACTAAAGGCAGATGAAACTGCCTCAGTGGGGCAACTGCATTAATGAAAGCTGGATTTCTAAAGTGTCTCAAAAGACGGTGTAATCCACCCTCCTAGCTTTGCTGTGTCCACTATCACCTCTAGCAGAGCTTTGTCTGACACATTCTTGGAGATTTACAGCACCAGTGACTTGATAGCTTTGCAAGAAATTTAAACCACGTGCTTAACTTCCCTTTTGGAAGGTGTTCCTGATCTGTAACCTGAGCCTGTTTTCTTCAGTTAAGGCCTACTTAGATGTGGGAGAAATGCCCTTCACTGAAAGCTTGATCCACCGGTGGGGAAAAAACATCCTTACCTGCTTCCTGCAGTTTCTTAGTTATAAACATCACTGCCTTCCATGGCTTGGATTCTGCTTACAGGGCTCCTTTGACTTTCTTACTTCAGGCTCTGCTCCTGGCAGTTTATCTCCTGTGATGAGGACAGAACATCCAAAGCCATCAAAAAAAAGGAAAAAAAACCCAACAACTCTGCAACTGTCAAGTCTTGCTGTGGCAAAGTATTTTGCAGGCTGGGTGTGTGTACATACAGCCCTAAGTGCTTGACTAAAACTAAATTGTGTTTAGTTATATATACTAATTTGTCACTGAGTCATGTTTGGACTGCAAGCTGCAGTCATTGAGACCTGGAATTGTGGCCTAGCCGGAGGTTCAGCAAGGCAGTGTTTTTTTTAGTTAACTAGTTGTGCCTGTGAAGGTAGCTGAAGGTGTGTCTCAGCCCTGCTGTTGTGTGGCTCAGCAGTGAGATATCTGTGTTCCTGCAGCAGACCTGCCACAGGGCTTGTGCTGCCTCTTCTCCCTCCCTCAGCACTGGCTGAGGAAGAAGCCCACAGCTTGGACTTGGATTGCAGCCACCTGCCAAGAAATCTTTACTGTAATCATGTGGTGGAATTACTGCTGATCATCCTGTTTACCCAGACACTGTGGTAGGATGGATCATGGATTATGGAATTGGTTGGTCTGGGTTGGAAGGGACCTTGAAGTGCATCTCGTTCCTCTTCTGGCTATGGGCAGGGACATCTTCTACCAGAGTTGTCCAGCCTGGCCTTGGACACTTCCAGGGATGGGGCAGCCATGGCTTCTGTGCCAGGGCCTCAGCACCCTCACAGAGAAGAATTTCTTCTGTACATTTAATAGAAATCCACCTTCGTTTAGCAGGAAGCGCTTTCCCTTGTGCGAGGTCTCTCTCCAGCTTGTTTAGGTACTGGAAGGTGCAGCAAGGTCACCCTGAAGCCTTCTCTTCTCCAGGTTGAACCCACCCCCCAGTTCTCTCAGCCTGTCTCCAGAGCAGAGGGGCTCCAGGCCTTGGAGCATCTTTGTCCCCCTCCTCTGGACTTGCTGCAGCAGCTCCATGTCCTTGTGCTGGGATCCCAGGCCTGGAGGCAGCTCTGCAGGAGGGGTCTCACCTGAGCAGGGCAGAGGGACAGATTCTCCTCCCTTGAACTGCTGCCCAGGATATGGTTGGTTTGGGGGCTTCAAATGCAGATTGCTGGTTCGTGTTGATCTTAAGCTGGATTTTTTCTAGGTTCACAGTTTTTAATTATTCAACTTGGTTGGTATTTTGAAGGTGTGAATGAGCAAACATTTTTCTCTCCCTTGTGTTAGCAAACTTCGTAGCTCTGCTGATATGGGAGCACTGGATAAGGAGTCTTTTGTAGCAGCTCTTGGTGTTACTGTAAGCTTTGAAAGCGGACGGACCATTTTGTCTGGAACTGTGCAGAAGAACTGCTTGGGGCACTTACCTGCCACTGCCAGATTTAAGTGCTTCATGCTGGGCTTGTCCAAGCTGTGAGTAACTGGTGATCCCTTTAGAGTGGAAATGACTTGTAGCTTTAACTGGCTGTATTTGTGTTTAGCTCTCTAAGGGAACTCTGCTTGTGCCTGATCAGAAGGAGGGAGCAGAGCCCAGCTCAGTTACCAGGCTGTAGATCAGCTGATAGCATGGCTGAAACTCAAAGGCTATCTGCAATCCATGGGAATTGGGTGTATGTTTTTCCACTCCCTTGAACTGCCATACCCAGTGAGCTGACACTGAGCAAATAATGTGCTAGGAATAATTCTGCATTGGAGGAAACAAGGGGATACTGACTGTTTAAGGGTGATGTGCTCTAATTAGAGTCTCTAGCTGTGCTCACCCTTTCTTACTATAAACAGCTGCAATTGCATGAGAAAATCGTGCAACTTCTGTTGATTACTAAGGGAACCTGCATGAGGGGAAAGATAGAGCAAGCTTGTTATTTAAACATTTGTATGCCTGTTAATCTCAATTCTTGTTAAAAAAAAAAAAAAAAAGAATTCTGAAGTTATTCCAGGAGGGACTTGTTAGGGTTTTTCCTGCCCTTGTGTATAATGTGTTACAGAGAATTGGAATGGAGAAAGTAAGCAGGTGAAGGTCTGATTCCCTGGGAATCATCTTCTCCAGGGCACTGTGACACCCAGTGACAGCACTTCCAGTGTTTATGGGTTGGATTTTCACTCTCCAGTTGCTCTTTTGCTCTCTGTTTAGCCAAATGTTACTTAGCAGCCTGACCTCAAATCACTGAGGCTCTTTTCTTGGGAGTAGAGATGACCACAAATTATAATAAATTTCATGGTGGCTTTTTAATTATGACATGGCTATTCATATCTCCTTGGTGTATCTCTAACTTTCCCTGGAAAGTTGAGGATTGCCTTACATGAGGGTTTCTGTTACACTGTCTGAGTGTCTCATTGGTGTTTGTGAGTAATCCTTAAACAGGTGAATTTTAAGACTTACATGAGCACAGTGCAAAAAGCATCAATGTCCTGTGATGCAGTAGAATCTGCTGTGAAAAAGCTGTTACTTTGTCTTTTGGCTTTAGAATTCAGCAGGAGAAGTTAGTTTGTATATCAAAGTGATAATAATTTTGATCTTAATTTCTCCTCTCTGATATTCACAGTAAGACTCCAACACCTGGAAGGCCTAAGGAGACATTGAGATTAACTGTGTGATTGGAAATGTAAAATCATGAAAAATACTCTGTTTGCACAACTACTAAGTAACTGTAGTTAGCAGTTAAGCAATACCATTACATCAACACCTGAAACTGCTTTTTCCTTTTGGGCAGGGAGAATCAAACTGTCCCTAGGTAGTCGCAAATATTAGAATCCATCAACCATTTCTCCATATGTATTTTAGAACATCTCCTTGGAATATCTGAAGTCCATATGGCTATGTATGATGAAGATATCTTGAAAAATCCCTTTTATTTGGCCATTCAGAAGCGACGTCCTGATCTATGCAGCAAAGTTGCAGAACTCCATGGTATTGTAAGTATGAAAAAGTATATTTAAAAGCTCCTTACTGAATAGTAGCTATTTGAATTTAAACCATATGTCTGGTATGAATCATGTAAAGATTAGTTCAAGCCTACAGGACTTGGAAATGAAGCAGAACAATTTTTAGTTTAAGTTCCACATTACTTACTAATATGGACCACTTGATATAATGAAAAAAATATATAAATATATACAGTAAAAAGGTTGGTGTTGTTTTTAAACTCTACAGTAAACATATTTTATTTTCTATGAACTGAAGTTACATATTCTCTCACTAAACTTAAATGGGATTGACCTTTTGAACTGCCTGGTGCACAGGCAGTTACTCATTTGACAGCATTTTACATAGCAAAATAAAGCTATTAAACTGACCTGGAATTAAAAACTCCAGTCCTTAATATTTACAAATCTGAGCATTTTGCAGTTAATTTTCATTCACAATTAAGTGTGTAGAGACTCCATTAAATATGGAGGATATTGTTACCTGGGGATAAAATTTGTTTCTAATTAAGAATTTGTCCCAAATTGCCAATCTATTGGTCTAAACCCAAGATGTTTATCTTAAATTTTTTTTCTTTCTGATGAATTTGAGTTTGAAAATAAACTTCATTTTATATTAGCCGCTTAATTTTATGTCATTTGTTGTAATTTTAAGTAATTTGTGGCTGGTGCTAAGTAACTAAAGATTAAATTTATTTCCCTTAGTATTGTTTGCTTCAGCTGCATCTGTCAGCATTTTTCAGATAAGTTACTAAGTGAAATTTCTGAGTTAATTATCAGACTGTGTGTCTAGTGATAACCTTGCCTTTTTATTTAAATAAAAGCACCTATAGTTCCTCTATGTTTACTGTAAATATTTACAAGCCCAATTTAATTGCTTGCCTCTTAAGGATGAAAGGTATTGAGATATAGTTGACAATACACGGTATTTCTCTCTTAAGCTCGATTTAACTTTTTTTAGGTGCTAGTTCCATGCAAAGGAAGCCTTTCAAGCACCAGTCTTTCTACCTGCCAGTTTGAATCTTATGTTCTGAAGCCACTGGAAGGAAATTTTCAAACCTTAAATGGAAAGGTGATTTTGTTTTATATCTGAATGTAGCCTGGGAACACTCCAGTAAGTGATTCACTGCTGCTGACTGATTGTGTGAACTAATGGTTACAGAAGAGGCAGGCAGGGCTGACACTGCACAGGATCCCAGGATTTTCATTTGTAATTTTGCAGTACAGTCTGAGAACTTGGACATACATCTTGCACCAGAGATAGTTTGCAGGCTGCCATCTGGATCTTCTTATTCCAGATGTCCTCTCTGGTGTTGCTGAGAAAAGAAATCCAAGTGTAAGAAATACAGACAAGGAGTGTAGTGTTTTTCTAAGGCTGGCTTAAGTCCTGATCTTAAGCTGTTGGGTTTTTTTAATTTCCTTTCTACTGAAAGTGTTCTAAAATCTGCAGACAAGACCTTGGTGATTGTCTGAAACCTCCCCTAGCAGTAGACTTGCAAAAGAAGTGGCTGTAGGCAAGGTTCAGCCAGCCATTGCACAATGAAGGAGCCTTTGTTTCAATGTCAACACAGCATGAAAATGTGAAATTTCTCCAGTTTGGAGCTTTCTCACCTTGCAAGCTTCTCTTCTGTCCCTTGGAAATGTAACCATGCAAGGCAGAAGCCAGAGTAACTTTTCCTTCTGGCAGACTTTCACACTTGATTTTTTTGTTTCAGGAGATCTTCATACAAGGAAACCTCATCATTCTAGGAGCTGGATTTAATTACGCTCTCTCGGTACCTGTTCTCTTTGAGGAAACCTTTTACAATGAAAAAGAAGAAAGCTTTAGTATATTGTGTATAGCTCATCCACTGGAAAAAACAGGAAGCTCAAGTATGTATTGGTGTCAGTTTGGTTGGTGCCTTTGCATAGTAAACAAACTAGTGTTTGATGTGCTTAATAAATGTGTTCATTCTGGAAAGTGTTACTTGGTTAAAGCCCATGGCATTTATGAGCTGGTTGGGCCAGATGTTGGTGTGCTGCTGCAGAGAAATATCAAATTGCTTCCAGCAAAACTAGTGCTGAGACTAGGGCATAAATCCTGTAGAATTAAGAATCATTTGCGAAATATTTAATACACCATGATTTTTTCTTAGCTGTGCTCAAGGGATTTAATCCTAAATGTGACCATGTGTGTTTTGAGATGCAAGGTGGATGCACAAAAAAACTAGAGAGGTAAATTTTTTATGGTGGCTTTGTAGGGGGATTAGAGGTTGTGTGGCAGGGTTAGGTAGCAACCTCCTGGTGGTGGCCCAACTTATGAAGGTGAATGTCTCAATTTTTGTCCTGCACTGAAAATGCTCCTTAAGGCTGTAACACTATTTTCAAGATAACTGTCCATACTGTGTATGTTAACAGCATGTCCTTGTGACCTTGTATAACAATCTATGTTTACTAATTAAGAACAGAAGCTCCTTAAGAAGCTTAGAAGCTTCAGCTTTTTCTGAAATAAAAACATTACTCTTCCTAAATAAATAAGAATATTTGAAACAAGTGAATGCAAAGAGAAGTAGTGCTAGGGTAGTGTGAAAGTAGTACTGTGAGGGAAGTATGGAAAGCTTTCAGAAAAAAACCAAAACAACCCAGCTGCCATTCATGTAGTCTTAAATTCTGTAACTGGTAATGTAAATCTCAAAAATTATTCTTGTGATATTCTTTACAGCCATTACTTAATATAGTTATATTGCAGTCTTTCAGAAGTGAAGGAGTTTCTAATTTCAAAAGTAATTTGAAAAGAATGATTTAAGCCTCTTATTAGCTGGCTGCCTTTGACTGCAGATGAAAGATTTGCCTAGAAAAAAAATTTGAATTCTAAGTGAGGGATTCATTTGTCTTTTTGAGAAGAAAAGTGGATTTGCTTTAATGTTGCTTCGTGTAACTTTGCTCTCCCATCCAGAGAAAGCGTGTCTAAATAAAGAATAGCTTATGTAAAAGTCCAAGATGGGATTTTTGCAGCTCACTTAAAGCACCCTGACTTCCTGTATGGGCACTCTGTTAACACTGTAATGTGCTTTTCTTCTACTTTCAAGCTTGACTTATACAACTCATAAGCTGAGTGCATGTGGTAATAAATTATCCCAGTGTAAAAAACAAGTGAAATCTAATTTAGCTATTCCAAATAAATACTTGACATAAAAAGCAGGGCAGCCTGCTCCAGTGTGACACATTAAATTCTTTTAATTGGAGACAATACCTCTAGTTCAAGGTGGAGTGAGCTGAGTTCATGTTTCAATGGACATGAGCTGGCTGCATATGTAGGGACAAAATCTATTTTACCATGCATACATATTAAGCCTCTGCGTTAATTCTTGGATTTTTTCCTTAGGTGAATCTACAGCTTCATCAAACTCCTATTCCCTTAAAAACATTGAAGATGTCAGAGAGTTCTTGGGAAGGCACTGTGAAAGATTTGATAAATACATAGGATCCTTCTATAGAACATTTAAAGAACACGAAAGGAAAAGCCTCCGCCACTACATAGTCAGTATCTCCCTTCCTGATGTCTAATTTGCTCCACTGCGGCTCTTATCTTTGCTTTACTGAGTTTTTCTGTGTCAGAGTAACCTAGAGTGGTGAAAGGGGAGGAGGGAGAAGTGGTAATTGGCATTTAAGACTTTTACTATCTGAACTGTTTAGTAAATGCAATTATTGCTAAAGCTCTTACCTTACTGTACACTTTTGAGACAGGGAAGACTTACTTTACTTATTTAGGCTTCGTTCCTTCAAGTCCCATTAACCTGAATCTGATGGCTTTTATCTTTTCTCTCTCCTAGGACTCTGTCAATGCACTTTATACCAAATGTCTGCAGCATCTTTTGAGAGATTCACACTTGGTAAAGACTTACTCCCCTAAATACCCAGTACAGTGTTACTTAGGCAATAAATTATCTGACTTTCTCTTGCTGTTTATGCCTTTGCTTTTCTAGAAGATGCTTGCAAAGCAAGAAGAGCAGATGAATCTGATCAAACAAGCAGTTGAAGTAAGCATATGAAATGAAGGAAAATAATCAGCAAGCTGTTTTTAATTCTCCTTTACATGCCTAAAATACTGGGTTTTTTTACAGATGTATATCCACCATGCTATTTATGATCTAATCTTCAAATATGTGGGGACCATTGAGGCAAGTGAGGTAAGTTCCTTGGATTGCTACATACCTAGTGATGCTCATCTAAGGCATTTAAAAAAACCTCTCACCTTTCTGTTAATTAGGATGCTGATTTTAATAAAATCACAAGGAGCCTTCAAGACCTGCAGCAAAAAGACATTGGAGTGAAGCCTGAGTTCAGGTGAGAGAACTCTGGATTCTTTGAAGAGTCACTGAGATCCTGTCTTAAACACGATCATGCCAGCCAAAAAGTGTTTTCCTTCAGACAAAGGATTTTTTTTTGTTTGTTTTCATTTGAAATGTAAAATCAAAGCTTTGCAAGTGTCATATGAGGACAATTGTTGCAATGATGGTTGTCTCCTTTACTTTTATGTTTTTAAGCCATCTACAGGATACAGAAATGCGGGTACACTTGGAGTAGAAATGGAAATATTTTGGAGCCATTCTTCAATTCAGCTCTGAATAAGTTAAAACTTGGGCTTTGGACATCCTGCAGAGGAACACTATGCTAATCATTCCTTTCTAATTATTTTGTAGTTTTAATATACCACGTGCAAAGCGAGAACTGGGTCAGTTGAACAAATGCACTTCCCCTCAACAGAAGCTACTTTGTCTACGTAAAGTTGTACAAATTATTATGCAGTCTCCAAGCCAAAGAGGTCAGTAATTAGTCAGTTCATAACTTTAAACTTGAACAGCACACACAAAGCACTTCAGGATATAAACAGCTGTTTGGATAGCACTTGGGGATCAAACACAGTTGAGCTGGAGTCTCTAAGGTCTCTTAGCAGAGCAAAAGGGAAGGGAGGTGAGCTAGATGTGTCAGCACTGGTTCCTGTGGACTGAGGTGGGGTACTGGGTTAGTCTGTGTGTGTTTTAGCTTGGACATGTAGGAAGCTCACATCTGCCAGGACACTGAGGGTGATCCATTTTAAATACTGGAGATTGCTGCTAGATCATTCTTGTCTGTTTGCCCATGCTCCCATTGACATCTTGAGATTGTTACTCTTGAGATTCATCTTTTGCAAAATGCACTGTTGGGAGGGGCCAAACAAACGTGCTGCTGTGGATTACAGAAATGATTCAGAAGCACAATCCTCTTAACCTGGCGTTTCCTTTATCTAGCTTGAAAAGAGAAGATACTTCTACAAAGCAAGTAGAGTAGCACAGTGAGCTTGTGCTTTCCCTGTTTTACCCTCTAGGAAGACTGCTGGGTTATGGAAAAATATGTCAGCTTTAAACATAGTCTTCACCCTCAAGAATTTCTGAAGTCTTGAGATAATGCTCTTGCTGTGTGGGAAGGGGAGGGATGCTAGTAAAATATTGCAGTGTGTACTGCACAAACTGCATCTGTGTGTTGGCTCCTGGCAGACTATTTCAGTGAGAGACTGGGAACATTTGGAGGCCTGCCTTGGGCTCTCCATGCATTCTAGTAGAGCCTGCCTGTAGAGAGCCTGCCTTGGGCTCTCCATACTAGTAGAGCTGGCCCTTAGTCTTAAGAGGAAGAACTTTAGAGTAGTTGCTCTTGATTTGAACCATGACATGACTAATACCAAATGTGAATTCTTCTTTTAGTTAACATGGAAACCATGTGTGCAGATGATCTTCTCTCTGTTTTGCTGTATTTGCTTGTAAAAACAGAAATCCCAAACTGGTATGTAACTATTTTGGCTATATAGAACTTCCATCCATCTTGTGTATTGCTGCTGTGGGGACAAGTGTTTCTGAACATTCAGTAATAACTTACTGAAAATGTAAGATGTCCTGTGGAAATGCAGAAAATGTTTTATAGGACAAATAGCAAAGAAGTGTTATATGTGTGACTAAATTAAGGAGCTATCAGGAATGTGCCTTTGTTTTGATTCTCAGCCTAGAAAAAAGTTGTAGTGGGAGGACATCTCCTCACCAAACCTGTGTCAACACAGTCTTCACAGAGTGGTTCTCTTGTCTGTGTTGGGAGCTGTGACACCTTTATGCATTTCAAGATTTGGTGCATTTCTTACAGAAGAACTAGATGTGAATGTTTAATTAGTTCCTGCTAGCCTGCACCATTGTCTCTCATTTTCAGTAAAAGTCTATCTAAACCTTCCACTACTGTCCTTATCTCATCCTTCCTATTCCTTCTATCCAGTTAATAACTTTTCATTGAATATTTAAGAGATGAGTAGAGTTCTGATCACTCTACAAGCTCAGATCAGCCATACTGCAGGCCTAACAAGCTTTTTAGAAGCTTTTTCTCAACTCACACCTATTGTCTGCCTGGATTGCTTAGGATGAGCTGCAATGTGCCATGCTAGTCTCTTAGCTTTAGTGCTTCACTGATTTAACTTTTTTTTTTTTTTTCAGGATGGCCAATTTGAGTTACATAAAGAACTTCAGGCTTTGCAGTTCAGTGAAGGATGAGCTGGGATACTGCCTAACCTCGATTGAGGCTGCCATAGAATACATAAAACAAGGCAACCTTTCTGACAGATCAACAGTAAGCTACTTTTAAAGCCTGTCAAATGCCTGGTCGTTTATATCAGATACCTTTTAGTTCTGTGTACCACTGTGGGTGTAATTCCAGCCAGAGGATACAAATAGCTAACATAAAAATTTCCTTTTTTTGCTTTAAAAAATGAGTAGAGGTGACTACCTGAAGCAAATGCAAAATTTACCTAAATTATTATAATGAACTCCTAACTATATACCAATATTTGTTCATTGTGTACTTCTTGAGGCAGTACTTAAAAGTCAAGTCTGCTTCCTCATATGGTTAGAGGAAAAATTACAGCACTGCTTTCTACAGATGAGTCTCCAGTATGTTTATCTCCTGTTTGTATTCTACCATGATTGTGAAAGCAGTGCAGTACTTGGGAGCAGGCACAGCTTAGTTTTTTGTGGAATTTTAAAAAGCTTAGCTGTGCTAGCAGAATGGAGATAGCAGTGTAATTTAGAATTATTCAGTAGATCTTCATACAGGAAGAATTCCATGTGTTTGCAGTGCAGGTTACCATGCTGCCCTGAGTTGATGGTTTGAGGGGTGCAGGGCTGTGATAAGGTGCTGTTTGAAGGTCAGATTTGGCTCTTGGGATCTCTAACCTGGCAGGGGCAGGAAATTTGTGGATGCATGAGAGATTTCCTACTGGGCAACTA
The DNA here is from genome assembly GCA_013398615.1 of Brachypodius melanocephalos. Taxonomy (NCBI): domain Eukaryota; kingdom Metazoa; phylum Chordata; class Aves; order Passeriformes; family Pycnonotidae; genus Brachypodius; species Brachypodius melanocephalos. Next base: position 15,383,905 of record VZSR01000393.1, on the reverse strand, counting down.
GACCTGCTGTCAATCTGGTCACATCCCTGCAGGCCAGTCAGGGGTGATGCTGAAGTGACTTTAGGAACTTCTATAATTTAAGAACTTGGTTGATTATTTAGTCAAGAAATCCAGTCTTTGCACTCCTGTAAAATTTTCTACTGTTGTAAAACTAGGTTTTCCTGAGCTGATGTGGAAATCAAAAGAAGTCAACTTGGAACCAGAGTGAATTCAGTGTGTCTCAGCCTGCCCAACTGCAAAGCACTGGAATCTAACTGCAGGGGCCAGAATAATGGCTCAGTGTGCAGGGCTTGGGATGGGGCAACCTGGGCACAGTCTTAAGAGCACTTAATGTAACATTTTGGCCTCTTGCTATTTTTGATGCTGTTCTTTTCTGGGATTTTCCATGGACTTGCTGTGCAGGTTTGTTTTGTACACTCAAAAAAAATTCAAAAGATAACACTTTTGTATTGTGTAAAGAGAGTGGTATTTGTCTGTAACTGAATTATATTCAAAAAAAATAAAAATGTTAGTTTAAAAGAAACAACCTGCTATATGATTTTGCTTCCTGCAGTCACTTGGCTGTCATTCACAATCAATATACAAAGAGCAAAGCTGGTGCTCTGAAAGAAAAGTGAAACCAAACCAGAATTGTCTTCCACAACAATGCCAGCAAGCTAAGATAGAATATTCTGCTCTTAAATTTCTACAATAAAGGCTGCTTCCTATTAGATGCCTGATTCTATCCCTCTTAGTGTAGCTAAGGATAGCAGTTTTTATACTGGGATTGCATTCAAGTGTTTTAACTGCAGTGCCATTTCCATTAAGGTACTGTATTTCTTTGGGAGACACCTATCTTGGTAGATAAACTATGTATTTGAGCAGTCTAAATGAGGGATTCAGTGTCTGCACATGAGAAGAGCAAGCCATAAGTGTTTCTGCCCATAGTTTAGCTTAATCAGCTCCAGACCTAAAAAACTTTATCACTTTAGGGTGAATGTGCAACACAAAGTCCTCTTGCATTGCCTTTCCTTGGAGTCAGCCTGGCTGGAAGGCAGCAGACCCCTGAGGATGAAGTGAGGGACAACTTGCCCTTAACACAGCTGGAAAGGAAAGAGCCAGACAACCTTTTCCTTCGGGGTGGGAGAAGGTGGCACACAATGAAAAGAGACTGAGGTAGAAATGGAAAAAGAGTGATGAGGAGGTTGGAGGTGCATTGCTCTCCCTTCATAAAGTTGCCATTTGAGATATTTCCTTTAATCTCTGCTTAAGGAGATGAACTTTGAAGCAGCAGCAGCTGTCATCTTGCTGCCCTATGATTTCCTTCTCCAGATTGTGCTGGAAGTGGGTGTGGGATTGAAGTGAGCAGGAGCATTGCTGTGCCCTGGGGCTTCATTACAGCCCCTTATGTGGTTATGCTTAATTTTATAGCTGGCTTCAGATGGAGCTGCTGGCAGCTGAGTAATGCTGCTGTCCAATCCCTAATGAAGCTTACTCCAGAAAGAAACTCAGCAGGGAACTAATGTACCCTGTGGGATAATGGGAACATTCTCACCCCCATGTCAGTAAGTGAATTGCACTCAGGACTTCTTGCCAAATCTCTTCACCCAAGGTCATGCAAGTCTTTGTGAGACACTTTGTGGGGAAGAGAGGAGCCTGTAAAGCGTGAGGGAGTCAGTTTTATTTTCTGAATTGTCAACATTATTCAATTAGAATTCCTGTTAATAAGTGTTGGATATTAGCTCATTCCTATGCACAGCTAATGTGTTCTAAGACTCTGCAGTTCAGAGGCTTCAAGTGAGGTTTAAAAAATAGGGAGTTAAAGCCAGCCATGAGGGAATAGGCAGCATCTTGTTCCATGTATGGGAAGATCTTGAGGTGGGGAAATGATCCCTAATCCCTCTCCCCACCAAACAGTTCATTAGCCTTAGTTTGTGTTCAAGAGTTCCTCTCCTGGCTTCTGCCATGTGCATTTCCTCCAAGTCATCAGTTGTAATCTGTGAGAATGACTTGGGATACATCATTTCACAGGTACACTAACTTCCTTTTTCTACACATTGAATTAGATGAAAAAGGTAATTAATGTTTGGGTGTGTATTATCTAGACAACATACACTTAAAATACCTGAAAGTCCTACTCAAACCTATCTCTTTTTAAAATAAATACAAATTCTTGGGCTATGCATGAAGCTGGTACAAGTGAATTCTGACTTCGAAGGCCCAAATTTGCTTAATCCTTCAGTGAATATCTGATTCTCTTGTCATTCCATGTTCCACTATTGAAGATAGGTAGTTTCACCTGGGCTCTTTTTATTCTGATTTCTATAATAAATATATTGTACTGCTGCATTAGGATTGCTGTCTCATGTGACTCTCTTAAAACAATGATTCCCCTTGGGGAGCACTTCTCTTGAAGACACACACTGTGGAAGGAGCAGCTCTAAAACTGCAGTAGTTCTTGCCAATGCTTGCTTAGATTCTCCACAGTGAAACTGTAAAGCTGTCTGTGAGCATCCACACCAGAAATTCTGATTAGACATTAGGAACTTGTACCAGCAGTTAAATTTTTGATCAAATATTTCTTTGGGAAGTTATGCCTCTTCATAGTGAAGAATCTATCCAAGGAGAGTAGTGTTATATGCCTTGTAATTCAGAGATATTCCGTAATGCTTGGGTATCCTTAGCTAAAGCACTGAGATTTGAAAAGATTAGATACTTGAAGGTGACAAGTATTTACCAAATACAAACAATTCCTGTGAAATACAGAAAAAAACTTTCATCTCCAGACCTCACAAAAATGTTTTTAATAATGTTATTTGTGGAACTCTTAAGGTTTTTTTGGACAGCTTTATGAGAGGCATCCATGTTGATTTTGAAATATGAGTAGTCTAATTTCTAGAAAGTCTGCATTCTGATCTTGTTTATTTGCAGTTTATGAGACTTGAATTTCATGTTGGCTTATTAATGTAAGAGTGGAGTCAGACTGGTTTTACTCATTTACATCTGGTCTTGGCAGACTTTAATTGCAAAAGCCATAGCCTGGATCCTAAATGGTTGAAATTTGCCTGATCCATGGGTGTGTGTCTTAAATGCAGTGGTTTTCTGTTTTATGGAGGCTGAAGTCTTTCCATTTCTGGAGAGCCATTATCCTACAACAGCACCACTGCCAACCATGAGCAGCTGTGGATCAGAACCAACCACATGAAAAAGCTTCCATCTGCGTTCTTAGAAAGGGTTTTCCTTAGATTGTTGTTTTATTTCATCGAGGGTCAGTGCTGCCAGCTCAAAATCTAGCTCCACTTCATAATTTCCACCTGGGTTTGGAGGCATTTATATTCTTTAGTGCATCCTGAAGTGTATCTTTAGCTGTCTCAGAGAATGAGTACTGATGCAAGGGTTGCAGCTGTATCTGCTTAGCTCAAACCAAGCCAGAAATACAACACAGATGGATCTGCTGCAGAGCAATGCTTTGCCTGGTGCAGTCTTTTATTTTTCAGGCAGCAGCAGAGAGTTCAGAATTCTTTGAGTCAGAGTTGTATCTGGGTCATCTTTTTTAGTAGCTATCATTAGACATGCTTTTTGTGAATTTGTCTCAGTTTCTCCTCTTGAGAGGGCTGTGTTGTACCTCTTCCAGTTCATGCTGTCTTTGATATGTATTTTTTTTAGTTTTGCTGTGTTCTTTCTTATGTGGTGTGGCCATAATTTCATTAATATTGATTCACAGTGAATTTCACTAAAGGAATATTCTGGTAAACATCTACTTAGTATTTCTGTGGGTGCCTAGTCTTTTATGTCTCAAAATCTTAAAAGTGATTCAGATTTCACATGTGTCTGGTAATTCATACACAGTAAATAAGTGTTTAGTATTTTTAAAAGTTAATTCTACTGTTAAGGTTCTGCACTTTAAGCTGTAAATGGCTGTATAGGTAATCAACCTATCTTTTATTTTCAGGAATCTGAGAGTCTGTGTGACAAGCTGCTCTTAAGACAAAGGATGAACTTGTTATCCCAGATGTCTGCTGCACCAATAGACTGCTTGTTTAAGGTTAATAACTTTTATAGCAGAATATGTATGTATTTGCATGTTTCATGTTTATATCCCCTCCTTTCTGCAATTTTCTGGAATGTAATGAAGGATTAATTACATTAGTACTGTGAAATGTGTTTTAGTAGATGCTAAAAGTGTCTTTTGAATCAAACACATTCCTGTGCTAAAGCCTTACTAACATAATATAATCTTACAGATTTCAGCACGTTATATGAAATATAGAAGCAAATGAGGATGAAATGCTATTGCTGTTGATATTGTGTGGCCCATTTAATGCACAGATGTGATACTGCTTGTGTCTAACAGCTTTTAGTGCTTGAAATTGGAAGAGTTTTCTGAAATAATTTAAATGTAGTCACCTGATGGCTACTTCATATTATCTGTTAATTTCATAGTGTCATTCTAAAAGAATTTTGCCTATACAAGGACACAAAGCAGAGCTTCTAATTATATGTGTTCACAGCTTATGGCTGGAGACTTAGTAATTTTATAGACACGTTTTTGCACAGAGGGAGCTCAATTTCATGATTGAGTCGAAAGAGAACAATAGGAATTGTTTTAATTTTTTTATAGAAAGTGAAGTAAGCCAAGAACAGTTTCTTTTTAATACTGAGTGCCCATTAGGGGGTTTTGTGCTGTGACATTGCTCATTTCTTCTTTCTAATGTTTGAATACGTCTTTCATAATCGGTTCCTTTCATCTTGTGCTTCAGTAAATTACTCGTGGCTTTTTTTTTTCTCCTTAAAATTAAGGCTTTTATATTGGTTTCTCATCCTCTCTTCTCTTGTTTTTTTTTTTTTTTGTAGCATATTGCTTCAGGTGATCAGGAGGAAGTGGAGCGGCTGCTAAGTCAAGGTGACAGTGATAAGGACACTGTACAGAAAATGTGTCACCCGCTGTGTTACTGTGACAAATGCGAGAAGCTGGTTTCTGGGTGAGCACTCTTCACCCCACAAATGCATAGAAAGCTGTGTGGAAATCTTTACCTAAGACTTGCTTCAGAAAGTATGCTGCTTTTGGTTATAGAGGAATTTGGTGGCACTTTGGGATGTCATAGAGAGAGAGAGAGAGTGTGTGTGTGTGTGTGGTTTGAAAAACCAGAAGAAATACTGGGAGCATACAGAATCCTTTGGAACCCACCCATTCTGTGATGGAGCCTGTGTGTCCTTTGGTAAACACCTCCATGGTGTTTCTTCTCTTGAATCAAATTTACAGATCTGGGACTAACCCACTTTTCTTAACAAAATGCAGAGTTCTGTATGGAATCACTTGTCAATGTAAAAGGATATAAAGTTCCAAAATCAGTTGTTTGTCGTCCTTGGCAGCTTTTCCCTTTCTTTTCCTTTTCTCCTTTCTACCACCACCTGGGTAATTAAGCTGCTTTCGAACCATTGTGTTTTCAAGGAAACTGAATGACCCTTCCATTATCACCCCCTTTTCCCGAGATGACCGGGGATACACTCCACTTCATATAGCTGCTATTTGTGGTGAGTGGCCTTGCTGTTCTTCACTAGTGTTTCCTGCTCCTTTTGCTTTTGGATCTTTATGTCAGCCTGTTTTCCACCTCTCTATTAAAGATGGAATTCTGCATTAAGTTGGTTTTTTGCTTCTTTGCTGTTTCTGTCTGAGCACAGACTGAAGTTGTTGTATATTCTTTCAAGCTCAGTTTCTTATGGCTGAATTATTCCTTGTTTGCTAACTGTTTATTTTTGCCATAATGATTACCACAGTGGTGCTTTCTTCAGCTTTGAAAAAAGTGAGAATGTGTCCTCAGAAACCAGTCTTGTTCTGAAGGACTGGCAGACAGAGAGAAAACTTTTCTCTTTCCTGCAGCAGGCTATGCATTGTAGATCTGTAACACCTGTATTGTAATGTTCATTATGTAATTGATCTTCCTTTTATTAGAAGCTTTATTATTTTCTTAGTGGGTGGTTTCTTACTTATAATTGCCTTTTTTGTTATTATATTGAATCTAAATATTTTCTTTTGTTACAAGTAGGATACAAACATAGCTTGCTTTTAGCTGGAGGTTCTTTTATGGGGCTTTGATCTTGAATAATCTACCACAAAAAGCCCCAAATACCAAGGCAGTGAATGTGGAAACATAATGTGCAGAAATGCAGGGTATCTTGGTTTATAGCCACTGTTTGAATTTGAAAAGTAGCAGTGCTCCTGTGCAAAGTTTACCCCTTTCTTTGAATGCTTATTTTCCAAGGTCAAACTTCATTAGTGGATTTACTGGTAGCCAAAGGAGCCATTGTCAACGCTACAGATTACCACGGTTCAACTCCCCTTCACCTCGCCTGTCAGAAGGGATATCAAAATGTTACAGTAAGCACAACACCTAACCTAAATAATACATACATGACTCTTACTAAGCTCTTCTAATGTTACTGTCATTTAGATCTTCAGGGGAGCTTTTACCAGAACTGTGTAAGCTGTCAGAAGGGAGGATCTTTCATCATTGTAGTTTGCAAGATATTTTATTTTTTCTTCTTCTGCAAGGTTTTCAGGTGTTGGTAAGAACCACCTGGCAGCTCTGTGTACCTGGTAATTCATCCACTTTATTACCACAAATGTCCAATACATAATACAAATGGAGAGCATCTCTGCTCCTGCTTGAGACAGAACAACCATTGCAGTCATTGGGCTGAGTTAAATGCATCACACTGTGTTTAGGATGGACTGTGTAACTACACTAATTATTGTCTACTTGAATTTAATATATGTGATATTCTTCAATTAGCTTTGTTGAAATTGAGCTGTCTTCACTTGCATAGGCTCTTGAAATATGAGGTAGATGGTGTAGTGAATATATTGCAGTGTTTGCTGCAGTAGAGAATTCTTTTTTTTCAATTAAAATCTGAATATGTAAGAAGAGACTTTTTGATTCTCAGGGTAGGGCACAAACAGTGCTGCAGTGCCAAGCGGGTGGTGTCTGAAACAGGAGGCAGAGCTAGTGTCTCATGAAGTGCTTCATCATGCCAGAACCCTAAAGGAATCTGCAGGGCAATAATTGCTTGTACATTAATTTTTTAGTTACTTAAATGTCTACTTTTCTTTTTCTTTTAAGCTGCTCTTATTGCACTACAAGGCAAGTACTGATGTTCAGGACAATAATGGAAATACTCCACTTCATTTAGCCTGCACTTACGGTCATGAGGATGTAAGTAATTGTTTTGTAACAAACCAAAGGGGCATTCTAATGCAATGGAATTAAACTGATGCAAATTAGCACTAAACTTAGGTATTTTAAAAAGTAAATAAAAATATTTGAAGGCTAAATTGTTTAATGCTCTAAATGAAGACTTTATTTGGTAGTTCATAGCAATTCTTAATGTGAGTTCACATTAAAGATAGCAGTGCTTTGCAAATGCAGTTCTTTAACTCTTTATTTAATGGCACTGAACCACTAAAGCCTGCTCTTTAGGTAATGGGTTACATGAGCAGCAATAAAAACAAACCTTTTAGTATTGTGCCTGGTGTCTGAACTGAGACACAACACTATAATTTATTGATAGCTTTCCTTTTCTTCCCAGTGTGTCAAGGCTTTAGTGTACTATGATGTGCATTCCTGCAGACTGGATATTGGCAATGAGAAGGGAGACACTCCTCTGCACATTGCTGCTCGCTGGGGCTATCAAGGCATCATTGAAGTGCTCTTGCAAAACGGGGCAAACCCAGAAATTCAGAACCGGATGAAAGAGACCTCCCTTCAGTGTGCATTAAATTCCAAGGTATTCTCCCTTATCTTCCAGCCTGAGTTCTTTCTGATGCAACACCACCGCAGATGTTCACTGCTAATAGGGTTTCACTATTAAAGAGAAAAGGTTTGTTTCACTCTGAGGAAGAAAGGTCCCATTTTAACCCCAGCAGCAGAAATACACTCTCTGGGATAGAACATGAGCTTGTAAATTGGTACTTTTAATCTGCTCAGTCATCATCTGTTACTAATTATTAGGTTGTCAGCTGATTTGTGTTTCAGTCAGTAGATTCCTCTATAAGTGGAGTTACATTGGTTCTCTTTAATATTTTTATGCAGATTTTGTCATTGATGGAATTAAACTACCTGACATTTGAAAGAGGACAGAGTGCTTCTGAGGTAACAGCCCATTGCTAAACTGTTCCTTGCCTATGCTTGACCTCCTTAATTTGATATTTAACCTTTTCTGGTTGCTTGTTTGTTTGATTGGTTTTTATATGTTGTTTTTCCAACTGTAAGTCACCACTTAGGTCTCCTCAGCACTCAACAGAAACTTTCAGCAGAGGATCATCTGTCTCAAGCCTGTCATCAGCATCAACTGATATAAGGCAAGAAGAAGTAAAGAACAGTTTTAAAGAGGTAAGACTGAGGTACAGGTTTTGCCAATAAGCAAAGTGAAGGAAGCTAAAAGAGTGATAATTTACCACAGTGTTTTAAACTGCTTCTTCAGGAACAGCCTTCTGTCTGCTTTGGAAAATGATAACTGCTGTCCTCAGGGCTTATCATCTCAGCCCCTGAGCACTTGTTTTCCTTTTCATCTCTCTTTTTTGTCATCTCAGCCCCTGAGCACTTTTCTCCTCTTGCCAGAAGTTTCAGTTTTCTAAAAATATTGAAGAAACACAAAGATGCAAATTTTGACTGGACAATGTGATTTCACACTTCAGTTGCTCTGTAAGGGGCTCAGTGTAGGGCTGTAGCTCCCTGTTTGGACAGAGCCAAGCACTCTAAATAAGTTCTCCTTGTAGATTGAGGATTTATTTTTCTTTGAAGGAACAAATTTATCACACCCAAGTGCTAAGACTGTAGTTCAAACCAGGGAAAAAGATTACAGACTGCTTACACCTGAGGTCCTTGGGGTTAATGACCTTCTCTGTAATCCAGCTTTAGTTCATTTCTGTTTGCCAAGTTTCACCTGAGCTCCCTGCTCAAAGAGGCAAGAGCTGGATGCTGAGAGAGCTCCATGAAGGAAATACCACTGGAAGTAATGGGAAACTGATATGGTCAGTTTGCACCTTAGATTAAGGGGATCCAGTCAGACCTTTATTAATCAGTACTGAATTAAACTCTTAAATGAACCACAGCATAGTGGCTTGTTTATCATGACTTAGAAAAGAGAGAGTGAAAGAGCCAGGATTGTGAATTTGGGATTTGCTCTGTTGGGACTAAAATCTCCACGCACAGTTATATTCAGCAGCTGAAAAACTGGCCATGCAGGTGAATTGTAGTAGATTTGTTCCTTCTATTTTTACATTTAAAGGAAGGTTCTGTTCCATGGAAGAGTGAGAAAACAAACTGGAAGGATGGGGAAATGCATGTAGCAGACATTTTTCCCTAAGTACTCTTTATAAATTATCTATTAGCTGCATAACAAATGTTTTACCACTGCTGGGGCCTGAGGCAGCTTTTAGTACTTAAGGAAAGTTGTTATTTTTGGAAAGAAATTATCAGAGCTTGTGGATCATTGCTATTACTGTTAGGCATCTTGTATGGTGTAAGATGACTCCTGAAAAATCCTTGAGATCTTTACACATTCTCCAGTGACATTATTCGGTGTGATTAAGGGCAGTTTAGGGGAGGCACAGACCTCCCTAGTGTGTATAGTCCATTTTAGCTGTGTATGTGGAGAGATTGGCATTCAGCTCACCCAGCTTCTGGAAAACAGTTGTCTTGACTTCAGACATCTATTTCCCCTCCTTAGTCAGTGGAGGGAAATCAGCTCCAGAGAGGAATTCATCTCAGACATGCTTAGTTTGGCCTGAGTGTTGACTGCATTCTGTTCTGTAGTTACCAGAGAGGGAGTTTAAATGCCTGGCTGAGATTTAGACAGCTGACTTTTAGACATTCAAAGTTAAGGAAAAAAATCAAAGAATCGCAGATTTTGCCTGAAGTGACCAGTGCATGACCTCAAGGACCTTCATCCTGTATTAGAAAGGTAATAATAAAACCAAACTTAGCAATATTCCTAAGAAGAGATAAAAAGGGAGAGATTGAATTTGGCCTCTGATCTTTCAGACGTTTGTGTCCTGTTCTTCATTCAAAACCCTGAAGAAAGAGATCAGAGCAATAAAATACAAACTTCAGTCTCAGTTTTTCCTTGTTTGCCTTGCCAAACAGCACTGTCACCCTCAGCAAGGTGGTAATTTCCAGATGAAGATTGAACTGTGACTGAAGCTGTCACTCCATGGCATCTTCAACTTGCAAAGTGTTCCTTACTATTGAAACAAGCATCCTTACACAGCAGCATCTTTGGTGACTCTAGCACAGTGCTGGAATAATTTGCTGTACTTCTGAAACAGATTTTCACAAAGCTTCTTAAATGGTTCCTGACACTCTGCAGAGCCAGGTGAATTGTGAGAGGACTGATGGACCATCCCTGCCCTTTTGCTAGCACCTTTCCCATTTCTGTCAGGTCGGATCTCGACTCCTTCATGTGAGAGTAGAGAACTGGAGAAGTGAAGAGACGAGTTAATCTCCTCCTCCTGCTTTCACAAGCACCCTGAGGGCTCAGGGGAGTGGCAGCAGTGCTCTGCAGAGCGCCTTGCACCCCATCTTTTCCCCTGCAGAGCTTGTGGGCAGGCGAGCACCTTCACCCAGCACTGCAGCCCTGGCTCAGCCTTACACTGAAATGGGCTGACGCTGGTGCTTGTCCTAATGCACACCTTTGATATTTATCTTTCCAGATTTTAAGTAAGAAAACAAATTTCATACTAAAGTCAATTTGGATTTGTAAATGTTTTGAGTTTTAGCACAGGATTAAAGCAGTTATCTGCAGATGTAAAGGTAATAATTGGAAAGCATCTTTTTCACCTTCAACTGTTGTTTCTCAAAGCCTGCCATCCTTTGTGTTCCTGGTAGCATAGAGTAGCTCAACAAGAGTCCAAACAGTATTACTAGGGTGTATATTATTTATATAAACAGTGTATATTAGGGTGGGAATTTGTCTTGAGCAAGGATTTTTAACATTAGGTTCACACAGAAATGCACTGGGGAGCTGCTGCTGGAGCAGCAGAATAATATTTATCAGTTTACATGGCTTTGTTTATGGGTGGGCCACATAGCCTCAATTTAGATAAGTACTGTTTAACTAAGCAAGTGAGAGAGCATCAAATGGCCACAGGCCTTGTACAGATTTTCTTTTTCACAAGGGAAGAAGGTTTTTCCTTTAAAACTTTATCAATAAATATGAAATGGGCCAGCAGTAATCCTACTGCATGAGCTTAGGAGGTTAGCAAAGGACACAGGATTTTCTGTGTTCTGCTTAATATCAATACTAACAAAGCAAATAAATTATTTTCTTCATACATAGGTGGAAAAACTCCTGAGAGCAGTTGCTGATGGGGACCTGGAAATGGTGAGTGTTAATGTGGCTGTTGCATATTATTGAATTCCATTTTATCTCATTCAAATTGAGGAAGTTACTTGTAAATAGTTTCAAATGGAGAATGCTTTGGCTAATAATCTCAGGTAAAGAGGAAATTCAGGTGACACTACTCAGCACAAAGATGCTATTTGTGGTGCATACAACAATATGTGGTTTCAATTTCACCTCAAATGGACAGCTGATGGCTGTAATAATACCAGTTTCAGAGGTGATGTTCTGTAATTTGTTGTACCACCTATCTTGACAGTTTTTTAAAGTTTATTATTGCCTTTATTCCTTAAAAATAAGATGCTTCCAATGTCATTCTACTGAAAAATTGAAGATGACACAGGAATCTTTAGGAGTTTTGCTTTTGGAAATGTGTATAAGGCTGCAGATTTCTTATTTTCTTGTAGTTCACAGAAGAAAACCATAAAGCTGTGTGAGAATGCAGGTTTGCTCTGCTGAGTGCATGTTCTGAAAAACCTGTTTGGGTTTGGTTTGTACCAGGAGTTACAAATGCCAATGAAGTTTCATAGAGTCATCAGAAAATAGAAAACTCATGTTAAAAATTATGTGCCATGTTCATACTGTTTCTCTTATGTTTTATTCCACTGAGATGATAGAAATAATTTATCAGCTGATAGAGCAAAGAACTGTTCAGTTGTTGAGTACATATCGTTATCCTAGGTTACAATGTGACTTAATATAAGTATCTATTTCCAAGCCAGCCTTTAAGTCATTTCAAGAAGCAATAACGTGTACAGTGGTGATATTTGCCATCTTCCTGGCCTGTAGTAGATGTGCATCTGTTACAGTTAACTTTTCACCCACTTTGTGAAAATCTAAACTTCATCAAGAAAATTAAGTATAGTGCTATAACTTGCTGGAAAATGAGTATCTAGCACTGCTGAATAGATACCAGCAATGAAAAGTATATAGAAATGCAGTCTGTGCGTTCAGATGACAGAATCACCTTATCTTTTGTGGCTTTACTTTCCTCATTACTGAAGTTCCTGTAAAGCTGTTCATAGAAGGAGAATCATCCAACTGGATGACAAAGGTTACAGATTGCATATCTGTTAAAAAGCCATGGGTATTTAAAAACTCTGACCTTATTCTGACAGCCTGAGGTCTGTCTCCATAGGAACAGCCACAGCAAGGAGGTCATTAGGGCTGCTGTAGATTTTTGCTGTGACTGCCAGCTGAGCATGGCAAGAGGAGGCATTAACAAAGTGGAAGAAACTGGAAGATTAAAAAAAATAATAAACATTGTGATGTGATTGGTGTTGTCTCAGCATAGCTACTGGATTTGGTGCTCTCCTTGTACCCAGCCTGTCCAGTGGAAAGGATATGTGCAACTCTACCACAGCAAAAAAGCAAATCTCTTGTCTGAAATAAGTGTTGTGGAGCAGCTGGAAGGTTGGAGTGAGGATACAGAGACACAGAGTTGAGGGTACAGAGACCCAGAGTGCTCAGCTGAGAATTCCAAAGTAACCCAGCAGTGTAAAGAACCTTTCAGGTGACAAGGTACCTGGCACGTGAGACTGGACAATCTCCTCAGGTGGTTCAGTGTGTATCTGCTTGAAAGAACAGTTAATATTTTGACAAAAAATACCTTTAAACCAAGAAGAATGGCTTCCTGCAGTGTATTTATGAAGAGATGGGCACAGGAGTAGTGTATTCAGGTTTTTGGGAGACCCTGGTATCAATGTCTTAGGAGCTGTGCCCTGGTTAATGAGAGCAGCAGTATTGGGCTGCCGCAGGAGGGGGAGGAAGTTGATTGTGAGAGTCTTGGTGAGTCTGAGGGAAAGGCAGAAGTGAAGTGACAGTTCTGCTTATTTTAGACATGTACAAATGTAGCAAGTAGTAAAGCTTTGCTCAGCTGGCCTTCCAGAAACAGGCAGGCTTGAGAGAAGATTCCCTTTACTCAAAGAACAACGTGGAATTTGCAGGGAAAGCAATATTCTGTGAAAAACATCCCTTTTCAGCCTCCAATATGTTATCATTCAGAATCAGGGCCCTTCCTGGCTGTGCTAGGATTTGTTGTAGCTGCATGTGTTTAAGTGGGTAGGACATGGATGTGCTGTTTTCCCAGAGCTCAGTGGTGAGGAGCAGAACGTGTGACAAGTGTGACAGTAAACAGAGTGGGAGGAATGTCTCAGAAATCCAACTGTCCCCATTCCCCTGGACTGGCAGCTGTAGAGCTCTTGGCTTGGTCCAGTAGTAATGGAAACTTAATACAGTCACTGCTAATTCTGAAATGCCTTTAGTGAAATGCAGATTAATGAATTTCAAGATAAAAATACTGCTTAAACAGCTTTTGTTGTTGTTGAATGAAATGTAATGTAAAATTCACATGCCCTGAGCATCACTGTTTGCACATGAATGCCCTGAGCCCTGAGACTTCACTGAAGGGCCTCTCTCTCAAAAATGAGGCATTGTACATTGAGGAAAAAGTGAAACTGTCCAACTCCTGAGAAGTGACAGACCTAAGGAAAGTCAGTTCCCCCTGCAAAGTTTTGGGTATCAGTTGAATGTTGTCATCCTTGTCATTCCTTATGTTCTTTAAAGTAAAAGATGAAACAAAATTCATTGGTATGAGCTGGCACAAATCTTCTGAGCTAAAAGGATTTGCAGTGTTTGAGAGTGGGTGAACACTGAAGTTGTGATTAGGCAGCAGGAAGTCATTTATAAATCACTTCACTGCTGTACTTGGAGAGCTTCCTAGCTGCTTTGTCAACAATAACACTTGATTTTTTAATTTGGCCTGTGGGCAGCTGATGGCAGGAGGTAGCTGTGTGCTCTCCCTGAGATACTCACAAGTGTATGTTTGTCAATCTGACTTGTCTACATGCAGATCTGTTAGGACATGGAACTTCTGGACTCTATAAAGAAGGACTTGCTTTTTATGCCAGGTCCGTTATCTCTTGGAATGGATGGAAGAGGACTTGGAAGATGAGGATGACACAGCCAGTACATCAAAACCAGAATTCTGCCATCCATTATGCCAGTGCTCAAAATGTGGGCCAGCACAAAAGGTTGGAATATTCATTCTGTCCAAAGAATCATTTCTGTTCTTGTGCTGTAAGTTTTAGCTCCAGGGAAATAGCCTTCGTATTGCCCAGCACCTCTGTCCCTCTGTCTAAAAAGAAATTAACTATATACAGATTTTCACACTTAATCTCATGGTATGAAATTGCTCTTTTTTTTAATTGAACTTTTGAAAATTTTGGATACAGGAACAGTGCTCACGGACTTGCTCAATTTTTAAAGGATTCAGAAAGCTTCACACTTTTTTTTTTTTTTTTTTTTTTTTTTTTTTTTTTTTTTTTTTTTTTTTTTTTTTTTTTCCGGATATGTGGAGTGCTGTCAGGAAGATTTGGGCAACTTTGAATAACCATTCTTTTCTAAGCCTCTGGTTCTCTTTAGTTACACTGCTACTGGCACAGCATATCTGCTTACCTGTTAGTAATCAGTTCAGCAAGGAATACCTGCTAATCCCAGAATCCATGTAATGCTGATAAAGCCTTTCTTTGAATTGCATGACATCTTTTCTACAAGCCATATCTAAAGCCTCTTCAGAGATTAGATATAATTACAAAGACTTTCTTTTCAGTTGCAAAGATTTCCTTCCCCCTAATTTACCACACTGTAGAACAGAATGGCTTTACAATACACTCTTTTTATGGGGTTTTTTTTTTTGGTTTATTGTTTTGTGTTGTGTGGTTTTTTGGGTGTTTTTGTGGGTGGGTGGGTGGGTTTTTTTGGTGTATATGTTTTTGATTTGGTGGTGGTGTTGTTTTGAATAAGGAACAATCCCAGCTTTTTAGAAATAGAAATTCATAACTTGTCTTCCAGGAGGTGTCTGAAGGTGTACATGACAGAATAAATCATTGCAAAATAAACCTAAGTGCAAATTTTCAGTTTATTGGCTTCTTTGGGGTTAACAGCACTGTGAGATGGCTTAACTTCTAAATTCCCCACTGCCACCACACTTATTTTGTGCAAGCTTAGAGCGTGCTGTTCTTAAATGTGAATGGTCTTCACATTCACACTGTGCTTTGTTCTCTGCTAAGTGGTGTCCCTGTGCCCTCAGGACAGAGATCATGTGCCAAAGATGCCAGAGCTCCAGTCCATAAAGCTCATTTTATTGCTGACAGGGAGGGGAATGGCATCTGCTGTGGAATTTATTTATCTGGTGAATGAGAAGAAGCAGGATCTTGTTAATTAACCCAAACCCCTGCGTTAGGCAGGCACACGTTGAAAGCACAGAATGAAAGGTTGTGCACCACTGTAAATGTCAGGCAGCCAGAGTTTGCAAGAGGAGAGAAAGAGGATGTTCTGTACTGCTGGGTAAACTGCCCTCCAGGTGCTTTCCTTATCCTGGCTCCTAGGGGAGTCTGTTGTCCAGGCCACTCTTGCTTCCTGATGAATTAAATTAATTTTAGTTTGTATCCTTATTACCCCAAGCTTCATGTAGCATCAAGAGTCGTTTATTGTCTGTCTCAAAGAGCATAAATATCTGTTTAAATGAAAGTAAATAACACTGCCTCATATCCAGTATGAGCATCCTAACAGCTATATAAAATCTTTCAGTTTTATTTACATCTCAACCTGTGCTGCTTTAGCCTCTTTTTAATATCATGAATACTTTGCCTGGAGTTGCTCTCCATGAAGCTATCATGTTGGAGGAAAAAAGATAACAATAAAAGAAATTTTCTGTTGAAAAATACTACCAAGCTACTCTGCTTTACTGACTTCTGAAGGCCTCAAGTTAGGCTCTAGCAGAATTTCTTGTAATGCCCATCTGCCAGTTTTCTATAAACCGAGCAGGTATTTTGGCTGTTTCATTGACTAAAGCATGATCATTGTTACAGTTTTATGGTGTGTTTTCCTCCGCAGAAGTTTTCCAGGGTCAGTGCCAACGGGCTGGGGGTGAATGTCTCAAACCAGGATGGTTTCACCCCCCTGCACATGGCTGCTCTGCACGGGCACGGCGAGCTGGCAGCGCTGCTGCTGCGGCACGGTGCCAGTGCCAGCGCCAAGAACACACAGCTGGCAGCTCCCCTGCACCTGGCCTGCCAGAAGGGACACTGCCAGGTACCCTGCACACAGCTCCCTGACTCCTGCCACACACCTGCCTGGGGAGATCAGCAGCCACACCAAACCAGCAACAGAGATAAGGAGCTTGGCGGTTCTGGTTTTTGTTTGCGGTATCTAAAATCTCCAGATGGAGCTTTGAGCTGAAATCGTCTCAGTAGACAGCTTTTCTTTAGAATTGTTAGGAAAATTCATCCACAAATGCCAGAGGTTCATGTCCAAAAAGGAGACAGAG
>VZSR01000393.1:15352535-15367097 GCA_013398615.1 Brachypodius melanocephalos | reverse complement strand
TTTCCATTCATCAATCAATGGAATCCTTCCCATTGTTTCTTTCATCTCTCAGTGCCAGTGTTATCTACCAGCAGACCCACTGCTTGTTTGAAAGACAAGTCTGTCATTTCTCTCATAAATGACTTAAAATACTGGTTTAATGCAAGTGGTGCAAGAATCTGTCATATTCAAATGTTTAAACATCCCTTGTGCAGCTGAATCTTGATATACCTTCCTCTCTAGGTTATGTTTGTGTTCTTGGTACCCTGAGTAGCCACAGTATTAAACAGTTACTGTAGTTTCAACTCCTTTAATTAGATCATGAGCCCAGTGGAACTTTGAGGCAGCAGATAACTCCTCCCTCACTTCAAGTCAGGGAAGCAAAAGCAGTGAAGGAGAAGCATGAGCCCATGGGGGGAGGGTGTCAATACAGGAGGGAGAGTAAATGAGATGGGAGAATAACAAACATGAAAAAGGAGGGGCAGACAGGCAAATGGAAAGATGCAGAAAAACAGAAAATTAGGGTTTTAAAAATAAGGAGCTGAAGACTGCAGGAGGGAAAAAAGAGAATTTTGAAAATGATGGGAAGACAAAACACTAGGGAAGCAAGGAAAACCAAGAATACAACTCAGAGTGGTAGGTTAATTCATGGGATAGTTGTAGATTAATACATGGGTAATTACAGTATAAAGAACTCCTTCCAAATGTTGTGATGAGTTTGGAAAAGGGTGCTGCTGCTGTGGTGGTTGGGTTTTGATGTTTTGTTAAGTTACTGGTTATATTTGTTTTTCACACACCTTGAGTTTTATTTTCTGGCCTTCCTTGTAGTTGCTTAATTTTTTCTTTTTTTAAAAGTGTGTGTTAAAACATGAAAATTGGTCTCATACTCAGTAATTCAGTACTCTTATTCAGAAAGATTAAAGTTGTTAACTTCTTTCAATAGGTGGTAAAGTGTCTGATGGACTACAATGCTAAACAAAATAAAAAGGATATATATGGAAATACTCCTTTAATTTATGCATGCTTGAATGGTCACTATGAGACTGCTGCCCTCTTGTTGCAGGTAAGATCACTGAAGACAGAGTGTTCTACTGGTATTTCTCATGTGATATCTGTGCTTACCCAGTCCTCAGGATTTTTAGTTGTGCATTTCTCTGTCAAAAATACTTGGGGAAAGAAGTAAGAGTTTTTGTTAAAGTTGCTCCTTTCAGTCCCATCCCTTCACAGACTTTAATTAGATAAATATTACCTTGCTGTTGTACAGGTAGCTGTTTTTATGGAACTTCTATGTGGCAGGTGGCAGGTTTTCTTCCCTGGAAGATCCTGCAGGGATTCTGTTACATAGGGTTGGATGTCGCTATAGGACACGAAATGAATGACAAGCACACAGCCAAGTCGTTAGGGCAAGAAGAGGAAAGTTTATTTCTTTACTTTGATTTATATAGATTTCTGACAATGACCATGGATTGGAGGATGAGGTTGCCACCTCTCCAACCACACTGGTCAAATTAGAAGTCCTTCAATTGTCTCCTCCGCAAGAGAGGAATGAAAAACAAGAAAGGACAGTTACAATAACATTACATTGCTTACAGGAAAATCTGTGAGAAACTCCACTACAAAAATGCAAACATCAGAAGGCTGAAAAAGATCAGGGCAACAGTTGGGGGTTTCTTAAATATCTCTTAAGCTTGGAATACATAATAGATAAAAGCAAAACCCAAATGGGCTGGTCCATGAGGCTGTGGCTGTGAGGTGGGGCCCTAAGGTGACCGGGTGGGTTCTTGTTGCACTGGTGGTGCAGCTGTGGGGCCGCTGCACCGCCCTGGTCCGTTCTGCCTTTCTAACTGTGATTTCCCTTTGCCGGGCAGCGCGGAGCCTCCGTGAACCTCTCCAACGCCAAGGACAACACAGCCCTGCACGAGGCCGTGGCGGGCGGCAGCGAGGCGCTGGTGGCATTGCTGCTGCAGCACGGGGCCCTGCGGCACCTGCGCAACGAGCGCGGCTGCAGCCCCGCAGACTGCACCCAGCCCGTGAGTGCTGCACCGGGAGGGCAGAGCAGCGCTGCTGAGCTGCCTCCAGCACTGATACTGGGGGGTGTGAACACTGACATGCCTGTTCATTGTACAGCCTACAAACGATTCCGGTGCCTGTGAAACCGGCTGTGTTCCTAGAATGAGTTATCCTGGGATAAAAAGGATGAGTCTGGGAAGAGTGACAGCACAGGCCTAAAGAAAATTAACATTAAAATCTCTGTAATGGCAGAGAGAGCAGAAGCAATGTTGGGTGTAGGCAAATGAACACCTTGCTCTAATCAGTTGCACTGGCAGCAATGTTCCTTGTCCCACCAACCATCTTCTGCCCTTCAAGCCTTTTGATTCCATTTATCTTGCTATAGATAACTCTGACCTTCCCCTTTATTAATAGCAATAACATTATGTGTAATATTAAATTACACAGAATTACTTCAGTGTTTAAAGGATTTGACACATGGCCCCTGTCTTAATGTGCTTAAATGGCCTCTGAGATGTAGCTTAATGACCACAAAATTCTGTACTGAATCAATTTTAGTATGTATGTTACCATTTAAACTGAAATTGGCTTAGCCATAAGTAATACAGCTTACAATAAGAGGTCAGGACTCCAACATCATCACTGCATTACAGTGTAACTTGTGGAACACTGATTTTGTCCCTACTCAGAATGAGACCATTTCAAGTTTGTTTTTATAATGAGTTGCTTTAGGTGTGTTGTATTGATTCATGGAAGCATTAATTAATATATTCTGTACATACTAAAACACTAAATTGTACTGTTTTTCTTTTTCTTTAATGGTGGTGAAAATGGAAACTCTTAAAACCAAGAATTCAAACATCATGAAGTTGCTGGAAGCAGCACCAAGCAGCACCACATCAGCAGAGGGAGAGAAGGAGAGTGAGCGGCGCATTACTGTCAAGATAAGGAAAAAAGGTACCTGTGATATTTCCTCTGGTATGAATAAAAAGGGATTTAGGAATTCATGGGTGACTATATCAAATATTTTATGTAATCGTTTCACATACAATTATAGAACAGTCAATTATTTGCATGTTTATGATAGGTAACACCTAAACACCTAAAATACTGTAATTAAATGCAGTAGACTTTGTATTGTAATCATGACATTGTTTCAAACTTAGTTTTCACCTGCTTTGGGGTATGTGTGTGAATTTTACCTACAAAAACCACATTTGAGATGATATAATTAACCATATATGAACTGTGCATTTCAGTGCAAAACAGAACAGATGTAAATGACTACTGGGTATCATTTATATTGCCCTAAAACAGCTCAGGGAGTGACTCTTTGTTGGTTACTCATGGTCTCTCATGTTTTGAGACAGAAATGAGAGCTACAGAGGTGACTGTGAACCTTCCAGCACAGTTTGCAGAGGACTTTGAACAAGTGGCAGGAGGTGGCACAGTGTGGCCATGAGGTGCAGTGACAGCACAGCTGGGCTGCAGCAGGGCCCCAATGCCTTGGGAAGGATGGGTTACATCCTTTGGATACCTTTTACCTTGCAATGTTCACTCTGACCTTCCCCTTTTTTTGATAGCAATAACATTATATTTATATTCAATGATGCCAAATTATTTCACTCCTTAAAGGATTTGACACATGGCCCCTCTCTTAATGTGCCTAAGCAGCCTCTGAGATGGAGCTTAAGGACCAGAGATTTTTCCCTCCTCACCTCTCACCCCCCAGCTTCTGATCTGCCTTATCCACTGCTCCCAGTATGCTGACTCAGAAGTTTTCCAGGTGAATTTTCAAGTAAGAAAGGGGGCATGTAAGAAAAGCTGTGCCCCCTGAGCTGGACAGCTCAGCAAAGGATTTGATGCCACCAGGACTGTAGAAAGAAAACATGGAGGCTGCAAAGCAGCAATCAGGGATGATGAGGACAGGAGTGCCCATTTCAGCATCCATGAGTTTTCAAACTCTTGCCTTCTTCTCTTGGAGAGATTGTGAATGTTTGCTTAATAGAAGACCACCATTTATCACAGCATGCTGATACTGAAAGCTGAGAATAGGTCTTTCAAATATTATGAATGGTTCTAAAAGAGCAATAGAAGATATGAGTAAGTAATACTAATGAAGAGGTGGTTTAGCATCTGTGTGTTAATTCAGGTTGGTAAAAACTGGAATTCTGGGCCTCGAAGTCCAGAATTACAGTCTGTTCAGAAGCTTGGCCAGTTGTACTAGTCTGAGGATGAATATTTACTTCTGCAACTTAAAAGTTATAAAAATTTCCAAAGATAAATCACCACTCTAATTCAAGTTAGCACTGTTAGAGTTTTATGTTAAATTTAAAATCAGAACTGTGTTTTTTTAATTCCTAAGTGAGACTCAGTTGTAATTTTAGCTGCCTATTCTTTTAAACCCCCAGTGCATCCTAAGCCCTGTGAGGAAACCGATGATCCCATAAGCAGACAACTTCAACTGCTCAAATCAATTAACAGATTTAACAAGTAAGCAGAGAAGCTTGCTCAGTGTTTGTTTTTTTCCCATGAGTGAAGGAGAAGTACAGCTGCTAATAAAGCCCCAGAGTGGGGCAGGGGTGGTTACATATGACGTGGTGGTGTGACAGTGGATGTTAATCCTGCAGGGCTGGCACGGTCACATCCCCAGGCAGATGTTCTGGGCATGACAAGCTCACTGGGGTGGTGAGGGAGGGCTTGAAAATGTCTCTAAAATTGGGATTGCACTAATACTTGGTGTGCCATCAGTTAAGTGTTTCAGAGCCAGACTGCTTAAAAATACTGTAGTGGTGTTCACTCATTGGTTGGGTTTTGCTCATTATCTTTTTAAGCCTTAATGTAAATTCCATAGTAAAACACAGGGAATACGAGTAGGCTGCAGTTGTGGGAAGGTGTTGTCAGGGAGCTGCCTGTCTCTGGTGAGACAGTTCCACCTTGTGGAGCTTCTGAGAGAGGCTTTTATGAAAAGCTTATGTGATGACATTTATTTGCTTTGATTTCTTTCAAATCTTCTTCAGAGAAAAAGACTTACGGAGAACAATAACAAGAGATAAAAGTGTCCCTAATTTTGACTATCACTTACTGCACCAGGTAAGTGGAAATACTTGCTCACATTATTCTTATATTACAGCAAGTATGTTTGCTCTGCTGTTCTCCTGGGTACATGTAAGGAAAGTTTACTAGTGCTGTTCGCTGAATCACGAAAGTTCTGACCTGTGTGTCAAATTGCTCATTTCATCATTGTTCAAACTTCAGTGGTGCTTCTATGACACCTCTTAAACACTTCATTCTTACTTTTAAACCTCTTAAGCCTCTTAACTCCAGGCTTCATCTCTGTCTTGTTTTCTGTGTCCTGTCCAGCAAAACCTAGAACTGAAAAACTCTGCAAAGCTTCTTGGAGCTGTAGCTTGCTTTGGCAAGAGACATTTTTCAGTAGATTGAAATTAGGGTTTGCTTTAAGTCTGCTTTGTAAGAGGAGACTATGACACAAATGTGTGCAATAGATTGACCTCTGCTTGGGGTGCAGTGACACCCACACCAGCTGCTGGATGCTGCCTTCCCTAGAGCTTGTGCTCCTTCTGCCTCCTTTACACTGGCTTTGACTCTCATTGCATCTTCTGCTGAAGCATTTCAGAACACTACATCAAGAGAAAAATGACCTGTCCAAAACAAAACCGTTTTTACCAGGTTAGTCCAGCAGCTGTCCATCATTAGACTGACAGCCTTGGGAATGCAGACTGCTGCTCATGTCCTTCTGGAAAATGGGATATTCTTCCTTTTCCTACAGCCCTTAGAAGACTGAATATTTGCCAAAAGCCTTGAGAACAGTAAATTAATTCTATAAAGCTGTAATATTTTATTAATTCTTTCTAAATGGTAATACTCCACTGCTTAACTTGGGATTTAGATTTTGTGACTGTGCATCACTGAAGGCACTATGTCATTTCAGTACACAGGTGTCAGAAAACTAATATGTGACCCTGGTACAGAGCACTCCAGCCCTGCTCTGTGGTTGTGAGTTCATACAGCTGTGGCTGAACCAATTTATGAGTCCACACACCTCTGAATTGTTAATGGATTTAAATGTGGATACCTCTGTCTGCAGCTTTTTTCAAGACAGTTGCCATTATTTCAGTAAAAAAGCTATTTTTTCCTTGAGTTCTTGTCTTAGAAGAGCTATCATTAGGATGCTTGGATTCTCTCCTGGTTATTTTAACATTTGCAGAGTGGTCAGTAATGCAGGACAGCCACCCACTCCGTACAGGAGAAGCAGGAGCAGGTGTGGAAATGGAAGATAGGAGTAGTTGGAAGGACCAAAAGAGGCACTAAGGGGGTGGAGGGTGGGTGTCTCTTCCCTGCCAGGTGACCTCTGGAAGCAGGGAAAGCTGCCTTTGCCTTCAGCAGGACCTGGATGAGCCTGTCTGTTACTACTTCCACTTTTCTTAACAGTAAAAGAAATGGCTGTTAATTTCAAGTGCATTGAGACTTGCATTACAAAAGGTGTTTGGAAGAGTTGGGATGGTGTTGGGATAGTGAGGTGAAAATAAGTTTTGGACTGTTTTCAGGTCTGGTACTGATGTGTGTGTAGCCTGGGGCAGGTTGGCCACTTTTTTCTCATCTGTAGCCCAAATATAATTGCTCTCTTACAAAGTCTGCTATTTTAAATCTTGGCTGTGTTCTCAGTGTCATGAAATTCATGTGATAATAATGTTCAAGGAACAATATAATTATTTTCCTTCTTAATGAAGAAAGTAACTAATGCTTTTAACGTACCATGTCTCTCTCCTCACAGATGGCTATTAAAAGCTTTGATAAAAGCAAATTAAAATCTGTCGGACTGCTGGAGCAGAGCACAGGTCAGGTGACTGCCACGGGCTGCAGTGGTGAGTTTGTGGAAGATGATGACACGGCAGCTCCTCCCAGGAGTAAATTGATGCAGCGCAGACACACGGTCACTGTGCCACTGCCAGCAGAGGGGGACAGTGACAGTGGCTCAGCCAGCCCTGCAGAGCCAGAGCCGCCACAGGCACGGGACTGCCAGGGCTCAGCCTCACATCACTGACAGGGACTCAGCATTGGAGGATGAGGAAGTTTTTTGGTGTGAATTTCAATAGCCCCTCACTGTGTGTCAGTGACATTCACACACCCCGGTTCAGAGCAGGCACAAGCTCTGCAGCACAGCTGGAATGTTCTGACTCCTCTGTTCATGTTGGAGGTGACCACACAGCCAGATCATTCCTGATCTCACTAACAGGGATGTAACGAGATGAAGACAGCAAAATTACTTTCCTATTCTATTCAGCACTTATTAAAAAGTTCTATGTAACAGTAAACCAAATGAAACTCTGTATTGTATTTTTTCAGCCACCCACTTTGTTTTAAAAGTCTTTGAATAATTTTTGCATTTTCAGTTTTTATCACTACATTCAGAATTAAATATAAATATATTTATATATATAAAAAGATATATTGGATAACAAGGTATTTATTGCCAGAGGTAATTGAAATGTCTCTATTTTTATTGTAATGTTACAAACCATTATAGTATATATTTCTGTATATTTCAGTAGCTGGGCAAACAATAGTCCGTAACATCTACATTATTGTGAAGGGATGTAATCCTTGCTAATCTCTCAGCAATGCTCCCCTGGTACTGGAGCTGCAAGATCGAGTTCTTACAGAGGAGCCAAGATACCAGGAAAAGTGGAGAGCCCTTGGCAAAGCTAAACTTTGGACTTGCTGTTCACAGCCTAATCAAAAAGCAGAGGCAAGCACAAGGTGCAAGGGTATATAAAATTAAGTTGCTTTTCCCCTCCTCTAAAGCAAGTAATGCAAAAATGCACAAGTATTTATGATTCTGAACATGGGCAACATCCACAGACAAAACTGCTTCGGAGCCTGCTCTGAAAAAGGTGGAATTCCCATGATGAAAGGTACTCATCACATCAGTGAGCACTGCCTGCAACAGGCCAAATCCTGCCCTGTTCCTGGGGTGGTCACTGAAGAATTAATTGAAAGCTCACAGGGAACTACCAAGTGGCTGCTTAGATTTCAAGTTCATTTTTTACTGTTCGGTTATGGGAGGAGAAGGTGTAAATAGCACAAGCCAGGTTTTGCAGTGCAGTGTTTTTTTTTATTCTTGGCTCATCACATCCAGCTTGCATTTTATTTCATGAACTATTTGTACAGATAATTTTTTTTCTTTTAACTGTGGTATTAGTAAACTACCTGGCAATACAAAGCTGGAAGATAAAAGTGGTGGGTTTTTTTTCAGATAACTTTTTAATCTAAGGTAAAATGTCAAATGACATTTGAATTTGAGGGTAATGTGTTTATTTTTCTAATAATTTATGAGTTCATCTGATTTTCTGATGTGCCTTGGATTTGTGCCAAATGATGGAAAGAAAAACCTAGTAAAAGAACTCTTGAAAATGCTGTTTTCTTTGAGTGCTTTTGTCCAAGCATTGAGTCTATTGCTTGGTTTTGTAGGCATTTGAAGACTTTACCTTGGCCTTACTCTTGGACTTCCCTTCCTCCTACATTTACAGGTAACTTTATTAGGTTGTGTGTTTTTAGATTTATGCACAGAGGTGTACAAAACAGAACTGTTAGTGACACTAAACATTTTCACATAACCTCCTTTTCTAGCTCTACATTCACATTAAAAAAAAAAGGATGTTCAGCTATTATAAGTCAAAAGACACAAAAGGAAAGAGGTAAAACACATTTTTCCTTCTTGTGACACTATAAACATGACCCAGAGTAAGTCACTGGTCCTTAGCTGTAGCAAGAATAATCCAGATATTTAAGATCAAATAGACTATTATACATCTGATTTCCAAACTAGAGAGTGAGAATTTTGCTTGTGCTTTAACTGTAGCATGCATTTAACTAAATTATTCTTCAGATTTCGCAACTATATAGATAAGAAAAATCAATTCACCACACTTTGGCTTCAAATTCAGTAAGGGTGATTGCTCTGAGGAAATTTGGCACACAGCCTATCACTAACACTAAGGCATCCTAATTACAAACACAGGGAAGCAAAATGCACAGTCTAAACCAAATGAAACAAAAATAACAACTGTTTCGTATTTTTAACCACATTCAGACAAAATGAAAAACACACCCACTAGTGCTCACTTGAAACAAGTTTATTCTGTTCCAAAAAAACACTGCAGTTGGAATTGTACACAATCCTGTTAAATTACGTCAGATGGGGGGGTTGGGAGGGTTTATCAGCACATTACAGTATTTATCCTACTGATTTCCATAACCATATTCTTGAATAAAGGTACAGCACAAGTTCAGTTTTACTTTATGCATGCAGGAGTTGCAGAGGTTAGGAAAATGGTTTTTCTTTTTTTTTTTTTTTCCAGGTAAGAAACACTCCAGCCATTTGATAAAAGTGGAGGTAGTTGTAAGAATACATGATACAAGTGTCTGAACAGTGCTGTGTATGACACAGTTAACTTGCTTTGTTTGAGAGCCCAGGAACTCACAGATTCAACTGTTTGCTGGTAACATTTTTTTATACAGACTGCCTGACAGGAACCCCTTGATCAAACACTATTTGGATACCTTCATTTTTAAATTCCAGTAAGGACTTGAGAGCCGGTGACTGGCTGGACAGGCAATCTCCTTTCTAACATTGTTGTGACAGAGCCTGGACAGACTTTAAATTGAGTAGCTGTTCCCTGTTTCTCACTTGGCTCCTG
This sequence comes from Brachypodius melanocephalos, assembly GCA_013398615.1. Classification (NCBI taxonomy): domain Eukaryota; kingdom Metazoa; phylum Chordata; class Aves; order Passeriformes; family Pycnonotidae; genus Brachypodius; species Brachypodius melanocephalos. The sequence goes on along the minus strand of VZSR01000393.1, from coordinate 15,357,387 downwards.
TGTTTGGTATCTCCAGTAACAGCAAGTTAAGTGTGTGCAGTGGCTGAAAGCAGAGCTTACAGTGAGGAAGGGACAACAGAACATTCATGCTAATGAAGCCACAGGGAACCCCACACTGCCCAGGCCTCTTACACTACAAAACTGGAAGTTATAAAATCCCCCTTCTCAGATTTATTTTACAAGTTTATTTGTTGGCCTTTTATAATAATAAAAAAAAGTCAAGAAGCGTAAACATTTTCAGATCTTGCATTCTGCCTGCTAACAGCATTTTCCCAGGCTATTGTTTGGCAGCCTTACAGTAGTATTAATAATCATCCTCTTCATCAGAATCCAATACTTTTCTTCTGTTGAACTAAAATGAAATACATCAGGTGAGCATTGAAGGGTCATGGTGAATCCAGGCTGGCACAAGCCTTCCCCAGTCCATGCAGGTGGCAGTGAAGGCAGTGCCTGGGCAGAGCAGCCACCCCTGGCCCAGTGGGACAGGACAGAGCTGGGCCAGGCTGTCCCACACCACAGCAGGAGCTGCCAGTGTGCAGGACTGCTCTGATGGAAGCCCAGCAGGGCCGGGCAAGAGCTGCCAATACAAAGCTCCACCCTGACCTGACCCCACACGTGCAATTCTGCTGCTCTACTTTATCCACATCACATTTAGGAAAGAAAACTCACCTTCACTGTTGTTTTCTTTTCTGTTTGCTGACTCACTTTTTCAAGTATTTCTATCAAACCTTGTTCTGATACCTAGAGAAGTCAAACAAAATGTGGATAAACACACTCTGAGAGATGCTTAGTGTCAAACAGCTGAATCACAATTTCCATTCTTACAAAAGGTCTTTGATGGAATTATAGAATAGTCTTTAGGAGCTATTTACAGTTAATTTAATTTACATCTATTATACACGGGGTTTTTTTTTAGAGTGAGTTGGTATTAAAAACAAATATATATGAGTAGGAATTAGGAAATATACTCACCTTTCCAGCTAGCTGTCCAAATCTTGCCATCTGTATAAGATAATTCTCTACTGCTTTTGCTTTGTCTGGTTTCACAAGTGCTAAATTGCTTACTGCAACAAAAACAGGCTCTGTTCATTTGGGTTTAAAACATTCTCCAATACCTTCACCAGTAACAAGAAAGTGAGAAATGTCCCAAGGAAACAATCTTCCTCATGCTAGGGTCATGAAATAAATTGAAAAAGGCATTCTTGTTTATGCCAGGTACAAGACAGTTATATTTCTTACTTTTAAATATTTGCTCCTGATTAAACAACTTTGACTCTCAGTATAATTCCGTCTGCTAATTTAAATAAAACCCAAAATATTAACATTATTCAGATACCCATTAGCCTCTCCTTTCTAATCACTGACACTGCCAACTGAAAATCTGGAAGCTTTATCTTCTCAGCAACAACAGCGTTTTTCTAGTCTGGCCTCTGTTCAACACACACTTTTGAGGAGTCACTTAAATGAGTACTTTTTATTAGAAAGTTACTTGGATACTCACATCTTGCACGAGCTGCTTGATCAAGAACTTGAGCTAAAATAGTATTTCTTATCTCTGCTTCCCTGTAAGGAAAAGTGAAGCACACATAAAAAGTGGGATTTCAAACACCTAAAATAACATGCACAGAACAGCAAACTACAGAAGACTTTTGATTCACGAAAGTGGCTTCTTGAGGTCACTTCAAACCTTACATTTACATTAAATCTTTTACAGCATTTCCTGTCCTGGGCACTCTGTGTATGCTGAAGTTGAACAGCTGGCAACATCTTCCAAGAAATCCAGGTGGAGTTTCATACTTACACCTCCTCACTGCTCATGATTACATCTTAAGGAGACAAAAGCTGTGCTGCCCTTTATACCCTGCATCTGTCCCTGTGGAATTTACCCCAAGACAAAGCAGGCACAAGGAATTGTCCATGCAATTCCAAAACCAAGCCAAAGCTCATTTATGTATTTAGAACTTTTCACTAAGTCTCCATGTATTTACAATATTTGATAAAAGTATCTGCAAAACTGGAGCTTTAGTTTGTTAAACTTTGGTTGATACAAACCTGGACTGTGCAAAGTCAGCTCTTCAAACATTTGTTTACAATTGCCCCCTTAGCACAAATACTGAACACTGCTCCCACACTGAGCTTTGACAAAAATCATTTTGCTTCAGATTTTTAACTGGAATAGATATCCCAAAAAATCAACTGGGAAAGGCTCTTCCCACTGCAATAACAGCCAAACCCAGCCCAAACTCACCACTGACAAAAAGCACCAGTTTGGGAGGGGTTCTGCCAGCCTTGGATCCTACCAAGCCTGAGGAGCCAAGGATTCTGCCTTCCAGAAGCAGGGGACAGTGGGAGGGATGCTGCTTTCCCCAGAGCACCCTACAGTATCACGGCAATTCACCAGGTTACTGAGCTCAGGCAAGTCCCAGGTGAAAAGGACCTGCTGGTGCTTTCTCCTCATGCCCTCCTCCCACCCCAGCAGCGTTCAGGCACTATGGTCATGGCATGGGAGCCACACCTGCATCACATCTTTGATCCATTTCAATCCCTTTGTTGGTGGTTTTCCCAGCAACAAAACAAATGTGGGGCAGCATTCCAAAGAAACTAAATACTAAAAAATAGTAATAAAAAAAGAGTAAATGGTTAAAAATTATTAGATGCAAGACCAGAATTCAGTAGTCTCATTTATACCTCTGTTTTGCTTCCTGTTGTGATGGATCAGCAGAAGGATCCTGAAGAAGGAGAGTAGAGCAAATATCACAATCTAGAATCATTCCACACAGGACACAAAGTTAAAATATTCCAGCAGTGTTGATGGAAGATAAACCTGCCTGCTAAACCAGCCTGGCCATGCCTGAGATCCTGGAAATGGGAATCTGCTGCCCTAGCAAATAAATGTGCCACTCTCTGCTTTCCTCCCAATGCAGCCATGCCAGCAGTGGGTGAATGCCACTCCTGGTCTATCCACAGATCCCTGTGCCTTTGGAAAGGAAGAGGCCTTCCCCTCACATCTAGAATAAAAGGTTTCCCTAAAGCCCAGAAAACTGGCAAAAGCATTCTAAACCCATTAGAGTAAGTTAAGGGTAAGTAAAAAGGAATGTAACACATTCTCAGCAGGGCAGCTCAAATCACAGAAACAGGGAATATTCTGAGCTGGAAGGAATCCACAAGGATCATCGAGTCTAACTCCTGAAACCAAGGAAAACTTAATGAGGAGGGTTCTACAAGAGTTTGTTCCTGCATTAAACACTAACATATGAAAAACAAAAGGGGGCAAACTTCCAAGTCACTGTTACTGGTGACTATTCAGAATCAAGTAACAAAAGGAGAAAAACCTGAACTTTACACGGAATCAACACCTCAGATTTTACAGGTAACATTTAAAAGTGTGAAAGCAGGATGGGAAACCACACAGACATTTCCGCAGACAGGCAATGGAGCTGGCTGGAGGTAGGGAAGATCCTTCACAGGAATAACGGAATTGCCACTTCAAATAAATCTATATATGGATTGTGTCCAATTTTTTTCAGTGGTGCCCAGCACAGGGTAAGGAGCAATGGCCATAAACAAAAACACGAGTTTCACCTCAACACGCAGAAGAACTTCCTTCCATGGAGGGTGGCAGAGCACTGGAGCAGCTGCCCAGGGAGGGCGTGCAGTCTCGTCTCTGGAGACATCCCAAACCCACCTGGACAGGTTCCTGTGTCACCTGCTCCTTCCAGCCCTAACAATTCTGTGATTCTGCGATTCAGCTCTGAACACTGAGTTGGCTGGAAAGGCGAACAGTGAGTGGCCAGGGGCGGGGACGCTCGTGTGCCGAACCTCCCAAGGCAGGAGCGGAGGGAGGTGGCGGCGGGGGCCGGGCTGCGCTCGGTGCCCTTTCCAGCCAAAGATCCGGGCACGGCTGAGCCTCTTCCCCCTTCCCCCCGGCCTCTGTCACGCACATGCCTCTCCTCTTCCTCTCCAGCCCCCGAGAGCCGCCGAAAGCGCTTCGGGCGGAAGGTCAGGCGCTGCTTCACCCCATGTCCAGCCTGATCCCCCCGTTCCCTCACCCCATGCCCAGCCCTGATCCCCCGTTCCCTCACGCCGTGCCCGGCCCTGATCCCCCGTTCCTTCACCTCCTGCCCGGCCCTGATGCCCCGTTCCTTCACCCCGTGCTCGGCCCTGATCCCCCGTTCCCTCACCCCGTGCCCGGCCCTGATCCCCCGTTCCCTCACCCCGTGCTCGGCCCTGATCTCCCCCAGCCGACGCTGCCGCAGGGCCTCCAGCTCCTCGTCCGCCATGGCTGATACCGCCCGCACCAGGCTCTACCAATCCACCGCCGAGCGCTACCCCCTCCCCGCCGCGCCCGGGCCAGGCAAAGCCAATCCACCGCCGATGCCGAGCCCCCTGACCAGGGCAGGGTCAGCGGGGCAGGGGACGCAGGGAAGCGTCCGGGTGGGTTTGGGATGTGTCCAATGAGGGGGACTCCAAACCTCTCTGGCAGCCCTGCCACTCGCAGTGTAAATAAGTTCTTCCTCATACTGATGTGGAATCTGTGTTTTCGATTCCGGCTATTGCTTCTCTCCCTGTCGCTGGACACCACTGAACAGTGCCAGGCTCTGGAGATACTGGTTTAGATTGATGAGATCCCGCTCATTCTTCTCCAGACCCAGGTCTCACAGTCCCTCCTCATCACAGAGATGCCCCAGACCACTCGTCATCTTTGTGGTCTCTGCTGGAGCCTCTCCAGCAGCTCCTTGGCTTTCCTGAGCTGCCCCTCTTTTGGGAGCTGCCGGGAGCGGGATGGGACCAGCCCGGAGTGCGCTGTGTATGAGTGTGAGGGCATGGCGGCACAGGACCAGCCCGGAGTGCG
>VZSR01000393.1:15290566-15352435 GCA_013398615.1 Brachypodius melanocephalos | reverse complement strand
CTGATGGAACACCGAGGCTCTGCCCTGTCCCTTTGTGCCCGCGACTGCTACAAATGTCATCGTGGACTGATGGCCTGGGCTCTGTCTCTCCGATTTCCTCTAAAAGGCAGCCGTGGGAACACGATTCGGTGGATCATCCCACGGGAGCGGCAGGGAGCGCCTCTGCTCGCCTGGGGCTTTCCAAAAGTGCCTCCCTGTGCTGAGCACCGCTGCTCCCCACTTTGATCCACAGCCCGCAGTGGGGACTAAAAGACATCCTGACCTCCAGCCACGGCCCTGTCTCTGGTATCAGATAGAAAAAAAAAAAAAAAACAACCCGAAACTCTGCCCAAAAGCTGACAAAGGTACTGGCCTTCATCAGACTGGGTACAAAGACACTCCAATAGCATCAAAATAGCAATGCAAGTGTTACTAGCACACTCATTCAATAGGTTCAATCACATTAGAAAAGTAACTTTTTCAAATTTCAGCCTTTATTGTTGGTCAGTCACATTTCTTAATAAAGTCTGTAGGTTTTCCACTTCTACTTTAAGATTTAATTTAACCGAAGAAACAACCCCAAAAGCTGCTCTACCAGGATGGATAAGCCACAGCTCCCTTAAATCAGGGCTAATAAAGATGTATTACCAAATATTCCTGGTCTAGTTTTAAACAGTAATAAAATGTGTCAAGTGGTTGTTCCTTTAGCAACCCTTGCAGCTTGGTGAAGTTAATTATCTTTGGATCTTTCCATGTTGCACCCTCCAGATGGATCGCAGGAGCCCATCCGTCGTGCCTGGAAATCTCGCATCCATCCCCGTGTTCTGAGAAGCGCGTTCAGACCGATTGAAAATCCGCGCTGTTCCGGGATCGCGTTTTCAGCGGCTCAGAAGGCAGGATTTGGTTTGTCCTTCTCCGTGGGCAGCAGAGGGAGCCCTCGTTCTACACAAGAGTATTCGGTGCTCACCCTTAAACCAGAAAACAAAACAAAACATTATTGGTTTGTTGGGGGTTTTGTTTGTTTGTTGGGTTTTTAAAATTTTTTTCTTTTTTTTTTTTTTTTTTCCCCGTGCAGTATGTTCTCCCAGATGAAGCTTTAATCTATATCGTACATCTCTGCTGCTGTAAATTCATGCTCCATTATACCACCATATGCTTGGCTTCGCTCAGAGAAAGCTACAATAATCCTAATACTTCATCTCGCTTTATAGATATTTGTGTTGCGGGTTTCACTGCATATTGTTTGCTCACACACTTAAAGGTTATGTCTTAATAAGCTGTTCCGGATGAGTTTATTAGCAGGGAGCTGGCAGTTAATGAGTTTTTGTGTTTTGAGAAGGTGTTGTAGTTATTGCCAATTATGATATGAGGCTCAGAAAGCAAAAAGGGAGAGTTTGGTTCATGAAAGAAATCTGGAGATAACAGTGCTTTATGTTGATTATAATTTTTGGCTTGTCAGCTGCCTGGATTCGTTTTCAGCTGCTCAAGGTATAGATCATTTCCTCTGCAAACTGGGCAGCTCTAAATGCAAAAGCATGAAAGGATGGACCAAGGTTTTTCAGAATCAGTTGAGTTGTTTATACAGTTCAGAACCTTTAGCTGTGATGCAGAAATAGCAGATTCCTGCAAGTTCTAGACACTTTTGATACACCCACAGAATTCTGTGTCTCATTTATATTGATGAAGGATGGAGGATGGCAAACAGAAGAGAGATGCTTTAAAAAGACTGGTTTTTCTATTTTTTAAACTTATCCTCTGTATTCTTTAGGAATGTCAGCTGTCAAAAAGGCTCAGTATGAGTTGGTTTGCAAGTAATAATGCAGTATGTGTACAGTAGGAAATCAGCAGAGTCCTCAGGACTACTTGAGATATGTAAAAATCTCCAGGAGATCTCTTTCAATAAGCAAGATCCTTCACAAGCTCTTTGAGACTCAATTTCAAACACTAGAGGGCTCAAGAAAAGCTGCTGATTTTTTCCCCAAGGTTTTAATCACTATAAATGGTGTCTTTCTTTAAGTAATGCTCACACTGACCTCATAATCATCAGAATGACACCGTATTAGAGTCATAACAGAATGCATGGGAAAACTCATAGACAAAACATCTCATTTCTCAAGCAATTGTAAATAAAGCAAAATACTGATGGTTGTGGCAACACTGCAAACTCTGTGTTTAGCACTTCTGCTTGGAAGATACGCTGGAAATCCTGACTTGATGAAATCCTTGCTTGATGAAATTCTTGCTTAGTCATCTCTGGCCTAAATTAAAATTGTAATAGAAATTAATCAAAGAAACATTGCTATAAAAATTGGCAACATTGCGATGCCTTCAAAATAAGCATTGCAAAATTTTTCCACCTTACAGAAGCTGAAGTACAATACTTTAAGAAAAGTAACATTAAAAAAAAGAAAACTGATTTGCGTTTGATGAGAAAGAAGAAAAATTTACTGCAAGAGTGGAAATTACAATCTTCAATAATTAACAGTGAATTTTAAGCATCTAGTTAGTAATTATGCAATAACATTGTTCCTGTTCCAAAGCTTACTGAAGTCATAGAAGATTTCCCCTTTAATTTCCATTGTCCCATAAACAAACACACCAATTCAGACAAGGATTGTTTGCAGTGCAACACTCTGAATAGTGCCTCAGCAGTGGGCACTAATAAATAAATAAATGTGTCATGACAAACATTGTCAGGCTGGATCGTGGCTTTACAAAGATTTGTATGCAATAACAGCAAAATACAGTAGAATAGATTTGGAAATGGAATTATGTCCATGTGCAAGGAGATCTCAGATTATAAAGACAGCAGTGAGAAAAGGAAAAATATTACCCTTTACAGTTTTATTGACAGACTTTTTAATTATATTTCATTTCAAAGACTAAATAGCAAATGTTTTATAGGAACACAATCCATATAGTGCCATCAGATGTGAAGAGCACATTCAGGTTGTTTCCTTATGCTATATATATAAGTGGGATACATAAGTGTAATGGTATCTTACAGATTGCAGTAGGAACTGAATTGGGGTTTAAGTCCAACCTGCAAACTACTTGAGTTCATATGTAATTTTCAGTCCACTGAGATGACTATACATATATATGCATATTTCCTGGTTTTTATTTATTTCCATCACTCATGGATTTGCTCTGCTACACGGGTGTCCATAATTATTTTAACCTGGCTGAAGCCATTAATGGGATTTTTATTACTATATATATGCTCTTGCACCTTAATTTTTTAAAAAACATCTGTGTTAAATTTTTTGTCTTTTTTTTTTCTTTATCAAGAAGTAGAGCATTAAACCCTTTGAGGTTTTTTTTGGCTAAAATCTTGTACGTCAGGTTGTTCATTCTCCTTCTGGGTATTGTACTTGTGCCCATGGGAAGCAGCTGTGTGTAATGAGCTGGAGCACAGCAAAGCGAATAAAACAGGAACTCTGCATTATCAGCACATATATGAGGTGAGGGTGGACTGTGGTTTAAACCAATCCCTGTTTTTCTTTTGGAATTGGAATATTTTCCTCTGATAATATTTACTGTGTTGTTAAATTTCTACAAGATTAACACTTAAGTCATTTATTTGTTGGTTTGGTTAGTGAGAATTGTTGAATTTATTGTTTTACTGTCCCTTCTTAAAGATTTTTTTCCCCATATTTCAGGTTCAGAGTAGGAATTAACTTGAATGGTCCAACTGTATTGGCAGTTTAGAACAGGTTAAACAGTGCCTGTAAGAGAAGATCAGGATTGTCCTTCCTTAGCTCTCCTTGCAGCTGAACATTTCTTGTTCTGAAACATGTTCCCCAGCTCCCAAAAAAATCTGAACTATGAGTTACAGGGAGTAGACAATTTAGAAATATCCCTATAAGTTAAAAGGTAAGCTGTTGCAGTTGCCAGTAGTATAGTTTTATTTAGTAAAATTAGATACTATCACTTTTATAGAAGTGCTTATTTAGGAGTTTTATAAATGTTGCTACATATAGATGTGAAAGTTTACCCTTTTTGTCCACCAGAATTACTTTCCTTAAAAAAAGTTAAAACAACCTGAAATAAACCCTTCCATATTCTTTGAACTTCATATATTTGAAGCATGGCTCTATTAAAAGATACTGCTGTATAAAGAAGAGGTGCATTAGGCCAGCAGTTGACTCCTGGTAGTGAGTGTGTACTTGCTTTAGTAACAGACATGAACTAGTGCTGGTTTTTTACTTATTTTTGGAAAGGACACAGGTATGAGATGCACTAGATTTTTTTTTTTCAATGTTAAGTATTTATTGCATTCCAACTATTAAATTTTGCTGTAGCCTGTGGAAAAATGTCTACTTTAAATGGTCTGGAACACTACTGGTTCTAATTATTTATTTAAGAGCCCATGGAATAAAAGATGCCCATTAAAAATCTTGAAGTTACCCACTTTATTTCACTGTGTGTTTCCCCTTTTGGCTGCTATTTCAGTGAGATGAAAAGAGAGACAGAGGAACAAATGGAGGGCAGATTTCACAGTAAGGTAGAAGAGGGTGATTGAAAGACTAGAGCTGGGAGAGGAAAGGTGGGACTGGGGTAAAAAGCAAGGCGTGCTCATGTTTTACTTCTGTCATTTGCCTTTGCTTAGGTCAAGGTGTGCTGAGAAGGCCTGAGCTGACCCCGCAGAGCTTTGGCTGTTCCCGTGAGCTGTTCTAGGAGAGGAGAGAGGAGCAGGACAAAAGTGAATATCCTAACAGAATTATGAGGAAAGCAGGGGATCTGCTGCCTGAGCAGTGCTTTACCTGCAGTTATTTCCAACAGAATTAAACAAGAGGTAGACTGACTGCTTTCAGCTTGTCTCACCACGCTTTCATACCACATGAAAGATGAATCTTTCACAGAGGTATCATTCCTCACTGATTCCTTGGGCTCTACAACAATATTTTCTCTGTATCCCCTGTACAGCAGCCATAAGCTTTGGTTTCCAAATTTCCAGCATTAATATGCTTGAGTATTTTTAACATGTAAGTTAGGTAAATCAGAATATTAATTTAGGTTCGTATCATTGTCGAGCTTCTTTAATTTTCAAAGATGAGGATGAGATTATCACTTTAAAGGTGATTTCTGCCCTTGTTGGTAGCATATTATTCTTTATCACTGACAAAACCAGAATATTTATTATAATAACTGTTCTGATTGACACCCATGCTAATTGTGATGTATAGTATAAGATACCTCAAATGAACCAGACACAAGACTGCCACACTGTTTGGAGTTATTTAAACAAATGTTATTTTCAAAGGATTGTTTATAGAAACCTCCTGTAAGTACCTTTCTGTTAACTATAGTGATGTGTGATACTTCAAATTTTGCTTTCTTCTACCTGGGAGCAAACCCCTCTCAGACCCAGGAGCTCTCTGTGGAGGAATGTTGCACTGGACACTGGATCTAGGTCAGTCCTTCTGTGGCTTTCAGAGCTACTGACCTTAGCAGATGTGGGCTCCCTGATTTCGTGGCATTTGTCTGCTCCAGACCCTGAAAGCCTTCACATCCCAAGCCATAGGGCTGCAGTCCATGCTGTCCTTCCCAGAACTGGGGAATCTGGAAGACCAGGTTTCTCAGCAGCCCTTTAGGCCAGATGCTGGGCAGCTCACCAGAAGCCTGCCTGGCTTTAGCTGGAAGCTGGGCAGAATGGAATCAGATACATTTTCTTTGCCAAATCTGCACATTCTGACAATGTAATTTGTTCTTCTGATTAGTTCTGCTGAGGTAAAAATAGTTTGGGTTTCACACACAGAGAAATGTGATGACCAAAACAAAAGATACTGAAGTTATGGAGAATTATGCTTGTGAATAGGAAACACAAGCAAGAATGGGTGGGTTCTTTATGTTTATTGCACATATAAAAATAATTGGAAAAAATTGGAAAAAGGTTTACTAAGATTAGTGTTGGGCATATGTGTTTGTTGTGTTTTATGTACTGAATGTGAAAACAGCAGTCTGCTTCTCACAGAGATTTTATTAAGGCAGTATGGGGATGGAACATAGTTTTGAGAAAAATGACTGTTTAGAGAGTAGGATAAAGTCATGCAAAAATCTTTTTTTTTTTTTTTTTTTAAAAAGTTAAATTACCTTTTCCATGTCAGTCACATGTCAAAAAAACTTTATCATGTGAAGAATTAGAGGCTTAAGAGAAGCTTTTCTGTAAAGGTTTTCAAACAGTTTAGGGACACTATTAATCATGTATTTCTATTGGTAAGCAGTAAGGGACCAGCCAGGGAAAGCAGAGTATACCTTTAGAGTGTGATTCAGTGACAACTGATTGCAACTGTCTTGTCTGATTTCAACACACCTCAGGTTTCCCTTTTTGATATGGCTGTATATCTGATTTAATTTGATTGTAAGTCATGTAGGAGGTGTTTCTGGCTGCATAGGTATGTCCATTTAGGTACATTATTGTAATTAAAACATTTGCTCCAACCTTCTTGGACTTGTGTATAGCACACCATGCTTAACAGCAGAAAGGGTCTTCAAGCTGGTTGAAATAAACTGGAAAGTAATTATTATAAAATAATGAGAGATACTGAAAATGTCACTATCTTTTCCCTTTTGGAGGAAGAATTCTGCTTTTAGCATGACAGAAGGTGTTTTTTGCACTCATTTCAGCGCTAGATTCCAAGAAAAAATTGTGACTTATAGAGAGAAAGCTGCATAAAGAACAAGCAAGGATTAGAAAACAGCAGCTGTACTTCTGAATAATTTAGGTTTAATTTGCAAAATTATACAGGAAAGGATTATCACTTGTACTTGCATTTGAGAAAATGGAGCTACAAGTGTTGTTATGAAAAGTGACAATGTACAAATGATCTCAAATCGCACGGGGGCTGTTGTGTCACTCTGGGCTGATCCTGCAGAGCTGCTTGCCAAGACACTTGTAGAATCCTGAGTGGGGGGTAAATAGTATACAAAGAGCTTCTTTTGTCTGGATATGCAGCAGAGCAGAGCTTTTCCTGAAGGTTTAAACCTGTGCTTGAGAGGAATGCCAGGTGCACCTGGTGACATATACAACATCTTGCTCTGGAGGGGTCAATTAATTCTGTTAGGATTATATATTTACAGTTATTTATAGTAAAAGATCTTAGGGGACTTCCAGCCCTTTTCTTCCCCTGGAAAGCCAGCTATTGAGTATGTGGCAGTCAAGAGCACTCACTGCTTCAGGCGTATTTGCCTTTTGATCAAAAGCAAAGTTGATTGTCCCACTTTTCCCTAAGCCATCCTGCCCTTCAGCTACAAGGTATCTGTAAACCAGGAAGAATGTCTTGTTCTTCTCTCCTGCCTCAACATTGACACTGCAGTCCCATAAGGTTAAGGCAAGATTTTCCTCAGAATGATTTCTGCTCATGTTTCAGAGGAATTCTAATTTGTAAACTTCAAATTCCGCATCAAATGCTTGCCATGATGTTTCTGTAAAAAATTATGTTTATATATAAATCATTAAGTTACAGACTGTTATAACTCAGTAATTTTCAAAGATGAATTCACAACATTGACAGAGATTCTGATTTTATCTTGGCCTTGCCATCACCTGATCACACAGGTGAACCCCAGTAACCAGCAGGTTGATTTAGCCTGATGCTGTGTGTGACCAGGAGATATCTGTGGTCAGGTGAGATCTCTGAAAAAGATGCTCACCTGCACTCCAGGCTTGCAAGAATCTGTGCATACCATAGGGTAGTAAAGTATAAAACAGCATCCTTTTATTTTGTTTAATAAGCAATAGTATAAGGTCTCTCTTTTTTGTCAAAAACAACCCTGTGCAATCTCCCAGTTTCCTGTCTACATGCTGAATAGGATAATGTGGTTTAAGTTCTGCATTTGAAATTGAGAATGAGGCTCATCTTTAGTCTGTTAAAACCATATATGTGTTTAAATTACTTATCTGTTGACCTTCTTATGCAGAAGTGAAAGACCTTGCAAAATATAATACTGTTCCTGGTATGGTACAGAGGGAAATCCTAGTGAACTCACTGAAATGCTCTCACAAAATGGTTTGATCAAAATTTGACCAAATACTAATTGTAGATTCCTGGTAGCATCCTATTAGTTAGGGAACTCTGGAAAAATCCTTTTATCTTGAAGCCATGTAAATCTTTGTGACCAAATTATGGGTTCTTTCCATTCTTTATTGCCCTTTGCTCTGAACACATCCACAGACCTCACAAATTTTCTATTTTAAGGCCAAAAAAGAGCCCCCACAAAAGCACTGAAGACAACATCCCATACAGGAGGGTGCTTTTATAGAGACCTTTCGATGTGAGGTGTAAATGGAGAGAATATATTCATGGGTGAAGCTGATGATTTTTATCTTCTTGATTGCTTGCAGGATGAAATGGAGAAGAACTTCCTGTTGGTAATAGTAGAGCACTTGGATTTTTCAATCTGAGTCTCCCATAGGCTTTCTGCTTGATCCTGGACTGCCAATTCCCCAAAAAGGTAACCAGTTACTCTAGAAGTCTTACAGGAAGGCACAATTTTGTGTCTATGAACTTTTTTCACAGTCTTGGGTGGCACACATAAGGGAAGTGCACTGTTTTATATGGAATGTAAACAATATTCAGTCTCATGAAGTTTGAGTAATGTGACTAATGTGGAGTATCATTTATTATTTTGCTGTTCTTTAATCTTAAATGATTCATGTACTGCATAAACACAGCCAATTCCTGTTTTATATTGTGTTGGACTTTATTCTTGAAAGCACTGATCTGTTTTGAAGAGGAATTGCATAATCTAGTAACTTTTTCTACAACATCCCTGATTTATGTAGTCATAACATGGCAAAATTTAGCTTTATTGGGTTTTTAGTTTTACTCCAAAAATCCAAACAGGCAAATAAATGTTGGATTACATTTCTCTCCGGTTATCACCAGAAACATTCTTTAGTCAAACTACATTTCATCAAGAGGTTTTTTTTTTTCCTTCACAAAATCGGGAGGTATAAGGGAGCTGATTAATTATGACCAAAGATGCGATTTTAGGTCAGTGACAGCCCTCCAGTACAAGCTGAGAGCAAAGCTGACGTTTTAGACTAGGTAGCTGTCTAGAAATCAACGATGAAATGTTTTCAGGGGACACCGGCCTGCTGCGAGAGCCTGTTTGACATGCGACAGACTGCAGGACATCACCTGTGCGCTGGTGCCCGCGGGGCATGGACGAAGGACTCAGCTGCTGGGGAAGGTGGCGGGCTGGAGGCGGTAAAGCCACGGTAGATTGTTACATCAGAGGGATCATTTGGGGAGCTGGCACAGTGGGGACATCCTAAAGCAGGCGCACGGGACGGTTCGCTCCGCGGGCACCCAGAGCGGGGAAGGCAGGGCGGGGGCGGGAGCGGCCCCGTGTGCCCCGGCCCCTCCCCGCCCGCCCACTGCGGGCAGGGCCGGGCGGGCAGCGCAACGCACCCGTCCGCAGCCGCCGCCGCTCGCAGCCGGCATGGGCCCCCGCGGAGCGCGGCGCGGAGCCCGGCGCGCCGCCGGCTGCCTGCTGCTGTGCTGGGCTCTGGCCGCCGCCCGCGCCGCCCCGCGCAGGATACCCTCCTTTGAGGGGCACGTCGCGGAGAACCGGCCGGCGGGCACGCGGGTGCGCGGGCTCAGCATCCCCCTGACGCGGCTGGGGCCCGAGCCCTGGTGCGCCAAGGTGCAGGGGCGCCGCTGGCACCTGCAGCTGCTGGGCGAGGGGCACTCGCACTTCCAGGTGTCGCTGGACGCGCGCACGGCCCGCGTGTGGCTGCGCACCCGCCGCCCGCTGGATCGTGAGGCGCGGGCGCTCTACTCGCTCCGTCTGGGGCTGTGCTGCAAGCGCTGCGCGCCCCAGGGCGCCGCGCCCGCGGAGCTGGCCGCGCTCACCGTGCGCGTCCTGGACGACAACGACAACGCGCCGCGCTTCGTGGGGCCCGGCTCCGCGCAGCTCCGCGTGGAGGAGACGCTGGCGCTCAAGTCCCAGGTGTGGCAGGCGCGGGCCGAGGACGCGGACGCGGGCGCCAACGCGGAGCTGCGCTACTTCGCCCTCCCGCGCAGCGCTCACTTCTTCGTGGTGCCGCGCAGCGGGCGCGTGGTGCTGGTCAGCTCCCTGCTCCACCTGCGCGCTCCCATCCCGCTGCGCCTCTACGCGCGGGACCGCGGCCGGCCCGCGCTGCTCAGCGAGCCCCTGGAGCTGGAGGTGCTGCCGCAGCCCAAGCGCCTGCCGCCGCCGCCGCCCCGCCGCCGCCGGGCCGCGTTGCCGCCCGCCGCGCCCCTGGCGCTGGCCCTGCCCGAAGATTCCCGCCCGGGCACCCGCCTGGCCACCCTGGCCCCCGCGCGCTTCTCCTCCGCCTGGTTCGAGCTGCTCTCGCCGCCCGTCGAGGAGTCGCCCGTGAGCGTGGGGCGAGAGAGCGGCGAGGTGACGCTGCGCGCTGCCCTGGACAGGGAGGCGGTGGCCGCCTGGGAGCTCGTCGTCCGCGTCCAGGAGCGCCGAGGTGGGTGTTAGGCAAATTTTAGACCAAATAGTAGGGACATGGTCTTGTCCCATCCGGGAGTCGGAGGATAGTTTGTCTCCAGGTGACGACAAGCGCCTCACGGTGGTTTAGCATCAGGTGTCACGTGCAGTGTTGTGGAACATACTTTTGGTCTTTTAAATCTCTAAATTATTAGTATTAAAGAGACTGGAAGTGACAAGAGGCACTATGTAGCGTAGGAAAAATGGACTGAACAGTGAAAATACTTGGAGCAGTACGGTGTTCGGCAGAATTTGAGTGTTTCACCGGTTAGAATGCTTAGTTGTTAGTGAGTGATCGAGGCACAACATGTTAGATTCAGCACTGTTCTTACACACAGGTGTTTGTTATTAAAATGTTCCCTATAGCTCTCATCCTGTAAGTGCCTAACTTGAAGCATGCAGCTGAAGCCATTGAGTTTTGAGTCATTATTAAAGTTGAGCGTGTTTGACTCACAAGCATGCTATGGGATTTTGGGGTACTGGAGCCTTTGTGTTTAGGTAGCTGTTATTTTTTAAAAAAATCTCATGAGTTCAGTGTGCACCGTTAAAATGGCATGTCTGTGACTAAAATTATCAGTTTTCACAAGCTCTTACTCAAGTTAAATGGAAGAGCTAATTTCTTTTACTGAGTACACATGCTGCATTTTAAAATTCTCTTTTCCTTTTCAATTGTCATCTTGGTTAATATTTTCCACTTATGAAAATACAGATTAGTTTAGGCATATTTTTAATTTATGAATGGTAGATATCTCTGCACATTCACCATGTTGGGTTTTTTTTAGTTTTATGTTACTTACAATTGTAACAAGGTTCTAACGACTGCCCAGAATGAGTATTCTGGAGAAAATCTTATCAGAAGAAATGAGGTGGTTGGCCTGATTTCATTTTGGAAAGGTTCAGGAAGGGTTTGGCACGATAGGACTTGTGGTGGTTGTGAAAACGATTAACTGCTCAGCGCTGCAGCAGCTCGGGGTGATTTCCCTCAGCCACAGAGCAGCGCAGGCGGGAGAGATGAAAAGCTTCCCACGCGATGCCTGTCCCTTATCTCTCCTGCTTTCTGAGGGGCAGCCCACAGGAGTGAAGGCAGTTTATTCCTCCGTGTCTGTGCAATCCCTGAGGATGCCTGCAGGGCTCTAATTAGCGCTGACAGTTTCAGTGACACGGACACTTCTCCCTGTGAAGCATCAGCAGCTCCTTTCGCTGGCTCCTGAGGAGCAGCTCTCAGATCCTCCTCTCGTTCTCTCTGGAGTTTTGTTGTGCCTGTCGCTGTCACTTGTTGGTGTCAGCCGCTTGCACTGGCTTTGCGCTGTGTTCCAGCCTGAGCTTTGGCTGCAGACCAAGGGCTCGGTAGACCAATTTCCAAAACGCAGCACTTTGTGTGTTCTACCCTCGCTACTCAGTCTTGAGCAAGGCTACCTGCCGAGGGGAATGTCATTGCTCGAGGGGGCAGTGACAGAATCCATCGGCTGAGTCCGACTGTGCTGCTGGGATGTTCAGGTAGCTCAAGTTCCAGCCCTTTGCTGCTGTCACAGTTCCCTGTGTCAGGATCAAGAGGATGTTGTTAGAGCAGTGCCAGCTAACCTTGTCCCCGCTTACTGCTGGGCTCACCTTTGTGATCGTTTTTTCCCTTACCTACTCTGAATATAGAAGTCTGAGATTGCCTGGAACAAAGCTTGTCATTCTGTCATGCCCGAGATTTCACTTCCAAGGCAATGCTTGCTAATGCAGTTTAAAACAACCTGAAACAAGTTTTAACTTAATTTCAGGGATTTCTTTTTACCACCATGTAGCTTCACTAAGTAGTTTGAAGCATTTTCCACTAGCCTAATGTATTACTGCTGGCAGTATGTAGTAGTAAGAGAATAAATCTCTAAGAAATATACAGGACTGAGTTCTGACTCTGAGATTAGGTGGACAGCAATTAATTGTGGATAGTCCAAATGCCATATTTTGCATAGTGATGATTTTAAGTCTCTTAGTTTAAAGGAGACTAAATTCAAAATATATCTTATTGATACTATTGTCATCAGTCAAGATTAATAATGACTTGATGTTTTCAAAACTCTTTCAAGTTGGAGAATGCTTTCATACTCCTTTTACAGGAGTTAAAATACATTTAAAATACATTTGAAAGAGGTTTAGAATGTTCTGTCTCTCTCCTTACTCACAATCCAAATTGCAGTAATCTGAGAAAAGAAAACCAAAAGGAAGGGGTAGGAGAAAGATGCCTTGCACAGCTATGCATTTTACTTAGTCTGAAACGGATGCAGAATATTGCAAAAGCTCCAGGAGAAAACAGTATTGACAGAAGTGAACTTTCGGGATGAATTAAAGTGTGGAGATGGCTACACTGAATTTTGCTGTGAATAAAAGTGCAAGTTCAGATACTTTCTCCAGTTTATTTACTTTGCTTTTAACATTTGTGGTCACTTATTTTACATTACGCATAGCCATAAGCATTTCAGTAGCTGTGGGTTTCAGTATTAGAGCTTGTTATATCAGATGTGTGTTCATTTTCAAGTGGTATAAACTTCTATTAATTTATTAATTTTTTTCACTTTCCACTATTCTTGCTACCTGGTAACTGAGAACTGAAAATGAACCAATAATTAATTCTGTCAGTACTCTCTTCTTGAACTCAGGCAATGATGTCAAGGAGAAGACAAGGTGTTTAAATACTTTAGCTTATAAAGTCTACCCTCTTTCCCTTTATCTTTTCAATGTATTTTATTGTGGTTCATTTGTAAGGTGCACTTCATTACCTACAGCAGTAAAAAGTGCTTAAAAGCATTGTGCCACAAGTGGTCCTAATGCATCTCTGGACACAATAACTGAGTTTCTGATGATTTTTTTTTTTTTTGACTGATGGAGCATTCTCAAACGAGTAGCAAGAAGATGGGTGTATGGTAAAGCTCAATAAAGCAACATTGAGCAGTTTCTTCCTAGTTTGTGACAGCCCCCACTCATTCAGTTCATTAATGGGGCTGTGCAGATGTTCTTTGCCTGAATTAACTTCAAGTGGCATGAACAGGTTGTATGTTTGTTGATTTTTTTCCCCCTCAGCTAAAATAGGATTTTGAGTATTTTCCAGTTTACTTCCTCTCATTCTGTCCTGGATAATCAGCACAGCAGTGTGTGCAGGGCTGGTGTTCCAGATGCAGCCAGACCTTTAGCATCTCAATATCCCGATATCTTCCAGATGTTCATGATGAGGAAAGATTTTCTCTCTCTAAGTTGCATTTTGTTGAAGGTGTGAGTTAAGTGAGCTCACTCCACTTGGGCTGGCAAGTACCTACCAATGTAACACACTCTCTCATCACTGCCTGGAGTGTTTCTTAGTAGACCATAGGCTTTGTGCTGGGCAATGCTTTCCTGTGTCAGGGAGAGATTCGAGGGGCTTTTGCAGTGTGAAGAACTTTTCAGCATTCAGGGTGGATGTTTTTTTTGGCAAAGCTGCAGTTGAGCTCTAAGATTTTTGATAGTGATGTGCACAAATCACTACTATAATTATTATCATTACCAGTGCGTTACATGCTGTGGTTGCTTTGTGACTGGACATATTTTGGTTATCAGTATCATGGTTTTATATTAATGTAGATGCACAAAACAATTGGTCAATTTTACTGCTACAGTAAAATTAACTGCAATCTGTAGAAGAAATAGTGTGTTACTAGTTCTAGTAACTAGTTGTTTATTCATTGTGTATCTCTCTGGATTTTTGATACTTTGTAGACTTAGTTTTATCATACTTTTTGTTTTCTGGAGGCAGTAATTAGGCACTAGAAAGTAGCAACAGAAGAATCTGGACCTGCAGTGCTCAGTGCTTTTTTTTTTAAATGGAATGAGTTCTTCTGTGCCTGTGAAGGAGTTTCAGGTCCTGGACAAGAGAAGCCGTAGTGCCTTGATTGGTATTTCAGCTTCAGGTGAGCTCTTACCCAACCTGGACTGGAACACTGCCAGGCTGGGATCATCCACAACCTCCCTGAGACATCTGTTCCATTCTCTCACCACCCTCACAGGAAAAGATCTCTTCCTAACACCCTAACCTAAATTTCCACTCTTTCAGTTTGTACCCGTTACTCCTTTTCTTGTCACTGCAATTCCTGATAATGGCTGTCCCTCTGGCTTCCCTGCAGGTTCCTTCAGGTACTGGAAGGTGCTGTGAGGTTCTGCCTTGACCCTGGACAGAAAGCTTGCACTTGAGAGCTGAAAACACTTGATATTAAAGTATGGCCTGACAATCTTTACATTTTTCATAATTATTTATCACTTTACCCAAAAGAAAAGAAACCAAAACACAAGCTTTACAACCCCAAACCAAAGGGAAACACCAGGAAAACCTTATGCATTAGTTTGTGCCATGAAATGCCAGAATTTCAGAGCTTAACATGTTTTTTGGCACATGGTTCTTGAGGAGGAGTTTCCTCTAGTGACCCCACTTATCACTCAGCTCTGGAGTTATATTCTTCAGTTAACCTTGCCTGGAAGGACTGATGGTTATGCTCATGTTTTTTTCGTGGCATGTCAGGATTTTATGCCATTCAATTCACTGGGACACAATTTATTCCTCGCAAAAGCATCATGCTGTTTTAAGTTTTTACCCAGTGAGCAGAAGGTACAATTTCTTAGACTGTCATGCACATTAATATTTCAATATGGAGTAGCATTTAATTTGAGAAGGAGCCATTATTATTCCATTAGTGCTTGGGGGAAGTGCATTAAAGATCCCGCCTCTCTAATCCTGCTGTCTCAAGCTCCCTTGACCTTACTTGATCCATGGGCATTAGCTTTGTAATCTCCTGTCATTCCTTTTTTCTTAGCAGGGGATTCACTGAGGGTGATGTTTGACGTGCCTTCCAACAGTTAACAGCATCACTTGTATTTTAAATATATGTATCCTGTTTAAATCAACATAGAGAATGGAGATACCAATTTCAGTAATATTTTCACCTTGAAGGATTTCATGTTTGGAAGTCAAAGATCATCTGTTTTAATTTTATCTGAGGCCTTAGTCCCTTAGTAGCTGTATTGATTCCAGGGGGATCATCCCTAAGAATTAAGTAGCTTCTGGGTGATGTTTGGCCTTTTACATTTCTTATTACTTCTTTCATGAATTACAGCTGTCAACAGTTACACTTCAAACTGAGCTCAAGTTGAAATCATAATCTATTTTCCAGCAGATGAGTTTCAGTAAACTGCAGTGGGTTTCATGCAATTAAGTAAAAAACAAAAAGTGTGTTCTGTGTGTATTCAGGACAGCTATGGGTGTTTACAGGCTTGGAATGTCTGAGGAAGCTGTGGAGCACCATCTTGGTGTTTGATCAGTCTGAATATTCTGAAATTTTCTGCTTTCTATTCCAAGCAGTCAGATTAAAAATATCTTTCTGAGATTGCTATGACTTGAACACCAAAGCTGTTTAGATCTTTCTGGCTGTTTATCATCTCAAACATTGAGTTTCTGCAAAAGAAATGAACTTGTTTTTTTCTCAGGATCTAACTAAATTTCAGCACAAATTTGACAATTTGATAGAACTAATAAATTATAGAACATACAGGCCAGGTTGGATGGGGCCTGGAGCAGCCTGGTCTAGTGGGAGGTGTCCCTGCCCATGGTAGGAGGTTGAATGAAATGAGCTCCAAGGTTCTTTCCAACCCAAATCATTCTATGATTCCATAGTGATCCAAGGAAGTACACCAGGCTCTGTTGCTGAGACTACTGATTGTGGTGGCATTTTTCCCTTTTTCTTCCCTTTTTTTTTTTCCCTCCTTGCCCATGAAAGACTACAGAGAAACAAGCTGGATTTTTCCCAAGAAATTCTAAGGAAAATTTCAAGAGAACTTCCCATCTTACAGTGGCACAGGAGCTGTTCCTTCTTGAGCTGAGTTCTCTACTCATGATAATGCTCTTTGACAATCAATAGTAATTAATTAAGACACGTGTTTTGTTATTTAAGGATGTCTGTTGTGATTATTAATTTGCAGTCATTTTTTCACATCTGTACATGCTTGGTTTCCCTGACTGCCATTCTCAGAAGATTGATGCCAAGCTGGGAAGTCCCTGATAACATGGTCATCACCTTAATGTCTTTTAATTGGTTATTTATGCTAATATTCTTTCTGCCATGATCATTGGGCTCCTCTGATGCTTTCTTTACTTTTGTTTTCTGGTCTGCTTTAACTTCTGTTTTAAAAGCCCTATGATGGTAAAGAGCAGAGACATGCCAGGCTGTCATTATTCTGTCTGCAAAAAAGATGAGGCATATTAGGAGAGAACGTGGGCTGTCCCCAGCTTGAGCCCATCAAAGTTATCTCTTTAGAAGGTTTATGTTTTATGAATGAGCAAACTACTGTACTTAAAAGTAGCCCATCATATACCTCAGGAATCTTCAGAAATGACAGTAGAGAAATGTTTGTGCATAATTGTCCTATTTTTTTGAAGGGTATACAGTAGGACTGGGTACAATAACCAGTAGCTTTTATCTCATGTTATGGTATGAAAATGGGAAAAGAGATTTCTCCTGATTGCAGCTAGGGGCTTAAGGCATTAAGTTTTCTTTTTTTTTTTTTTTTTTCTGAAAATGTATCTTCCCAAACCCTATGTCAGTAGGTATTTTACATGAAGACATGTTTTAGAGTGAGGTTTTAAAATAGCACAGTATGATATTTGGAGAGAGTCTTCAAAACTTCAATATCCTCTCAACCAACTCCAAACATTTAACTTGGAGTAACCCAAACAAAAACCCCCCGAGTTTTAAAAAAAAATTTGTCTATTTAAGGTAAGAAGTGGGAGCAACCTAAAAAAAACCCAACACAAGCTATAAAGAAAAACACCAGCTTGAATACCTAATTTGCTGATGGATGTAGGGCAGTATGTAATAGCAATAATAACCTCAAGGCTTGCAAGACTTTTAACACTCCCATAATCTCCTTTTAAAAATAAATTGTAATGACCTGAAATCGCCAGGAGCAACCGAGCTTCTCACTCATTATTGTTTAATCATGATAATATAATACCTCTTCCCTCAGTATATTCAAGGAATGTATGATGTTTGTCCACAATTGCAGAGACATGTTCAGTCAACTACATATTCTCTATTGTCAGATGTTTTAAATCAGAATGTCTGGCATTGTCAGTTTTATCAATTACACTGATGCAGAGAAGCCTACATTTTTAATGAATATAAGGATTTTATTTTCAAGTCTCATCTTATAGAATTATCCATTGGATTTTTGAGAGAAAAGACAGTCACGTAATCCTAATGCAATCAGAAGTCTGGGAATATGTTGGATTTCACAGATTGACAGCATCTTTTAAAATTTGACATGGTGAAAAGAGATGGGTTTAGAGGCAGCTCTGACCTCCAGTATTTGAGACTGCAGTCAGACTGTTTCAGCAGGCAGGATTTTCAAGGTTTGGTTTAACTACAGGAGCCTTCAAAAGTTGCTGTTAGCTGAATGATTAAATATTAAATCCTTTACCATCTTCCTGCCACCTTTGGTGTGACTTCATTGGTAGGTGGGGGAATATTTTTTTCTAGTTGCTGTATGAAATGTCAGGATTTATCAGTTTTGCAATATCTCTCTGCAAGCCAATGAACTTTTATAACCAGCTGCAATAGCAGGTTGGAGGAACTGGCTCGTGTTACTTTATGTTAAAATCCCTTCCCAGAAAATTAATGATGACCATCACAGAAGAGATTTTTCAGATAAACCTGAATTCAGTAAAGCTGTAAAGAACCTAAAGCAGAAGAGAACCATTATCCCATCAAGATACCTGATTGTTTTTTGTAATTTTCAGTATGTTCTTCAATGTTGCCAAGTCTTTAACTTGAACTATCCCAAGAAATTCATGATTGAGAGGGCTTTCTCTTCCTAAGTTCATCTATAGGTCTTAAATTTGATGTGAGTAGTGTAGCCCAGTCTTCCTAGAGAGTATTACTCATATTTAATATGTGTATTAAGGCTTTTTCCTGTTTTGTTTGTTTAGTTGTTGTTATTGCTGTTCAAATGTTTTAGAGACTTTTGCTATTTTTTACTGACTCATTACCAGTTATTTCCATTTTTACTATGAGTAAACTTCCCAGCAAGTAGTTTAATTTTTTATTTGTTTGTGTTTCTTTTTTTTTTCCCAAGGGATGAAAATTATGAGTGATGACTTACGAGTGATATTTCCTATGAACAGAAACATGGCCAGCTAATGTATTACCTTACCTAGTGTGGCTGAATTTCAGAGCGAGGCAGTATAATAAATCCTTCTGTTTATCAGTTTTCAACCACAGATAGGCATGAAAAATAAGCAATTACAGATGGATACCTATGATGAGGTTTCAGCAGTGGATTATGAAGATCGATTTTGGTGATAGGGAATGAATTTCAGTGCTGCAGCTTTTGTCAGTAATATTAAGCTAAAAGGAAATAATTCCAACTGGAGGGAATATCAGGGAGAAAAAAAGCAGACTTCAGGATGAGCTGCCCTAAGAAGGATTTCTGATGATACACGAGTTGACTCTAATAGGGAATTAAGCAGCTAAAGTAGGAAAAACCTCTGGACTAGAGTTTATAATTTTAGTTTTAGTTTTCTGTATAAATTGGAAAGAGAGCTGTAGAGGGGGCTTAGATTTGATACTGTGAAGGGGAAATAAGTGGTGTTTGCAAATATGTGGGAAAAGCAATCTGCTTACAGAACCTGTTTTCATTAGTTTCCCTACTAAAGGAAAACAGGAGGAAAGATACTTTCTGATTATATAAAAAGATGCTTTTACCCTTTGGAATATGAGGTATTATTTTCTCTATGACTTTTAAAAGTACTCATTTTTGACATAAGATGTTCCAGTGTTATGTTACTGTCATGCTCATGATCATCAAGGGCCATTTTGTGTTTCATCTCCTCTTGCTCAGTATCTGTGAGAAAGCAATTCAAATTTTTCTGTAGTCTGAAGCTAGGGAAGAAAATCTGTCAAATGCACAATCCACGTGTGTGCCAAAAATCTAATTAACAGAACCATTCTTTGAGTAGGATTTCTTTTGAATGGATGACATTGTGTAAGACATCTATGGTGTGCCTGGCTTGAAAGTCAAATATCTATGATTTGATACTGAGACAGCTGTAATTGGTGTTTTGTTACACAACAGTTTGAAAATTCTTTTTGGGTAAATGAAGCGTGGGTCAGATTCCTGACTTAGGATCTCTGTAGTGGTTGACTTGCACTGCTGGATGTAGTGACAGGTATCTCCACTGCTTGTCAGGGCCTGGTATTGGGAGCAGATAATTTCAGTAGAACATCTCTGTGTGTTTGTAGGACTTAACCGAAATCCTCAGAGGATTATCAGTTTTAAGCTGTTTCTGCTAAGATTTGAGTGGAATTGTAACATATTATTTTACTCCATAATGTAGCAATATTACTGCACATATACTACTAATAAACTACTATTAATCATAGTATATGAATCCAGATTAATGGTCATGTACTGTTGCTATTAATATACTGATGTACATGTATAATTAATATATCTGTAAGGTACATATGAGGGATGTTTTGATGGACAGAGGCATTGAGATACCTGAACTATAGAGAGGTGTGTATTTCTAAAATTTCTGTCCATCCAGTGCCTTAAAGCACACAAAAAAAAATCATAAGTAAAGGATAACATTAATTTTATGTACCTTATTCAAAATGAGTTGAAAAATCTGGTTTAAGGTCTGTTCTGCAGGCAAGCAGCTGTGTCAGTTACAAAACCCAAGAGACTGCCTTTTGCGTGTGTCGTGCTAATTACAGTAAAACAAAAACTTGGAGATACTTGCTGTGCTAATTAGAATGTGGAGTTATGCTTGAAAAAAATCATATTCAGGAATGTGTACTTTGAAATCCTTAATGCATTGTCCTGCTAGACATCCACATATTACACAGGTATTATTGTTGCTGTCAGTCTCTTCATCACATTCTTTGTCCTCTGGCAAGTCCTTGTCCAGTCCTGCTTCGCTGGACACCCTGATGTTGTTTCCACAAGTTGTCAGGTCACATTTGTAGGTCCCTGCAGAGAAGTCCAGCCCTGTTTGGTGTTTCTGCTGTAGTTTTTCCTTTGATATATGGGATGCAGTCAAGGGAAAACTTACTTGCAGTCATTTTCCTCCAGACTGCCTTTCATGAGGATTTATTCAGCATTTTTTCTTATGAATCAGATTGTCTGGGGTTGATGGAAGAAGATAGTATACCAATAGGGTCTGTAGAGTCATATGCAGTGCAAATGGATGCTGGTCAAGAGAGGCACCTAAATCCTGTCTCTTCCATTACCTGCACTGCAATTCCTGCTGACTGTCCTGACAAAATTCTTAGGATTATTCCCATGTTTCAGAAGTAACCAACATATCACTGAGAGCTTTGGTCTTGCCAAAGTGTCAGAATGACACCAAGGTCTCTCAAATGCTAAAATACAAGTACTTGGAGGAATGTATCCAAGTTCTTTGAGTTTTTGGGCAATAAAATTTTCTAGAGCGTGTGAGGATTAAGCTTGGTCCTTATGCACTTCTGCACAGTTTTCTTACAACTGTTTCTCAGTTATGAGTATGTTCTAAGTATTAGCATATTAATTTTCAGTGAATTGGTCTTGGTTAAGTGATGAAAGTGGGGTTTGTAACCAGATTTATTGCTACTTCTTCAATAAAAATTAATTATTCTTAAATTGGGACTTAATTTTTGACAGAGGACTACATAATAGATGAATGTTAGGAACTCTAGCAGGACTTGAACCAGAGTGAGTTCAGGGGTTGATTAGGAGAGTGATTTCCAGACTCCAGAGAGACAAACATCAGTAACCTTGCTGCTCTTAGCAGGGTTACCAAGGTAGCATTCAAATCCTCAATAGGTCTTGCTATTATAGGGGCAGATTTTCAAAGGTTCTTAACCCAGCTTCTAATTTAGTGCTGCTGCTTTAAGCCCACAGTGTGGCCAGGCAAACTCGGCTAATAGTGGGTATTTCCAAACTTGGGGCAGCTTCCACCAGAGCTGTTCTTTTGAGAAGAGACAGGCAGCTTTGACATCAGCTTCTCCCTTTTGCAACTGCTCTGTTTGGACATCTTTTAGTTAAAATCCTGGACGTGTTCAAGCAGTCACTGGTTATGTTTGGCACTTCTCATTCAGAATTCACCCTGGTGTGTGCTGCTGTGGTGTATTTGAACCTTGGATCAGTGGCCAGCACGTTCCCTCCTCTGCATTTTCTTCAGGTGTCTTGGACTGGCTGACCTGAGACTTTGGGACACACATTCTGACATGAGAACACCTCTATTTAAAACACATCTGGTACTATTTAGTGTAGTAGTCAGAAGTAATACACATGCTGCTGCTTTTGATGTGTTTAGGGTTTTTTAAAGGTTTTTTTCAGCTTCTTGTGGCTTTCTTTTTTTTTTTTTTTTTTTTGCTACACAGAGGAGAAAGCAAAGCAGCTGCTTTCAGTCTGTCTGAATGCTGAAGGGAATTGTACATGGGTAGTGGGCAGCTGTGCTCTCAACTCAGTGTCAGCTGTTTTGTGGTGAGGCACTTTGAGTTTGTCTCTGGAAACTTTGGCTTCACAGGCACTGTTTGAAAGAACATCTGTCTACAGAAGCCGAATGAAGCATCCTTACACTGGGCCTCCCAACACTTCTGGCTGCAGAGGTGCAATAATAGATAACACACAGGGGATCTCAGTCAGGAAGGCTTTGTAAGACTGGGATGTACATGGTAATTGGGAATTTTGCCATGAAAATGTCAGAACACATGTTGCATATATCCATGTTTAATGGGCAAGCCCAATACAGGTTCTTTTTCAGGAAACTGGTCCTTCTGTAATTTACTGTTTGATAAATTAGATATTGGGTTTTGCTGTAGGCACTGTTTTTTCATATGTGCTATTGTACACTGATTCTATGTTCCCTGGAACATTAGATTCTGGGTACAGCGTATATTACAAAAAAAATAATTTGGGTTTAACAAGTTACTGTCAATACACTTTTTGTTGCTCGTCAGAGAAACAGAAAAAGGCCATGTACTCACAAGTTTAAATACAGGTGAATTAATACAATTTTACAAGGTGAACTCAAGAGAGCCTCAGTGATTATCCTGGGTGACTGCTGATTTTTTTTCTGTTAAGAGAATATTCTGGGTAAAAATAGAATGTACTCAAAGGTCATGATGGATTAAGTCTCAGGAATCTAAACTAAGAAACTTATATTTATATGACTTTGCCAGTCACAACACCAGGGAGTTTTCTTTACAACAGTCCCTGAAGTGGTTGTTCACAGGTTGCAGATTCTGATATGCTGAGCTAAACTTGCCACATGCCAGCAGACAGGAACTTCTGAGTATGGAAAGCTGAAGCTGCAAGTGGTGGTGCTTTGGTGGGAGTGAAGGGTTAACCTCTGTAAATGCACATCTCAGCCAAAGAAACAGATTTTAGTTGGAATATGGATGCGTTTTGTAGAGGGATGTCACGCTGCAGTAGAGAGCGAGCATGAGTACAGCAGTTCAGCCTAAGTGAACTTCCTGGGAGAACAGGCTTCCTTAGCAACAGAGCACTGTCTACAAGATTGGATATTTTGGCAGCACTTTCTACTTTAATATATACCCAGATACTAAGGTATTTGTATTTTTAATTAGACTTAAATTAAAACTGGTAGTTTTAGATGATCCTTTTTGCACATTGTTTCAATTCTGTAGACCTGTTTTGAAGATAAATGCTTGTCTGTATGTTTTCATGTATGTATAAATAATAAATCAACACTGAAATCAAGTATTAACACCATCAACTTCAAGAATTCTGACTTCACATCCATTATTAAGCTTGTAGATAAGTCATGTTGTAGGTGTGTGACACAGATGGCCTGTGTCCAGGCCATCAATTCCCTGATACTACTGATAATTATCAGTTAAATAAACCCCCTTCACTGCATCACTATCTCGAGTGTCCTTTCTGCCACCTTTTCAGCAATTCCTTGCTGATACTTATTACTTGTTAGGAGCTCTGCTATTTCATGGGTTAATTTAGTAATGGTAAAAGTAGAATTAATATTTTTTTTCCTCAATTTTAAGGATTTTATGCTGAAAATTTGATAGTTCCATTTTGTGGTGGTTTATTCTTCTGGATTTTGGTTGTATGTGTTTAATAATATTTAAACTTAACTAAGAGTGAAAACTATATGAGGATTTCAGTGAACTTTATAGAAGGGCAAATCACTGGTTAGAGTAGATTAGAATTTTTTGGCAACAAGTATTTAATTTTCAAAAAATTTGATTTTTCCTAAGAAGAGATCTCAGAAGGATGTGATATGGGTGTCCCCAGTCTTGCAGTTCAGCAGTGCTTGTGCTGGTTATTTCATCCCCACATTGTGTGTGGATTCTGTTCATTCCAGAAGATCTTTAGACTCCAGGTTTTTCTGGATTACATGCCAGCAGAATTGCAGGAAGTGCACACTCAGGTCATGATGGGTTTCTGTTACTCTCAGTACCATGAAGCAGCTGTCTAATGATTTCTTCCTTCTCCTGTGACCTTTAGGGAAGGATTGGTACTTGGTGCACGTGTCCCTTACTGTGACAGACGTGAATGACAATGTCCCTGAATGGGCCATGGAGCCCTTCCCCTTCCTGGCTGTGGTTTCCCCTGAGGCTGCAGGAGGGACTGAAGTGTACAAGCTGCTCGCTGTGGATGCAGATGAAGGGATCCATGGAGATGTAGAATATTTTCTCTTGGAAGGTAAATTTTAACCCTCCCATTCCATTAATTATGCCTCACTATTGTGACTTTTTTATCCTCAGCTTTATTTTTCCTTCCTCCTGCAAAAGGTTCATAAACCTTCAGTTCTGTGTGTGAGAAAAATCAACTTTTATTGATGTATGGACAGATTTCTTTGCAAAGTTGAGTTTCTGCCCATACATTTCCCTGGGGATGAGGGAGACTGGAGCAGTCAGTAATCCCAAGGCTTTGACACGGGGTGGCAATGAGGACTGTATTTATGAGACAGTCTGTGGAGGAATAGTTTGTTGGGTGGAGAGGAGGGTTAATGTTCCTATCCCTTGTGGGAGTCATGCTTCTGCTTCATTCATGACAAACTTTGAATGGTCTGGGTTGTGCAAATCCTGTACAAACTCAGTGATAATATTTTGTGTGTCTCCTTTTAAGAAACGCTAGTAATAGTTCAGAAGTGTCTGAGCAGATGGGGAGCAACAATACTTCTGTAGTGGAGAATTTTCTGGTAAGGGATGCTTGGGGTCAAGCAACAGCAAAGTTTTGGAGGATAAAAGAAAGATGGAGAGACACCACTCAGAAGAGCCTGGAGTGACAGGACAAGGGGGAATGGCTTTAAACTGACAGAAAGTAGGTTTAGGTGGGATACTGGGAAGAAATCCGTCCCTGGGAGGGTGGGCAGGCCCTGGCACAGGGTGCCCAGAGCAGCTGTGGCTGCCCCTGGATCCCTGGCAGTGCCCAAGGCCAGATTGGATGCTGGGGCTTGGAGCAAGCTGGTCTTGTAGGAGGTGTCCCTGCCCATGGCAGGGGGTGGAATGAGATGAGCTTTAAGGTCCCTTCCAATCCAAACCATTTTATAATTCAGTGATAAAGAAGAGTGATAATTGTCCAGAGAGTGAAATGGAATTTTGAAATGCAATCATGAATGATGACTGTAATGACTGATTTCTAAGTTCTGAACAAATTTTGAACCTTAGTGTGCTTGCTGATCCTAAGCCAAAGCTGACTTAGGAATTGACACTGTGTTCTCCTCCTAATTTTAATCAAGTAAAAATATTCTCACTGATGAGAGTTTGTGGACGTGTTCCTTTTAGGTGGTGAAGACAGATTTGAAGTTGAGAAGGACAGTGGCTGGATTAGAACAACAGGTTTGCCACTGGTGAGGGACAAAGAGTATTTGCTGACTGTACTGGCAGCAGATAAACTTGGAAGCAGAGGGTCCCCAGCCTCTGTGTCTGTAATTGCTGGATTTCGCCCACCACAGTTCACCAACATGTCCTACTTGGTGCATGTTCCTGAGGGCACCCCTCAAGGAGAGCCGTAAGTAACAGCTCCAAATAATGCACTGGGGTTGTGGTCCTGGTTTTGACTTCTGTTTGATCTCCACAGAGCCTTGGTATTGTTTGTGACTCATAAATTAATACTGTGAGAAGCAGTTTAGGTCTCTTAATAGAAGTGATCCAGGCAGAGTTTGATGATCTGTTGTTTTGGTCACTCTTTTGCAGGGGAAAGTGATGTTGAATAGTTGTGCTTTCTTACTTTTTGACATGATATGGAAAAGATGAGATGTTGACTGTTTCTTAATTTTCAAACAAAATGCAGAATACAAATTAGTACTGTTACATCTTGAAGAAAGACATCCTGTGGGAAAGAATATATTAATTTTACGTGTCAAATTTGGAGAAGTGCCTTTTCCACCAAGTGAAAATTAGAAAAACCAAGATTCTTTTTCCTGTCTTCATCACAATGACAAACTGAGCTAAAACGAAGATGCCACAGAACTTGTCATTTTATTTCTCCATCCTTTGTATAACCATGTCAATTGAAATATCACAGAAAATGTTAGTACTATAAATCCACTTGAATACTCAGTTCCCTCTTTTCCAAATTGTTTTGTTCTTACAACAAATAGTTTCTCTTCCTCTTGAATTGAGAATACTTCTGTCCAGCCAATGTGTTACTTCTGTGGCACTTCAACTATTATTGTATTATCTGTGGTGTTAATGTTCAGTTTACAACATTCAGTTTTACAGTGTCTAAATAAGGACTGTTAAGATTTTTTAAAAAATATTCATAGGTAACAAGGTTTTTCTTTAAATCTGCAATAAAATCAAATTGCACAGGCATAAAAGAAATGGAGTAACTGCAAAATACTATAATATCTAACAGGTACCTGCTGTCTTGAATTCAGTAATGTTTAGAATTAAAAAGAAAATTATTCATAACCTTTTATTACTATTAGAAATAGGTTTGCACACCTTAGGTGATAGTAGATTAGTCAGTTAATCAAATAACTTGGTAATATCCAAAAGGAATGAAGTATTTTTGTGTGGTTATTACATCTGAAAAGGTTTGAATATACACAGTGAAAATGTGAAAGTTGTTTCTGTAATGTGTTGGCCAGAAATAGCCATGAAAATCCATTTAGAATCCTAAAGTTCTCATATTTGAATTAGACCAATTACCCAGGTATGCAAGTGTAGTGGTTTTGGTTCACCAGACCAGGACAGAGATGCTGTCATGCACTGGATTTCTGGGTTTAGGATTTCCTAATTAGAGCCTGATTTAAGGCTGCTGCTGAGCAGAGGAGCATTTTCCCTTCCTTTGGTCTGCCTGTAACAAAAAAAGAGGCAAAAAAAGTTTTCAGTTAGGTTGTTAAATGTGCTCCCATCATGGCCTTGAGATTTTCAGTGCTGGTAGGAAGGGAGAGGTGGCTTGAACATGCAGCCAGGGCAGGGAGCTGGAAGGAGAGCAAAATAATTCCTGTGGGTAGGAATGCAGCTGTGCACTGGCTGAAACTGCCTGTGAGACCTCAGCACAGCAAAATACAGCAGAAAACAAGTGAGATACTGACCTCCAGCAGTGCTGTCCATTGGTTCAGCCCACCAGAGGGAAGAGAGACACAGCAGCATGGGAATGCAGGGACCGGGAGGGAAAAGGAGTTTGCACAAAATGAGTTTGTGGGTTTTTGACTGTAATTTCCACAGGATCGTGTTGGTGTGTTCTCCTGGGAGATGGAATTCTTTTTCCCGAGAAACTTGCATGTTAAAGCAAGAGAACTTGAGGAATTAGTTTTCTGGTTTAAATCCTTAAAAATACTTCATTTTAAATTTCTTCTTTTACTTCTTACTGTGGGTGTTACCACTTGAAGGTTTTAAACAGTGGAAAAAAGATAGTGCCAGATGAGCTAAAAGTGTATGTCCAGTTCAAGCTGTAACACATATTGCTGTTAGGGCCTGGCTTTTATCCTTTTGCAGTTATCTATTGGAACTTTGGGGTGATATGACTGCTGCAAACTTACTGTGCTGTTATTAAAACAAATCTTTTTCATCTTGCTTTATCTTTTTAGTTTCCTGCCTGAAAACATAGAAGGAAGTTGAAGTAGGCAAATTCAGTTGCAGCAAAATTTAAATCTTCTGTTCCTGCATTTTTAATCCTTACTGTGTTCTGCTTCCAAGAATCCTGTCTTTATCTGTTTAACCCCAAGGTGATAGAACCACTGTGTAACAAAATGCTTGAATTTGGAGTTTAGATACAGCTGTCACTGCCTTCATGGAGGATACCTCTGAGCAGACCTGCAGGGTTGCACCATCATTTCTGATACGCATCGCTTTTGTCATATTTTTCAGACTGTTGTATTATGTCCTTGAGTCCTCTCTTTTTATTTTTTTTTCAATGCAGCTTTCTTACAGTCACTGCTGTGTCATATCAAAAGAAATCCCTGAGCTACAGTTTGCTCACTAATCCTGGGGGTCTGTTCAGCATTGATCGAGCAACAGGAGAAATCAGTCTGACTCGGAGTGTGGATTATGAGAGTGACTCCCGCCAGTACCTCCTTTTGGTCAGGGCAGAGGAGGATGAGGAGCAGTCCAGCACTGCTGCTGAGGTAGGTGTTCCCCTCTGGCAGCCTGGGTGCATTTCCATTTCCCTCCATCTTTTTGAATTCTGCACAGACTCACCAGGAGCTCAAGTTTCCCCACGCTGGCCATTCTGCTGGTTATTTTAAAGTCTTTCTGTCTATGGGGAGATGTTGAGGAGTGGTTTAGGTACTCCTAGATTTCACTCTTGCAGATGTTCTAAAGGCTGTTTCTGAGGGATCAATATGCCATCCCATCATAGATCCCAAGCCTTGTCTGGTAACACATGGAAATGGATGTGGCCAAGCCAGACATGAGGTTTTGTCTTACTCTGCTTTCAACATCTATGGGGTACATTTGAGATTATTCCTTCCACTCTAAAACAAAGGCAGGACAAAGAATTATTTGTTTTGCATCAAGAACACAAAGTGAACTCATAAAACAAAAAAGCAATAAAAAATTCACTGATATTAAAAGTTGATGGTTCGTGGTATTTTAGAGAGCTGTTTGACAGCAAAAATATTTTTAATATAGTTATTACAGTTATTTGGATTCAGAGATTCACTGAGCTAGGAAAAGCATACTATATGAGTTTGTTCCTGCTGCAGGAAATAAGATAGGGAACTGGAGAGAGAATTATTAGGATCAAATGTGAGGACACAGACAGGAAGCAGTATGCCAGTGTACCAAACACTGGCTGGAGTACACCAGAGCCTGACAGTTTCTGTTCACCCTTGTCTATTAGAGGGTGAAGAATGGTAAAGTATGACTCAAAAGAGGATTATGAGATGATTTTACAAATATGTTTAGCCTAGAGATAGTTTAACCTGTACCTGCTTTACACTAATACAACCTGAATAGTTGAGAGAGCAGCTCTAGTTCATGCACATCTGCTCTGCAAGGCTTATGGAATGCACCTCTGCCTGGTGCCCTGTAATGCAGAATGCCTCAGCTAACTGCATGAGGTGCAGCAGGATGAGCCACCAGAGAGGCTCCTTTACACACTCCTTACTGTTGGGAGTGTAAACTGTGCAACTGTGGACTCACATTTGACACAGGAATAAGAAAGCATTTGTAAAGATGTTAGAGGCAAAACTGTCTCTCTTACTTGGTTTGCCAGAACCACAGACACATTCTGAGTTGGGAGGAACCCACGAGGATTGAATCCAACTCCTGGCTCTGCACAGACACCCCAACAATTCCACCCTGTGCCTCAGAGCATTGTCCAGGCACTCCCTGAGCTCTGTCAGGCTTGAGGCTGTGACCACTTCCCTGGAGATCAGTTCCACTTATATCTGATTTGTGCTGCTGTAATTGAATTCACAACTTGGTCTTGGAGATTTATACTGCTAAAATGTAATATGCTTGGCAGTGGAGTTTTTAGTGTTACAAATCACAGAAGTGTTGCAAGATAAGATAATGGAAAAAGGGTGCTTGGCAAGCAGATGGTCCATTTTCCTTTAAATTAGTAATAAGGAATAATCAATGGAGATGAAAGGTGAGTGGAAAACATTGCTGCAGGGTCAGGGACTTAGCAATTGCTAGTATCTTGGAATGTCATATTTCAATGGCACTCAGCAGAAGAAGAGCAATCTAAGAAAAAATATCTTATCCTATACCTGCTGAAGACTTCAAGAGTGTTTTTAGGAAATTTTTCCATGTGATATTTCCAGAGCAGTGAGGTTGTTTCCTCGATTCACTTTGCAGTGTAACAAACATTCCCCTCTTCTCCATTAAGGTTTTGGTTGTAATCACAGATGTGAATGATTGTGCCCCAGAATTTCATCAGTCGATTTACAGCAAAGTCGGTGTTCCTGAGACAGTTCCTATGACAACTGCACTTCTCCAAGGTTAGTGCTCCTGAAGCCATTTATTACCTTCCCTGTATTTTTCTCCCTTGCACTGCTTAGAATTCAGTTCAGAAAGCAAAATTAGCCGTCCCAGCGTGGGTAGTTGCAGCTCTCTGAAGGCAAATGACACCTCATAGATTCATGTCAGAGTTATTTACTGCTGCCACAGCCCAAACGATTTTGGGGGACAGGAAGGCAAAGGAAACAGATGTGATTTTCTTTGTGGAATTTTGAAGTAACAGAACTTTGTTGTGGTTGGTATTACAGCAGCAGGTTCATAGTAGCAGTCTTGCCACATTTCTTGAATTAGGAGAGTGATCCTGGATCAGGAGTTATGGACACCTCAGCTCACCTCTGCCTGTCCTGAGAGTTCTGTGTGGGCTTGCTGTAGGAATTCTGCTCTCTTGCATTAAAAGCCTCTTGTACAGTTTAACTGTTCTATGTGAGGTTTTGTTTGGATGCTTGGCAAGAAGATTTTGCTTCTTCCCAGTGAGACCAAGCACTTGAGCTTCAGGTGGTGGTGCTCTGTAAAGTGCAGCAATAAAACAGATTTGTGTCAATTAAGCAGTTGTTCAAGGGCCTTGTATTAGTCTTTAACCTTTACATAAACTTTCTCTAAATCTTGAGGGGGAAAAGGAAATTCAACTGCAGGAAAATTGCTTTTCCCTAGTAAATAGGATTTTATAACCTCCTACTGTTCTACTTAGTGATTTATCCTGTCCTAATGGTAGTTTGTCAGTTGTCTGGTAACTGTGCTTTTAGCATAGATTTTTGTAGGTTATGAATAGGATCTGACAAACACATAATGAGCATCAGTTAGATAATACATGTAAATATTCCCTCTTTAATTGCACAGTGTGTGATCTGAGTGATTTTAAGTCAGCAGTGTAAGTCAGGTGGACATTAGAATATACTTCTCTGTGTGGGAATATATTCTTGATGGTACAGGACTCTTTAAAAAAGTCAAGATCTAGCATCTAAATTCTTCCAGGGACTCCACTTTTGTTTTTTTAAATGAATTATTTTTGAGTAAGGGTTAGTTCACAAAGAAGCACAAGTGACAGCAGAGTTTCCTAACTGATTCAAGCACCACATGCCAAGGCAAGTCCTGCTACAGTAGTAGTAAATGTACTTAGCACTCCCATTCACTGACTTTGATGTACACCATGTCTTTCTCTTCTTTTCTAACAGTGACAGCCACTGACTGTGATTCAAAGGAGAATGCCCAGTTGCTGTATTACACTCTGAGCCAAGACTTCAGCATTACTGCTCATGGCACTATTTTTCCAGCCACACAGCTGGACTATGAGCGCCCTAACCACCTCTATGAGTTCATCATCATGGCTGTAGATCAAGGGCAAGAGCCCAGGACTGGGACAGCAACTGTCAGGATCCATGTCTCCAATGTGAATGATGAAGCACCTGAGTTTTCTCAGACAATGTAAATACATGTTCTTCAGACTGTCATCTTTCACTGTTGCTTTTTTGTATTTTGGTTGAAGGCCTGCTCACAGGGTGGTAACTGGCTTTGGTTCAATCAGAGCTGAGAGCTGGACTGACAAATGTGGGCTGATATTTTGACTCTGAGAATCCCAGTAAAACGAAGAAAAAGAGTAGTATATAGACAATCTCTTTTGGTGGATCTTGCACTCCTGTTTTTTCCAGTATGTGCTGAAAGATATGGTGCAGTAATTTCAGATCATACAGTTCAGGAGCACCCCACCACTACCAAAGGAAATCAGGCAGAAAAAACAGGCAACAGAGTTGTTGCCATCAGCTCTCATCCAGAGACATGGGGGAATTTTGCCTTTTAATTAGGCAGTTTAAACTTAGTGCCAGCAGTCTGCATCCTTGGTTTACAGCTGTCAAAGAAGAATGCTTAGATGACACAATCCTAAATGGCAGCTGAATTACAAAACCCACAAGATAAATGCCATTAAGTGGAGTTCACTTAATTTCACTTAGTCTCATGCCCTACAAACTGTATGTATTTTTTTTTCTTCTAAATACATGTGAGCACTTTTCTTCCATAGCTGGGACTCAGAAGCATCCAAAGCCATCCTAGAAGTACTGTAAACTTGCACTGATGTTAGAGACTTAGTGATGGAATTTCCAGTCAGCTTCTGCACCAGCCTTCTACTTTTGACAGCAGACGTTGCTCAGAACAAAACTGAGGCAAAGTTTTCGGTGATGCTAAGCTTGGGGTTTAGCTGAACAAAACATCAAAGGTTTCTGACAGTCCTTGTTTTATGTGCAGATAACCTCTGGCTTCAAAATCTTGTGCCTTCCTTTCTTTTCTAAACATTGCTGAGGAGATATGGCTTGGAAAATTTGATCTTTTGTAATTTATTATTGGATCTCTCTATATTTTCAAATACTAAACCAGGTTTAGTATCACTCTTCCACTGATGTCTATTTTTCATTTATTTATCTCTTTTACTATTCAGAGATATTGAATATATATCTGCATCTGTTCCTAATAATTTAATCAGAAGTGAGTGATACTATTTAAGATGCTGTAAAGATTTCTAACAAAATGGAAATAGAAAACATAGTTTTAAAAAAAATCCCTGCCAGGTCTTATACTTAGAGTTTACTGAAGAATATTATTAAAATTAATATTATTTTAAATCACCAAACTTTCACAGGAAGCTTTTCTGTTCTCTGTGCAATAGCAGGGAAACTACTGTTGTGTGTATGTGTAGATAGGCATTGGAATTGAATTCATCTCCTGGAATACAAATTATCTCAAGTTTTTTGTTAACTGGGCTTTGATTTTACCTTATCTTTCTTGTTATGAAAAAAATCTTGAACCCAGAGGTAGATTTCAGACAGAACTTAGTTGAAATTTTCCATTAAATAGAACCATTGTGAACACATGTAAATTGGGGCCTGTTGAGAGACTGTTTGCAGTTAATGTTGTGCTCTGTGGCAGTTTCATACAAATCTAGGTGATGATGTTGTCCTTCCAGCCCTTTATTTAAACAGATTTACAGCCCAGTATAAACTCATGATTCCTTGCCATGAGCTCTCTTTCATCACAGTTATTCTTTATCTCACTTATGAAATGCTTAAGGCTACCACTCTGTTTCATGTTGTCAGTTTTTACTTTCTCTTTTTTAAGAGATCTCTTCTGAACTATTCTCTTGCTGTATTTCATGTAAAAAGTATCAGAATTACTGTTTATTTGCTTTTGAGATGCAGAGTTAAGAATTGTCTTGAGGGTTGTGACTGAGCTAAACCAAAATGATTTACTTCTCCTACTTCATTGCATATGAAATTGGGGGAAGAAAAGCTGCTGTTTCTATCCAGGTTTCATAGAAAACACACATACCTCAAAAGGGAAGGAAAAGGTTTTCTGTGCATCCATTTTCTTTTCCTTTCAATGTTTTGCTGTTCTCAGCATGTGGCCAGTGTGTCCATAAGCACTGTAACCCCGTGGTGCATCTGTGTGATGCTGGATGCAGCCAGCTGCAGTTCACTCTTCAGCTGAGCTTTGGGATATCTGCTCTGGACAGCCCTGGTGGGTGCTTAGCCTGACACACACTCAAGCCAGTCAGATAAAATAATAAGTGTTTGGGACTTTGCTAAAGCAGGGGGCTTTTCTACTCCAGAGAGCATTAAGCTTAGGCTGATAATGCCTCTTAAGAGCTTACAATGTCAGTGATGTGTCTGGACTTGAGCAGAGATTTCTGTAAAACTGACATTATGCACATATCCTCCACATCTCACTCTCATCTCAGTCCTGCTGGGGCAAGGACTGCACTGGAAATCTTTTGAGGGCTTGTGTCAGAAAGTGCTGTAACCAGAACTGCTTTAACTTAACAAGTGTTTGCTTGGAGGCTGTGAATCAGGAAACTTTTTCTTTAAAAAAAAAAAAAAAAAAAAACCTCAAGTGAATTCTGCATTTAGCACAAGTCTCCTTGCACAGCTTATTTTCAAGGCTGTGGTGCTGCTGGAAGTTTGGAGTGGAAATGTGGGGGTAACAACAGAAAGATGTGGATGGTTGGATAGAGCATTAGTGCTATCATTTCACTGCTTAACAGAAGAGCATCATGTCAGTGTAATTGTATTGGAAAATTACAAATTCCCACAGTGCCCTTTGAACAGGTAGTTGGTAGGTGTTGTAAAGCTGAGTCCTCTCTATATTATATCTATATATACATGAATGTGCTGTTGTCTGGGTTTTTTAACAGCTACAGGAGCTTTGTTTCTGAAGATGCAGGTCCAAACACGCTGATTGCCACAGTGAATGCTGTTGATCCTGATGGAGATGGTGTCACATATGATATTCTGTCTGGGAATCAGAAAGGGAACTTTGTTATAGACCCTAAGAAAGGTAACTATATATTATTAGCTCTTTGCTGCTGTGGTCATAATGTTGATTCTGTTGTGATGCACCTTGAATTTGGTCTTATTATCATACTGAATAACATACACTATCTTTGAAGCTTGATTTTAAAAAGTGCTTGGGAAGAATGCATACTCTCTCTTACAATATTTTAAAAATGGTATAATTCCCTAGAATTTGTGTATAATTGACCTTTCTTACCTGTTCAGTGTTTGCTTTCAGCCAGTAACTTAATAGAGGGCATTATTATAGATAACAGGTAGCTTAAGAGACAGTAACTTAATGGAGAATGTTATTATTGATAACAGGGTGACATTCCAAAATGTCAGACAAGTATCTGAATAGAATTTAATATAAGAAACTGGACATCTGGGATTTTAAATGAGGCTTCTCCCACCCCATGCTTGTGTCAATGTCCTGATTATGCTGGTGAGAACAAACATTTCTTGGCTGAACTTATCTGTGTTGCGCTGACACAAAATGATGTGTTTGTAGGTGGAATGCGACTACCACTGTTTTATTTCAGTGAAGGTAAAAGTACATAAAATCTCAACTAAAGCAGTTGACATTCCACTTTTCATTTAGGGCTAAAATCATTCACATGACCAATGTTGTTTAGCCAAGAAAAGTGCATGCATGAGGAAAAAAGGATGTGTGGAGAATACTTTGCAGTTTAAGGCATTTGTTCTGAAATGCCAATTTTTATGTCTTTTTAAGTTCTTTTCAGTAGTCACATATTTTCAACATGTGAAGAGAGAAAAGGTTCCCACTACATTGGCATCCTTATTAGAACAAGAAATAAATAAAATAAGTGCACAAACACCAACATCTGAGTAGGTTGGCATATCCCTTTAAATTAATAGGATTTATTTGCTGTTGATTGCTTGAAAAAACAGAAGAGGATGTTTTGAGATTGAAACAGGCAAACAAATTGAAATCCCATTGAAGGATTGAAGTAACTTAATTAACTTCAGGTAAACTACTTTGTATTTTGAATCTGAACTTACGTTTTCCAAAGCAGAAGTGTTGAATACATAGGAAGGAGTAAGCTGCCCTTAGTTATTCCTTTACTTTGTTTCATAGAGTTCACTTAACATGAAATTTTAATTTCAATGCAATCATGGTTTTGCAATATTAATGTTAGATTCTGAAATGTTCCCAAAAATACTGCAGGTAACTTTCAAGTATTGAATCATGACCCTGAGTTTACTATGAGCTCTTTTACTTCCCTTCTGACTTATAAAATAGAGTTGCAGGTTCCAAGAGTTAAATTTCTACAGATGCTTTGGCACCTGAAGAGGAACAAAGGTTTTGAAAATGTCTAAATGCTACAGCATTAATATACCTGACACTTCTGGAAATCTTTTTTTTAAGAAAGAGATTTTTTTGGTTAAAGCATCTTAACATTTGATTGATAGCATCTCTTGGGATTAGCTCCACAGTTGTAATATAGAAAATCCTGTATAGGTACATTTATACTTTTTTTTTTGCCAATTAATTTTATAGTATTTGAAACTTGACTTTAGGAACGTTAACATTTTTTCCAAAGCACTCTTAGGCTTTTGTTGCTGAATAAACCAGTAAAAATTTATACAGTAGCTTACAGCAGTTTCTTTTCAGGAATGATGTCAGGGGAATAGTCTATACTCTCTTGTGGTAGAAATGTAGAGGTAAAGTGGAGAAGTGTCAAAGATAAATGCTGCAGCTAAAACAACACATTTTCAAGCAAATTGAGTGACATTGATGCAGTGAGAGTACTCTGTTGTGATGACAATTGTGATTATTCCTGATGAATAACAAATGTGATGGATGGTGGAGGAAAAGAATGACAGCCCCTTTCTGCAGGATCTCAGGCAGCTGTGTCCCTTTTGCATTTGTAGCACCTCTTTCTACCAGTGTCCCACCCAGCAGTGTGTCCTGTGGGGGTTTCTGAGAGTGGCAGAAAGATTTCTCAGCCTCTGAGGCTCAGTGCTGTTGTGACTGAGCTGCAGGAAGGTAAACTCAAAGTAGTTTCAGCTGAGCTGTCCATGGCAGCTGCAGATGGATGAAAGCCATTATGTGCAGGTCAGCTGAGTTGGCTCAGTTTGCTCTGTAGACAAACCTGTTGTGATGTCTTAATTTTGTTTTAATGTGGGACTGCAGTAAAACACCATAGTTAAATTAAACAGCACAGCCTTATGGTTTATTGGTGAATAGGCAAGCCAGAATGCTTTGTTGTCATGTTACTAGTGAGAAGGATAATGGGAATGGGATAATGCAGCAAAACCTGTTGTTTTTACAGGGCTGGTTAGACTTCGTGCAAGCCCATTTCCTAAGCTGCAGGGGACAGAATATGTTCTGAATGTCACAGCTACTGACGATAATGCCTCTGGAGGGCCCCATCCTCTCACGAGTACTGCCCAGGTTGTTGTGAAAATTGATGATGTCAACAATAACAAACCTGTCTTTCAGAAGGTAAATAAATGAGCCTCTGTCATTTGTACTGGACTGTGTAAAAATGTTTTAACATTGTTGGCACTGCAGGTGTGCAGCAGGTGAGCTGGTGAAGATCTGCTCTGCTTCCCTCTGAGTCCTATCTTTTTCTTTTCCATCCCTCCCTGAGGCTTTCAGGGTTTGTTCTGCTCTTGTTTGTTCAGCTCTGTGAGCTCCTGTCTGTTCCCTGAACCACCCCTCATCTCTGGCATTTCAGAGGGTGAGACCAAGTGCAACCCTTTTGGAGATCCCATGTGGCAGATGTGAGCAGGAATCCATGGGGATAGCTGACTGTGCAGTGGGCTTGTTCCAGAATACCTCTCTAAATTACATGGGCTTCCTTTGATGATTGTGTGGCTGGAACTAATGAAAGAGAGAAGAATGAGTGTTTTAGCTTAAATAGTGAAGTTCTGTAAAAATAAATGCTTGCATTTGGTTTTGGAATGTTCATTCATTAAAGATCTGCTGTCTAAAAATTTCAGGTGTGATACTGATGGCTCAGATGTTGCATATTTTGAAAAGTCAGCAACTATTCATGTCAGTCTTAGAAATTTTCAGTAACCTCTTCTTGACAAAGTTACTTTGTGTAGAAATCTCTTTTTGATCAAAACAATTCTGTGGTTTGGGCAAGTGTATGCCCCCTCTTTTTATTAGACCTCTGCTAATACAGAAAAATATTTCCATTTGGAAGCAACTTGAACTTTTTCTCCAAATATTTGCATTAGCTGGAGATGCTCAGTGGCCTCATGTTGTGTGTTGTTTGTACAACCACAAAATAGCAAGGGAAACTTAAATTAATCGTGGTACAGATAAATCTTTAACAGCAGAGCATGGCAATGCAAGTGTAGCTAAATAATTCTTTTTTTCCCCTGCTAGTATATCTTTAAATCAAATTATTTTTCTCTTTTGTAAGTTTTTCTTTCTTTCTTTCTTTTCCTCCCCTCTCTTAGTGCCAGTATTACCAGGAACATGCTTCTGTTCTGGAAAATCAGCCTTCAGGGACTGTTGTTCTGCAGGTTGTAGCCACTGATGCTGATGAAGGGGCCAATGGTGTAGTGAAATATGGCCTGATGCACAGAGATGGTGTCCTACCAGCATTTAGCATTCATCCTGACACAGGTACAGCAAATGTCAGAGCTGATAATGGCACGGAAAAAACACTTGTAACACTGTTGGGGAAAAGGCTTAGATACAGTCAGACTTCCTGCTTTTTCATTTAGTGTTTTGACAGGAGACCAAATATAAACCGTAGTAACTGCATGAACAAGTCCTCCATAAAACTAAATTTCATACATGTCCAGTACTGAACTAAAACTGATGTTTTCCCTGAAACGTGGAAGTTCTGCTTTGTAACTTGTGTGCTTTTGTAACTGGATTTTAAAAACCCAAACAAACCTATTTTAAGTGCATTTATCCTGCAGCATTGCTAATGGCATATAAGTGATTTATCCAAATGACAGCAGTCTTACAAACAGCAAAGGAGGTCAATCTTAGAAGGCCAAAACTAAGTTCAGGCTTAATTTCTGCAGGATAAAAGATATGAAACATTCCTTTATCCTGTAATTACAGATTTTCAAAAGAAATATTTTTTGAGAAACTCATTCTCTTAGTTTGTACTTACCTCCATTTTCTAAACTTAAATTGTAGTTTATTTATTT
This sequence comes from Brachypodius melanocephalos, assembly GCA_013398615.1. Classification (NCBI taxonomy): domain Eukaryota; kingdom Metazoa; phylum Chordata; class Aves; order Passeriformes; family Pycnonotidae; genus Brachypodius; species Brachypodius melanocephalos. The sequence goes on along the minus strand of VZSR01000393.1, from coordinate 15,314,061 downwards.
AATTAAATAAATAAATTTTATTAGAAAATTAACTAATTTTCTTGTTTAAATTCCTATTGTGTGTAAGTGTAACTGAAGTTTGAGTCTGCCTGAGCAGTACAATGTCAGCTGTTGCAATTGTTAAATTTTGAAATGGTTGGATCCTTAAACCTGAAGCTAATGTTAGTGTCCTTAACCTACTGCACTGTATCCCAATGGATTGACAGAAAAATAAACATCTGCATGTAGAATATTGCCAGATGCACAGAATTTTAACTCTTTGCTATTTAATTTGTTTTCAGGAGTTCTGACAACTGTTCAGGTATTTGACCGAGAAAAGCAGAGGGAATATCCCATCACTGTGACAGCAACAGATCAGGCAGTGGAGCCACTCATTGGAATATGTCAGATCAATGTTGTCATCCTGGACCAAAATGACAATGACCCCAGATTTGAAAACACCCACTATGAATGTAATTGAGAATCATTGGATAGAGTTTCAGTGCCCTGAGTGTGAGCGTACCCCATGTCTCAGATTTTTGGGTTTTTGCCTATCCCATGTCTCAGATTTTTGGGGTTTTGCCTATCCTGGCAGTAGAATATGTGACAAATTTTGATGCATCCAGAGAGGCTCTTTGCTTATTTATTGCAGAGCTATTATTCTGTGTAATATGTAACATGTACAGCCTTTGCTCCTAGCCCTGCCTTATGGGAAAGTTCCTTGAAACAAGCCATGTCATTGATACAGGGCTATTATTTGCTGAGTTAAAATACAGTTAAAAGAAGTATCTTATAAGAAATAAGAATTCCAGGTTATGCATGGGGTAGTATGAAGTTCAGCTATGATCTGTAGCTCTGGAGTGATAGCAGCCCTTTAAAATACTCAGTGTGTGTGGCCATTGTTCCAAGGAAGAGAAAGTTATACTAAAGTAATAATGTATGGCAGTTATTTCTTTATGACTTACTAAAATATCCATGGTAGTTTAGCAATGATCAATTGATCAATATGAAAGATCCTTTATATTGAATGATCAGTTTGAAATATCCTTTCCTTACATTAGATTTCCTCAGAGAGGACACAAGAGTTGGGACCAGCTTCCTGCGTGTTGCAGCCCGTGATGATGACTATGGCTCAAATGCTGCCATTACATATTCCATAGCAAGTGATGAACCAAATTATTTACAGATTAATCCTACCACAGGCTGGGTGTTTGTGAACCAACCCATATCTCAGGTATGGTGCTTGCTTTCCTTTTTAAGCTGATTATTTCAATATATCACAGGAGGGACTGAGGTCATGAGTTTGGGTTACCCTCTCAGGTTAGAGGATCAATACATCTATTTAAATTAAATATGAGTCTAAAGCTTTTAGCTGTTGGGTTCATGTACTGTGAATTGCATAAGAGCTTTCAGCTGGGAAGCAGCAGCCACAGCACTGCCTTTGAGACTTGCTCTTCCCATTTCCCTGCCTTTGGCATGATGATCCCAAGGGCTGGAGGGCTGAGGTCATAAGCAGGGAGCAAGAACCCAGGTGTAGAACTTCATTGTGCTAACAGGCACTGGGTCAAGACACAAACCTGAATGGGAACAAGTGTGAAATTTTGGTCCTGATACAAATTCCCAACTTGATCTATGTCAGTTGTGGTGCATTAAGCAGAGCTGTCTCTCAGGAAGGTGAAAGCATAATTCATGTAGTTATCTAAAATTGATCAGTTCTAGCTATTTCTAAATACTTACACAGGCAGTTTGATATTTTCAGGTTTTAAAGGAATTTGTTTTGAAATTAAACTATTATTGTAGATGTCAGTCTTTACATAAGATATTTTTAATACTGGCATTTAACTTCTAAGTAACTGACACACAAAAGTTTGGTGAAGGTGTATTTTTTTAATATATTTTCTTTAATGAATCTAAGAACCCACAGACCTAATAACAAGAACTGTTAACAGGTAAGCTTAAGGACTCAGGGCCTCCACAAAGTGGATTTTTTGGTTCTGTTTGGTTTTAAATTTTGTGTGACATTTGCTTAGGTTTATTGAGACATATAGCAAATTTTGCCAACCAACTACAGTAAAGTAAGTAGAATTTTCATCAAATTTCTGATGAAAAATCAGAAATCAGAACTAGGTGATTCTGTTCATATTTTGAGTTCAGCTTCAGATCATTTTCTTCTGCGAAAGTTATTTTAAAGTGTACCTTAATTTTATGTATTAATTTATTTTGGAGGCCTGCCCAAAACCTTCTGTAATGAAACCTTTTTTACTGTTCAGAAGTCATCTATAATTCGAGAGATTACTGCTACAGATGGAGGCAACAGGAGCAGTAAAGTGGAACTTGCTGTAACTGTAACCAGTGCAAAAAACCAGCCTCCACAGTGGGAAAGAGACAGCTATGAAGTTGTTATTCCAGAGAACACAACACGTGATGCCTCAATTTTGGTAAGGTTATTTGTCTGTAGCTCTCAGGCTGCAGAGGAACTGAACATTGTTTATTTGCTTAAATGTAGTGAGCTTTTATAAGAGTTTTGTAGCTGAATATCTGGGAGAATAAGAACATGAAAGCTTTTAGAAATGTTGTTGTGCTTACAGAAGGGTTGATTACACACACTTTTTGAACTGTGCAGACAATCAAAGCAACTTCTCCCCTTGGAGATCCCCGTGTCACTTACAACCTGGAAGAGGGGCTTGTCCCAGAGACCAACATGCCAGTTCGTTTCTACCTGACTCCAAACAGACACGATGGTTCTGCTTCAATCCTGGTAGCTGAGCCACTGGATTATGAAACAACCAAGAGCTTTCTGCTGCGGGTGCGAGCACAGAACGTGGCTGCAGTTCCTCTGGCAGCATTCACCACGGTCTATGTTAATGTCACAGGTGTGTGAGCTGTTCAGTGATGCCACAGTATAATCCTGCACTTCTGTCCTTTCAGGTTTTATAGTTTTCTCTCTTTTTTGATGTTCTAGATGTCAATGACAATGTCCCATTCTTCACTTCATCCATTTATGAAGCCTCAGTAACAGAAGGAGCTGATGTGGGGACATTTGTCACTCAGGTGTCTGCCACTGACCTTGACCTTGGTCAGCATGGTGAGGTAAGAAAGTGGGGACTTTCATCTCCCCTGATAAAAGCTGTGGAGTATGAGCATGAGCAATTGCTAAATAGTCTGGAAAGCTTCAGCCTAAAAAAGGGATGACTAATAGGGGAATGTAGAATGAACTAAAGTAGTTAATTACATACTTCTCTGTCTTGCCATGTGAAAAATGCAACTGAAACTCGTAGGTGTGAGGCAGAAAACAAAGAGGAAATATTTACACAGCCTTTAGCTTAGTTGATATGCTTGCTGTAGAATTCTCTTGTTTGGAAAGAGACCTGAAATGAGATTGGATAAATGAATGGAAGAAAACTGTGTTAAAAGATTTTGTGAGCTGGAAATCATTGGCAGTACTGCAAACTAAATCCTTACAAAATATGGCAAGTTAATGCCCAAGGAGGGTGTATTCCTTGCTGATGAAAAAAGTTTGAAAGTGGATACATCCTTAGAACAAGAGTGCAAGCTGAAGTCAAGTCACAAAACCATGCATATAGTAATAGAGGCTAGAACATGGTCTGTGATCCTGAGCAGGGTCAAATGCAGCTCACCTGTGGCTGTTGTAGAAATACTTGGGATCTTTAGCTGAGTTTGAGTGCTGCAGCACAAACACTGTACAAATGTGTGCTAGTGAAATCAGGAGCTAATTAGGCAAATTATTTTCCTTTACAGATCAGCAGTTAAGGAAGTTAATTGGCTTTAGACCATTTTGCTGAAGCTGCAGTTTTACCCAGCTTCCTTGGCCTGATCAAGTACTCGGACATGGGACAGTTCTTCCTCTCTTTAAGTACTATTCTAGCTGTGAACTATTCAACAAAAGGAAAGTATATATTAACAAGCTCTTTTTAATCCTGTAGATAACTTACTCCCTGTTACATGACAGTGGCAAAGACTACACCTGCTTCCGCTTGGACCCCCAGACAGGCTCCATTTACACCACCTCGGTGTTTGACAGGGAGGAGAAGGGCTCCTACCTTCTGGAAGTCAAGTCAATGGATGGATCTGAATCAGCTCGACCTGGAAAGCATGGGAAACCAAACTCTGGTAAGAGATGGCTAAATGTGATATATACTTGGATTGTGTCTGAAAACAGAAGCTCTGAAATACAAGATTAAATGATAATTTCCCTTTTTTGTTTTCACGCCTTGTGAAAGAGTGCCTGTTGTTCTGGTTTCATGGTGGCTTTTTTACCATTCATCTGTGCAGCAGTTGTGTCAGAGCTGGAAGATAAACTTTACATGATGACCAAGCAAGTTTTTGTTCTGAAATAAAAAACCCAAAAACCTCTATAGACCTTCATATTAAGAGTTTACCTACTTAGCAAAGATGTGCCTGTTATCCGTAGGATGCAAATCTTTGGGCAGTGCAAGTGTTTCTCAAAGCACTGCATATGGTACAGTATTCATTCAAAAGTAATTATGAAGCAGGAATGTGTAAGATAGAAAATCCTTTTCTCGATTGATCACCCTGCTTAAATAGAAACTTAAAATTTTGTGGCTTCAGGATGAAAAGTTATGACTAAACACTGTACAGCTGCCATATTAGGCATCAATTATTCAATTATTCATGTAGTATGTGTTTAAACAAATTGGATGTGACACTTACTTGATACCCAAGTGCTTTTGAGTAATGTTGGTGTATGTACGGTCCACAGCCCTAAGGGTTTGTTTCTGTATTGTCTGCATATTTGTCTTCATTGAATATGCAGGCAGACAGGTGAAGGGATGGTGGCTGACAGAAGTGGCCCAGCTGGGGGTTTGATCTCTGGCTCCTTGTCTCTGCAGACACGGCCTATGTGCGGGTGTCTGTCAGTGATGTGAACGACAACCAGCCCGTCTTTGCCCGGAGCGTCTATGAGGTGAACGTGGATGAGGACCAGGACGTGGGATCCACCATCCTCACAGTCAGTGCTAACGATGAGGATGAAGGTAAAGCACTGCAGTCCCCCACAGTCTGTCCTAAATATGAACCAGTTGATCTCAGCACACCAAGATGTATTTGGTGGTGTGAGAAAGGGAAACGTCGTTCTGTCTCTAGATTTTAAAACCTACTTTAAGTGCGCACTGATCAGGCATGAACATTAGTTCATAATGGAGCTGTGAGGCACAATCTCTTATTTCAGGAGACGTGTACTAATGTGAGATGATAGGAGATAATTTCTGTGCCTGCAGATACAAATTTTTTATAGATCAGATCATTTTCTTACAAATGGGTGCCAATAAAAATGTCCTGGTTAACTAGAATAAGTCAGACTAGATTTCAATGAGATTCATTTGCTTTGTCTATGATGGACAGTATAGTTTGTGTTTAGTTGGTTTGTTTATTTTATTTGAACCTAGACTTCCCAAATGCATATGATGAATTTTAGCTATGCTGTCCAGAAATCAGCCAAAAATTTAGCCACTAATCATGTAAAAGTATATAACCAGTGCTTATAAAAGAGAGAGGGATCAGTACATGCTTCCATCTTCTGACCGTGGAGCACTGCTAATTCAGCTTCACTGTATGGTGAAACACTGCTTTTTTGTTGTTGCACAAGTCCCAAGGACTTGTTCTCTGTGTGTTTGTGTAGTGCAAGAAAATCCTGACTGCAGTGAGTTCCTCCCGCTCTGTAGGAGGCTGAGGCAAATGTGGTAAAGATGTACTGCAGGAGGGTTTACCTACTCAAGGAACTTTTAGTTTGGTACTTAGGCTGCCTGTAAATCTGCTCTGTAGCATTGGACAGGGCAGTTGATGTGATGGATATATGGCACTTCATTTCTGCCCTCTAAATAAAGTAAAAACAGAATTATGACTTCATTGCATAGACATATTTTGTAGAGACAAACTACAGTTTTGGACATGCCAGAACTGAAAATGCTGCAAGTAATCTGACATAGCAGCATGTTTTAAAAGACCACAAAAACGATAAAACAAAAATAATACCATTAATCAGTTATTGTATGGTTCATGCTTCATCTCACCATCAGTCTGCTTCAAGAAATGTGTGTTTTCTGGCACTGTTGGTAATTGACAGGAACAAATGCTAAACTACGGTATCAGATCACAGCTGGGAACACAGGAGGAGTGCTGGATGTGGATCCAGAAACAGGAGCCATTTTCATTGCCCAACCACTGGACTATGAAGAAACAAAAATGTATGAGATCCACTTGTTGGCCTCTGATGGGAAATGGGAGGATTATGCAGTTATCATCATCAACATCGTGAATAAAAATGATGAGGCTCCAGTTTTTTCTATCAACGAATACTATGGAAGTATAATTGAGGAACTGGATGCCTTACCAGTCTTTGTACTTCAGGTAGTGTATGCAGCTCCACAGATCATAATATTTCAATGAAAGAGCACAGATTACCGTGGTACAATAATGTTAAAAATAACTCAGAGCATATATATTAATGAAGTTCAGTTTCACTGAAGAGAAGAAATGGACTTTTGTGGAAAAAAGATATAAATTACAGGGACAGTAATTAGGATAAACAGGATGGATCATTTGTTGATCCTAAAAAAAAAAATTGACAATTTAAAGTAGCTATCAGAATGTCATATATAAATTACCTGCGCGAATATGAAAAACATCGTATTATTTTAGTACTAAAATTGTTACATTGTTAAAAATGCATATTTGCCTGCTCTGAATTGTCCCTGGATTTGCTATTCCCTGGCATGCACATGTAAATACCATGTCATATGCTTTTGCCTGGATTCCTTTAGACTGGAGCAGCACGTAGGCTATGATGTACTCACTGCATATTTCATACTTTCTATGTTTGTTTTTTTTTCAAAACTTTTGTAGGTTATGGCCAGTGATCCTGATAGTGGTGTTAATGGAGGAGATTTGAGATACTCCTTGCATGGGTATGGTGCAGCTGATATTTTCACAATAGATGAGAAGACAGGCAGCATTTACTCACACAAGAGGCTGGACCGGGAGGAGAGGGCACTGTGGAGATTCATTGTGCTGGCTACTGATGAAGGTGGAGGAGGCCTCACAGGGTTTGCTGATGTCATCATCAACGTGTGGGATATAAATGATAACGCACCCATGTTCACATGCATGCCTGATGACTGCAATGGGAACGTCTTTGAAAACTCTCCTGCAGACACTTTAGTCATGGAAATGGCTGCAGTGGATCGTGATGATCCCAACGTTGGTCTGAATGCAGTCCTGACGTACAGGATAACTGAGAATGTGAAGAATGAGTTTGGTACTGACATGTTCAGTATCAATCCTAATACTGGGACCATCCACGTGGCAGGGGGACTGCTAGACAGGGAGAGTACTGAGAGTTACTTTCTCACTGTTGAAGCAAGAGATGGGGGAGGGCTAATAGGAACTGGCACTGCCACTGTCTGGGTTGCAGACGTCAATGACAACGTTCCAAAATTCACCAAGACGCTGTGGCAGGCAGCAATTCCTGAGAACAGCGCCATCGACTCAGAAGTCCTGCAAGTGTGTGCTACGGATGCAGACGTTGGGGAAAATGCAGACTTAATGTTCAGTATCATTGGGGGAGACCCAGATGAGAAGTTTTACATTGATAATGACAAAGAATGGCAGTGTGGCACTGTTCGACTGAAGAAAAAGTTGGATTTTGAGAATGCCCGTGAAAGACAGTTTAATCTTACTATTACTGTGGAAGATCTGGATTTTTCTAGTGTTGCAGTGTGCCTGATTGAAGTTGAAGACTCAAATGACCACAGCCCAGCTTTCCTTTCTCAGTTTATTCAGACAAACCCTGTATTTGAAGACGTACCTGTAGGTACTACAGTAACCACAGTGAGGGCTACAGACAAGGACTCTGATTTGAATGGGAAGATTATCTATTCTATAAAGTCAGATTCAGATCCTCTGAGACAGTTTGTGGTTGACCAATTTGGTCACGTGGTTGTGGCAAATGCTCTCGATCGTGAAGCCATTCAGAAATACGCTTTAATTGTACAAGCTTCAGATCAGGGCACGCCTGCCCGCACTGGAAGTGTTACAGTTTTAATTGACTTGCTGGATATCAATGACAATGGACCAAGGTTTGAGGCACCATACATGCCTGTAGTTTGGGAAAACACAATGAAGCCTGAAATAGTGCATATGAACCATACATCAAAGCTGCTTCATGCGTTTGATCCGGACAGTGAGGAAAATGGGCCACCCTTTACTTATTCACTGCCACCAGATTATCAGAATTCCTTGGATTTTTCTCTTACTGACAACAGAAATAACACAGCAACTATAACAGCTTTGAGGTCCTTTGACAGAGAAAAGCAGAAGGTGTTTCACCTGCCAATAGTCATAACAGATAGTGGGATTCCAGCTATGAGCTCCACAACCACCCTGACTATAACAGTTGGGGATGAGAATGACAACTGCCATGAGCCTGGCCACAAGGAGGTCTATGTGTACAGCTACAGAGGTAAGTGCTAGCTGGATGTCAGACCAGATTCTGGATATTATATCAGATTCACGAAATGGCAGAGTTTTACACTTCATTTCTTTCTTGCAGTCTGTTAATGTATTTCTTTAAGGATTTACATACTTCAAAACTGCAGCTCCTGTTCTGTAAACTACTAAGTAAAGTGGAATAAGTGAAATATATTTGTAAAACTCAGCTATTAGTGTGTAAAAGGTTATCTACCAAAAAAAACCCTGTTAGCTGCAAACAGGTATATATTGAACTTGCAGAAAAAGCAGTATTTTTATAAAGCCATAAAATGAATTTTCCATTAATGAGTGTTCACCAACAGAAGGTATCTTGCAGTTACAGTTTCTGAGTTTGGTATGCCTAAATTAGAAAAAGATGTGACCAGATATATTGTAGAAATGAGAGAATGAAGCATCTAGATTGGCTTGGCTGCAGATTTGAACCTTAAAAATCTCCCATGTTGCTGAACCTGGAGTGTGGATTTCAAAAGTCTCCTTCCCTGGATTTGTTCCTCTTGCTGTTACAGAAAAATTGATTGGATGTTCCACCTCTGTGTCAGCCCCCAAGGGCCTGGAAGAATTACCAAGACCTGGCCCAGCTTGGTGTCTTCTTGCCCTTTTCCCAATCGTGTCCTTCTCTCCCAGCTGTACCCCATAAGATGTTCTCCATCTTCTGCTGGGTTCCACTTTTGTGTGCTCTTCAAAATAGTAGAGTAGCAATGAAATATTTGCAATTAACTCCTGATATGGTAATTTTTAACTTTTCTTTTGTCTGAGGGTTTTTTAGAGAGTTGTATTTATGTATGATTCTGGTGTTGTTTTGTGCTGTTTCCAGCTTTTCCTCTTTCATGTGACATCTCCAGTGTACTCACACTGCCAGAACTGGCAGAAATCATATGACGGGCTATGCATTGTTTTAAGAATCTTGGATCATAATCATCACTAAATTGAGCAGGAGTCTGAAAATAATAAATGCAGTAATGAATGTGACAGAATATAAAGTGCACTGAAAAGCAAAAATTAAATGCAGATTTATTATAATTTATCTCAACAGGAAAATGGTCAACAACAGTGCTTGGGGATGTGTTTGCACCGGATCAGGATGACTGGGACAATAAAACATTTCTCTCTGAAGGAAAACTGCTCAAGTGAGGATTGTATTTCTGTCAAAATGAGTAATATTTATACTTCTATAATTATTTTGCTCACCATGTATTTCTCTGTGTTCAGGATGTGCATAAAGCCAGGGTTATTGAGTGTATTAAGGGATGTACCTTTTGAATGCTCTTTTTCTTTTTCACTTGGTTACTAAGTATTAAGAAATTATTGCATAAAATATTTTTTCCAAGACAATGCGGGATCACACCATGATGTTGATTTTTAGTCAGATGTCATAGTTAATTTACTTACAAATGTGCATTCTGTAAGCTCCAGTTTAAAAACAGGCAGAGTTTCTAACGCTTGCTCTCAGATATTAGGATTGATGGAATACAAATCCTGAATTTAAAAGCAAAGAATGGAGTCATTTCATCAGAAGTGGAAGGGAATTTGGTGCTCTCCTTTGATGGCTAAATTTACAATTGCATGTGAAAACCATGACTCAGATTAGTGGAGTTTTTTTTCTGTTAATTGAAATGTTGAATTGGACCCTTAATTCCTTAATTCCTACTTAGATATTATATGTTCATATCATAAGGTGAGATGGTTTATGGCATAACTATATGCTGTCTGAAAGGGAAAAAATGGATGTGAAAGTGAATGTGGATTTTATTCTGCTGTAACTAGAAGTTTAAAAGCTTTATGTAACCCAGAATTAAAGACTTTCTGTCCATCAGCAGCCTCTGGGCCTGTTTCCATGTCAAGGGGCCACTGTTCTGTAATAATGGGCATGGAATATTTCCATAATTGCTGATTACTGGCCCTTTGAGGTGTCAAATGAAGATCCTGTGAGAGGTTTTTTACAGACTTACCCTGTTCCAGATAGAGATGTGAGAACCTGGAATGGTCACTGTGGGTTTGTCACTCCCTGTTACTGACCTTTGAGGCTTGCCCACAATGACTGTGCTGAACTACATGGTTCATCTGCACATTGCCTTTGTTCACGTCTGGGAAAGGCTGTGTGGCAGGAACAGCGCTCTATGAGATCTGCAGATTGTCATTTCCCAGTTAAGGTGGCTGAGATGCCTTTATGGGGTTGTTGGATAATTCCCACAAGTTTTGGCCCTATAACCTTCACAGTAACATTTAAGGCCTTCTGAGTGGTGTTAATGAATAAAGTCCTCAACTTTGATTTGTTAAGATTTCCTAATTGAAGGTTTCTGTCTAGATCTTTCAGATTAAATCAGAGGACTGGGTCTTTGCTGATGGTGGATAACACTCCTCAGGGAATATACAACTTAAGAGTTAGAGTTTCTGATGGAGTTTGTCCTGATGTTATATCTACAGTACAAATCCATGTCAGAGACCTGGAAAACGAAGCCATACAAAACTCAGCCACTGTGCGTTTCTCAGGTTAGTTTTATTTGCTGGTGAGAGTTTAGATCAGCTGCTTTCAACCGAATGTTTATGGGGTGTAGGTATTATTACATCAAGACTTGATTTGCTTGTCACTGTAGGGAACCTTCTGGTATGTTTCCATATTGTAAAATAAGAAATAAATTGAGAAATTAAACTGTGAGCTCCCAGGTGTTCACGTTTATCTGTTTTTGAATCCCCTGACCAGATGTGACAGCAGAGGAGTTCATAAGGAGAGATGAACACGGCAAAACGAGACATGGCGAGTTCAAGGAGTTCCTTGCAAAGCTGTTACCTGCAAGGCTGAGTGATGTCATTGTCTTCAGTGTGATGAGCAGGGATGGAAGACAGACAGATGTGAGATTTGCAGTCCATGCTGGCTCAGGCTATTACAGACCTGAGAAACTGCATGCAGAGATGGCAGCGTTTAAAACTGAGGTTTGTTCTCTGGGGTCACCTGTGGAAGTCACCCAAACACTGAGTTTGCAGGGTGTATATCCCAAACCTCAGTGGAAAAAATACACTGCATCTACAGAAAAGGATTTTATTGCTTCACTCAGGACAAAAACACTTGTAAAACAAGTGTTTAATTCAAACTTTCTCCCTTCTTTCTAGTGCCATACATACTGGTATTGTATGGTTGTACTAACTTCTGGTTCAGTGAAGAGAGCTGCAGAAAAATGAGTCTGTATTGCTGTCATGGGCTAGATACCTGTGTTTTCTCCATTCAGGGTTTCATTGTGTAATCCTCAAATCCCCACATCAGCTTGTGTTTAGACACTTAGAGTGGAGGCTGGATGTCACCCCAACAGAAATTCTACAGTACAAAGAGGTGACACTTCAGAGAAAAAGTCCTGCTGGAAGGAATGTGTGAGTTAGGGAACATTTGCAATGGGTGAGATGGAGACAACCAGTCCTGTGGTTGCATTTATCTCACCAAAGGACAGCTTCAAAATACAAAGTGACACCCTCCCCCAACTTTTTACTGTTGTAAGGTGAAAATGTTTTTTGGATGGAAGACGTTTTCCTCCCCTTCTTGGTGTCCCCTAACTGTCCTGCTCTCTAACTCAGTTACATGGACACAGTCTGTTTTGGCCACAGCTGGATTTTTCTGTAGCCCTGCTCAAAGGCAAAGGGACACTGCTCAGTTTTCACTTACCCTGGCCACATTTGGGTTTAGTACATGGACCATCATATGGATGAGTTTTCCAAAGAGACATCAGCACTTCCCATTTGTGTGAATATGGTGGAGTCTGCCTGAGTCTGGGAACCAAACAGGGCTGTCTGAACTGACTACTTGCCTCCTTCTTGATGTATCTTGAATGGCTCTGTGGGTTATGAGAGTCTTCAGAGAGACGAAATAGGGAATGCCAGAGACAGAGAGTATTCATGAAGGGTAATGACTGCTTCTTTTGCATATTTATTGAATTACTGCAACAGTTATATAGAAAATCCTATAGATTTCAAATATTCTCTGCCATGATACATGACACCTGAATTCATCAAAGTGGTAACAAGGGGATTGCTTCACGTATTTTAATGAAAAAATACGGTTTTATTAATTATGTATCATCTTTCAATATTTAATGAATAGCTCTAGTGAGTAATCACCAATAGCTAACAGAAAAGCAATCATAGTTGGAGAATTCCTCCAGCAGTTTTTCTATGTGTATAACTATAAATGTAGAAAATAAGTAATTAGCACTGGAATTATTAATTGAATTGCTATGTAAATAATATGTTTACATTAGCTTCTGGGGATATAGTTTTACAACAGCAATTTTTATTCAGCAGAAAAATAATCCATCCTAATACTTTAAAGGAGCCAAGGTTGTTTATATACAGATTTTCAATAACAGTATTACACAGATGTCTAAATGTGCATCACAGACTCTCCACTGATGGTGATAAACATGGGCACAGACACAGACCTGCATTGACAGGATGCATCATGTCATTATAAAGTATACTCTGTGCCTTTGGGGGCATGGGCATCAATGCATGTTAGGATATTTGAGAATATAGAGACAGAGGATTATAAAGATCAAAGTTCTTACAGTGGTGAACTGAGATGACTACACAAATGAGAAAAAAATAGCAGCACTTTAGTATTTATGGGTTTTTTATGTTTTCAAAGCTTGTTTTTAAGATACTTGCCATATGTTTTACCATTTGGAAAAAAAAAAACCCGTATTAAATACATAAAGCTCTAGTGTTGGTTTTACATTTGTATACCTTGTTCATTTGTGTACCACTGTGAGAGTTGTGAGGTCTTTTGCCTCACCCACCCAAACTCAGGTTCAGGTACTAAATACATGTTTCAGTGTATTTGAATCACTAAATAGAGATCAAATTCTGAAGCTAACAGACACCTGGGCAAAATTCCCAAGTAACTGGAAGGAACAGCTGAAGGACAAAAAGCCAGGACTAATGGCAGCTCTGCTCCTGCTTTACACTGTGAGCAGCTCCCTTCGCTCCCTCTCTGCCAGTGCTTCCTTTCTCCATTTGCAATGGAAGTTGTGATCTCAAAGTCACTATTCCTACTTTACCAGACCTGTGGTTACAGTGAGGCTCTTTTTATTTGGTACTTGGGCTTTCAGGTGCAACCCCAATTAACAATAAAAACAATGAACTAGCAAAGATTAACGTGGCATAGAGTACAGTCTCCAGTATGCTGAACTGACTGTGCTTTGTTGCAGACAGCTTGACAGGAAATGTAAATTCTTGGAGCATACAAATCATTAGACTGGATCTAAGTTGTTACAAAGTTGTCTTGTCAGGTCATTGTCTGTGGACATGATTATTGAAAGCAGCTCAGCTCTGCATTTTCCTGTGTCTGTATCCTTTTGTGTGAGAGAATGTAAGAAATAATATCTGGGTGTTACTGCTGAGGAAGGATTTATCCTGGCTTGAGCTGATACACTCCTGTTGCTGTTGAAGTGCAGAGAGGTGTGATGCAGATGCTGCAGCTCAGAACGTGGAGTGTCACTGCTGTCAGAGCTTTGGTCCTTGGAAATAATGTAATTAGACCAGTGCAGGTTCAACATGTTCACATTCAGTCATGTCAATGATTAAGTTTTTAGGAAATGCTGCTGCTGTGATTTTTTAATGAAATATTTCCTGATTTTTTTCAAATTATTTTTCTTGCATGTATAATCAGAGATGTTACTAAGTAATGCTCAAGAAACTAAACACTGCATTAAGTCTCTCTCTGATGGCTTTGATTTTCCAGAATTGAGGTGAAAGCCTTCATTAGGATGAGAGTGGTGATGTGCTAAACTGGCTTTTCTCTTAGATGCAGTCAGCTCTACAGCTGAACATTTCCCAGATCGATGTTGATGAGTGCAGGAGTGCCAACTGCAGTGAGGGCTGCACAAACCAGCTCGTTGTGAGTGACATCCCCACGATGATGGACACTGGCAGCGTGTCCTTGGTGTCCCTCAGCACCTCCAGCCACGGGATCTGCGGCTGCTCGGCCCGTGAACGCCTGCACCAGCCCTGCTCCTCCTACCCTGGGAGCCCCTGCCTCAATGGGGGGGTTTGTATGGACACTCTGAATGGCTACAGGTGAGGAAACCTCATTGCACAATATTTCTGCCCTCTCTTTGTCAAGTGTTGAGTGGTGCTTACAAGGTATTGGCCTCAAATAACCATAAATGTATTTCTGATTGGAGGAGAAACAAAAATAACCCCATAAGTACACTGGGGTGTAAACCTAATGGCAGCAGGGGCTTTCCCGATGACCCCAATGGGGCTCTGGTCCCAAAAACTGTGTGAGTAGCAAAGAAAACCCTGGGGAAAATATAATTAATACTTGTCATTTTTAAGGGCACCTAATTCAGGATGAAGGCATGTGTGCCCTGTTTTTTTTCTCTTTTGCAGGAGAATAATAACAAAGGTGAATATCAGTGGCAGCAGCAGGGATGTAGGAGTGAAATGCAGTTCAAACAATGAGTAATAAGGAGCCTAAAAAGCATTAGATAGTAAACTTGCTTTATTATAGCATCACTTGGCATGCAGCAGTATTCCCTTAGTGAAATTAATTCCAGCTAGGAATTAACCTCCCAGAGTTTACTCTGTAATAAATTAATGTTTGGTGTTCTGTGTTATTTTGGAAAAAAGTTCATTGTTCTCAAAAACTTGGCTTCAAAAATACTTTTTTTTTTTATTTTTGAGGGAGCTGTTATAGGGACTAAAAATACTTTGTACTCTTAGAGCATTTCAATAATTTCCAAATACCCCTAAAATTCTGCTAAAATCTTTATTTTGCTGATTTCTTCACTGTGATTTAAGTTCTGCATTTGCTGCATGTAAAACAAAAAAACAACAACAACAACAAAAAGCTGAACATGGGAGAATTTTGACTATTTCTTTTGTTTCTGGTCTTTCAGATGTCTTTGTCCTGCTTCCTTTCATGGACCAGACTGCCAGCAGACTAAGCACAGTTTCCATGGAAATGGTTATGCATGGTTTCGTCCCATCAGACCTTGTTTTGAAAGCTCACTATCTCTAGAGTTTATTACTGTGGTTCCAGATGGACTTTTACTATATAGTGGCCCTTTGTCAAATCCAGAACCTGGGAGTGCAGAAAACTTCATTGCAATAGGTACTTCTGCAAAAGAGTCTGGAAAAATTAAATGCCTTCTGGGAATGGATTGTTTGTGACCAGTGTAACAATTAGGCTATGAATTCTGTCTTTCCATTTAATGAGGTAACTTATTTTCGGGTGTAAAAATATTTTGAAGCGTTTCCTAACAAGTCTTTCTCCTTTGATGTCTATTTTTGTAGCCTGCACCTCCTCTGGCTTTGGGTTCATCACAGAGTTGTAGAAATGAAGGGGAAAGCAAAACAGACAGATTGGTATATATAAAAAAATCTGCCTAGAAAAACTGTAGTTGTATAAAGAAATTCAGGTGCTCTGAAGATAGGTATTACATGAGTAGTGCAGGCTTAGTTGCATGTCATTCTTATCTAGTTTGGTGAGAAAAGAAATCCATTTAAACTCCCTTTGGTCTTGGGGCAATTTTGCACATTTTTTTGAACAGGCAATGTTGTGATGGATGAATCCAGCCCCACATGCCATTGTGGGAAGATTCATCCATAAGTTGATCTCAATGCTTTATGTTGGCACATATTTAAGGTTACTGCTGCTTGTTTTTTGTTAATTAACATACAAGATGCACAGTATGGTTGGCATTTTATATTCTCCTGATTAATTGAAAGGTAATGTTGAATAGTTATTTATTTACCTCTTTTTTTGCCTTGCTTTGCAGTTACTTGTAAATTTGAGTAGAAGATAGGAAGTAAGAAACCTGCATGTATTAATTGTTTTAGAGTATCATAAAATTGCAGATTGCTTCTCAGGAATTAGTTTCAGCATTTTGACAGAGAAGGGGAATAATCTAAAGTTTATAAGTAAATAATATACTGAATGAGTACTTCTGCTTAATAGAAGATAAACGATATAATTCTAGTTATTTCTGTAGTGTACCCCTGTATGTGACTAGCAATAACCATTAAATCAGTACAGTCACTAACTGCTGAGATATCCAAAAGTGACATTTTGTAGCTGAATTTAATTGCTTGTTCATGTTGTATTAGAACTCTCTGGTGGTATTCCTGTGCTGAAGATGAGCCATGGCTCAGGTTCTGTGGTGCTGCAGTTTCCAAGTCATCTGAACGTAGCAGACAAGAAGTGGCATCGACTGGAAGTCAGAACCAATGGTCAGGTTAGTTATTGGATTTTTTTCCACAGCAGGATAATAATATTTCTAAAAATATTTCCCTGTTTACAGGGAAGGGAAGACAGGAGGGTAGAAAGGGCAGCCTTTCAGTAAAGAACAGACAATATATATTGTCCTAACTGTTCATGTAGGTTTGATGAGTAATAGGAATTTTAGGACAAGCTCACTGTAAATTCCAAATCCACTGATGTTGTAACCCATATTCTGTAATCTTTACCTTTTTAAAGTTCTGCCACAGCACATGTAAGATGTGGCCACTGGAATCCATTATTTATGCACAAAAAGCAGATATTTATTTACTTGAAAATGCAGTTAGAGGTCTTCTGTAGGTGGTTAAAATACTCAGAAGCACAAATAAAGTTGAGAAGTGCCTACTTTTGCTAAATGGTTCCATTTTAGCTCTACTGGTTATTGCAAGATAAGCAGAACACAAAACAGCCCAGGCCTTTTTGCTTGATAGTATGGAATAAGTAAAAGATGAGGCTGTGATGTAACAGGGGTATTGAAGTGTGCAGCAGCTGGCAGCTCAGCAGGGCTGTGTTCTGGTGCAGGATGTCCGCTTCACTCTGGATCAGTGCGCCGCGGCCGTGGTGTCCGAGATAGAAGGGGTTGGCCGCTGGCTGTCCACTGAAGATCGCAAGCACTGTGAAGTCTTGGGGTCTCTTCCACGGAGAGCAAGGTACATTCCTGGAGATTCCTTGGCAGGCAGTTGGTTCTAAGGCCTGTAAGATGAAGGCCAAGTTATTGATGGTTAGAAGCATAAAAAACATTTCTTCTTTTCTCAGGCCTTCTAGGCTGAGCCTGGACCTTACAGCACTAAACAAATTTTAAGGAACCAGTCTTCCCCTGAGTAGTGTTGATGCCTTGGTCAGGCTGACCTGGAACAGAGACTGGACAGAGCTAAGAGAATAAAGAGAATAAAGGATCCACCTTGGGCAGTATAAGAGCCTGGGCAGGGCTACACCCAAGGTAGACCCAAAATGGTCACAAAATGGACAAAGGGTCATGAGGTCTCACACTTTTATAAGTTTTGGTATATTTGCATATTAGGGTTTAATTGTCCAATTACAGCTTCAGTTTATGAAGTCCCATCCTTCTTGTTTTCTCTCTTCAGCCAGTTGTTTGTGCTTTTGGGCCTGAAAACTTGTAACAGTTGTCCTTGGTCTCCAGGACGAAAAGGATTTGTTTTGTCTCCCTACTCTGTGCAGAGCTGAGTGACACTTAATATGAGGCTCCAAAGTACAGCCCTAGGCAGCACAGAACCTGAAAAACATGAAAACTAAAACTGAAGGCATTAGTGTTGCAGTACCAAGTGACAGCCCCAAAACACTGTGGCTATTACTGGAGCTTTTGTGGGTTCCGTATACCACCCTCCACCCACAGGATTTCTCTCTTTATCAAGTCACTGTAAGCCTGCTCTTTAAAACCTCATGAATTTAGGCCAATTGACATTGCAGTCCTGTGTCCAGTTTGTGCCCCACAGTGCAGGATATACAAGGAGCAGCTGGGTACGGTCCAGAGAGGAGCAATGACTCATCAGCTCACCCTGAGAGTCAGAATCAAGAATGAAGGAATTGAGGTCAGTTAACAGAAAGAAGGGAGAATGAAGGAGAGATAAGATAAGTCTCAGTGTGTATGAAAGAATGGTAGAAAGAGGATTTAGACAATCTCTTCTGTACAGGACCTAAAGTTACAGTGAGGAATATTCAGGTTATATTTTAGGGAAATCATTGTACTAACAAAGATACTTTAGCTGTGGAATAGATAGTCCAAGCAAGTATTCTGATGAGCATTGGGATTAAGCCTTGTCCACAGCTGCCTGGAGCTCTCCTGATCGTGAAAGGAGCACAAAAAAAGGGAAAAGTATAAGGACAAATGAAAAAAAAAATTGATAACTCTGGGAAGAAGAAAGTATGAAGAGTACAATATGTGGAGTTCTTTGGAGAGATGATTGGGAGAGAGTGCAGAGCTTGGACATGTTTACCATGCCTTTTAGATGACATAGACCCAACTTTTAGATTTCTGACTTTTGTTGTACACGGGCTTTGTTGCAGTATTCCTACAGCATAGGATGTCTGTGTACACACAGAGCACTTGAAGGAGAATATGGTGTCTAGACTATCACAGATGTTTATGACTTGAACACAAACATACCCAAAATGTAATAATGTCCCACAGTTACACTTCCAGCTGGTTTCACTGTCATGTTTAAAAAAATACCCTTTATTTTAAAGGGCTTTATTTCAGAGAGAGAAGATAAAGTAGTTGCATTCTACTGTTATGTTATAAAGCCTGTGTTATTTGGAATTGTATTTATTTATTTCTCCACCTATGTTTGAAGGTAGATACACATCTGTTTTTATTATTTATATGATTTTTAAAGGTATTTGAATGTGAACCATGTTCTCCAGCTGGGTGGTGTGAAAGAGTCATTACCATATTCCTACCCACAATTGCTACACAAACATTTTTCTGGTTGCTTGCGCAATTTCATCTTGGATACTCAGGTAAGAGTAGAGAAATGTTTGCTTTAGCAGAGAAGAAAACTTCTTTATTCAATTTATGGGAGATTTGTATTAGACCTGAAACTTCTCCTTCCATCAGTGTATTCAATGCCCACATGCATCGGTGTAAAATACAAGAAAATTCTGTGGTTTTCTGTGATAATTACAATAAGTACCTTGAAAAGTTATTTCTCAATAGAAAGAGATATATTAATGAGGCAGGAACAGTGTGTTTGCTTATCCCCTGCTTCATGCAGATGTTTTCCAAGCTTCTCTGTGCATTCAGGGGACTTCTGAATGGCAATTGTATAACAGTATATTTATGCCAGCTGTCTGCTTTGTTAGGAAGTATTATGGTTTTTTTTTGTTTTCATAGTCAGTTGAGTTTATTCAAAGGCAAAATAAGCTCTTGATAACATCAGCTGAAGTCTGAATGTCAAAAAGCAAACTTAGTAACTTAAGCAATGCAGATGAAGAGCAGACAATGAAGTGGTGCGGCAATTGCTCTTTAAAAATGAAATTTGTTTCTCAAATAGTATTTTTGTGTCATGAATTGTCTCTTGAAGGTGTATGACCTTCAGTCTCCTGCAGAGTCCCTGAACAGCTTTCCTGGCTGCACCCTGACGGATGGGAGCTGTGAGACCATGGGATCCTCCTCCTGTGGTATCCATGGGAGGTGCCTGGGGGACTGGGGCTCCTTTGCGTGTCACTGTTTGCCAGGCTACCACGGTTATCGATGTGATAAAGGTGAACCCTGCTTTTCTCTTTCCTTAGTGTAGGCTGCTAAATTTTACACTCCAGGAAATTTCAGACATTTGCAGGTAATCATTGTTGAGGTGATTTTACATTACATTATGTAAAGCCATGTTGCAGTGTAGTTACCTGTGATTGTTCACAGTTTCTTTTCTCATTCCCTTTGAGGAATTGCTTTCTCAGTACAGGATCATTTATTTAATCCTGAGGGTGTTTGTGCAATGACTGTATAATGACATGGCTGCATAACAAAAAAGTTGTGAAAAAAGTATTTTATTTTATTACAGTTGTTTGATTTGCATCTGTTTCCACTTTCAGAAATACCTAATAATCTAAAAAAAATATGAGTGGGCCAGTACCACTTTCTGTGCAGAATTAGAACCATACAACTGGAATTAGAAATCACTGCTCTGTTGATGTCAGGAAGAGACTCTGCTGGCTTAAGGAGCTGTGCTTTGGGAATAGTAGGATCTTAGCTCTCATGGAGCCAAAGTTTGCAGCAGAAAGACAATTATAAAATTGTAGGTTGTGAAATTTAATTGTGGTACTTAATAGTTGGGCTGCAGTCTCTTGTCTTGGTCAGAGGTGCTGCTTCCCTGCTGTCACCCCATGTGAGTGTTGTAAGGAGGAGCATTAGCAGGATCAAGCTGGGTGGGAGAACACCTCTTTACAGAGGAAAATGAAGTGTGAGAGTGACTGGAGAAGCTGTGGAAATAAATATAGGAATATGTCCCAAAGGCCAAATTGTCTCACAGACCCATGCTGTGCATCGCAATTGTTTCCTTTTAGTTTCAACTCTAATTGTGACACTAAGGGCAATGATAACGTTTCCCTCTCCCCAGGAGTTGGTTGAAAGGTTTCTCTCCCTTGCAGTGGCCAAGGAGTACAGGTTTGAGGCGGGCAGCCACATCCGCTACCAGCTGCCCGTCAGTGTGTCTGCCCGCAGGACGCTGTTCCAGGCCCTGGTGCGCACGCGGCAGCCCCACTGCGCCATCGCCACCATGCGCTCCCGGGGCAGGGACGAGCACATCACCCTGCAGGTGAGGCCACCCCACACACACAGCGACACCAGGGCCAGGGACACCTCAGAGAAATGGAAACAGACCAAAAACCTTCTGCTGAGCACTGACACTGTGGAATTTGCTTTATGGGTAGATGCATCTGATCCTTTACTTGAGATATTGATCGCTCAGCGGTGGGATCCCCTTGGATTTCGATGCCAGCTGTAGAGAAATGCAGGCTCTACACAGAATAGGATGACTAGGGTGTGTACCTGGTGTCCTTTCGAACCATGTGGCCAATTCTGCATAGTTCAGACTCTGCCAAGCAAGGGGCCTGTGGCAGTTCTAATGATGTCAGGCCCTCAAAGTGACAGCCTTCTCATTTTATACACACCTCTGAACAAGTCACCTCTTCAGCCAAGTGGGTTTGAGCTGTCACTGTAGCTGTGATACACCAGACTCTCAACTATTTGAAGAACCCCATAGATTTGTACAACAGAGACCAGGGTAAAATTACTCCTAAGGTGACTTAGATACTACTGTGAATATATTGCTGCCACATTTAGGTTGCCTAGTTTAGTAGCACCTAAAGTATTTTTATATTACACCTAAATGTGCAGTATAAACGTACCTTAAATTTAAACAAATGCTTTAAGATTGAAGTTACAGATCAATATAAAATGCCAGGCAATGACACTTCTTTCTTGCTATTCTTTAATTGTCCACAAGATTGTTCAGGGCCTCTTAGTGGTCTCATACAATCTGGGTGATGGAAACTATTCTGTAAGCCTTCCCTCCTACCACATTGATAATGGTGAATGGCATCACATCACACTGGAGAGAAATGAAAATGAATTTACTCTTCGCCTTTATGAAGGAGGTGGGAAGAGAGAGATTACAAAAGCAGCAGGAATCTACAAAGAGATTGTCATTGACCCCAGCAGCCTGGTCCTTGGGAACACCTACCCTTTCAATCAAAACAACAGTTTTCAAGGTAGGAATTCTCGATCTCACTGTTCATAATATGGACCTTTAAAAATAAAGGCATATTACAGGAAACTTTCTTGTTCATGTAGAGCCCAAAGTACACAGATTTCCTGCATGACACTTTGCAACAGGGACAGATAAGCTGTTCTGATCAGGAGAAGGTACAGCAGGAATACACTTGGCTACTGGACCTGGAACAATGATGGTCACCTCTTGCCTTGGTTGCAGAGGTTGTACCTGGAGATCCAGAAGCTTCTCCCAGCTGGACTGTGCATGGCTCCCTGCCTTGGATAGACAGATTGTCCAATTTGTTTGGCAGCTCTCTTTCCTTCTCAAGCACATCTGTTCCTATGCTAAAAGGAATTTTTCCATTTTATATGTACATTGCATAGCACCCACCAAACCCTGGTTTAATACCTCAGTATTACTGGATTTTACACTCAGTCAAAGCATTAACTAAAATTAGAAATGGTTTATTGAATTAGAGCTAAAAATCTGAATTTTTAGCAACTCAGTGGATAAGGTCACAGCATCTGTTAAAAGTAAATCAATTTCCAGCCTGGAAATTGAGTAGTTCCACAAAGGAGAAATATAAAGAACTGGAAGTTTGGGATATCCATGGCAGCTCTTTACTCTGAGCTCAGCTGGAAATTTGGCCTTTGCCTAAACTGACAGTGTAAGTAAAGCAAATCAGCAGAGCTTGAATTGCCAAGGAGCACACATCACTGCTGGTTAAACCTGCCTGGTGTCTATAGATCACCTCTCTCCCATGTCCTTAACCAGGTCCTAGCAAATCCATTCAAAGGAAGCTGGTCATCTTTTCACCATGCTAAAGTACTTCAGTGAGAAATACAAAAGTGCTTGGAGAGAAATTAAGTAGAGTAATAATTTACAACATAAGTTAAGCACAAATTATTTAGAAAAAGATTGTTTTATATTGCTTTATAGAAGTATTCCAATAAATATTATGTTTATGGTGGGAATTAGGGAGCACATTTTGAATTTTTTATTTATGGGAGTAATAGTGTTTGTTTTTAAGTATATAAAGAAGTTAAATGGTTGCATGAAGATCATTTTAATTAGGACTATTAATGTTGCTGCTAAGTAGCTGAAACTTTAAGGACTTCAAAGTCATAAAATGTACTTAATTAATCAAAGTATATGCTTTCATGCTGAGGCATCTCGTGCATGCAAAGTTAATGTCACACATCTTCAGTACAAATTTTCTATCCCTGATTGAAGACTGTCTCACCAGTATTTGTGGTTTGCTCTTCATACTATAGAGGTAAGCCATAAGCTACAATTTAAAATAACCCAAACACAGTTTTTACTGGCACATTGAAGAATAGAACAGGTTATCCATGTGTAACAGTTTCTCCACAATATCTGGACTTTTCTATGGAAATCACAGTGGAGGGATGCATATTCCACTGACTACCAGAGGCCCTGTCATGGTTTAACCCCAGCCAGCCCCTCAAAGCCTCTCACTCACTCCCTGACAGCAGGAT
>VZSR01000393.1:15245486-15290466 GCA_013398615.1 Brachypodius melanocephalos | reverse complement strand
CACAGAGCCAAAGCACAGCCCCACACCAGCCCCTGGAAAGGGCATTGAGCCAAAACCAATACAGGTCTGCAGCAGCACTTCATTCTTGTGGAAAAACACTGGGAAATCTTGATCTAAAACTTGAGCAAATTCAGTCTGAAAATGAAGGACAATGCTGTGAAAGTTTAAGTGAATTCAGTGCTGCATTTAACCTTTGATAGCCTGTGTCCTTTGTTAAGCACAAACTGCCAAATCTTACAGCTGCTTGAAATGATTCTTACTGAATGGTTTTTAAAACTCTCTTTGTACCTTGCTGTAGGATGCATGAAGGATGTCAGATTTAACAACTACAGAATCCCTCTGGACACTCATGGCAAGGAGCTGGTGTCAGTATTGAGTGCCCAAGGCATCAAAGAAGGCTGTTCTTCGGAGGCCTGTCGGAATAACCCTTGCAACCAGGAATTTATTTGTATTGATTTGTGGATGATGCATGAATGCAGGTAATCGGTGGAAATAGAAGCACAAAACCCTTCAGAACGAGGTGGGAAAGGGTGGATGTTGAAGTGTGCAGCTTGGAAGCTGGCACTGGCGATCTCGTCAAATCTCTGGAACCACAGTGAGGCACACAAAGCTGGACGCCTGCACAGGGAGCAGGTTACTGTGACCTTAGAGACCACCACAGCTGATGTAAATCAGCCTGGCTCCAGGAATTCTGGAGCAAGTTCAGCTGCCTCTCTAGTGGAAAACATTTAAAGAGCAGCAGCAAATCCAGAATGCTTGTAAACTTTGGAACCAGGACAGGAGTGTGAGCTGGAGTGACACAGTTCCCTGGTTGTGCTGTGAAGCTTGTACTGTGCAGTGTCAATGATTTCTCTTGTGAGGGTCTGATTTCTTACACTGCCTCAGGCTGTCACTTCTGTTCCCTCCCAGGCTCCTCCAGCTTCTTTAAGAACACCACACTATTGAGCTCAGATTCTTGTATTTGTGGCTAGGGTCAGGACAACACCAATTCCTGTTGGTTGTGGTGCAAAATGAGCACTTTAAGACTTACACACACTTTAATATTTGCACACACTGCCACTGTCCACACAAATGGAGTTCTCTAACTCTGGAAACTGAAAGAACATAGATAGCACAGCTTGTCCTGCCTAGCCAAAACTGCAAATGCCAACCCAGCTGATTCTCACAAGGATAATCTTGTAGAAGGCAGTGGAGTTCTGAAAGCCCTAGACATAAGGGTCTGGAGTTGTGGAGCTCATGCTTGGCTGCCTCAGGAAAGGCTACCACCTGTCATGATTTCACATAACTTATTCCTAGTAGCTGCTTTGGAAACTGTGCAAAAAGTGTCACCAAAGTGTGTTTTAAATTCTTCAGTGCTGCCTGCTGTGGCTGTTTTCTCCCAGTCTAACAGTCCCGTTCTGCCCTGGTGTGTGCAGCTGCCCTGCAGGACACATGATCCTGGAGAACGCCTCGGGCCGGCAGTGCGTGTACACAGCGTGCGCCGAGCGACCCTGCAACTACGGCACCTGCGTGGCCCTGTCCCCCAGTGCCTTCCAGTGCCACTGCCCCGACGGCTACGCCGGGCGCCACTGCGAGATCACCCTGGCCATCTTCCACAAGGACACGGGCCTCAGCTTCACCTCCCTCTTCGCCATCTGCGTCTGCTTCCTGGCACTCCTAGGTAGCTACGGCAACTACGTCTTGTATTACCTGTGGTGAGCGCATGTGCCCGCCTGTCCTGAGCAACCATCGCCTCATCTCCTGCCTGACTCCTGAGGGAGGCTCCACTCTGCCTTCGTTCCTTTGCCGTGGTCTCATCACTGATTTCTCATCCCTCTGTGCATCCATCGCTAAGTGAATTGACCTTTGTGAGCCATGGAGGTCTCTGCAGTTTTGTTTTCTTCACATTTTCAGGTCATTGCTGAGGAACTGTTCAGATGTGTAATTGGAAGCAAATGCCATTGAACAGCAAGAGTGGAAATTGCTACCAGATAAGCATTGTTTAAAATACTGCTGAGCATGAAAGAGATTTTTCAGTCTAGGAGAAATCTGTCTGATAGGAATACAGTGGCCAGGCAGGAGCAGATTTTGAATCTTGCCAGTTGTGTCCCAGCTCCTAAACAGCTGATTTTGTCTTCCTCAGCCATTTTTAGGTTTAGGCATTGGATTTCAAAGAGGAGAATCGGAAGGCTCTTACTAGTGAGGAAGGATCATATCTTGGAGTCTTGTTTATTCAAATGTCATGGAAGTTTGCCTGAGTAAAGACACAGGAATTTTTCTCCTGGCTGTTAAATGTTAATGCAGTTTCATTCAGAAGTTGTAGTAAGAGTATGGAAATACCATAATTTTCCCCAGCTCTTTTAGATACTATGTTTGCCATGCAAATATGAGCAAAAAATTTGCAGGAAGCTAAGTGGTATGACAGCTCTTGGAATCTCGGATAGCTGACGTTGATAATAGATCTTATGTTAGAGAGTGCAGGGCATGATCTCTGTGTACCCCAGTTTCAGTTCCAAGGTCATTTACATGCTGCTCCACAGAACTGCTGCCATGAAGATTGCTGTAAAATACTCTAGTTTCTTTAGTTCACTGCATTAGTAATTTATGGTATTCAATGCTTTGAGGTCTTACTCTGAGCTTTTATTGGTTTTTCTAAAGTTGGTAGCACAGTGATACACAAGTTTCTATTTACAGACTGTTCAGTATCTGACGTTGAAGCTTGTCAGTTGTGTAAATGCACTTCAGCATTTAAGAAAAATGTTTAAATTAATGATGCGAAGGCAAAGGTTGCCTGATTCTTGTTTTCTAGTAAAACATCTAAAAGTAATTTCCTCTTTTGTCTTGTGTCTTCTTGTGTTTCATTTGTATGTAATTGTGTCTGTTACTGTCAACATGTTAATACTTCTTTTGTCCCCCTCTGTAATACGTTTTCTCTGACAAAGTTCAGCTCCACACAGGACAGAGACAGGTCAGAGCCACCACTTGGTCTTTAACCAACTTCGAGCTGGGCTTTAAAGAATGTTGCAGAATGCTCTTTAAAGGCTTTTCTTCTTCCGTGATTGATGTTCACCACAGTACACTGTGGACAGTACAAACCCCAGACCTTTTCTGAGATGCCCAGAGTGCAGCTGTGCTGGCCCTGCTGTGCCCTGGGGTTGGCTGGTGCCTGCATCACCTGTGCTCTGCTCCTGTGTCCCCACAGCTCTGCTCAGCGCCGCCTTCCTCTGGGCTCACTGGAAGATGCGCAAGGGTCTGCACGGAGGTGCCTACCACGGATCTGCTCATCCTGAGGACCTGGAGGACATCAGGGAAAACATCCTCAACTACAATGAAGAAGGGGGTGGGGAGCAAGATGAAGTAAGGATCACTGTTCTGCTACAATTAAGAGGGGACTGGTGCCTCACCATGCTAAGGAAAATTCATTTTGTGCTTTGTCCTCAGACTTCCTTCTGCTGATTCAGCCCTGCAGTTGGCAGATGAATTATTTGGAAGGGTCTGTACATGAGGGTGCATGTTTCCTAAGCAGAGATAAGTGCCTATCCATTTTTAATTTGTCTTAGAGCCAGTGATCCTGAGTGCATGTTGAAAGGAGCCTGCAGGGCGAGTTTAGCAGTAGGGAACTAATAGCTGCTGGGTTTGGTTTTGGGGCTCAGGAGACACTGAGGTTCTCAGGGTTCATTTCTGCTGGAGCTCTGAGGGCTTGGAAGAGCCTGGTGTGACTGTTCCTCATAGCCAGGCTTTTCCAGAGACTGCTCCAAACTGCAGGTGTTCACACATCCCTTGTTGGGAAGGGGAGGTGCTGAATTTGCTCCTCTGAGGCCCTGGGGTGTGTGGTGGGTGTGAAAGAACCTCTCTGCATTTTTGTGTTTTGGAGATAAATACACCAGTGAACACAAGCTGTTTATACTTAAAGTAGAGCAGATCATACCCAAAGCAGGTATTAATTTACATTCCTGCTGGCTGTTCTAAGGTTTTCACGTGTCAGTGAAAGGCAGAGCTTTGAAGGGAAACTGTGGATATTATAAACAAGTATTCTTAATAAATTATTTACTGACCTGTAGATCCTTTCTATGTTTATAAGAGGTAAGAAACTTCATTGCCAACTGTTTATTTCATGGATTGAAGGGGTGGTGTGACTCTGCAGAGGTAATAATAGTCAGGGTGGAAGTGTGATGGGCCAAAAAAAGCCAGTGATTTAAAAATATTCTTACTTGTAGAGTATCCTTATTTTCTTGGTGAATTAGTGAGAATGTAATAAACACAGACATTTCCCATGTGATAACAGAGACAGCTATAAATCCTGTTTTCCTTAATCAGATTAACTTCCTCTGCAATGTTTTGCAATTTTACACCCAGAAGGTCTCTTTGAGGAGATCTACAGTTACTGTATGACATGTTTAATTACTTTTGGAGAGTTCTTAAAATACACTCCTTATTTTAAGAAGTGGAATCAAATTAGTTACTTGATGATCTCCATCTGAAGCTATTACTCTGCCTGAAGAAACAATGCTTGGAGTGAAGCCTCTCTGGGTTCTGTGTACTCTTCCTAAATTACTCAGATTGCTAGCATTGCAGCTGAAACTTTTTAAGCTAAAACCTAGTTGTTTGTCTAGATTTAAAAAACCCAAACAAACAAACCAGCCCCCAAAATACGTAAAATTACATCACCTTAATTGTGTCCTAATGTTACCACAACAAAAGGATCATGAGGCTGCTTGGATAAGAGAGTTTGATTTTTGTAATGTTTGTGGATGATAGGGCAGTGGAGACAAGAGGTTATCATATGAAGGAGTTTCTGCATCTGAAATAAACAAAATTTTCCCCCAGAGAAATCAGGAGCTCATAAAAATTGCGGGAGGTCAGTGCATTGTTGACTACACACTGAACTCAACTGGCCACCAAATGTTAAAAGCCAGCTCTGGACTTTAGAAGGCAGGGCTTGAGTTGGATTTGTGGATGGCCAGCCAAGAAGGGTTTATTATCAGAAGAAATGTGTCATTTTAATGAACAATTAGTAGCAGTGAAGGATGCTTTTAATATCACCCAGTTCAGTAAAAGGATGATGCTCAAGTCTGTATTGCAACAAGCTCCCATTTAACGTGTGTCTGATGAAAGGTTGCTCCATGCCATGGATTCTCTTGGTGTCCATGCTCAGAGTGAGGCTGGGCTGGGGCTTGCACTAATTTAGGACGTACCTGAGGCAGGGATCTGGGCTGCAGGTCTCAGTGGTCATCACCAACACTCCTCAGTCTCTGGAGTAAGAATGGGAAGAAGCAGCTCCTGTCCCAAACCCCCATCCTGTTACTTAGGCAGTTTCTTGATTGCAGGTGGGAGAATTCAAGTTGTTCTCTGCCTCCAGGGGAAATTCAGCAAAGCTCACTGAGCTTACTTTGGTTAATCTCTTACAGCATGGTTATGCACAATGCCACATGTTGGGGAACTAAAGGAATCTTTTGGGAAGTGCCGATTCTACACCTCTGTCACTGATGGCTCCTGTTTCCACAAACAGTATTAGCAATACAAAGAATTATTTCTTTGTTCTAATGAACTCTGTCTCCCACCACCTGTCAACATTCTTCTTTGCCCTGTAAATCGGTCCAGGGACACAACCTTTGGGTTGTACAGAGGTGAAGGATGTTGGGGACAGGACATCTTCATTGCAGATGGCACAAAGATTCTGATCAGTGTTTAATTGTTGCATTGGCAGCTTTGTGCCAGAGGTTGTGGCACAGTTCCCAGACAGCCTTTACTGTGGCTGAGCTGGGAGGGAATTAGTGACTTTTTGGGAGTAGGTAGCTTTATTTGGCTTTTACAAATGTGCCACTGCCATGTAACATAATCAGGCATTATTCCAGAAACTGGTAAAATTTTATCAGAAATCACAATAGATTTTTGAACTACTACTGCAGAAATATTTCTTTAACATGCTGTTTGTGAATACCCTTTCTCACCTCTTCTGTTACACTTGTGGTATCAGTGTGCAGCGATGATAAGACACTCAGATCTGAGTTTCAAAACGATTGGGGTATTTCTGTCAGGTTTATTTAGCTTTTGGTATGAAATCAGACTCGATTCTGACTGTGACCGCAGCAGTTCAGAGTGCACAGTTGTTCCTCACAGGCTTTCTCAGGTGCATTGCAGAGTTGGCAGAACACCCAACCCTTCAGGTGCTCACAGCGGACCGACTGACTCGGGATCACTCCTTCTTTATTGCCACCAGAACATGAACTTTTGGGACCCACAGAGTATTAATTCCATGTGCCCGATTTCTCCCTGCAGGACGCCTACAACATGGCAGAGCTGCAGGTGTCCATCCAAGGCAGCCCGGCCTACTCCCTGCACAGGAGGAAGGAGCCCGCGGCCCGGCAGAGCTCCCTGAGGGCGGCGGCGGGCGCGGAGCTGGGCCGGGCGCTGCCCGCGCTGCTGAGGGAGGCCGAGCGCCGCGGCCCGGCCCCGCCGCAGGACTCGCTGCGGGTCTTCTGCACCGAGGGCGCGGGCTCCAGCGCCGGCAGCCTCAGCTCCCTCAGCTCCCTCAGCTCCGCGGGGATGGGCGGCGGCAGCGCCTGCGAGGACATCCGCGAGTGGGGACCCAAGTTCGAGAGACTGCGGGAGCTGTACTCGCACAGAGAGGCGGGAGACCTGTAGCTCCCCAAGGCTGCTCTTCTCAGTTCTGGAAGCAGAGGTGAAGCAGAGTTTTTTATACCCCTGCTATTACCCCACCCGGCCTTTTTTTCCTTGTTACAACGGGGATTCAGATTCCCACTAAGGAGGCACACTTGGTAGCAAGCTGAAAAGATGAGTGGGAGCTAATCTTTGGATATATACTCACTGGGAAGAACAAAGAGACAATCTGGGGTACGCAGTCATTCACATACTGTGGTTAAGAAGTGCGGGTATTTTTAATCACTGAATTAATGCAAGACTCTTGAGGGATCCAGTGCACACGGCCTGAGGTGTGCTGGAGAAGAGGGAAGCATGCTGGGTGTGCTGTTTCTGGTGCTTTAAAAGTTACTTGAAGAAAAAACCACCTTGTCTTTTTCTGATGTAAATGAAGTCCGTGGTGTATTATATCCCTGTTGTTTCCCACAGTGGCCCAGCCCTGCTCACCGATCACAGTGCAGGTGCCAGTCCAGGGTAGAGGTAAAGGAAAAGCAGAAGAATGAACTGAACTTCACTTGCAGTGTGATGAAATCCCTTTATGCTGCCATACAAGGGCAGAAACTGGGTTTGGCCATAACACTTGGACGC
Organism: Brachypodius melanocephalos; assembly: GCA_013398615.1. Lineage (NCBI taxonomy): Eukaryota > Metazoa > Chordata > Aves > Passeriformes > Pycnonotidae > Brachypodius > Brachypodius melanocephalos. The sequence goes on along the minus strand of VZSR01000393.1, from coordinate 15,283,239 downwards.
AGCTGCTTACAACGAGGTAATTTTCCTAAGGAAAAGGCCAGGTGCTCTGGCTACCTGCCTCAAAGGGGGCTGGTCAGGAGCTTCAGTAGCAAACACCACAGTTCACCACAATCTCTCATTCCTAATGAGCTGCTAAAATGAGCCTAAACCAGCCTGAACTGTGCCATTTGCATCTACAACTCTGTTGCTGTCGAATTTTGTTAAATCTCCTTTGATAGAAGCTTTGCAGGACAAACCTGGGGACAGAGAAACACTGGGAAAAACTACCAGCAGTAGCAGGGGGTGGAGTATTATGCTCTAAATACATCAGTCCCTTTTCTGAACCATTTAATGTCCAGCTACTATGCTGGATTTTTCTTGACAGTATTTGGAAGAGAAAAGGTGCCACTAAATTAATTTTGATTTTTTAAACTGAGACCACTTATACAGATAAATGGAATACAGTGCAGCAAACCCAAAATTTTAAGCTGTGCTGTTTCTTCTGTGTATCATATATAAATTATATCTATTATAATATGTAAACAATATGTAATATGTACATTATATATTATGAATAATATGAGTATCTCCTAGTTTCTAATAATTTGTTTCACTAAAACAAAGTATGAAACAATGTATTGTAACAGACATTAAAACTGCTTTGCTCACAGTAGCTTGTTTGGGGAGGTCTGGCTTTTATTTTTATACATCTATTAAAATAGATGTGAATGCTGTTTGCAGGCCAGCTCAGTTTGCACATCTCCCAAATGAAAAATGTTCACACAGTACCTTGTTCTCATGTGCATTTGTGCCACCCTCTGGAAAATCCTGAGTGCACCATTAAGCACTGGTACACACTGCAGGTGGTGGGCATTGTCCTCTGGAAAACGTAAATCCCGTTTTTACTTGCACCCAATGGCTTTGGTTCACAGACAGTACAGAGTCTGTGGTTTTGTAATTTTACTGACACATCTATTTGCCTGGGAAGAAACCCTGGCTGAAACATCTTGCAGTGTTCACCAGTCCAGGGAGCCAGCCTCTTGTATTCCATGATCTCAGCAGTCACAAACAGGATATTGGAAAATGAACTAAATATATAATGTGCACAAAAATCTATTCCTTCCTGAAACAGCAGTAATTTTGTCTACAAACCTAGTGTTCTTCCCATAGCTATGGACATGCTGTTGCTTTGGCTAGTTTTAATTTAATTTAGTCTGTAAGCTCCTTGGGGCCAACACATGTCTTTATTTGCCTGTGAAGTGTCCTGTCTATCTCAGGCACCATATAAATAATAAACCAGCCTTCTATCCCGGGTGTCTCTGCGTTGTTTGTGTTTAGGGATGACTGAAGGGTGGACTCTGTTGAATTATTTCTCTGTTTTGATCAGAGGCTTCCACAGATGTGAGTCAGGGTGCTGTGCTGCCTGAAAAACTTTTGCTGGTGGGCTCAGGATCCAGCTACCCACCCAAACACTTTGGGGTTTCCCCAGGGGAACAAGGCCTTGTTAAAGCTCTTCCTCCACCCCTGAGGAACTGAAGTGTCCCTGGGTGAGAGTGACAAGCACAAGTGGTGCCCAGGACCCCTGTGGGTGACAAACATGGGTCACAGGGAGCACCCACAGAGCTGCTGACGTTCAGATATCTCAGTGCTGTTCCAAATGTTGCTGCCCTGCCCCTGCTTCCTTCCCCGTTACAGCTGCGGCCCTGCTTTGTAACCAAAGATGAAAGCAGAGCCTGGGAGCTGCCTCTGCACTCACAGTGAGCCCCACCTTGTGCAGAGCATCCAGAATACAACCAAAGGGCAGAAACATCTCCAAACTGCTCTAGGAGCTGGTGTCGATACAATCTCAGTAATAGGACACACTCATTTGCAGCTGTCATGCCCTATTAAAGCCTACTCTTCCTCTTTCCAGAGATTACTAATTAGTTCACTTAATTTATCTGTTTTAATTTGCATGCTGCTCTTTAATTACTGTGGAGTTGCTGAAATCATATCCTCCCTTGTTCTGCATTCACACAGACACACAGAAATATTTCAGTGCCTCTACAGAAAGGCTTATCCCAGCACTGCCATGGCTCCCAGGGAGAACAGCTGGCTTTCCACAGAAAGCTGTGCCATGGGGCAGGGGGGAAGGAAAAATATTGAATAAAAAAACCCATTGGGTCCCTAGGTAGTGGGATTTTCAGTAATCTAGTACTTTTATTAATCTTCTTCCACGTTCTTTACAGACTTTAAACATATAGTAAGAACATTTTATTCAGCATAAAATGTTTGTAAAGGTCTGGAATTTAAATAATCGTGTGGATATTAGTATTTAATCTGGCTGCCTGTCAACTACATTAATCTTTGTGGTCTTCCCCTTTTAAAATAACATTCCAAGTACATAACATGGAGCCAAGCTATAGGAAAGCTGATTGTCCTTAGGTCTGGCCCACTGACCAGCAGGTTTAGGAGGGAAAACAGGGCTGTAAAGAAGCAGGATTAGGTGGGCAGAAGAAAGTTTTTTCTTAATTACAAGAATGCTAAAACCCATGTCCATCTCCCGGGGATTTAAAGGAGGAGGTTCCCTGGAGCCCAGAATCTCTGCTATGTAAATACCACGTGGCTGACATCCCATCAATTACATTAATCCCTAATTAATGCTGCTGACAAACTCCCCCCAGCCCCCTTTAGAGCAGTCCTACGCATGGGCAGTTTTATCTCCAGCTCTGCACATCCAGCAGCTCCTGCCACAAGAGTCACATCAGGACATCCTACTGCACATACAGCCCTTGAAATGAGCTTCTTCACTCCCAAAGAATACATGTTTCTGCTCATTAAAAATACTAAACTTGAGCTACAATGTGGAAACAAGCAAGTCTCTGTTGGTCAAAGCATTTAATATATAATTTCATATATATATATATATATATATATAAAATACACTTAATAAATAATATTTATTTAAATGGATATACTGCCTCAGTTTACTGGCCTTACTGGAGCTGACAGGGTGATGACTGGTAAAAATCATGGCTCGTACCTTGAGCTTCTAACAAGGGAAGCCCAGCGTGCTGTTAAAACACAAGAAGTCAAAAGTGATTCCAAAAGTGATTCCAAAAGACAATATAATGAGCTTGCAAAGCCAAAACTTCCTCATGAAAAATATTTTGCTTTCTTCCGTATGGACTGAAACAAAGCTGATTCCCTAACCAGGTCCTTCTCAACCCATCCCAACATAAAACCAAGCAAAAAAAGTAACTTTCAAATTACACAATTTATTTAGTATACAATAGTCATTACATCTCTTTACAACAACATATTATAAAATAACTATGTTAGATCCCACCAGCAGAACACTGAAACGAGAAATGAAAATACACTTACGGATCTCAAAGGCTTTTCTCTCCTAAAAAAATCCTGGCTCCTTGATAGCATTTTATCTCTGCAATCTAAAACAAAGTGATTTATACCAGAATCCCACTGATGCCATGTGGCACACAGGAGGAGCCCTGTCCCTGCCATTCCCGGTGAGAGTTGGTCCCTCAGCAATGCGGGGGTCAGCCCCTCTCCCCCAGCCCCTCCCAGGCCTCGTCTCAAACAGGGGCAGGGAGCAGCTGCTCCTCTGAGCTGGGAACTGCTTGGGGCCCTCGGCACTGGCATTTACTGTTTGAAATGCTTCTGAACATTGAACGCTGCCCTGCAGGCCCTGGAATATCCCTTAGTGTTAAACCTTTCTGATAATCTCCCATATTGCGTCTTTCTGTTTAAAAAACCCCAAACAAACCAGTTTGCACTTGGTAGTTTCTATGAAAAGGTTAAATTTCTCCATTGCAATATCAGAGACTGCATTTTTGAAGTAAGTCTGTTTAAAAATAGTTAACTGTTCCAGTCAGGATTTCTTAGTCTCTTCTAGCTGTAACCTCCAAGTAATTTCTCTAGACATCAGGCTATCAGTGGGTCTGGGAATCCCTCCTCTCTATCAAAGAGAAGTTACTGCACCTTTCCAGAAAGATCCAATTGCATTCTACAACAAGCCATACAGCCCAGACATCTTTTACCTTTTGTGGGCTTGTTTTCAATTACTGAAGGCACTCACTGAGGGATCCACTGACCCAGGCTTACATCAAGAACCACCATGCATCATTACAGGCCTAATTAAAGTTTTAATACTGATTAAAATGTTTTATTATTGTATTATGTTAAACTGCAGTGGTCTCCAACCTCATTAAAGGATACAGGCTAGGAATTACTCAGGAGTTTCAGCTACTCAGTGTAACAACCCAGCTCCTGTCAGTGCATGATTTACCACAGCCTGCCTACAGCACAGCCTTCTGTGCCAGAGAGAAAGGCAGAGGGATGTTGAACATTGTTTAATGAGTATTTACTGAATATAAAATTGTTTGAGCATGTGACAGAACCATCTCCATCCCTTTGGTAATTTACCTTGGTACAACTGAAAGGGAAAACACTTAAATCATTTGGAATTGGAACCCAGCTCAGTTGTGACAGCTAATCTCATTACACATCTTGATTAAATTAAATGTGGAGTTTACTATCTGCAGCACTTTAAGCTTCCCATCATTAGAAATTAATTGCAGTGGTAATTACTATAACTGAGTTATTTGCATAGGCCACAAACACTCTTATAGGTGTTCAAATGTTAACTCAACCTGGGCCTAGAGGCACTTGATCATTGCAATTCTGTTTTTCTTAAGAAACACATGAGCCTAGTGGATGTCTAATTCAAGATGGAGAGTACTGTGAGGCTTCCAAATTTGATTTCTGATTTCAGTTTAAAACCAAAGCAGTGATAAAAACATAGCAAAAGCCATGTGGTACCTTCATAACATTTAGAAATCCAATACAAATCACAAAATTCAAGCAGGTAAAAAGACAAAGGGTACAAACAAATCACAAAATTCTCAGCACTGAGGTCTGGCTTCACTTAATCTTCCATGTCATTTTAAAATACCTGTAAGTCTCTGTTTTAGGCTGAAGAACAAAGACACAATGATTTTGTGCTAAAATATAGAGCTTTGTATCTGAAATAATACAAACCAAAGCTCCACTGTCTGAATGTATTTGAAATACTGGTTCCCTGCTGATTTATAGATGAGTTTTTCCTTTGTCCAATTTTGCTATCTTAGTGGGATTCAAACAAGGGGGAAAAAGATCCCCTCTAGTTCAGAAAGTATATACAGAAGAGTGTTGTGAGAATCCAAACTGAGAAATTTGGATTTTTGTTTGTTCTGAGCATTTTACAAGGATACAAACATGCAACATGTATCAAGCATGCTCCAGCCTTTTTTCTCACTAGAAATACGTAACACTCCATCATTAAACACTTAATGTTATAAACCAGTTTGTTTCTGATCACTAAAAATGCTGGACCAAAGATTAAAGTTTTTTTTTCTTCAAAATTATTTGCTTAATCTGCACTCACTGATTCTGCAATCACACTCACAAGACTGGAATCTCATATCCGCATACATTCCCAAAGAATTGAAAAAAGAGGCACTGAAAGAGCACAAGGAGCTGTCAAAAAGGATCAGACTGTAAGACAAAACTTCATTTTGTGACCGTTTTTAGGATTCACAAAGGCAATGCTTACTCAGGGCAGGAGCAGCATGGGCTGCTTTCACTGAATTTCTACCATTTGAGAGGAAAATCTGAACTGCTGAACAGTTTCACAGGCTGGCACTTGGCAGTGCTCTCACAGGCTGGTGCCTTTGCCTTCCAATCAGTTGAAACTGGGAAACAATTACAACCTAAGTATTCTGAGGGTCAGAATTTATCATCAAAATGGTCCCTGCTAGCATTTATTTATGAATTTATCAAAAATTTGGCAACATCAATTACGTTATCAAAATTAAACTGTCTAAGAAAGAAGAATCACAGTAATTAAACAAGAAACCATCGGTGTAAATGTCTTAAAACATAACCTGTTTGTAAACTTCATCTGCATTTCCTAATGTGGGCCCTAGCAGTGAAATACTGAACCTGAAGTCACGGTTGGAAATGTTATTTATGCTTGGCAAGTTTGTAAACATGGAATGTTTTGTTTTGAAACACTCTGGTGAAGTGCATGGTGTAAGAAGGAAGGTTTTTTTTAATTTCCTCACAGAAACGAGGATACACCGAAGGTTTCAAATCAGGTTCATTCTCTCCCAAGCCATCCATGATCTGCAATGAAATGGAACAGATGTGTGAGATTCCTTTAGCCAATACACAGTTACAGGCAATAACAAGTTCATAACAACCTCCACAATACATTCACTGGGTCAGGTTTGTTCACAGTATGAAACAAGTGGGAGGAACAAAACCAGTAAGAGTCAAGAGTGTTGTCTCTCAATGGATAAAGCTGCTTTGTCAGAGGTCCCTATCTCCCTGGGCTTGTGCAGCCTGCTCTGGCCCCACCTCAGCCCCAGAAATGCCTGAGAACTCCCCTGACACAGAGTGGTAACAGAACCACACTGCACCTGAGCAACTGAAGCTCTGAAGTGATTCACACCTGGGAGGGAACTCCACCTGTGTGCTCCTAACACGGAGCTCGTCAAGAAGTGATTACTTACCCTGCCCAGGCTGAAATTCCCCCTTTTTTATTCTCCAATACCCTTAAAAGCAAGCAGTGTTAATTTGGTCATTTTGAGAATGTCTAAAAGGCTCCAGTAGGTTTTCCTTGCCACAGTGAAAATATACTGAGCTACCTCAGATGTCAGTAACTGGGTTTCAGAGCTCAGTCAAGCACAATGTATTCTGTTCCTTGACCTTGTGTGTGACACTCACGTGGCCATTGGCGACATCCAGCAGGTCCCGCAGGCGGCAGCCCCGGCTGTGCCTCCTCTCATAGCAGATGCTGTCCTCCAGGATCACATAGTCCGTGCCAAAGGAGCGCAGGATTCCGTGCACGTCACCAGGAGAGCGCTTGGCATAGATCTGGTAAATCTGCAGAGCAAGGAAACAGCTCCAGCACACACTACACCACACCACCACTCACTACTGCTTGGTCTGCTCTGTCAGGACTCCTCTACCTTGAGCCAAACAAAGAACTGAGACACCATGTCAATCAAATATCATAGAAACATCTATAAATACTTTATCCAGTAGCCACGTGGAGATGTGTGTTCTGGTGAGGATACAACACTGCATGGTGCTGTCAGGCCTTGAGAATGTCTAAAGTCCAGAGAAGGGGAGTTAAAACAGTCTCTCCCCAGCTCCGTGTGCAGTTTTTCTCAGGGTGGTTTCTATATCCAATGCTGCCTGGTGCTCTGGCAACTGAAGGGAGTATCAGGGAATGCTCCATGTGGGTTTAACAGCCCAAAGGGGCACCAGCATCTACTGAAGCCACAGTAGCCGAAGCAGTGCCCTTGGGACTAGCTGGGTACCAGGCACAGAGCTGCTCAGACACTCACCAGCTGCCAGAAGTGACTCAGGTGATCCCAAAGCAGTGAAATCCTGGGCCAGTGCTTGACAGTAAGTTACTCCATGAGTAAAGCACGTGATGCCTTTTGCAGTGTGCCATTAGGACATCACTGTGTTCTGACTGGAGTCGGTGACATGGGCAAGGATTACTTTAAAAAATCAGAAATCTCTTACCTGCTTTGTTCTCTCTCTCAGGTTTTTATCCTCATAGTGGGGATGGTTGGTTAAGGTCCGCCCAGTGCACAGTTTGACTCCTGCCAACAGCTGCATGCTCCCAGCAAACACTGCTGTGCTTGGAGTGTTTGACCTAAACAAACGTTGATAAGTTTGAGGAAGTCTCTGCCAGGGGCATTTTTGCAATGCTTGTGACAGATCAGAAGGAAAAAAAAGACTGCAAAAGTATTTTTCTGCTTCTCCTCCATTCAGGGAGCAAACTGTCCAAGCAACTGTGTTTTCTTCAAATGCCAAGTGGATAAATTATGATAATACTCAACTGCAAATAAAAAATTTACTAAGCACTACGAGGAAATCTAATGAAAACATGATCCTGATAATTTCAAACTATTTCTGTATGTCATACATTTCTCAGGTTCATAAAGCCTCTGAATGTTTATAGGTTTCTATATTCTAATTCTTTTAATATTTATTCTTTTACTAAGAAACCTATTGTGACTTAAGTTTGTGTCTGATATATATAAGGTACTTTATATAAAATGAATTATTTAATCTGAATGGTAAAACTTTCTGCTCCTGTCCTGGCATTCACCATTCACTTGGAATGAAAACTTTGTTCCAAGAGACATTAATCTTCCTATTCCGACAACTGTGGGAGAGAAACTACAAAAAAAGACACCCCAGTTGCAAAAAGCTAGGGCAGAGGGATGCAGAAGATGCCAGAATAATGCTGTCACTTATTGTTACTGTGATCTTTGAAATTCCACATAGCAGTCCTGGTATCTCAGGATCACTTAAATACCAATAATGAAAAAATTATTTTTGCTCACCTTCTTCCCAACAAGTTTACAATCTAAGATACTTGCAAAGACAGAACAGAAGGGCAGAGCAAAAAGAAAGAGTAAAAATGTCAGGCAATGGGCACTCCCATAATCAGGCTAACTGAAAGTGGGCATAGTATGCTGAAGTGTTTTCTAGTGCTTAGTAGGCACATAACCATGGAAGGGTCTGTGAAGATTAACCAACAGAAAGCAGCACACATTAAATCAAATAAAATGAAATTAGAATGTGAATAGGTGCCTAACATCCCCATGCATGCACTGAAGTACTCCACCAACTGTGACATTTTGGGGTGCACTTCAGGGAGCCTTTGGAAACTGCAGCTACACACTCAGTCATCTTTAAGCTCCATGATCAGCTTGAAAATGTTGAGAGACAAGTATTAAATTTTACTATTGCCTTTCAAGAGATTACGCTTAGCAAATGAATTAATAATTACAAACCTTTCCTAAAAAATCTTGCACTGGTACATTAATCTCACCTAGGAAGGCCAGAGATAGTATTTTTAATGGGCCAGTTTAACTTTACTGATAGACTAGTCCTTCAGCACTTTATAAAACCAGTTTCATTTTAAAGTCTGAAAATATTTAATCTCTTAAGAAATTATTTATTACTTAAAATATTCAAAGCCACAAGTGTCCTGAAGTACATGTTCCATTAAAAGAAATTAATTCCTGTTAGAATTTAGTACTGTACAAAAGGGATGGTCCTGACAGGCTGTCAGCCAGGACTTATCCCTGGAGCTGTGGGAAAGCACAAGTCTGTAGGACTAAGCTGCCAGGGACATGGGCTGGACTTACTGGGGACTGGGGAGAGCTTAGACACCCAAATAAAAATGATGATTCTTAAAGCATCTTCAACATGCTTCTGTGTTTATTGGGCCAGGCAACTTCTAATGTGACAAGTAGGTTCCTGTGTTTGTTCAAGATTAGTTCAAATTTTAAAACCTGGCTGGCCTTACCAAGGCAACCCTGCTCTTCTGATTGCAGATTTGCATTATAATGGGCATTATATTTGAGCAGACTCAAACCTGCTTAAACCCACTCACATAGTCCCTCCCAACAAGTACCAAAGGCAAAACCACAAGAGAAAAAAGCAAACAAACAAAAAAGCCAAACCAGCCTGCAGGCTCTTTCCGTTAAAAAGAAAGCTAAAGGGTGATAGTGCCCTTTATCAATAACCTACTGGTAAAAATGCTTGTCCAAAATGTAGAATCACAGAATACACTGAGCTGGAAGGGACCTCACAGGGCTCATCCAGCCCAGCCCCTGTCCCTGCTCTGACCCCACAACAATCCCCCCTGGGCACCCCTGGCAGCACTGTCCAAAGGCTCCTGGAGCTCTGGCAGCCTCGGGACTGTGCCCATTCCCTGGGGAGCCTGGGCAGTGCCCAGGGAAGAAGTTCTTCAGGGAACAACTTTTCCCTGATCTCCAGCCTAACCCTGCTCTGGTCATAGGGAGCAGAGATTGGAGCTGCAGCCCCCAGTGAATCTCCCCTCAGCAAATGGATCATCCTGAAGATTCAGGGTTCCATTCCTGCCCTTTCCAAAAGCATTCACTCCTGCCCTGAGGGGTGAATTATAGCTGAGTTGCATTCTTTACCAGACAGAAAGAGTTTTGTCAGCACTCCCTCCTCTCTCTATCCCTTCAGACAATCCAGTGACCCTTGCTGGCTTTTCAAACAACAGCCTGAAGTGCTGTGGTCCGGGGTGGAGTTCAAAATCTGGTGCTCCTAGTAAAGGCAGATGCTTCCCTGAGATTCACAGGTTTGAAGTCCTGGGAAATGATGCTCCTTCAGACACATCACTGTCCATATTTCACTGGCCAGCTGAGATGTTCCCAGACCAGCAGGAGCTACTGGAAGACCTCTTTCCCTGTGCTGCACTGGCACTGCCAGGAGCACAAGCGCTAGATTCCAGTGCCCTGGGCAGAGAGCTGGGAGGTGACACAGAGCCCCAGGCAGTGTCTGCCCTCTCCAGTTCCCTCCCCAAGAGCTCCTGTGGCTACCACTGCTGAGTTCCGGGGACACAGGAGCACGGAGAAGCATTCCCAGGCCAGGATGGTTCTGCATTCCTGCCCATGCCCTGCCTGAGGCAGGCAGCACCTGCAGGGCTCTGTAGCCAGGGCACCTCCTGTGCTGCACCCTCTGAGTGACACTTCTCTATTACACAAAAACCAAACCATTTTTACAACTGTCTCAGCAAATGATGTATAAAATGAAAGGATAATTTGTTTTTATAGCTCTCTGCCAAGCTCCATACCACACTGCCCAACCTGCAAACAATTTATTCTCTAGGAAATGTCACTAAATAATGACAAGGACTTACAGGTCAAACTGATTTACATTATATAATTTAAATGCCATTCCAAGCAGACCTGATGGCATTTTGAACAAATAATCTCATTTATTTTTGAAGCTCTAAGCTTTCAACAAGTTAATTACAGCTGAGCTAATGGGTAAACTAAGCACTATATTACAGTGTAGGAACCTTTTCTTTACCTTACACTTAAGAATTTAGAGAATTATACAAATACTAAAGAACAACTCCTTAAAAATAAAAGGGTTTTACAGGAAGTCCTTGTACAGACTCTGAAAGGGGTAGTAATTCTTTCTCTTAAACTGCTAAAGATTTATTGTGAGCTGGTTTTAGGAAGCACCAAGGAAGAAATGGCCAACATTGCAATTACAGGTTACATCATCAGAAATAAAATTGCTGTTTTTAGTAAAAGTCCTTCAGAGTTGAACCTTGTAGCTGGCTTTCAAAGCCATAAATTCTGACAAGTCTCAGATTATTCCTCTACTAGTGCCTGAGTATGGCGTGAATCAACAAAGCAAAATTATTTGAGAAAAGGAGATTCTGAGGAATATGCCATGATAGAATTTCTTTTTCTTTCGAAGAAAATCTTTTTATTTGCAGAATGCAATATTAAAGTATCACAGATTTAGCTGCAGATGATAGACAGTAAAGCATATTCAGTCACACTGTCACGGTTCTTTTTTTTCCCTCTGGTTTGGAGAGACTGAAAATTGCAAAAATGGAAAACGACAGCCACAAAGAAAGAACAACAAGATGTGTTTTTGTGGGGTCCCAGCTTCAATTTTATGCATGCAGATTATGCTCACATAAAGGAGTGCACCTATTGGTATAAACCTACTTCTTAGGCACTCTCAAGTTCATGTCTGAATTTTACTCACATGTCTGTCCAACAAAAGCCCAAGAATTTAAGAACAACAATTAAAAAAAAAAAAAAAAGTGTAATATTGCCTTTAAAGTCTGGAACATGTGTTGATTTCAGTTTGATAACCCTTGAAAATCAGGAATGTAAGTTATAAACTTTAAAGCTTGTTTGAAATTAAAATATAGCCATTAATATGAATTAGTATAAATTAGTAAAGGAAAGAACCACCATTGAAACATGGGTGTTTCATTTGCATAACCTTAGGAGCTTTTTGGAAATTTGTGGGGTTTCCACTAAAATAACAAATTTGCCTGCTTGTCCCCACACCTGGTTCAGGTACAGCTGATATCCAACAATGCTCTACACAATCTCAGTCTCAGTTAACTTTTCCATTGTTTTCGCTGTTGCCCAAGATTTCTAAGAACTTTTTTGGTGAGTTTTGGCAACTGCTATTGAAATATTCCACCACTGTAGACAGATTTCCCCTTTAAAGGCAGAAGACATTGCTTCTTTAACACTTACCAGGAGTAAACAGAGTAGGGAAGTTCAGGCTATTGATTTGCTCATTCTACTGATATTCTTCCCCATCTCACAAATGAGCATGTTGTTCCTGCTGTCTTAGGGAGAAAGACCAAAACTAAGAATTTTAATGTACCTCCCAGCTGGGAACAGAGCTGTGAACTATCCCTGGAGCACTGGATTCTTGACTTTTTTGTTGAAAAAAAGCTAAGAAAATGAGATGGTGGGTAGGAAAAAAAGCAGAAGACTGAGATATGCAATGTCATTATGTAAAAAATTGTGCTCTGCAATTGTACAGATAAAACCAGTAGATCCTCCTGAAAATGCTATGGCAATTTTAGTGAGGGGAAGAGTAAGAAATGCATCTGCAGACACTTCACAGGGGACAGACTAATAGTTGGCCATTATTCAGACTGTATATTTGGACAAGTTAATATGCATTTAGAGCTACACGGACAGAAGGGTTTTCTTGTTGTGGAGAGATTGCAAGACAGATGAGTTATTCCTAATTCACTGCTATACATGACAAATTAGAGCTTTTCATACTGAGTTTTAATAATGAATGATTAGTTCCTGACACCAGCCTTGACAGGTCATTAACTACTGCGCAACTATCAAGTGTTAGTATGGGAAAGGTGTTCTCTTACACATCAAACTTAAGAAAATCTGTCCCACTTTGAGAAACTTACCATAAATTTTGTTGACTGGTATTTAAAGCATAGATAATTAACTCTTCTTCACAGGAATAATATTTCTAAATACAATAAATTCTAAGTAGAGAAATGCCCCTCTGTAATTGTCTGTCATGACTTGGAATGAAGAGATGACAAGCACCAGTTTAGCATTCTCAGCACTAAGAACACATGAAAAATTATTCTCATTGGAGCCAGTCAAATCCAGTTCATGGCTGGGAATAACTCCACATGCATATTTTATGTATAAATCTATATATAACTCTATATATTGCACACAGGAGACCTGAACTATCAGACATTTACCATCTTTTAATAAAACAGTAGTGCTAAATGGAACTGGCTGGTAAACATTAGTCACAAAAACATGTCAATAAGGCTGCAAAGATTTTAAATGATGGAAAAAATCATGGCTTGCTTTCAAAATAAGTCAGTGAAGGCTTCTAATATATTTTACTTCTAAATTACTCCTTCTAGTTTATGGATTAAAGAAATACAACATTATGGAGTGTAAATATGTTGCTATGGGGAGAACAGGCTGGGTGACTTGTTTCACTGAAGTTCATTGCATATGAAGGAAATACTCCAAGGAAATACTTCAAACAGTTCAATATTTAATGTTGTATATTCAGATTTACTTTCAGAATGTTTTCCTCCATAACATGAAACCAATTTTCTTTTTTTAAAATCATTGCCAGAGTTGCAAATAAATACAGGTCCCAGGAATCTCCCTGTTCAGAAACTTAGCCTGGAAGTTTTTAGTGGTTACTCTGTGTTAACAGAGAATGTACCCTTTCTGTTCACAGCCCTCTAGAGAACATCCTACCTGGCCTTTTTACTCAGCATCTTCTACATGCAGTATTCCAAACTGTTTCCACCTAAAAAATCCCTTCCTATGCTCTGTGAGAAAGCAGAAGTGATGAGGTGGGGTTGGAATGATGAACTCACACTCCTGAAAGACTCCACCTATGCTTGCTCAGCTGTGACAAGTTCAAGTTCAATTAAAAGTATTTCACTTGCGGTTCGGAACACATGTTGGGATTAATTCTAACAAACAGAAACAACTTAGATTGTTTTAAAGTCCAACAAACAGACTGCAGAGTATGAATTTTCCAGCACTACATCCAAGCTTTTTAACGTTATAGAGGACATTAGGGTGAGGGTGGAGGAAATAAAATTATTTCACTGCAGAGGTCTATTAATGTCAAGAAGTAGCTGTAATACGATGAGAGAACCTTGACACCTCCAAATTTACCTCTTTTGGCTGGGAAAACTGAGTCCTTACAGGAGCAAGGGGATCAGCTGGTTCCCTGATGCACAAGGAACACAGCAGGGATATTGAACCTGGGCATGGAGCTGCTCATACCCAACCTCCTAATAACCCACCCACCCTGACTGTCCTCATGGGTCACCAGAGTTCACTGCTGAGCTGTGACAAATAAGGAGAACACTATAACTAAGAACATTAGATCTACACAAATAGCATTTAACTGAAATAGAGAAAAAATCCTCTTACGTAATCCAGTTCATCAGCTCCACAGTGTCTGGGTCATAGAATTCTCTCAGCTCTGATAGTTCATCCATGATTCCTGGCCAGAACTAAAATGGAAACAAAAGAGAACAACTTGAAGACAGAATGAACAAAACTAGTTCTGGATGCTGAAATGCATTACTTCCTCTTGTCCAGCTGATGGGTAAATTGCAAGACACAAGTGTATCTATCTACCCTTCCCAGGAAGGAGAGGAGGTCACTGCAGGATGAACACACAGTTTCAGAGTTGGAGATCTGCAGCTCCTGTCAGATGACCAGCAGGACCAGAACTGCCCATTGTCAATGGTGACAAGAGAACGAAAGACCCCAGGAATTAACATTAAGTTTGGAAAGGAAACATAAAACTAAATTCAAAAAGGTAGGAAATCCGTATCAGAAGTAAAGATTATTAGATGTGCTGCAGATGCTATTAATGGTATTTCAGAAGTTTGAATTAAAAGAGAGCCAGTGAAAGCAAAAATAGAACTGTGACTGAATGACAACAACCAATAGAGCATTGGGGGAAAGCATTTAAAAAATTATAACAAAGAGTACATAAATCAAATCTGGAGGAGTGAAAAAGGATTGAAAATGATTCTGAAAAGCTTAACCCTCTTGTCCAAAAAGCTAAGGGAACAATGATTTATTTAATGGTTTATTGTTTAAACCACTGAATATTCCAGGGCAGAAGAGAGCAATTAGGGAAGATAATGACAATGCTAATGACAGATTGCTGTGCATCAGTCTTCACTAGAGGATGTTATGCTGAAACCTATTCCAAACCTGTTTTCTTTAGATAATAAGGACTGCTGGTTTGAAAATTGAAATGCTACAGGCAAAAGTCTAAGAAAACCTCCTGATAATCTAAAAAGCCATTAATCATCCCATTTATATACTGCTCATCCAAGAGTTCAGAAGGAAGTTGAATGTGGTGCTACTGAGCCCCTTAGCAAACAGAGGCATTCCTTCACTCAGACTGTAATCAGGTGGCAGGACTGGGGACAGGAGGTGTCACTGGACCAGGGAAGATTCTCACCAGTGTAGCTGCTCACTTAAAATGCTTGTTCAAGTACTCCTGGCATCTCCCAGCTGGAGCCATGGCAACATCACAACCCTGGGGTGGCTTTGGGAAGCACAGCAGTACAACAGATGTATTTCTGCTCTTCAAAAGCTCTCTCAGAGATTAGCAAATGCAGTTGTTGTGAAAGGAGATTGTGGAGTCTCATAATGAACCTAAATTCCCTCTCTTCATTACTAAACTGCCCTGGATAGCTTCACATTCTGAGAGCTTGGAGTCCTTCAGGGCGGAGGCAGAAGGAATGGGCTCTGCTTTGCTTTTCAGTCAGGGCTCCCTGCCCTGTAACCTCCTGAGGAACCAGTGGCACAGCTCCCTGCTCAGTGCTGGGGCTAATCCATGGCATTCACTCTGTAAAGGGTTTTTAAGTCACAGTGCTGCAAGTTTTGAGTGAGTAGAAGCATTTTCCACTGGAGGAAAATTTTGGTCATGGGGCTTGCTATTACTGAATTGAAAAATTTCCAGGTAGCACTACATTTGATTAGTAGAACCAAGACAAAAGTAAGGTACCTCAGGAGTTCCAAACACAAGAGAATGACAAAAAGTAAAGCATATGAAAATATGGACCAATAACACTGATAAAACTTTGTCTTGCAAATATGTCAGATTGAGAAAAAGTCTGGTGACACCAGGAGAGGATAAAAAGAACAGATGGAGCACGTCAGGGATGTAACAGACTGCTCAGAAGAGTGATGGAAATGTGAAAAGAGGTTTCCAACTTGTAACAGTGCTTGTCTCTGGGGTCAGAGTCTTCAGGAAAAGAACCCAGTTGTCAAGTGGCTTAAATTAGCCCTGAACTGAGGCTGTTCAGTACAGCCAAATACTGCTCAGCTCATGGGTATATGCTGCAATATGTGCTGTAATAAATGTCCACATTTGGAGCCAAACATGTTTGGCCACGATGAAGATGAAAATGCAGCTGGAGAAATAACAGAAATGGAGAGTTTACTGTTAGAGAGAAATCAAGATTATTTGGCAATCTTTGGAAGTAGAATGCTCAAGCTCAGGAGCTCATCTTAAGTACCAATAATTTATTCAGAAATTACTGACATGCAAACACAAATTGATGAGCATTATTGTGAAGATAAATACAATGAAGACATATAAAGGTGAAATCTCCCTACAAAGTGTAAGGAGTGAAACATAAATAGTACTTGCTACTGCTTTATGTATGTGTTGTGTTATCTGCAGCACAACAAAAGTAGGCACGCAAATACTTCAGCATTTTCACTTTATCTGAAAGATGTTAGCACTGCAATAATGAAGAACACATGTAAACAGGAATACAGATGTCTTACAGGTCTCAAAACATCTTGCACCTAAAATCTGAAAGAAAACCAGCATTGTAGCTGCATCTCCATCTTAATAAATTATTGTTCAAGTGATGTATTTGGGGCTGTAGTAACCACATGCCTCGAAAGAGGCTTTCATTAGCTTATTCAGGATTAGGTTAATAATCCCATAAAAGTCCTATTTTGAGGAACTGCACTGAAGAATATCTGACAAATGTAACAGATAATGAAACACCAAACTGCTCTCCTACAAATTCAAGAAACCCAGCCTTGATGGCCAGTTAACTCTGTGGTGTACAGAGAAACTGCCCCTTTAGTCTGAGCAGTCAGTGACTGAACAGATAAATTCTTGTCTGGAAAAGAGCAAGGTAAGTAAGTCTCTGTTCCAAAAATCTCCTTCCACTGTCTGTTTATAAAGTTTTAGAGGGATAATGTAAAACCACATTCTCACAGAAGCAATGGGTACTTTCTGGATCTCTCTGTAGGAGCTCTCATCTGACCACTGCCAGGGCAAGAGCTTTGTGGGTCCCTTCCAGCTCAGAATATTCTGTGATTCTCTCAGGATTCTCATCAACTCTTTCAGCTTTGCAGGAAAGATCCACAGAGAGATTCACTCTCCTGGTAGCTCAAATGCAAGAACTGACTTGGGACAAAGAAGCACTGAGAGGTGATGAATTTCTTATTCCTACTGAGAAATCTGAAAAATAGTATTTTTAAGGTCAATAAAAATTATTTCCTCTATTTAGAAGGAACACAAAAATGATGCTTTTCAGGGAGACTGAGCACAACTAATGACTGCTCTAAAGCCCATGAAATCAGTGGTTTCTGTTGACTTCAGAATTGAATCTGACAGGATTTAGGAACTTTACATCTGCTCATGAAGAGTGGGAGGAAAATTATTCCTAGTGATCTGTCACATTAGACTATCAGAATGTCATGCTCTTGGTATCCCCCATGTCAGAAGAAATGGCATTGTCTCTGTCATATTCAGAGATGATGAAAATAATAAATGACTTCCATTACCATAACATCAGTGGACAAAAAAAGTCCTCCAACAGAACAGTAAGACAATTTAAGTGGAAAACAGTATTTTTTTTGCTTTTTGTTTCAGTTTTAGAGGGGGGAACACAATACTGGAGTGAACTCTATTAGGAGCTTTCATAACTGCTTCACTACTGCCTTTGGAACTGTAACAATGGAATTAGTCTTGTTTTTTTCTGAAGGGAATTATTTAACAGATATGTTTTCATCTCACACTAGTTACTGCAGAAACAACTTCTCCATCAAAGCAGACTCTGATTTTTTTGTCTTTGTGACTACAGATTAAAAGAATGGTTTGCCCATCAAATCAGTGCTCTAAATCTCACTGCCATGACAGACTGATAATCTTGTACATGTTATTGATTTAGGTATGTTTTATGCATTTACATTGAAGTGTTTGACAATAATAATACTCTGTTTCTGGAACAGACAGAACGTGACCATTTAATAATTCTGTACTTTAACACATATGAGATGAGGCCCAGCAGTAGAGATTATGATTATTTCTGCTCCTACAATAAATCGCTACACACTGTGACAATCTGCATACCATCCACAACTTAGTTAAAAACAAGAGACAACTCCCATTTCCATAAAATTATGCATTTAAATAACACTTGCTACTTACTTATACAATCAGATAAACATTTGTATCTATAAACAACTATTTTGGGTCAAATAAGCCCAACTGATCCTTCACAGACCATTTCATAGGCACAGTTATCCTCATTTTTAAAAATCAGTTACAATTCTTGTATGTGGTTGCTGACAAGACAACACCCTTCTAGGAAAAAGGAAAAATTACATGCAATTAAAAAATGCTGAAGCATCAAGGAAAAAAAATTTCTTACCTTAAATAAAATGTACAGTAATGTAATTATTGGTATAGAATACTTAATCACCTGTGTCTATGAGAAATTGAAAGAAAAATTGGTTAGTTTGATGAAACATTTAATAGATTTAATTTTTAATGCATTGATATCTGAAATATTTAACATTAAGTGGAATTTAAGAGATTGAATTTTAAGCCCATATTCTGATTTTATTTTCAAGTAAAACCCTAATTACAGACCCATCACAAAAGATGGATTTATCTTTAAATCTATATTCTACAAGGTGGAAAACACTGTAATTCAAAATAATTGACTCCAAAGTCTTCTCAGACTGCTGATGATTTCTTAATATGGAGGCTATTTCAGTGCAATTGTGGTTATTTTTCATAGCCACATCTATATTGCCATCTAGTGTATTCCAATGGAATTGTTTAATATAGAAACCACCAGAAAATCCATTTTACTTACTAGATTTATACAAATGTACAGGAGAGATACCTGCTTTGAGAGAACTACAAACAATCTCCTGAGCCTTGACTTGGCTTAGAAAGAGTCCAAAGCCCAGGGATGAAACGCTGTGAGTGCAGTGCTCACCCTCTGGGACGTGTAGAGATGGAGACACTTCAGGAGCAGTTTCCAAACCTCTGCACTGCACAGGCCAAAGGATGCAAACACACACATGTGGGATGTCCACAGGTACTTCATCCTGGAAGAACACAAGCTTCTCATCATCATCTGGAGCTCTGCAAGGCTGCTTGTCAGAGCAGTCAATGTCTAGAGAAATTCTGAACACAATTTTCTTGGACTTGAATTCAGGCCTCTGAAATAACTGAGTATAGGACTGGCATTGCATTTTGCTACATGCTCTTGAGAACATCTCTGTTCCCAAACCTCCATTCTTTATGGCAGAATTCTGGGAAATGCCTCAGTCTACAAGTAAAAACACACCAGGGAGAGAAAGAAGGTTCATGACCCTATCAGTTTGTGGTCAACATATTTTACACACTTATAAAAATATACTCCATCATCTAAACAAGCCCTTAGTAGAATCAAAAAAAAATATAAATACCTCATTGTGCTTAATGCCAGACATCCAAAAAGAATTGTGTGAACTAAGCTGTAGGCAGCATCAGGCCTCAGTGTCACTGTGTATTCTTCCATTTTTTCCTTTAACTGGACTTGATTTGAACCACTAATTGAAGAAAAAAAAAATAGTCTTATATTAAGTTCTGTACAATATTTCATATAATTATCTGCATTTTAAAAAGCACCGAATCTTTGTGAGGCCTGAAACAACAACCATTGCTGTAAGTCCACAACATCCTTGACGTAATTTAGCCTGAAGCCACCACTTGATGCAGCACCAGGTATTTCTTTTCATGTGCAGATTTCTGGAAGTGCAATGGGTTTAAATGAGCTGGATTAGAATGAGATAAAATTGTTTACAGCAAGGCAAGCTTGGTTTCTTGTTTGAAGCAGCTACTCCCACATCCAGAGGGGTTTTGATGAGAGTGAAGAATTTAACTGTGGTTTGTGGGGTTGCGTTGGTCTATCTGGATGTTATTAGAGCCATAGATTGGAAGCAGAGTTAGGGAAAATGAGCCCTGAAATGAGTGGTTATTGCTTCAGGTGTCTAGCCTTGTGAATATATGTGGAGAACCCTTCAAAAAACCAGAAGAAGCTCCTTCAGTGTGTGGGGTTTTCCCATTTCTTTCAGGGCAGAGGATAAGTCAGATAAATGCACTAAAAATTAGGGACGTGTGTGAGATTACATTTAAGGATGCAGAAAGTAAGAGCTGCAGAATCTTTATTTTTAAAATTGGCTGATGCAGTAAGTTTATAAAGAGGCTGGTTGAATAGTACCAAAATTATTTACAGATGACTGACATTTGACAATTATTATTGTAATATGCAATTGTCACAACATAGTTTAGGAATGTATTGGATAGTCTCCTTTCTCTTGCTCTCTCTCCTTTTTATCCAGTCTTTCCTAAAATCTATGATAATAACACTACTCAGGTGACTCTCCTTGAATTTTTGCTTAATCAAAAGCAAAATGATTTTTTATATGATGCCTTCCACCTTTTGCCCAGGTTGTACATGTAAAACTGGGAGCTCTATAATGAACCATTTTGTTTGAATAGCAGCTGTGTTTGATTTTCTTCTGTGCTCTGTAGACACCTCAGAATCGCACAGACTAGCTCTGGGAGCTGCCAGCAGTGATGAACAGTTCCAGCTCCTGCTCCTTCACACAGATCACAAAGTTCAGCACAGGCTATTCCATCCCAGCTCTTTTCTGGGCAGTCTGAGGAGAACATCTGGGCAATTTGTGATTTGGAGTGCTTTGCACAGGGAAAACAGGATGAACTAAAGAAACTAACATTGTTTTAGATAAAGACATCCTTCCCCTGCTTTCCCTCATCCCAAGAAACCAACCCAACATTATACATACTGCAAAATTTCAACAGCAAAGGGCTTGACTGAATCTAGGGAAGGACATTTCTTTGTTTACATTTTTTGCTTCAATAGGAAGTTACTTATTCTGCCTGATTTCTCTACCACACACCCCACTCCTCAGCAGCTGTGCAAAGCAATCCTGCATTTGCTGCTGTGTTCACCTGTCAGCTCCTCAGCCAGCTGAAGAAAACTGATAGAAATGTGAACGACCTTAAAACTGTATTTACCTGAGGTTCCGAAAGGCAACAATTACAGCTGCTACTGTCAGGAGGAAGAGAACAAACCCATAGACGTAAAAAAGTAACGTACTGGAGAGTCTTGAAAAAGTATTTAAAGGTAGTAAACCAAAGGCTTCTTCACAAAGATACAGGTTAGCATCAAAATCTCTAAAAAAAAAAAAACCAAACAACTTTGTCCATCACGTATTTCATAACTTGATGTCAAAAAGGATAGAAGTTTACTTTTTTCCCAAGAAATTATAAAGTCACAGTTGTGCAGATAATTCTTAAGGCAAGCATGACATATACATGAGGTAAAACTCTGTGATTTACTGCACACATTTGAAATAAGAACAACGTGAAGGCTTCAATCAAAGAAGTCAAACAAAAAAGCAAAACTGCAGCTAAATCATACCTTGTTGCTCCAAATCCAAATTTTGCTTTCAGGAATTTGAATATATGCTCATCTGACTCAAGATTAAGAATTTTCTACAACATGGGGAAAGAGAAAGGAAATTATATTTAAAATATGAAAAATGTTGCACAGTAAACAGCTTTTTTCATCATTTAAATATAACTGTAAAGCAACACAGGCTGATTGGGTGCTTTGCAATCAGAAGCATTCACTTTTAACTGCATTACTGAAAAGAAAATTCAGTGAAACACTTTGTAAATGCTAAACTGTATAGTTCTACAACTGATATAAAATTACAGGTGAGCTTCAAGTTAACACCTATTATTTGGTGTTAATTTATTAAGTTTTCAAATCCATATATTAAAGATTAGCAAAACAATCTTCAATTTCTAAAATGCAGTTTCTGGGGTGCAGAGAAATCTCACTGCAGTTTTTATTTAACGATATTCCTACAGATGGCTAACAAATACATAACACAATGTGTAATTTTTGATATTAAAAATTATTTGCCTACCTTAATGAATTTATTTATTAGGAGAGTCAAGCCCAAAACTAGTAGAACATGGAGGATAAGTTTCCCAAGCCTATTAAGCAAGCCACCCTTTTTTAGGTTTTTCTATAAAGAAGAAAATATTAGTATTTCAGTCCTTTTTAATGTATTTGGAACAAAAGCATCACAGGCTATTTGAAACAGCTGATGTGAATCTGGCAGCACCAAATTTGTATTAGGGCGATGTAAGCAAAAATGGATACAGAACCCAGAATAAAAATACACTTCTTGCACAAAACTGAAGGGACAATGTCATAAAAGCTTTGATCAGGCACAGTTTTGGAAGCAGCTAAGCAACCTTTCTTTAGCAGCAGCCCTATTGTACTTACAGAACTTATTCCCTAATTTCCACAATTCTGTGTGCCATTTGAGATACCTACTCATTACACCTTCCACCTAAACATGGCAAAGGGATCTTCTGCCTCTGTCAGCTGACAGGATTTTGAGCAATTTTCCAGTTCCAGGCTCCAGATCCAAATGAGCTGCTCTGCTCACAGGCAACTGGGAATAGGTGCACACAACAGGAATGGCCCTGTAAGCTCCTTTATTGTGGTCAGAGGCTGCCACCAGTGCCAGAATCAGAAAAAAGAGAACTGTAACTACACTAAAAAACCCCTAATCTTTGAAAGAAACAATGGATTTCAGGAAGCTGAACTCGACATGAGCCTAGGTGTCCTAGTTGTTACAGATTATTTTGTTGGAGGTAGATCCATAAATTCAAGCCAAGTCCTGCTGAAACAGGTGTAAAGTCCATTTATGCAATTTTTTTTCCAGGATCCAAACTGCAGCTTGCACAATCATTAATGTTAATAGCAATCATGGAATTATGATGTCTGATGTGCTTGGTTAAGCTGCAATTGGAGTAATGGAATTCATTATTTGATCAGGCAATATTTGGGTTGCTGTATGCTGTAATAATTCCTCTAATTAGCATGAGTAAGTGCAAATTATAATGAATCTAAATTACTCATTCACATACACACACACACACACATATATATATATATATATATATACACACTCTTTATTTAGTACTACAGACACATTTTGGTACCTACCTGGATTGTTCTTGCTATTAAGACAGAAACATTAAAACTTATAAGTAACGATCCAAGAATCATAGAATTGAAGAACTGTAGGACACAGACCAGCAGTAACCCAGAAATCTGAATGATATAGAGCCGTGTAACCTGTAACAATAAAGAGATTTTTATGTCTACAAAACTTTACACTCATAGCTGTCTTTCTCTGAATATGCTTTAGAATTTATTTCAACACCAATTATTTTTGCAAAGAACTTACCATCTTGCAGTAAATCATGACATTTAAAGCCATTACTGTATCCTTTTTATATTTATGTCCTGAACTACTTAAGTTAATATTATGTGGCCATTTCATACTTTAGGAAGTCTGATCCTATAATCAAGCACATAACTGCAGTGTGAGGAAAATATTTATTACTTAATATTTGGAAGGTGTTTTTATTTTCTTCAGTCCAAGAAGTGTTTCTGTAGCCTCGGTGATGTCTTTATGACTAAAGAGTTACGGCTCAGTGCAGTTCAGCAACCAAACATCCCCTGCCTTCTCAAACTTTTCAGTAAGAGTTCAGTATAATCCCTTTTGGATTATGCTAAACTATAATCAATGTTCAACTCAATGTAAACACTAAACCACAGTTGATTTTATCACACAGTGGTACCAAAAGATACATTTTACCTCCCACAAAGATCCCAGGTTCTGTCTTGTATTACAGCAGTGGTGTAAATCAGTATCAAAGAGCCCACCAAACTCCAACAGTTCTAAGTAGTGCCTTTTTCAAAATGAGTACAGACACAGTGGTGTGGTGAGTCTGTTTTGGAGTAACTCAGGATGAAGCTGGTAATTTGCTGACTTATAAGGTAGCTGACCAGTCACATTAAATGTTGACTTCAGCTTGCAGTTGCAGATATAATGAAGAGTTCAGAAACTTAAGCAGGCACCATACACATTTTCAGTTAAATTAATACAATCAGTAAAGTTCAAGTCTGCTTCAAATTTAAAATAAATTTACATTAATTACTCTTCATCCTCCTGTAACCCTTCGAAAGTTAGAACCTTTTTCAGCCAGTGCAAGCCTTCACCATGCCTAAAACGATCTTGGTAGAATGTCACAGCAATGCTAATGTCAAAGACAGTGTTTTCATCTTCTAGAGTACATTTCTGTTTTGTAAGATTGACTGTCAATGATCCCTGACCTTCTTAGTAAGACTGGTTTTATTTCTGGCTTATCCAGCTCAGCAACACAGCAGAGGCAATGCTGTTATTTCGTGGTGAATGTCAATGCAGGCAAGAAAACTGCTTCTCCCCAGCAACCTGGTGTTCTGCATCCTTCTCCTGTGTGCAGAGCTTGGCCCTGACTGCCAGATGACAGGATGCACAATGCTTGAGGCAAAATTCATACACTGCTTTGACTTCAGCTCACACTAAGATTTCCTGTGGTACTTTTTCCTTCTGGCGACTTTAAGAGGCCATGCTAAAGCTGTGGTATCAGATCAGCTGTTAGGATGGTGTTTGGAAGTGTCAAACAGTGTCTGAACAAAAGCAGACAAAAATTAAATAGACATGAGCAATGTTAAAGTGCACAAAACCCAGAAATGGTGGTGTTTTCATCATTCACTTTTACTCTTGCAGGGTATATACACTGTGATCACTTCAAAGCACAAGGCACACTGGATAATCTGTATTACTCGGGGCATCCAGGCCACTGGTTAGGAAAACATCTTCACAACTGTTGGCTTTATAAAGACAAAGAAACAAAAGTAGGTTAATTCCAAAGAGAAAGTTACCTTTGCTGTGGGAAGCATGTCCAAGCAGTCCAGTATGAATAATGCCAATGCTTGTATCAGCATCATAAACTGGTTAAATTGCCAAGTCAGGCTAAAGAGAAATGTCGCTATGAATACAGCCATGAGTGTGAGCCTCTGGAAGGAGGGAAGAAAGTTTCATTTTCCTTTATAGTTTCCTTTGTAAAAACACAAAAAAAATGAAGCAAAAACAAACCCCAACAAACCCAATCAAAGCCCACTCTAATCTGGTTTTATTTAAAAATCACTTTTAAAACACTGCATTTTCTAACTGCAGTAACGGCTTGGAGGATAACAAACATTTTATTAGAGTTACAAATTCTTGATTTATGCCTGTGTTTTACCACTATAATATCACTTGCAAGAAAACAGTGAGATCTCAGATAGCTTCAGTCCCCAGATTAAAATGCAATACCTGTTTTACCCTGGTATAAACAGCAGTTACTTGATCAAAATGAGGAGTAATAACTTAAGAACTGTTGGTCAAAGAAACTGCATCACCCATTTGCTTTAATTCTTGCAGATTAAGAGAGTTTTCTGTTGCTAAGTTTATTTATTGTGTCACACTTGTCAGAAATACTCACTTCTTGAGCAGGCTGTAAATGAGTTCTGAGCAGGTATGTGATGGCTGCTATCTGAACAGCAAAGAACGGCAGTGCCCAGTTCTCTCTTAAAGGAATGGTGAATTCTACCCTTGTAGTATCTACTCTACAAAACAGAGAGTTTCACAGGTTTAAAATCATGCAAACACTTGGTGACAGAGAGCTTGTAATGACAGGCATCTTTGTGTTATTTTAACTCCTTATTTATAAAAATGGAGGCTCTACACTCCAGTTCCTTCAACACACCTGGCTCTGAAAATAAATCGCTATGAAGGTTCTGCAAGTTATCCATTGTTTCTGAACCTCAAATGATGTACTTCAGCTTCACTAACTGTAAAAAAAATATACTAGGGATTACATCTTACTTATGAAGCACAGCTTGGGTAATTTACAAATGACAAATACACCCCAAACTAAAAGCACTCCCAAAATCCAGCTTGTGGATTTCCATACCACAGGTCATTTTACTTCATTTTTTGGTTTGCAAATGGACATATAAGAATATAAACAGAATATAATCTTCACTGTGATCGCAATGACTTGAGCTTGAACATTGTTTAATTGCTTATGATCATTTTTTGAAGCTTTTGAACATATGAAGTATGTGATGGAAGAACTCCCCAAAGAACAGTCATTTGCAAAACCTGATTTAAAAGTTAAAAACAAAGAATAATTATCTTTTTCCTGGTGTAGAGAAAATATTTGCTAAAAAGACAAGTAAGCAACATATCCAAAACATGCTTAGCTGGAGGAAGAATGTGTCTAAATGGAGTTACTCAGTAGCCTCAGAAGTAATTCATCTGGACAGAAAGTCTTTATCCAAATCCATTCCATGCACTTATTATATTGCACAAAGGAAAAAAGCTCTCATTGTTCACCAATTATTAGAAAGATGGAAAAATTCGCTCCAAATATTCTGTAAATGGAGGAGATGACCTTGTGAAAGAAACGTGTGAAATACTGTACACTGCATGTGGCTTTTAATTACTTTTATACTTGGAGAAAGGAACATCTTGCCTCCATATACCCGTAATTATTCTGCAGTGGATGTGCTTGCAGATAAATTCCTTTAGAGCTGCTCATTAACATATCAAACGTTTCTGGTAGAACCAAGACTGTACTTGTATTTTCTTGAGTAATTTACAGGTATCAGCCAATGTCACCAGTCTTTGCTTCATGCTAGCAGCTTAATTCTGGCATTAAGCCAGTTGTTAGGTTTTTATCTCCAAAGTGATCATTCTCTAAGTGATAAAGCACTAGAACAGCTCAATTACCACGCTTTTTTTCTCTGAGGCTTAGTGCAGGGGATGGCTACAGGAATAAGGGGAGAGAGGAGCTGAACTTCACAGGAGCTGAGGTTGTGGAAGGAACCCCTGGAGGCAGCTGTGGGGCAGTGAGGAGACACCTGAAGGGTGTCCTTAGGTCATGCAGATGTCTCTAACACCTGAGAGATTCCAGGCTGGAGAAGACAGGGTACATCACCCGGAGCTCCAAACACATCCGAAAGATGTAGTCCACTTTCAGAGAGCAATTTAAAACAAAATTTTCTACTCAAACTTCCTGAACCTTTAAAACCCCAGCTGATACATCTGCTAATTTCTGATTACTTTCTAAGTATTTTTTTGTTATTTAAACATTTTTTCCGTTTTCTGGCTAATTGGAGAGAGGCCTTATAGTTTCATGTTTTGTCCAATTAATCAAGCAGTTAAAGCTTTACTGCCTTACCTTTGAAACTAGGTACAATTATAGAAAGATTGAATGTTTAATCTCACTTACCTGTTTGCAATATACCAGCAAGCTGCCAACAACCCTGAAAGCCATGTTCCACTAAGAAGCCAGCTTGTTACATACAGAGCAATGACATAAACTGCCTGAAGTCCAAACAAAGTGTAGATATAAAAATAAACAGGCTCTAGGTATTGCTGTAAAACACAAGAATACTGATGTTGACATTAAAGCACTCATAGTGGGGGGGATTATACTTAGTATGAATTAGGTTTTGCTTTCACAAATTAAAAAAGCATCAGGAATATTTCTAATGAGAAAATATCTACAAAGGGGAGCTATGATTCACTGCGCAATCTTCATAATGCACTTACAATCTAAAGCCATAAATAAATGCCTACCTGAATTGGAAGAATCCTATACAGAATGCTGAGAAACACCTCCTGGTAAACATTCATTCTTTCAAGTATGTTAATTGTCCTCACAGATTCAGTTTTATTGTCATATACTAAACCATGTAAACCTTAATGATAAAGAGAAATTGAAATAGGAGATTGTCATTTTTCCCCTCCATCTTCATTTGAACAGTGAATAACTTTTTCAAAGGTATTTTAGGATCTCTCATCAGAAACTGCAAACTTTTGAGTCAACGATTCAGAACATATTACCTCTGAATCAACATGACCTTCTGAGGTCTTCAGCTTCCCTGCCTCAAATGTGACTCACAGTGCTAATTTAAGTACTATATATTTAGTAGTGTATAAAACATTTATTTTTATACTTCCATCCCCAGCATAGAATCTGTGGTACATTCTGGATCCTGAGAAGAACTGTTCTTGGCACTACATTAATCACAGGTGAAGTTAATAAGTGTAGCATAAGCAAAACTGCTAGGGAGCAACAGCTAAGTACCTAGAAAACATGAGACTGCCTGAGAAAGCCCCATCACTGTACATGATTTCTTTGGAAGCTGCTCCTTGTGTCACTTACTGTCCAGGAATGCAGCAAAAAACATTGTCCCTTCCCAGAAATAGCTCATAGCTCAAATTAAACAAGAGAAGAATAAAAATGAAAGTAATAAACCGAATAAATTAGCAAGCTGAAACCTGAATAGATATGAAAGTTGTCCCTCAAAGTGACTGCCTTCATCAGCATGTGAAGGTGTGGCACAGAAACCAATGCATCATTGTGAAATTTATTACATCCATAACTCAGTGGCTCCCTGGCACAGGAACAGAATAAATCTGTCTCCAGTACAATTGTTACACTATCTTTCATTGTTATGGTATGCCTTGTTCTCAATTATATTTGAAAAAAAAAAAACCCCAACCAAACCTACAAACAGTCAGCTGCAAAACTTACTTTACAGTTTACAATACCTTGCTGTATGGAAGCAGCCTGAATCATCTGTTTGTAGTAGGAATAATAAAGTCCACACTCGGTTCTGAATGAAATCTCTCTTTCGACCTCCTGCAAGTGAAGTTCAACAGTAAATTCACTTTCCATTTGCTTTTCACCATCATCCGAAGCTGCCTCCAACTCCAACTCCTGCTGCACCAGGAAAACTGAGCTCCAGAGAGGCTTCAGTCTTTGGGTTTCACATTCTAAGCAACTTAGTTCAACTAAAGGTAAACATACATGGACAAATTAGGGTAAGAGGCAAATGGCTGGGGTGTAAATGACTTTTTAACTGGGAAAATGTACATGCTTGTTGTGATTCTGATATGCTGCTTGGAAATATTTTGGGTATTTCACTATTTTTTTTGTAATATGACCAGCTTGGATTTGGCACAGTGGCCCACAGCTGGACTGTAAAGCTGCATATCCTTGCTTTGTGCATTTAACCTTTTCTCCCAGATGTTGTTATCCCATTGTGCTCCATGGCTTTGCCAGCTCAAGGCTCCATTAATTCAGTTTGCTGTGCGGGGGCTGCACCATAATGCCAGGGATATTTCAGCTGCCAGGGGCTGCTGCTGCCCACTTGTTCAACACTGCTTCTTGCAGGAAGCCAGCTGTCATCACTCTCATTCCTAAATTACAGGTTAAATGAAAAGGGACTCTATTTGGCTTCAGGACTAGGTGAACTTCTTATTTCTAATCAGAAATGTTCAAAGTATTTAAACTAGGTACACTTCAAACCAGGCACATTTCAAACTATGCCTTTATTTTGGCTGATATTGCAGCAGATGGAGCCTAGTAAGATCTGAAAGCTCTTTGCTTTGGAATGCACTTCCTTTTGTTACCTCATTAGTTGTGAAGACCTAATGAAATTTAACAAATCCACAGCTTTGGGCCAAGCACATTAAAACAAAGATGGCACAAACAACCAATCTGATGAGAACTAACAATTGCCTTATACAGGACTGTTCTATTATTAGTGATCTTTTCAGCAGTTTGTATAATAACATCCCAGCAAATGTATCTCCTAAGCAGTAAGTTAGAAAAGGTCTCTATCCAGTTAGGAAAAGTTTATATTGAGATATGAAAATCCAGTGAAGTCTCTGTATGTGGTATATGCAAGTCACTAAAAAAGTTGTGTGATTTATAAAAATAATCTTACAAATTCATCTTTCCGTACAGAAGAATATTACTGAAATAAGTGTATTACTATTTCAGAGACTTTCATGAATGCCACTCTCGTTAATCCAACCTCCCACAGAACCCCAAGACTTTCAACTTTTTTATACAGTCCCAACTTTATGCTGGAGCAGAATCAATTCTATTTTAGAGATAACATAAAGCTTGACAAAAAGTCGTGTTCTTCTCTCCTCTACTGCTCAGGACAGGTTCTGATTTCAAAGTATGTGTTTTATTGAAGTCAATTGTTGACAAACCAGTATTAGTTCTGGTGTGAGAAAAGTCAATAGATAAAACCTCAAGTGATGCAATCTAAGTTCACAATTAAACTCTCCAGCTGCCCTATGAGATATAAATCATCATCATCATACCAAAAGCCACACACTTACCAAAAAGACAGTGCTGGAATTTGAACAAGCTCTAGTTTCAAATTTGTCACCATTGAAAAGTTTTCTAATACCAAAAAGTGGCTGACTCTTAAATGCTCATAAAGAAAAAAAAAAAAAAAAAAAAGGGAATGCTAACATTTGGAATTTATTAAGGGGGAGAGAGGAGTCACAGAGGGGGATCTAATTAGCAAAAATGCATTCGAACATGATTAATTTGTAATCCTGGCACCAGCTGTATTCAACCAAATGCTATACTTTATGAGACAAACACTAGTGAGTTTTACATCTGTTTCATGCTAAGCTAACATCTGTTTTATTCCCTTAAAATACTTTTCCAGTTCTACAGCAATTTATACTTTTCCTAGCATTCCATGTCAATAAAAACATACAGACTTATGGGTAAACATTGTGAGAGCACATGCTTATGTGTCTGTACATTCACTTTTTGAGGCTATAACAAAGAAGTTATCCGTGTTGCAAGGGGAAAATAAAGAACACTGTCCTCTGGGACACACAGAGAACTGCTTATTATTTCAATTTATGCAATTGTATCCTAATAATATTAAGCATTCACAACCAAATACAAAGGACTTTCTCTCAAGGGCAGTGCAGAATTTTAGAGCTTATGATTCCTCAGACTCCTTAAGCAAGTCCTTCAGAATGCTGAGCAAGCAGCCAAGTCTGAATTGAGTTTTTCTATAAATAGGGAGCATAAATAAAGCTCCAACTACTTTTCTTTTTTTGAGATAGCTAAAACAAAATTTGCGTAATTGAAACTATTTATTATTTTTTCCATTTAAGACCAGGAAGATTTGAATTTCTCAAGTGTACAAGTGGAAACTCAACACAGCTGCTGTCAACATTCCCAGTCGAGAACAAGCCCTCAGCAAAGCTATTTAATCCTTGGACAGCTCTCCTGGCTGGTTAACCTCAAGCCCACCTGTTTCCAGATCAGATCTGATCCAGAGTCAAAGCACCCCTAACACCTCAACAGGCACTTCTGTGCAGAAGTTCTGCCAAAGTTCTGGATGCCCTCCTTCCCTTCATGCCTGAGCATTCACTTTGTGCAGTTCTCATCAGCTGTTTCCCTGCTTTTCTTCATAGAATCATTGAATGTTTGGGGCTGGAAGGGACCTTAAAGCCCACCCAGTGCCACCCCTGCCCTGTGCAGGGACACCTTCCACTTTCCCAGGTTGCTCCAAACACCAATGTCCAACCTGACCTTGGACACTTCCAGGAATCCAGGGGCAGCCACTGCTTCTCTGGGCAACAATCCTTGGTTTGTATTCAAAATGTAAAAAGGGAAAATATGAGCACTTCACAGACTAAATCCTGGCACTCTTATCCTGAAAGACTTACAATCTTGTATTTTCATCCCTGACTTCCTGAAAGCAGCAATTGTATTAAAGGAAAAATCAATAACAGTATCTAAATGCTTACTCAGAAGGGGTGAAGAAGAAATGAATGCTCTGAAGTTTGTTTTCCTTACAGTATTAATTTCCTATGTGGCCTTGGCTCATTCCTGTTCAAAGTTTCTTCAGAATCTGCAGATGAACAAGCAGTGCAATGGCTGACAGGAGAGGTGTCCTCCCATTTCGTTATTTGCATAGCAGATTCTGTTCCCTAAAGATGCTGCACTAGAGGGGCAGCCACTAAACTGCTACTGAAAATCACTGAAAGTAGACAAGCCATTTCAGATGTGTTATGCCAGAACATTTACAGAAAACTGAGAAAGGATTTTTGGATAAGAAATCTGTTTTGACTTCCATCATCACAAACAGAAATGTTTGTTGGTTTAATGTATATCAGAATGGATTTGATATTTTTTCTTCAACGTTATTTGATCAAGATAAGTGATCTCTGCTGAAAGGGGACACAAATACAGCTTCTGACGAGGTGTCATGATATGCTGAATCTTTTCTGGGATTTTTTGTCATTCTTTCAGGAAGTCTTGAAATAAAATTAAAAAAGAGGAGCAATTGTGTACCTCCTTCATTGCATAAGCCACCCTTCAAGATGTGCTTTTTCAGTTTTTCTGGTAAGAAAATAATTGTACATCTTTCTCCTGTGACCATGGCTAATTGATAATAGCAGGCACATTTACCAGCAAACAAGAACAAGACTCACACACAGAGCAGCAGCTGAAATCAAAGCACTGTTGAAAGCCATATTCAAAATACAGCAAAACAGTTTAACAACGACCAGACAGTTTTTCTACTTGGGTGAACCATTGCTGGAAGACACCCAAAACTGAACTGGCTTTCAATGAATTGCAATTGAAATTACAGAAAGGCAATCACTGCAAGTGTGTGTGCAAGCCCTGACTCCAATTATTTAGGAGTCAGGAGTCATGACTTTGCACAATAAACTCTTTTTACTTCCAATTTTTAGAGCTGAGTAAAACTGCATGCTTTTTAAATACGCAGTTATGGTGTTCATGTATCAGTAGGGTCTTCAGAACAAAAATTCCACCTTTTGGACCTAAAAGGTGCAGGTACAAACATCTGCCTGGAGCTAAAGCGTCAGAAAAACACTGCAGACCTTCTTCAAATAGAGGAGTACCTTCATATAAAAGAAAAGATGACAAAACAGGTCTCACGTTACATCCCTGTATTCATTAAGCTGCTACACAGACCCTTCAGGGCATGAATTCTTATCATCTGACTAATTCTATCTTATTGGATGAAAGGAATGAAATTCAGGAGAATAATGCCTTGTTATATAATTTTTGTATTAGATTTCAGCAATATAAATCCTCAAATTTGCCCCATTTACAGCCAATTCAGGGTGACTGAAGTTAGTAGTTTACAACATATGGAAATAGAACTGATTTAGAATTTTTCTTTTCTGTGTTACAGAGCAGTGGTGATGCTCTACTGTATTTCACAGGCATGGGGGTTAATACAACATTGCTTGTGCATTTGTAATGCATTTATTCTATTTGTAATTCCATTTATTCTATGTTATGTTTAATGAAAATATCATGAAATGAGATCACCTCTGCATTTCAATAAGGAAGGCATGCAATAACTGTGGGGCAAGGATTACACTACAGTTCTTCTCTCTGAGAATCTGAGCAGGGGTATGAAATAAAATAGAACTTAATCTTTTCAAACTTTTGGAAAGTTCAGTTAATACCTGCAAAAATACATGCTTTGGCCAAACTATAAAATGTTAGCGAAAAAAGCAAATTTTCCATTTATTTCCCATGTAATTTTGATGGTCTTGTCTTTCTTAGTATATAGTATGTGCTGTAACGAAAAGATTAGGCAATTCAGAAGTGCTGGAAAACATGCACATACCCCTGGAGAGACCACACTCCTACACACAGGCACAGAGACATCTGTGGATTGTTTTACAGACATTGGGTTGAGCCTTCTTGCCTCAGCTTGGCAGGAAATTTCAGACTCTTCATATGCAGCCTTCTCTTCCCATACTACCCCTAAAGCAGTATTTTGTTTAAAATGAGCACCAAATGCATGCTCTGGTGGAG
Source organism: Brachypodius melanocephalos (assembly GCA_013398615.1). Taxonomy (NCBI): domain Eukaryota; kingdom Metazoa; phylum Chordata; class Aves; order Passeriformes; family Pycnonotidae; genus Brachypodius; species Brachypodius melanocephalos. Next base: position 15,249,411 of record VZSR01000393.1, on the reverse strand, counting down.
ATCACATCCCACTGAAGAAGGGACACTTTGAGACCAGAGAGTGCCTGCAGCTCTTTCTCCTTTACCCTGCTGGTACATGAACTTTTAGAATCTTTCCATCAAATTGGCTGAAACTGCTCTTGTTGCAGTGTTACCAGCTATCCATCACCTCCATGGGATGAAATAATAGCTACAGAGATAACAGAACCCAGACTACAAAAAAACTAGAGGGGTTTATTTCAGTTTTGATATCTAGTGGCATTCTAGTGTACTTAAAATTACAACAATAATTATCAAATAAAACTACTGTTTCACCATTGAGGGGACAACTTAATTACAACCACGAGACCGCTTAATTCAGTGAACTCTGTGCTGCTCTGGGTCAGTCTGACAGAATAAAAAGATGTATCCATTATGTTCATACACTGCCACAAGCCCATGCCTGCTTGTACTTCAAAACATGCAACCTTAAAGTTGTCCACTACTTGCTTTTGGGAGGAAAAGGCAAACCCAAGATGTACCCTCAATAGATTATTGTGTACAATGTCTCTAATCAAGGGAAGGGAAGGGTGGGTACAACACAGTATTATATGCATAATACAGCAGCAGTTGTTGCAGTAAATGCAAATTATTTGTATTAGTGGAATATAAATGTTTCTGGGCCACAAAAAGTGTGTAGCACAGAAAAGACATATTGCAAGGCAAGTATTCCAGTTAAATGCATGTACTCTTTGAACAACACAATACACAGACCTAGCAGAATGGATTTTAGGCATTTGAAAGGGAAATGACTCACCTGTTGTTTTCTCTGGTTAAATTTAGCTGTGGATACAGCTGTATTATTTTATCTGAAGTGATTCTATGAAAAAAAACTAGTCAGTCCTGGGTCTTGGGAATGATTTGGTTTACATTACTGAATGGCAGAAATATGTTTTGAGGTTTGCACATTTAGAATGACATATAAAAATTAGTACTGAATACCAAGAGACAGTCCCTAAACTGTATTACAATATCACAGTGTAAATACAATTCAAGAACTGTGTGCCAGGATTTTGCATATTGTTTCTTTTAACTGTTGGTTTTTATTTTAATTTTAGATTGCTTTGGATAAAAGTAAGATGATTATAGAAAAACGTATAGTAAAATGTTGAAATTCTACTGTAGATAAAGATCAGTTTTTGGAAGAACCATAGCTACAACTCAGACAGGAGCTCTCTAGCAATATTTTTAGAGAAAAAATTGGGGACAGGTATTTATAGAACTGATGAAGTATGGTGGGAAGGGAAGCACAGCTTTTTTTTTTTAAATTGAACTTTTAAAACTGAAATATTCTGGTGTTGAGCAGGTTACAAGAAAAATACACAAAAAATGAATTTTCAACTAATGCTTATATTAATGCTCCACAAAACTACCAATGGAAGTAAGAAAGCGATTGTTACCTTGATATTGGAAAACCACAGGTCATTTTCATGCAGTGTAGCCACATAAACAGAAGTAAGAAGTCCAAGAGAGATGGCAACAATTCCACCAACAGTTATTGAGAGTATGTTCCACAGCTTTCCACCTGGAGGACCTTGGAAGAAAAATATTTCAGTCTGTAATTGTGAAACATATTATCGAATTTATAGGGATTTTTGGATAGCCATTTATCCATTGCCTATGCTAGTACAGTTTACATTCTGCAGGTAACAGGACATCTGGTTTTAACACATCTTTATCGAGATATAGTTTTTATTTTCTTATATAGGGAAATCAGAGTATTTTATTTACATACAAAGTGAAATAAAGTGTGTCTTAATTCATACACTTTAAATCTAAGAACACCATGATCCTATACAAGTTTAGCTCAATGCCATAACTAATTTGTAAATCTGAATTGGAGTATCTTCCAGGACTTCCTAAACTCAAGCAATACAGGATGACTGATAACAAAGTAAGATATTCACATCTCCTTCACAGGTCTAACAATAGCTGCTTTTTGGGGGGGGTTGCTCAGTTTTTGTAAAAAGCAACAGTGAAGGTTCAGAAGCCTCACTAAATACCCACAAAGAGACTGAACAGCAGCCAAAGCAGCCTTTGATGATGGTGTCATGCTCTGAATTGCAGATGGGCTGCTGCTGACACCAGAGCAAGGTCAGGGATGGGATGATGGCAAAGGAAGGATGTGCTGTGGGTACCTCCAGGCCCTCACTGAGCACTTACATTCCTGGGGCTTTGCTGGGGTTTTTGTATTTCCAATGTCAATGTAAGGTTTAATATGGATTAGTGATCTGGAACTGTATCTTTGAAATGGCTATTTCATACTGTGTGTGACATGTACTTATGGGTTCCAACAATGCAATTCCATGGAACTGAGGGCTGGGCTGCAGGAGAACTATGACCACTTGCCCTTTTTGTACATAGCCTAAGTGTGTTTGTGCAGAAGCAACAATGCAACTTTCCTTTCATCTGCCCAAATGCAGAGAAACATGCAGAATTTAGATCAAAATATCCTTTAAAATAAATTAATGTAAAAATCTCACAAAAAACAAGGAACTTTGTCAGCTCTAAAGCTATAATTCCATATAAAAATGTTGTCAGACTTTCATTACTTAAACAGATCCCGGAATTAAGACACCTAATGACTCTCTCTTAAATTTACCTAACTAGTGCTCTATAGATTAAAAAGCCAAAGTTTACTGTTAAATTCAGATTTTACATGCAACCTGCCTATTTTAAGTACATTTCATCAGCTGTCTTCAAATCCTTTTATATCATCAATGATTTGGACTGGGATTCTTTCAACAACTTTGGATGGCTACATACAATCTGATAGTGTGTCACCCATAACAAATTGAAAAGACTGTTCTCACCAATCCAAATTAGGATTTTAAAACAGAGATAAGATTGACATGCAGCAATCTGCATGAGACCCTCTGTCTCATCCAATTAATTTTGGTGATATTCAAGAATAGAAATGCATTTGACACATACTTAGTTCCTAGCTGTGCTTAGGACAGATTAAAACCAAAACACTACTAAGAAGCCATAATGTCACTTTGTTTTTCATTACCCACCAGGTGGAATTTTCCCATCAGGCTTCACATTTGTCTCCTCTGAAGGCTGATCTTCAGCTGCTTCTGTGCCTTTTCCAACCCTTCTCTGTCTTATGGTTGTCATGATGTCAATCAGTTTAATTCATTATTCTTCAGCCTGACTCCTAAATGGACACACACAAGCAATGCATCTTCCTACCCAAACAGTCACTTGATACTGTATGAAATATGTGAAAATAAAACCACATCTTACTGACACTACAGACTCACTTCTAGAAATCTACTGTATATAAAGTCTATCTTATCTAAACACATGGTTTTTCTTTACATGTGTACCACTCAGCAAATGAAAGCATAGAAAACTATAGAAAATTATCTTAGAATTATGAAGACTGATGTTTATCATTTTACATATATACAAGAGAATAGCTTTTCAGAATGATTCATTATTTTGACCGCCCTCACTTTTTCAGCCCTTGACTCAAAATGCACACCAGGCTCCCCTTTTCTTAAAAAGTCTAAGCCCTTCAAAGAAAAATCAGTCTTTTCACTGTATTTTAGTTGGGTGCCTAAAATATGAAGCCAGTCATTTAAATCCTGGCTTTCAGGAAATCCCCAAAAAAGGGGGTGAAAATATGCAAAAATGATGCCAGAGAACACTTGTGTTATAAAAAACTAGAGACAGCGTTAAAAGAATACTTGATGTTTTATACACCATAGAATTTGAGAACATCACAAGACAAAAAGCTCAGGCAGTCATTGCCCCATCGTTTGCCAGGTGCTCTCAGTCCATACACAGCACTGTGCCCACCTCGCCGATCCGCACCTGGCAGGCAGAGCCATCCCAACGTGGGGGCACAAACCCAAACCCGCTCCATCCCAGTCTGGAGAACAAACCCAAACCTGCTCCA
>VZSR01000393.1:15175160-15245386 GCA_013398615.1 Brachypodius melanocephalos | reverse complement strand
ATCCCACCCCTGGAGGCACAAACCCAAACCCGCTCCATCCCAGCAGCAACAGCTGCTCCCTGTGCTCCACTGCTGGAACTGGCTGCTGCTGCTGGCAACGCTGCAGGGAACACGCCTCGACCACACAACTTTGCTTAAAGCTTTTGCAGCGGATTAGCTTCGCCTCCTCCTCACACACCTGGGAAAACACACGGGGAGCTAGGCGAGCTCACTCTTCGGAAGTGCCGGTTTGCAGCACACCTGACAATTAATAAACAAAAGCAAGATGCTCATCCCCACCCCGCTCGCTGAGCGCGGTGCCAGCCGCTCCTCACAAGCCGGTGCCGCAGGGCTCGGCTCCGCCGGGGCGGGCGGGTCCCAGCCCGGCCCCGCAGCCGCCGAGAGCCGGGCCCGGGGCAGGGGCCGGGCCGGGCCTGGGGCAGGGCAGGGCAGGGCAGGGCCGGGCCCGGGGCTCCCCGCGGCCTGCGCGGCCCCGCCGCGGCTCCCCCCGCCCGCCTCCCCCGGCCCTGGCCCCGGTACCTGCGGCCGCTGCTGCCGCCGCTGCTGCGGGAGCTGCCCCGCGCCCGCCGCGGGCAGGGACAGGAGAAGCGAAGGGAAAGGGGAAGGGAAAGGGGAAGGGGCGGGCGCGACGCCGGGTGCTCGGCCCTGCCGGGCGGAGACCGGGAGCCGGGGCGGGCACAGCCGCCCGTCACAGGCCCGGCCCCTCAGCCACGGCTCCCTCTCCATCGCTGGTTCGAACTCCGCAGGGCGGGCGTGCGGCGGAAATCCGGCACAAGGAGGCACAGGCAGGGCTTCCATCCATCCATGCATCCATCCATCCCTAGTTGGGAAGGGGGCTGTGGGGCCCGGGAGCGGGGTCCGCTCCCCCCGAGGGTCGCGCTGTCCCGCTCGCCTTTAGCCGGCGGGGAGGATGCTTTGCTAAAATAGTGCCCTAGAATTTATTTGTAGGTTTTTTAAAATGTATTTCCCACCGCCCCACGGATACAGTACCATATATGCGTGATTTTAAAATTGAAATTAGAGCTGCGTGTTCTGTTCAACGCCTTGTAAGCGCCACTGTATTTCTTGCTTAACTGCACCATAAACGTTTAAAGAGGGAAAAGACCTTTTGTAGCTGGAAGATAACGGCAATACCAGACTTTGTTCTACTTAATAGGTGCAACCTACCCCTGCAATAAGTCTTTATTGTAAGTTTTATTTGCACTGTCTTCAGTAATTGTAGAAAAACTCATGCCCCATGAAGCCATAACCAACAAACCGACTTCCTATCACAGAAGGCTGATTTCCCAATAATCCATACAAATTCTGTGAAATTGTCAAGGGAGAGAGTTCACTTCTTCAGGAAAATATTTAGTTGATTTTCCATCACAATTTTATAGTATAGCAATACTTTTCCTTTTTTTCTCTCTCATTCCACAATCTTGGTTCATTGAAAAACTTACTATTTTGAGCAGGAAGAGCCATGAAATTCATAGAAAGCATGCTCAGAGACACCAAGAAAATTATGTAGTAATCATGCTGGTCATTCTGAATATCAAAGCCATTGACACTAGAAATGAAGAAATTTTTCAGTATCTGCTCTGCATGCTTATTTTGTTTTGTAGGTATTTTAAAAACCAACAAAATTATCTTACTTTCTCTGATGAAGCTCTCCAAATAGTTAAATATTTCTACTGTGAGTCAATTTACAGCCATACTTCTTTTGGTTTGGGGTTTGGTTTTTTTAAGCAATAAGGCAGGTCATACATTTGTGGGAATGCTTAAACTAAGAATGAAAACTGAATAAATATGGGCATTAGATTTACCTTCCTTTTACCACTGTCACATCAGAGATGTCATGTGTTTGCTGAAATGAGCACATTGTGTTCATACAAGAAATTTTACAGTGTAGATAAACACCTTGAGTGCATGCAGGTTTTTGTGTAAAGCAGATAATGTACTTACATTTCTAAGAAAGGGGATGCCGTGGAAGGTATTTCGTGGAATAAAAGTTCTACTTATCCTCTACTTGTAAAGAAGCCAGTGCAAAGTAAATTCTACAAGAGGAAGCAGTTACAGACATGGTTTAGAAAACATCATCAGTGAAGAGCTTTAGAAATCCCTGAGAAGGGGAGAGTTGTCTTAATTCTCCTGTGTTTTTTGACCCCGTGCATGGATGCAATGGATTTGTATGTGATAAGTCACTGTGCTCAGCTGGTTTTCCATTTTGTGGGGAATGATTGCACAGGACCAGCAGTACAAATTTCACTGACATTCCTGAAGTACTAACACAGCCTACACTGCAGAACTGTGTAATTAGAACTAAAAAGTTTCTGTAATATAAAAGTGCTACACAGCCTTACACAGTTGTTAATGTATCTAAATGCTCAGCTATCACCTTCCTTCTGAAATACTAAGAAACACTGACTGTTCAAGTCTCACATAGCAGATTAGATAGTAGGGGAAATAAAAAATGCATTTTTTCCTCAATTCTGTATATTTTAACAAGTAATTTCCTGTTGCAATAAGTGTTTCAAGTACAGCACTAGGGAAAAAATGGAGATATTATTTAACATATTCTCACTGAAACAATTTATTATTTAGGCAACATGTCTGTTGATAAAAATTTAATGTTTCAAGCTATGAGAATGCAGAACTAAAGGGCTTCCAGATGGTATTAATATCTGAAAATTGTATTATGAAATGTAAATTAAAAGTCACCAAACTGTAGCTTGCAATCATCAGTAATACTGATAATTATATCATTACTGTATTGTTACAATACTGTTGCAATGCTGGCTTCTTACTTGCCAAAATAACAAAAGGATATTTAACAATATTCTGTTTGCTCATTCTGTTCCAACTAGATGGAAGTCGCAGAGTGTTCATGTTAGTACCAAGTTACCCATGATCCAGCAAATGCCAAACATCTACAAACTACTGCATGCAGGAAATGGTTGGAAGAAACTTTAAATTCCATTTATTTGCATTTTCTCTTGGATTGTCCCATTCAGTACTGTAGAAAGAGCTACCATGAACTAGAAAAGCAGGAGGACTCAAGTTCTGCCCCAGTAAATTTTAAGTCTAAACCTGCAGTGTTTTGAGTTGTTGTTCAGCAGCCTTGAGGTAGATGGCAAACATACCAAATTTCTGGGTTCTCACTTTTCTCAACTTTTAAAGCTTTTCAGGGTCCTGAAGCATTTGTTTTTGGGCAATCCCCTTGGTTTTACCAACTGTGCATTTCATCACCTATCTAATCTTGGGTCAGTTCTAATGGTGTCTCCCTTCCTGAGTGGCTCCCTGTGACAGCTCTTCTCCAAACATGCCTCGAAGGGATGCAAATCAGCAGCTCACTGTGGTGCATCAGCCTTCTGCAGCAATTCCAGCCCCAAGCACTTCCCAAAGATGTAGGACAGAGTGATAGAATGCCACTGCTGTGTGGCAGTGCTCTCCTTTTCTCCCAGGTCCTTGGGGTGTTTCAATCATCACAGGAACCCTGGGTGCTGCTCTGCCCCTGCCCCATCCTGTTTGTGATCACACATGACCCGGTTATTTACGGGGGGAAGAAGCTGCTGCTGAGGCTCTTGTGCTTTATTCAGCTGAATGAGGAAGGTGTTTTCACCCAGTGAACAGGATAATACTTGGATGCCACATCCTACTACAAAGAGCTTTTTTCCCAGGTTCTGCATTAGAGAAAATGTGAAAAACCTGCATGACAGTGCTCTGTAGTGTTGCATCTAAACCCATTTGTAGTTCCAACTTTTATTTCAACATATTTGGCCCAGGGCCCTAATAATAACACAAAAATGGCAAAAGATTGCTTGTTTATGTAACTGCAAACCATGCTGATAGCAGCAGTGGGTATCCTGGCCATACTCTCTCTTTTCTCCCCAGCAACACCAACTTAATTTAATTTTTTCCTGAGAAAGATGGGAAGAAAAGCTCCAGCAAGGCCAAGAAAGATGCTGTATATTTAAAAATAGGTTTCAAGATATGTTTTAGCTTATGTGATGGGAAAGCAAAAGTCAGACACCTGAAATAAAGCTGTTTAAAGCTTTCACTCTTATTTAAATTAGAGAAAAAATTCCTAGTAGTTTCATTATGAAATTTGAATTTGCAGCTCTTTCCTTCAGCATGGTGCCACGCTAACTGCATGCAGGCTTACAAATATTTTGACTTAATAGTTTCATATTTCTTAAAACAACTTGTATTACCAGTATTTAAACTAGTAGCAACAGCTAATACTAATAATTTCATACAAGAGTAAGAAATGAGAGTAAAGTATTACAAATAGTTTTTGACTCAAACAGATTTCCCTCTCTCCAAAACTGGTGTTTGGATTTTCCATATTCATATTTCACAGAGGCCAAATAAAAGTGACTAAAGCGTTTAACAAAAAAAAGTTTATTACCAAAATACAATATTAAAGTCAATACGTGACAAACTCCTGTAAAGCAAAATAAATTATTCTACCATTGTACAGTATTCCAGAAGGTAGTTAAAGTAGTACTACAGACTTTGCTTCATCCTTCCAAAGAGTTGCCTATCAGGAACACAATCCTAGAGAGAGCTTAAGGCATGCAGCTTAATGTGCTGGATAACTTTATAAAACAAAACTCATCCTATTTAATAAGATACAGTATCAGAATTAACTGCAGTCTTTACATGTCAGTTTTCTAAATTTTTTTTTATACTTTGGCTATAAAAGCAGTGCCGTAGTGTTACAATACCTTTTCTTAAAAAAATACATGTACCCATGTCCATGAATATCAAATGCAAATGTAAATTTCTATTAAATATATCTTAACAAATGTTACTTTGAGCACCAACTGTACATTTCTTCAAATGATTAAATAAGTGCTTATGAAAGAGGAAAATACAATAACTCCGACTGAATCCCACTCTATTTTTCCAGGTCAAGCATAAATCAGGAAGATGAAATATGCACCCATTTTTCAGTACAGCCAAGTATGAATGAAGTTTGCTCTTCAGTGGAAGTACAGGCATTGCAAACAAAGCTGCAAGTTACAGTTTGTATCACAGAATAAAATCTAATTTAAACAAACAGCACGTGAATAGCTGATCACCTGGTAGTGCTGTGACTGAAGAGACAAAAATAGTTTAAAAGCTTAAAAAAAGGGGAAATTTGCAGTGTTAGTTGACTTTGAAATGTGCTTAAAAGCCCTTACAAAACATGCAACCAAGCCAGCCATACGCTTTCGAAAGCAGGTAACCTGAGAAACAATTTGCTTCCAGAAAAACTAAGTCTATAATTATTTCACATGCAGGACTTCTGACAAGTCCCTGGGAATTGTGAGTGGGTAACTAATTGCAAGCAGCATGGAGACAGCTAAAAAAAGTCAAAGTAAATCTCTGCATATGGGAAAGAATTCTTCGTTGGCGTTTATCAGGACTGGTAATGGTTTTTAGAGGCAAGTAGCTTTCCTTGTTTTACAGGAACACATGGTCAAAAAGAACAAAGCAACAAGATGGCAAAGAACAACTGTGAACAGACACATCCTGCTCAGGAATCCTGTGACACTGACTCCTGGTGCACTGCACAGAACGCTGCAGGCGTGGCTTCCACACACACCAGAGCTCTCATTTTGATTCAAGGTTATTGACTTTTGACATATTGGTTCACTGCCATCTCCTTCTTAGCTTATGAATGCAAGTTCTTCCTTTTTTTAATCTTACACTAGCTGAGCAACTTTAACATAATTACACAAAAATAACAGTGTGGTAAATATTGTTTCTGTGAATACTGACCGGTACTTTAGCATTACTAGGGACCTCACTGTCCTTTAATTTTTTCAACAAATGGGATTTCTGAGTGAGAAAGCTGAGATATACTCCAGATGATGTAGTATTTTCACATTAATTCGATACTGAAGGTAAAATAGGACTGTCAGTAAGACAATATGAATATCCCATTAAAAGTTCATTATCTCCACTGGAACTTGGGATCATGTAAATAAATAATGTGTTTTTCAAACGTAAAATCCATCTGTAGGAATATTAAAAATAACTACTAACTAAAAATAAAGTATAATTAACTTCACATATGTATTTAAGGTATCTCAAAAATTCAACACAGACATTTTGACCTTGTATCTTGACCAGTTCTTCAAGTCGAATGTGTACTTTCTGATATCTAATTTATAAACAAAATAATACCTATTTAACCGCAAAGAAGTCAAATTGAGGAAATCTCTTGAAAACAATTATCAAACATATTTGAAGTCTTCGTGCTTTTACCTTGGTCTCTACATTTCATGCTGCTTCATGAAGCTGTGACTTCTGTTACTGTTTTCTTCTCCTGGTTGCCACTTCCAGGCAGTGCTAGCACAATACAGACACTCCATGTGCCAGCCTCTCGCTTTTACAGCTGCAGCTGATTTCTACTGCCAGAAGGGTGTAAATAAAGGAAGCAGAAACCACTGTTTTGCTAAGAGTAACGAACTTTGTAAGTATTGAGCTGCTAAAAATCAGGTCACTGCATGCCCGTGTCAGCACTAGGCAAGCTGCTGTGCATCTGCCACTCAGGAAAAGCAGGAATAAACACTGAACAGGAATAAATGCCTGAACTAGGAAGTTTAAATCTGGCTGCCAAAGGGCTTCTTTGGAAGTGATACTACACTTAATGAATCTTTCAAAAAATTAAGTAGCCAACTTAATCAATAGCCTCAACAAAGTTGCCAGGTAAGGAGCCAGTATAATAAAATTCCACACTGATACAGATGAGTATGTTCTACTGCCAACTGCTGTAACTGTAAAAAGAACAAACAAAAAACCCCTCACACTGTAATTTTAGAAACTGAAGGTTTTAAAAGGGTGAGATTTCTACGTGTTTCTTAGACAACAAAATCTCTAATTCCCTTTATCAATCCATACTATAAGCACTAATAAAATTTATTCAGTAAGTGACTGGATACAGTTTTGGCTTAATACATTGTTTGACATTTCTTTTTTTAAAATATGATTTTCTACAAGAAGATTATCTTTCAGCTCATTATTTCTACAGTTACAGCTCTGACAGACAAGTAGGAAATTTGGCCAGCCAGTGGCATTTCAAAGATTGCCAAAGCACGTAGGTGTTTCTGAAATTCCAGTTTGTGCTCACCTACATCTTTTGGAATCTAGATAGATGTAATCTACATCACTTTGTGGCAATTATTGTTAATATCTTGTTCTCATTAAAAACATTGCTCATCCATACTGCAAAGTAATCACCACAAATAGTGACATTATAAGCTTTTCTTTTTTAAAATAATTCATCTGAATGCGTCAAGAAAACCATGAAGAAGCAACAGGTTATTGTTATAAAAAATAATCTGTTACACACTATGAGTTGAAAAGACAAGAGTTTAGCAGCTGGGATCCAGCCAAACAAATAGTTATTAACAAAATGCTTCTAGGCCCTTCACCTCCTGCTGCTCTAAATCAATGGAAAGGATGGCAGTCTTTGTTGGAAAATGACTTGGGATCTTGTAAAGCCTTAGAAACAGACTGGGAACGGCACTCCAGTGTGTGCATACAGCACACCCATGCCCTGGCCCACCTCCCCTCTCCCCAGCTTCCAGAAGCCAGGCAGGGGGGTTTACCAGATCATGTTGTAACAGTTTTATCTGATCTGTTGCCAGATCATCTTTCAAAAAAGAGAGGAAAAACCTTCTTTGCTGAATTCTTGGAAAACAACAAAGAGGGAGGAAGAAAAAAGCTTTTCAAGTGATTCAAAGCTTTCACACCTTTGGGTTTTAAAGTACTGTGCTAATGCATTATTACTCACTAGTACCTGACAAGAAAAGAAAAAAACCAACAATCCTACAATCTTGGCACCATATAAAGAAGTAACAGGTTAAAATGGATGGTTCTATTCCCCACACCTTGTGTTTATCTCTTAACTGATTCATCGGTCCCTGGTTAAAACACTGTACTCCTACTGAAACAAGAACTCAGGATGGGAAATCAAGTTTTGCTTGCAATTCTTCTCTTTAACAAGTTTCTCAGGCAAAAATTAGCAAAGAAAGAAAATATTCACTCTAGGAAATCCTCTCTTAACTTACTGCTTCACCTAGTTTGTGTTCTGAGCCGTGCTGTGCTCCTTGTTTAGAATGATGTTTATGATTTCACCCTCATGTTCTTTCATGTGATCCAGCAGATTTTCTTTGTTGGTAGACTCAAAACCACAAATGCAGCAGCAGAAGAGAAGAACACAGTATTCTGTGCCAAGGTGGGGTAGAGTGGAGTTCTTTTCTAAATTGCATGAGGTATTCATCAAGGTAGGTTTTTCATTTTCATCAGAACCTGAAATTTCATTTGTAGTCTGATTAACTGACTCTGTAAAAGACACCAAGTTGTCTGAACTTCCTAGTATAGGTACTGTACTTTCATCTGTACCTTCTAATAAGGTTTTGTCAGTGAGCTGTCCTTGAAACCTGAAAAAATAATAAAAACCAAACCAAATATTAAAATATACAGCTGTTGCTTTTTGATAGGAACTTTATTTTGGATCAGGGTTGGGTTTTTTGAAAGATAACAGGGCTTGACAGTAAATGAGACATACCTACTGCTTTGTGAAATTGCATCATTAATAGCCTTGTTCACTTGTTCATAGTTGTAATTTTGGTCACTTGCATGTTTCCACATGTGGGACTTCAGGGATGGAGGATGGCTACATACATATCCACAGAGAGAACACCTGGGGGAAAAATGGAGAAGGGAAAAGAGAAACATTTAAAAGTTAAATTCTATTAGTTTAGCAACGGTTTAGTTCTTCCAAAAGGATGGGTAAGCAGAGGGATCCATATGAACCTTCTTCTTGGTCCCCCTTTTCAGTTTCATAACTGGGTCATGTGAGTTTGCAAAGTTTCATCCTGAAATGTAAGGGTATTTTTAGGGTCTGATAGCTTTTTAACCTAATTCTTTCAATTTCCTAAACAACTGAATTGAAATCTTATCTGTTTGGCCTGATAAAACTGTTTCTAACACTGCAGAAATGCAGTATTTCTGCTGAGTGCAAAAACATGGCATCTGGCAGGGAGGTAGTGAGCTCTCTCTGCCATTGCTCTGAACCAAGCAGGGACCTAGTAATTAGCACTAATTATGTCAATTGAACTAAGTAAGTCCTTCCTGGTGTAGCAGGTGTTAGTTTATTAAGGATCACAGAGTTGCTGAAGTTGGAAGGGACCTCTTGAGGTCCAATCCAGCCCCTCAAGCAGGATCAGCAGGTTGCTGAGGGCAGTGTCAGATTATGAATATATTCACAGATCAAGATTCAAGATCAAGACAGGTGATCATTTTCTCCATAGAGTTTTCCATCAGCTCCAGTACCACAAGACTGAATTTTCTATTTCCCTGTAAAACACCATCTTATACAGTAAAGAACAAAACCTTGAAGAATAAATCCTACTTACAGGAGAGGTAGTGTATATTTATTGACAGGAATAACCCAAGACTGATCAAATCCTGTATAACCCTTTTCATGCAGGAATAAACATCAGAGGAGGGTTTTTAACATGTTTTTTTATGATGATAAATTAGTCATCTCAGCATGAAGATGAGTGATAATAAATGACATCACTTCAGAGCAGGACCTGTCTTTTTGTCTTTTGGATAAAAAAGCTATTTTGGTCAGCCGCCTGCTACTTTGGAAGGCTTCAGTTCCCCCAATCCCATGGAAAAGATCAAAATCAATCAAAGGTGACCTTGTGCTAATAAATTGGAATGCATCTCTACTCAAGCAGTGTGATCCCAGTGTGTTACTATGATGAGTCTGTTAAAATTACTACAATGCAAGTCCATTTTTGTACATTTTTAAGACCTGATCAGAAATGTAACCTGGAAACACAGGAAGGCTTACATAAAATCACATTATACACCACCATTCAGTCAGGTTTTATGACTTTCCTTAATGACAGTAGGGTATAGTCTAAAATGCCCTGCAAATAATCACACGCAGGAAACTATTTCTGCTCAGCAGAAGATTGCAGAGAACAACAAAACTCCCCCAAGTTAGGTGAAAGCACAGTACATTACCTTGCTTATGTAGCAGGGTAATTCTGTCCTGCTGGGGAACAACAGGTATGTCCTAGCTCACTTTTCTCTACCGATTTGGAATGTAGGATCCTATTTGTCTCTTTTCCTTCTAATCTGGAGCCTTACAAAGAGAATGGATGCTTTCAAAGAAAGGTGAGTGTATTCTCAGATTGGGAAGCATAAGATCTCTAATAAGGCTGTTACAAAATACATAATTCGATAAAAGGCAGACCTTGTAGTTAATTTATAGCTAAAATTAGGCCAAAATAATTTTTTTGTAAAACACAAAGATGAACAAATAATTCTAATTTCATTTCATGTGCCCACTAGTCTCACCATGAATATCATTTTCTGTGCCACTTACACTGCTTGGTCAGTGGTTTGGGAATGCAATCAAGGAAGCCACAGCTCAGTGTCCATTTTTAGCCCTTTTAAAATACTTTCATTTTTTGAGGCTCATTAATTTGCTCAGGTGATTTACTAATAAAATTCACTTCGCTGAGAACAGTATCTTTTGAGCCAAATACTGGTGACTATTTTAGCATACAATTCAAATCAGACACAGAGACTCCAACAGCTTTTAGCATGCTGCACTAAAGTTAATGATCATATATACTTACAGTATATGCAACACTTCTCAGAGAAACAAAATTATTTACCACTGAGTTTAGTAGCAGAAGCCTTTCAATTCCATAGCATGACCTGCCCTACTGCTTGATTTGTGCTGAATTATTAAACTTCCTTGTTCAGGAGTACTCTACATTGATATACTGAGGAAATAATTATCTTGCGGCTTTGGATAGACTAATTCCTTGGAGATCAGAGACTAAAGTGTGGAGGTTTCCAGTAATCTGTGGTAATACCAAGAGCACTCAGCAATACTGTGGGAAGTGTGACAGCTGAGCAAATAGAACTTAATGCTTCTAGGAACATTTTGGGGAGAAATGCAGTGGAAGTACTTTTAAGTTATAGAAGCAGCTTTTCTTGAGAAGAAACCTCTATGTGAGTGTGCTTGATTTGGATTCTTCATATTGTCCTTAAAATCTTCCACTAAAGAATATTCAGAATATTCCCGATTTTCTTTCCCTTCTCAACTTCTATTTTTTGTTGCAAATTAGTAGTAGACAATTACACATATATGTGCCAGCTTTCTCATATTATCTATAAACCACCCATATCTATGGACAAACTAAAAGGGACACTCATCACTTAATGACTATTCATACTAAATCTTAAATAGGTGATGCCAACCTGGATTCCAACTGACGTGTACATGCAAAAGCTATGCCTAGACTGGGGTATTAAACAAAGCCAGGGAACATTCCTAGACACTGGAATTTACCCATCTATAATGTTAAACGTTGGAAGTGCCACTGCATGGGTTTGGCTCATACAGTCTCCTAAACAATTCCAGGCATGCTTAGGTAATTAACATGCCCCAGAAACTACTTGCAATAGGCAGTTTGTGTGCAACCACCACATTCTGGAAAGCAAAAGCTGAACACTGTCCCAGAGGGAAGTCATGGACATGTTTAATCAGCCAGCAGAAGCATCACCTGGCAATGCCATAGTAAATCCATCTAAAAAACCCAAACAACCCCAAACAACTTTCTGGAACAAACAATGACTCTAGGAGGGAAGGGAGCAGAATCTGAACCCTGCTTTAATGTACCAAAACCCCCTCTGGCAGAGCTATTTGCCACATGAGCCCCGTTACATACTTGTACTGTTCCAAGAGCTGCACTGCCTGATGCTCCTGGGGGTGCCGCCTCATGTGGCACTTCAAGCTATTCATATTTGTGGTGGCGAAGTCACACACGCGACATCTGAAGAGACAACAAGAAGTGAACTAATCTGACAATTCACTGCTGACACTCTTCCAAACCCCAACAGCCACGAGGATTACCTAGAAACACTTCAGCTGAGGACTAACAGTATTTACAGAACCTGTTGAACACTGAGAACATTTTGCAGCCCAAAAAAAGCCTCCACCTTTCAGCAAGCATCACTAAGCATACAGATTATGTTTCTTCCTGAAATCTCCCTCGTGCCCCTCTCCTGATGTGGGTAAGCATCACTAAGTGCAAGGGAGGTAGGATGCAGGTGGCTGGGTGCAGCCCTTGCAAAGGCACAGTGCTCCCCTATGAGCTGTAGGGGAGAATATGTTCTCTACTTAATGCACCAGCCATGTTCTCATGACATTGTAAAAACCAAACCAGTAATAAAACACCAAGTTCCAGGGATTTATTGCTGAAAAAGAAGTCAGTGACAAGATCAACATATTCAGATTTAAGAGCCCTAAGCATGTCATATCATGCCATTCACTTTTTTTTTTTTTACTTCTGTCACAATATCTTTGAATAAAACCAATACATAAAGCAGTCTGGATCTAAATTCAGATCCATGGATTTAGATCCCAAGGTATTACACAAATTCCTTGTTATTCACAAATGTCAATATACTACCACACAGCCCTTCCTCCATCTACCATACTAAAACAGAAACCATCAAGCTCAGCTAAAACTCTTATGTATTTGTTTGAACTTTAGGTGTTTCTTTTTTTTTTTTTTTATGGTAAAATGTCAAGTTATAAAGTCTGGTCCATAGTGTGAAACAGTTTGAGACTACAGGATACTTAGCCTGAGAATACTCACTGTAGTTTTGAAAGAATTTAACTGTGCAGTGTTGAAATCCAGAACATATCCAACATACAAAAACATAGCATTTAAGGCCCTACAGCTTAGTTTCCAGCAAGGTTTGTCAGACAAATAATAAAATATGTTTACAGCTCTCAAAATGGCAGCAATATAGTAGATTACTGTTTGATACTATGGAAGGCTTGAAGAATTCATGTTTCAGAAGGAGAAATACCATAAATACTAGATGATTATGGTTTTCAGACTGTGGCTTAAGTATCCTGCCAGGTTTTCAGATTTGTCTAAAGGGTTTATGAAAAAATAATAAGAGAAGCAAGGCAGATGGGTCGGTTTGTATTTAGTATGCAGCAGTCTGTATCACCAATGGAATATTTCCAAGGGTTCCTAAATCAAAACAGGCTGCTAACACCAATTTGAAAACTACCACGTACAAGACACTCTACAGTATCTGCTGCTCCAACCTCACTAAGTCATAAATAACGGTAATAGTGAAGGTTCTGAGGAGAAAACAATCTATTTGTATTCCACACTTGCTCTCTGAGTAAACATCTTGTGAATTTTTGCTGGTGTTATGGGATATCATTATAATGCACAAATCAAAATACAACACGTCTTCAGGGTTTGTTTATCCAAAAGAGAAAGTCCCTGGCTTAGCTCAGCAGTTCAAGGTGTTGAGTTCCCAGAATTTACATTAAAGATAAAAGGTTACATTAGGGATCAGCTCAAAAAATCTATTGACTCAGATCTATTTTCTAGCCACTAGAGAGGGACAGAGATCCACACTGAATGAGCACACACTGAATTTGGGGGAATTCATGCAGCAACCAACAGCAAAATGCAGGATTTATTTTTCTGCTGGGGACCTCAGCTATAGTATTACACGTGATTTTAGATACTCAAGTTCCTATATAAATCCATATGATACCCTCGCAGAAAACTTATAAAATATGATCCTAAGTGAGTATGTTACTATAGTTAGAAACCAGGGGAAAAGATGAGGCACTTGGTGTCAAGGGCAGAATTTTTCCATACTCTGTAGCAGCCAATGTATAAAGCAGTAATATGACAATGGAGAACATTTTGCAATAAAGCAAATCAAAAATGAAGTTAGGTGTGAAAGGGTTTTGAGAAATATATTATTACTGTTAGCCAAAGCCCAATATTATAACATAATTATCTTCCTCTCCACATCTGAATGCTTCAAACTGGAAACAAGCAGCAGACTGCCACAGCCAAAGATGCATTCTGGAAAAATTAGCAAATCCTAATTACATAGTTTGAGTCTGGCACCAAGTGTGGCTCCTTCAGTAATCTGCAGTAAAATACTGCAGTAAAATTCTTTACCAGCACCTTTGCCAAGTGCAGGAACAGTTCAGTGACCTTGCCAGGGTCAGGTCTCACCTGTATGGCTTATCCGAGTTGTGGATGCGGCGGTGATTCCGGACACCCACGTAGGTTGTGCTGGTGTAGTCACACACATCACACCTGAACAGCTTCTGCACTGAAGACTTGCTTCCTGTGGAAACAAAACCCGTTGTTTTACAGAGCCTTGTAAGGAATTCTTGGAGTACAATTTCATCACAGCTGAATTGTGAAACACGAATGAACATTTTAAAGTAGTTTTGAATGTCCATAAATAATCAATACTTGTAAAGTATTAAACAGACAATGGACATAGAGGTATAGTTTATTTTACCATACTGTTCTGCATTTGCCCTGCCATTTACAGGAATTATTACGATTTTAGGAAAACATGTTCTTTTTCTCTATGTGGACACTTCCCTTCTCCCTGCAGTTGGGTAAAATCCTGTGTTACAGCAGAAGGTGATAAAATGTGGGACTGCTGAACCCAGCAGCTTCACTGCTTTGCAGAATGCAAAGGAATCAAAGGAAAAGATGGGGGTTGAGAATGGATGAGTTTCAAACTGCCAAACACAGAAAAGAAAAGCAAAAGACTTCCTGAAGCCTCTAAATCCTCTTTATCATCCAAATACACTCGCACTTTCTGAAAGATATGAAGAGGATAAAAAAAATAGCTGTTGACCAGATGTCTTAATAAATAATTTGGAACTTCTCCAAATTACTAAAAAGCAATTGTAACAAAAGTATTTTTTCCTTCCAGAATGAAAAAGACTCTTGAAAAATTAATGGTTGCAGAGACAAAGGCTAACGACTCCTTAAACACAGGAAAATGTGTGCCCATGAGAGCACAGTTGCAGTATTTTTGAGAAGTAAGTGTGTACACTTGAACAGCCCTGTTCCTTCTCCCTAACTGAATAATGGCACTGATCTGGGTTAAGATATTAACATTTGGGAAGAGGGATGGCATTTTTTATGCAGGTAATTTTCCCATTCCAGCCTATCATGCTGTACCTCATGCACTTTTTTTTTAGGCTGAATTTTCTCATTATCAAAACAATTCAGAGTCATGATGGTAAAACTCTTTTAAGGAGACATTTCTTTTCCCACAGGCAGGCACTGAATTATGCCAAAAAGGGTTCTAGATATATTATTCTGATGAATACAGTCAGACAGCTAACTTCAACAGTAAAGGAAAATTACAACTAATTAAACTTTCACTCCAAAATTTAGCACTTTTGGTTCAAGATGCAAAGTAATTAGGTAAGGCTGATAACCCCAGAGGGTTATTGTTAAGAATATATGGTATATCATATAAAATAGCAGTCTGAATGCAAAGATAGTGAAATAAAATTGGAGTATTTCTGTGTGTATCGAGATAACTGAAAATATATTTCCTATATTTCATTTTAAAACATGACACAATGCTCACTCTTTAGCATTCTTATAAGAAAAAATATGGAAGTAATATACAACAGACACTCTTTGCAAGTCAACCTTAAAGCAAAATATATTGGATTTTTTCCTACAATGTGCTCATAGAGTAAAATTTATTAGTATTGTTTTTCCTTTAATGTAAAAATTATCAAAACAATCCTAATTATTTACTTGAAGACTTTGGAATTTATATTTCTGCATTATTCTTTTATGAAAATACATTTGTGTAGGAGACCTTAAATGGATCAAGGACACTCACTGGGCTGCAGATCCATGGGAAAGCAGGGGCTGTGCTCTGCTTTAAGGGGTTTTCCATCTTAAATTCTGCAGCTTTAGAATAAACTGCTTCCAAATGCATTTTCTGTTATGAATTTGGTATTTCAGTGGGCAGGCAGTTTAAAACCAACAGTATCTAATGAGATTTTTAAAGCATTATGCAAACATATTAGCTACAGCACAGTTCTCAGAGGCTCACACCCAGCAGCACACACTTAGGAGCAATTATTTATACCAATCACTACTTCATATTTATTCCTTCCACAAAATGCACATAAATTATAATACATCACATAATCTCTTGCTGTTACAAAATAGCATTCGTGTCCCTCACCCCCTCCACTGGCTTATTCCTTGTGGGTTTGGAGGCTGTTTTTCTTTCTGGATGGAGAATATCAGGTCTCTACAAGTGAATATGGAAATGACAGATCCTTGTTGCGGCAGCAGTAACAGGTGCTCCTGTAATGCTGCTTATTACCCTATTCCTTCATTATTAGACATTTACAATCCGATCATACCCAGTGTCATAATGCTCCTTTTAATTTATTGTACAACCATGATGAATAAAGAGACTTTTAGGACTAACTATTTCATAAACAAGAAATGAAACTGTTCCAGCTCAGGCATCTTTCACATAAACAGATGCTATGCCATAAACTTCTTTGTTTTGTGTTGCTTTATAGGGATGACATCTGTTTGACAAGAGACTGCTGTACTGCAGTGGTGCTGCAATTTGATTATAAATTGGTTCGGAAATAATTTAGGCATTTCACAGTATGAGTTAATAAAAGTTTAAAAGGAGAACTGTTTTCATTCAAGCCACATTACTAAATTTCATGTGGGGTAAACAATCAATTAAAGTGCATGGCTGGAACATTTGTATAAGATAATAATGAGAAAAATATTTATAAAAACATCTCTAAATTAATTGAAAGCAGGCAGATTTCTTGAACAGGGCCTTCCCTTTCATGCAAGTTAAATTACAAAAACAGGATATAAACTGTAAAACAAACATTAAACATATTAATTTCAAAGGCAGATAGGACTACTGATTTTTCTATTACCAGTCACATTACCAGAACTTGAGCTCAAAAAGTACAGTATTTCTCCAAACCTGACATGTTTCAGGCATTGCAAGGTATCCCTGTATCACAGCATCTTTAGGAACACTGGTTTGCAGCAAACAAAACACTGTCAGAATAGTCCAAGCTGTGCTTGTAAATATTTGTAACTTGCTAAAATAACAATGTTTTATTTCCTATCACTTCCATTAAAACATTTATGCTATTGCTTCTGCAGAAAAGCCCCACTATGCAACAGGAAACATTCCCACTCGCTGCAGACTCTCCCAGGCCATTTCCCTGTCTCCCCCTGGCTTTGAATGGCTCTCTCAGGCTTAGGTCCTGGGGATGTACTGAGCACTACAGCTCAATTTCCTGAATTTAAACACCTTTTGCATTGATGAGAGAAAAAAGGAGCTGGGAAGGGTCATTTTACCTGAGGCTGGTAAGGTAATTAACTTTTAACTTGTTTACTGAAAGCCAGAAAAAGAGGCAGTGTGAGCCAAGAGAGCAGAAGGCAAAGTTGGGAACTCATTCTGTTCTGACATGAACCAAGTTGTTCTGGGCAAACCACTGCCCATCCACCCTGGCTTGTGTTACTCAGTACCTTGTTTCACAAGAAATTGCATCCATTTCAACAACTTTTGCACTCACTGAGCAGCTGTAGAGGAAAGAGTCGAACCCAGAAATTTCCACTGCAACCTAAGTACTATTAGAGTGCATATTTTGCTGTCTAAACAAACCAGAAAGCACAGTTAGGACAGAAAAGAGCTTTGTGCACAAAATGGAAATACTTCAACTCACAGTTGTTCAGAGACTATCTAATTACTAGTATTTATCCATAATGCTCTAAAATTGCAAGATGCTAATAATTACAGTGTTGCCTTCAAAATAAAAATGCTGTAAATATTTTCAGTAGCTGTAACTCACCAGAGAAGAGGCTGCATTCACACTGCAATGATACATAGTGGCTCTCCAGGACACACAAGGAATTTTAAGGCCACATTTCTTCCTAAACTTCAAAATTTGGTTATTTTTTTCCCCC
The DNA here is from genome assembly GCA_013398615.1 of Brachypodius melanocephalos. Lineage (NCBI taxonomy): Eukaryota > Metazoa > Chordata > Aves > Passeriformes > Pycnonotidae > Brachypodius > Brachypodius melanocephalos. The sequence goes on along the minus strand of VZSR01000393.1, from coordinate 15,227,534 downwards.
TATTTGATTATCTTAATGCATTACGGGTTTCTTGCGTTTGGTTTTGTTTTGTTCTTTTGTTGCTGTTTATGATTTGCAAACAAACACTATTAAATTAGAAGCAGATACACAGTTAGACAAACACGAGGCTCTAAGCAACCTGGTCTAGTGGGAGCTGTCCCTGCTCATGGCAGGGCTTGCAAAGAGAGGAGCTTGTAAGTCCCTTCCAACCCAAACCATTCTCTGTCTCTATGAAAATGCATACCTACTGTTACCCTGGCAACTCTTACAGATACAGGTTGCATATTTAGATTGTCTTACATTTGCCTCACTAGGGCTAAAATAAATGACTCGTTTTGGACATTACCATAATTAAACAGAAATTTCTAAACTCAGAAGGGATGGCATTGTATGCATATGCTGACAGCCAACTACATTACCATGGTGACTTTCAAAAAAAAGGCTTTCTTTTGTTTACGTCATTTGGAAAATACTGTAGCTGCTGAAGGAAGGAAGGAAGAAAAAAAAAAAGATTTTCTTCTTAAAAATCCAGAATAACATTGCTTATCAGTTGTTTTTCACAAGAAGAAATGCAGGGTTTAATTACTGGGACTAAAAATATATCACCTAACAATAAATGCCACCTCAAGACTGACTATGGTAAATTTTGCCCTCTGGAAAGAACACACATTTAAGGTTATGAACAGGCATGAAAACATTTCAGCACAAGAGATCTTAACACCAGTTACACGAAACAGCAAGCAAGTAATGTTATGAGTGACTTTTTGCAGTTTCACATGTCAATATAAACAGTACCTTCTCTATCATCTGCTTCATTGGAAACTATTAGTTTGTTAGCTGTAGCTGTAGAGAAGAGATCTGGAAGACTGTGTTGTTCTCTTTCATGATTTCGCAGCTGGCTCTGAAAAAACATTCCCAATGTTTAAATATGCACTACAAACATACAGTGATCACTTGGAATATTGCAATCATCTGTGACATTGTTACTCAAGCTTTAATGACAACTGATATGAAATGTATGTTAGCATATATACAGATTATCCCTTAGGTAATTTTACTACAAACAAAACAAGTAAATATCATGAATTAGTAACATAAAGGACTGATGAGAGTGACTGAGAGGATTCTATGATTTGTGTTTATTTAGAAACTAGATTTCCTTCTTTTCCCAGTCCCACAGACAAGTGGCCACAGTTCTTCCTCCAAAATTACTGTACTCCAAAAGCAGTATGAGATTAGAGGCTTGTGTGAAAATTAACTCAATTTTCATATTTCCTACTGAGTTAAGAATATACCAGTCCTGTTTTGACTTGCTTAGGGAGGAGAAAAAAGAGGGAGCCTTTTGCTACCCTACCTGGATAGTTTTTCAAACTAGGACTAAATGACAATAACTATGTCATTTGCACAACCACTGCTTCCAAGAGGTTCAGCTGTACACTGATGCAATATGTTCTGTATTCTTGAGTACTGAGCTGAGTACATAGGAACTCACTCACTAATGCTTAAAATAGCAATTAGGAAAATAGCAGAAGTGTATTATTCTGCTTTGCTATGTAATCTTTTAAATCTAAGTTCTACAGAACATCCAGAGCAACACAACAGTGGAAAAAAAGAAAAAAAAATTCTGCTTTAATGTGTCTCGTGTTACCCCCAAGTGCCACACTCCCAACAGGAAGGCATGTTTGAGCATTCTTTTAAAGTTTCAGCTATTAAGTTCTTCAATGTTTCCATTTCTTCCTGCAGTTGCTATGTGTGGGCAGAAAAACAACACGGTATTATGATGTCCCTAAGATAATTCTCAGGAAAAAAAGTTATGCAAGGAAGCAAGGTTATTTCAGTGGGTAAAGCAGAATCATTACAGCTGAACTGTGTATTCAGCACGTGCTGCTGGCAATAATCCCTGATGGTAATTACAACGAAGCTGGGATGTCAGATAGAATTAAGTTAGAAAGAGGGATCACCAGTTATTAGAAAAGCAGCAGAAGAGGTTACTGAGCGATCCTGGGCAGAGCTTTACCTTGTAGTGGAAGGACTCCTCGCACTGCTTGCACTGGTACATGCGGGCCTTGCAGTGGTTGATCATGTGGCTCTCCAGGCCCTTGCTGTCGCCGGCGATGTGCTCGCAGATGGGGCACTGGTAGGGCTGGCGCTGGCGGTGCACGCGCAGGTGCTGCTTGATGTAGCCCTTGTTGCCGCTGCTGTAGTGGCACAGGCGGCAGCGGTACGGCCGCTCGGCGCTGGGGATGAACTCCACCAGGTTAGTGCCCGCCACGGCCGCCTCGCCCGCGTTCTGGCACTGCGCGTTGTCCTGTAACTCTTTCAGGATGTCATCGTCTGAAGCGTTCTGGTCTGTCCTCTCCTTCAGTTTTTCAATGACAGTGAGCAGTGACATGCTGATGCCCATTTTAATCGGTGCTTCTGATAACTCTGGTCTGTCTTTCTTTATCTCAACTATTGCACACTCACTTTGGTTTAAGCCACTGAACTCCTCTGAAGGATCCTTAAGTGAGGACACCACTTTAGAATGAGCCATGCATGGACCATCACCTTCTCCCTGTCCTGCACCTGCATCCACAGCATCTTCTCCAGTCAGAGCCCTGAGGCTGGACCGTGTCAGCTCTGCAGCTCTAATTGGCATTGTAACAAGAGCTTCTGCTGCTAAGGAGTGCAGTCTCAAAGACTCTGAATTTGTCCTCCTTCGTGCAGGAGGCACATTTTCGTCAGCTGTTGCATTTTTATTAGTGCTTAATTCGTTATCTTTCTTCTCGGTGTTATTCCATTCTATTATTACTTCTTGAATTGCATCTGAATGATAAACTTCATGAGGTTCTTCACAGGTAACAGAGGACTCCTCTGAGATCAATTTTTTTTCTGTTTCAATGTCAGTGTTCATTGAGAATGGCTTTTGTAGAACACTTTCTTCGGCACCTGGCAAACGCTCTACTATGACATTAACGTGACCCTTTCTATTTGGACTACAACTGATGATTTTCTGTGCTGATGACAGCAGGCTGTCAGTTATCAAATTGTCTGGTTCTGTATCTGATACAGTCTCCTCTACAACCTCTGTTGTAGGAGAATGCACCACAGACTCACTTAATATCTCTTCCTCTTTTACATTTGTTCCTACAGGCGATTTACACGACAGTTGCTCAGAATTGCAAATCTGAAGCTGAAGAGAACGCTCACTATGGATATCAAGTTCATTGTTTTCCAAAGAAAGGACAACTGTATCCACACTGTGAGGTGTGTGAGTTACAACTGTCTCTGACAAGCTGGTGGTTTCATTTTCTTCCTCAAAGATGGGGTAGGAGCAATCAACCTCCCCTGCGTGTTTCCAAGCGTGTGTTTTCAACATCCTCTGCTGACCACAGGTGTACCTGCAAATTAAACACCTGTACATGCCATACTGCTCGTAGGTGTACCACTTCCTCCTACCCATTTCAGGCACAGGAGCAGACTGGGTTGTATCCTTACATTCCAGATTCCCTGTCTGATCAGTCCCTGATTTGACACTTCCTTCCACTGGCCCTTGCAGAAATGAACTGGTGACATTGACACACTGCTGCACTTTTGTCTGGATGCTGTTTTTACCACCATTCTCATGGTGATTTTGGAAGTGGGATTCAAGTTCTTCTTGGCTTTTGGAGGCAAAATGACATTCTGAGCACATTAATATCACTTCATTTTTCTGCCCGTGTTGTTTTATATGTTCTTGCAGAGTTAAGAGCGAAGGCGATAGAAATTTACAGAGACCACATTGGTAGCACGTCACCTTTTTTTTGCTTTGTGGAAGACATTCAGTCACAAAATAATCTGCTTGTAACTCTTCAGTCTTTTGAGTAGCAATCACTGAGAGCTCGATTGCTTTAGCCGGGATTTCACAAAGCTCCTCTGCATCCAAGGACTGCGCAGAAGCATCGGCATGGGAACGTTTCTTCCCTATTAAAAGGCATCTTTGTGACTTCTCACTTTCAACTATTTTGCTCAGCTTCTGGATGACGTGGATCAGGGGGTCAGTTTTACATTTTCTCTGGTCTTCACTGCTCTGCAGTGTTGGGCCAATGACTGTTTCAGAAATCAGCACAGCCTCCTGCTCCCCAATATTTGGCATCAACACTGCGATGCTGCTTCCTTCTTCCATAATACCTAGGAGAATGGAGGTTATAAAAAAGAAAGATTTATACCTGTATAATAAAGAAAATACAGCCCAGTGCTATTTACATTGCTCTCTCTACTAAACACAAAACCCCAGTTCCATTAATCTTGTAAAAATCTTCAGAATGGCTACAGAAATAGCCAAAGATATGGGGCACATTTAGTAGATATTGTGGCTGCTATTCAATACAGCTGCAGAGAATAATTCCAATAGAGCCTCCAGCAAGCTGCCTCCAAGTTGTACAAGGGCAAGACAAGTATTTTTAAGCGTGAGCTGAAGAACACTGTTAAAGCTATTCTCTTTTTCTTTACAAGCACTACACATTTGAATGCTAAACATTAAAATATCAATTGACAGTAACTGGCATATTGATATTTAAAAGCACGGTATGATATGAAAATATATTCCTAATGTACTTTGATACACTGATGCTCCTAAAGAAAGTGACAATTTCCAACAATATAATTTACAAAAATAAGAAGGTTTTTTTCCTGGAAATGTTAGAAGAAAGTAATTCTGGCATTTACTTACATTAGTCATTTCACTACAACTATTTAAAGACTATTCAAATGTCAAATCATACTTCTCTTTATAAATGTCATTTTCTAGAAAACTTACTAATTGCAGCTGTTTCTACAATTTCTTAATTGTAGGGAAAATCAAGTGGTACTAAAGTTATAAAAAGCAATTCTTTTATGTTTTGAGGGAAAGCTACAGGCAGTTACTATTTCCAATTACCCCTCTTTTAAAAATACCAAACCATAAACCACAGGCAATAATGTGACAGTGTTGGAGGTCAAATTAGAAGCCAATATACAAAAATTTACATGAAAACATACCTTGTGATGTGGGCAGAGCTGTGGGGTGGGGGTGAAGGAGCTGGACAAAGGTCTTACAGTTAAATTTACTTCTGAAAAAATATCTGGAAATAACCTATTCAATATACACATATATATTTTATACAAAGTTGTTCTATATTATGTATAAATTTGAAAACATAAGAAGATGAGGGATATTTATCAGTCATCCTTGAAAAATTATGCCAAGTTAATTCATGTGGATTTTTTTTTTTTTTTGCAAGAAAAATACAGAGGCCAAAAAAGAATTTCCAGAACTGTTCCTAAAAGCCCAAGAATTCCACTCCTTTCTAGTTTTGGATTTAGTGACAGCATTATAATACACAGACACATGAGAGCAGGGTCTGTGGTGCTGCTTTTCCACTACTGAAAAATTCTGGGCAGAACTACTCAAATTTACTTCATCTGTCATGCAACTTACAATTCAGGTTATCATCAGAGCTATCAATATAAGCAGTATTAATTTTTAGTATCATCTGCACTTCATGTTAAATATTTCAAGTTGAAAACGATTATTTGAAAACCACTCTATTTCAATTAAATAAAAAGACTTTTCTGTTTGTTTCAAAATGTCTGTAACATGTTTCAAAACCATTATGAAAAGTGAACAAACCTGCTTTTTTCTCCTGAAAGCAGATTTAATGAAATGCTCAAAGGAGTAATGTCTCCTTGAAATATTTTCAATGTGAAAATAAGTTAAGGAAAATTGGTGTTACCTTAAATTACCCTCAGTACTTTTAAAACTTTGTAAGTAATGCTAAACAGGCAAATATTTTCCCTATCTGAAAACACCTGAAAGTAGCACAACAACTAAGAGGAAAAATCCTTGACAAAAGATCATGAAAGAAATATGCTGCCATATACTGTTGCTATGTCAAAAAGGCAGACAGAGAGAGTACCTTCACCTGTATTGATTTGGGATGCTTGGAGCTGATCCCCGTTACCAGATGCAAAACTGTCATATACATGTGTTAGATCACTCTTTGCTTAGAGTTTAATGCTTACGGTTGCCGACTTTTATTTTTAGAGGGATGGTAAGAACTGTGCACAAATTATGATAGAATAACTTAGAAGGGAGGCACAAGCATCATCCGGTCCAGCTCCTGTCCCTGCACAGGACCATCCCCAAGAGAGACACATGCCCGAGAGCCTTGTCCAAGCGAGATACAGAGTAATTAAAATCCAGTGTCTGGGGATGCCAGAAGGGCGCGGAGGGGAAGCTGCAGCCCCGAGGAAAAGCCTCCGAGCTGCCCATTCCATCCGTGTCCAACACCCGCCGGACCAGCGCGGCCAGGCAGGGCCAAAGGCCCCCAGGGCAGGGAAAGCCAAGCTCGCTTTGCATAACCTGCCTCGCCGAGCGCGGTGTGCTGGTATCGCGGTCCCCGAGGGCAGGGAATCTCCCCGGCCGGGCACGCTGCCGCGGGCCGCCCCGAGCCCCCCTGCCCGCCCCGAGCCCCGCTGCCCGCCCCGCTCCGTGCCCGAGGCTGCCGCCACCGCGGCTCCGGCAGCGCTCCGGGCACGGGGCAGCGGCGCCGCTGCAGCCCAGAGCGGCGAGGAGCCGGCCCGCCGGGGCGGTGAGGAGAGGAGGGGAGAGGAGGAGAGGGAATGGAAGCAGCCCCGGGCCCGGGAAGGCTCCGCCGGGAGCCGCTACCGCCCGCGGCTCCGCACATGGGCTGCGGCGCGTCGCCCCGGGGCCGGCCCGCTGCCGCCGCGCCTGGCGCCCTGCCTGGTACCCGGCCACCCGCCGCTGCCAGCCCGGCGCCGCCGCTGCCGCCCGCCGGCCCCGGTCCGTCCCGCGCGGCTGCTTGCCGGTAATAATGGAGAAAAAGCCCGGTTATCCTCACCTCCGGCCACCGCTTCAAGATGGCGACGATGGAGCCCGGATCACGTGACTCGCGGGCCCGGGTCAGGTGACCGGCGGGGGGCGCTGCCGCCGCGTCAGCGCCGCCTCCCGTTACCATGGAGACGGGGAGGGACGGGGCCGGGGGACACGGCGTAGGAGAGTGTGAGAGAGTGTGTGTGTGAGTGAGTGTGTGTGTGTGTGTGTATGTGTGACACAGGGCCGGGGGACACGGGGTAGGAGAGTGTGTGAGAGTGTGTGAGTGACACAGGGCCCAGGGGACCCGGGACAGGAGAGAGTGTGTGAGTGTGTGAGAGTGTGTGTGTGACAGAGGGCCGAAGGGACACGGGACAGGAGTGTGAGTGTGTGTGGCTGTGTGTCTGTTTCTCTGTGTGTGTGTGTCTGCTGTGTGTGTGAGACACAGGGTCGGGGTGACACGGCAGGAGCCAGGAGCGGTGTGTGCCAGCGGGGGAATGTCACAGCCCTGGGGTGTCCCCAGGGCCGCCCAGGCTGTCTGGGCACAGCTGGCACTTCGGTCATCCCCAGGTGCTGCCCCTGCAGCTCCACTGTTGATGGGATGTGTTTTTGTCAGCCCAGAGCCCCTCCATACTGCCATGGTATACGGGGCCGAGCCTGGCAGCGCGATGTGCTCCAAAAATTGTAGAGCCTCCCAAAAAGTCATTTTTTTCCAGCACGGTTTTCGATGGTAAACATGTGTAGTTAAAATCTCAACAACCTCCACATTTTTGGTCTAAAGCTCTCAAGAAGGTTTAGCAGTTTGAAGTGGGCAGAAATTCTGAGTTTCATATATGCACTGTGTGTCAGGGGCTACCTTGGGAGCTGCGGACAAGGCACGTTACCTGTGGTGAATTTGTGAGAAATTTCATACAGACTGGAAAGTCAGGGCAATCATGAGCCTCAGAAGTGATTTCAAAAGTGGCTGAGTGATGGCAAGTAAAACCCAATCTTCATTTCCAGAATGGGGATTGAAGTGTATTGATGTGGAGATTTGGATTTGGAGGGATCTGGTAAAAATGTAGAAATTTTTTGCAAGGTCACCTCCTCCCACAGCTGAGAGATTTGTTAATGATTTTATAGTTTCATAGAGATACAGTCTTTTTGAAGTATATGATTTTTTAAAAATATTGTCAAGGTATTATTCAAGAGATGAATTTGACCATCCTTTCAAAACCTCTAATTTTACTTTTTGACTCCTTGAAATATGAAGCTCTGTTTAATTATATAAAGTGTAAGACAATTCAAGCCCTCTCCTACAATCTCTGACTTGGTAAGAAAAACTTGATAAGCCTTTGATAAGATTTTTTTTTTTAAAAACCTGCTATCAGGAAAATGCAAGGATGCCACCTATCTTCTTAACACCTATTAAATGCATTTAATTAAAGAAAATAAAAGTCAAACTTTAAGCTTTATAACATTCACAGTGTCAAAGGCAGTAGTAATAATAGCAACCTGTTTCTGCTGTATTAAGTAGAGCCTTTTCATAGAAAATTATTATTTTTCTTGTACCCTGTTCCTTTAAAAGCTTTGTTTCCATGTCTGTATATGTCATAGTTTAATTAAGCAGTTACTTGAATTGAATCACTCTTGTAGAATACAGGACTCTCACCCTCCTTTTCCCTTTCGAAATATACTAGGATCTGATAGATCTGAATTAAAAATACTGGGTTGATAATGAGTAATCACCTTCATACACTCTGTTATTCTTCTCTGTTGTAATGAAACCTGGACTAAGTTAAAAATTTCATTGTCTGTGCAGGCATGATTGTACAAAAAGACAGATTTAGATTTTACACTTTTACATTAATTTGAAAGACTTCTTTATTCAAGAAGTTATTTTCCTGTTTTTCATTTTCATTGCTTTCAAGCTGAAGGAGACACGAAACCAAATGAAATCTGGATAAGGCACCTCTCCCTGAGCGGTAGAGATGAGACTTATATTGAGGATAATATGTTCAGAATGTTGATGGTTTTGGAAAAGTTTACACAAAATTGCTTCCTAAGTACTGTAAATATGTACAGAATGTCGGTGGCATGAATTTTATGGTAAACATTATAAGCTTAATTTAAAAGAGTAACACATAGCCTAGAAACACCAGGTGAATTTTGAGCCACATTGGCAAAGATGCAATCTCGAAGTGAAAACATGCAAAGCGTGCAGAGGTTGTTGTGTACACTTTTAAAATAACAGAAATCTACATGTAGTAGCTTTCCTATAAGGTGCCTGTTTAGTCTTTGTGGCCTCAGTCTTGAAACTCTTTTCAGTCATCAAATGAACAATTAGGTTTGTTTTTATTAATGACTTGTACCAGCAATGAGTTATATAATTGTCAATGAAAAATCCAATTTCGCCCATGAGTTTTCTACATTTTCATGCCTGGCAGTTCCCAAACCATTCCAAAAGCTTTATAATTTTCACATTATTATAAGGTATTATATAAATGAAGTCCCTGACTTTATTGAGTGGGCTTTAAATAAAGTGGATTGTATTTCTGTGTGCAACAGGAGTGAACCTTGCATGGAGCCCTGGTGGAAGGGAGGCTTTGGCTGGTGCATCCCTTCCTGGGTGAACAGAGCTATGAGTGCTGTGGAGTGGCATGAGAAGAAGGAGGATTTTAATTTAATATTTCACCTAAGTTTCAGTTCTTGGTAGCTTGGAGTTGACCTTTATTGTGAGGCAGATCCACCATAAAAAGATGGAATTTGATGTTGCATTACAACACTGTTGGTAAGCAGGGATTTTTCAGCTATGTTTATAGATCAACTGTAACACAGAATCTTGGATTTAGTTTTTTAAAATTCTTTTTGGCTGACAGAATGCGTTTCATATTGTCTGCATCTGCTCATACCTGTCTTGTTTCTGGGTAAAAAAATTGTTTAGAGTGCAGAAAATGCAGTTCACTATCATGTGAAAAGTGAAATGTTTGGCTCCTCAGAAAATGGTGGAAGAATTCGCACATTTTCATGTAGGTGTACAAGTATTTTACAAATAGTTTGATTTATCAGACTGGCATTGTGGAAACCCTTATTGTGAAATGGAGCCTTAGGGGACATTTTGACCCTCTAAATTCAGAAGTTTGCAAATGTGCTGCATAATCTAGGAAAATGCAGAGTGTGAGAAACGTGGTAAGAACATGGCTTAGGAAAAATGATGCTGTGTTATTTGTTTGTGAGACATTTTATTCTGAGAGAAAATACTGCAGGTGGATTGAGAATTGTTAGAAGTACTGAGAAATTATGCAGGGAAGAATGAACACTGTGTGTGGAATCCCTTCAGCGTCTCTGCATTTAGACAATACAATAGAACATGATAGACATGTATGGATAATAAATAGTATAAAGGGAAGAAATTGCACTTTAAATATGCTACTACCATTAGATTAATTCAGCGAAGTTGAATAATGGTTGTGCTTTCAAAACAGGTACAGGAAGTTTTAGATTTCTTTTTTTCTTATATAAGTGTAATCAACCTCTGGAATTCATTGCTACAATATGTGGTAGAAAACAAGACTTTGCATGAATTAAACTGATTATTTTAAACTCAAGTTTTTTGTGTATAATGAGAGAACATGTACAACTGTTCCAGATAGAATCAGAGATGTAAATATTGAAATAGCTTTTCAATATTATTCAATATATTTTAATTGTTATGTGAAATAACTTTTTTAGTATTGAGGCCAGCATTGATAAGAGTTAGGAAGAACTAACTTGGGATAAGTGTGTGATGCTTTATGCCATCAGGTTTAGAGTGCAGTTTCCTTTGGGATGGTTGTGCTTCTCTGCTGCCAGAACCCAAACCTCACACACAACCCTTTTATGTAGTTAGAATTAGTTATCTTTTTGTTACAGCCTCAGAACTCTTTGTGTTTTGGCAGTGAGGCATTAAAGCTGAGCAGAATTTATATTACTTAGATGGTTTATTTTCTTTACACAGCCTTTTCTGCTAGAGAATTAGGAAAGTTCTGTATTAAGTGATATTTCAGCTGCAACAATGACATCTAGGGGCTGAGTTACATTAATTTAATTTAGATATTCATCTCTTGTTTTTGAGAAGATGGTTACTAATATGTTTACTAAATCTAAATTATTAGTATTTGCTAAAAAGCTGTGAATCTGATATATGTCATATATCTGGAGAATAACCATGACATTTTTAACTTCTTATCTTTTTGTCTTCTGTTTCGCCTTGATCTGTCTTTTAATTATTTTAGTATTGCTACCACTGCAAATCAGTGCATCTCTCATTACTTTAGACCTTGTATTTTTCCATGACATGTTATCAAATGATGAGGTTTTTTTCACTCTATACTTTAGGTATACTCTTCTATGAATTAAGGGGGAAACACATTGCTTCTGCTTTCCTACACAACTTATTCTGTCTCCTAGAATCACATCTACTTGATTTTGTACAGGGAATGAGGCTAAAAATCCCTGTATTCAATCCCCTGCTTCCCCCAGCTTTATGAGAGTGTAGACATAGGTTTGACTCCAGATTTAAACCTTGTGATTCAGGGCCACCTCTAAGCTCTACGTAAATCTAATTTTATGTGTGCAAGTAAGTGTATACGTAAAATACGTAATTGCAATTTAGAGATGATTTAACAGCATCTGTCCTATTATTTGCAAACTTACTCTCATTCCCTTGAATCTTAGTTATTTGACCATAAGTCACTTATTTGGAATTGCTTTTTACAGAAAAAAAATTCTACATTTCTTTCTCATCGTCTTCTTCACTTATATTTACAACTTTTTCTCAAGAATAAGAGAATAGAATATTTTTTTTCCAAAATTCTCCCCATGCTATTCTGTGGAATATTGTTATTATCTTCAACGTACTTCTCATTGGTCTTAAGAAGAAGAGACAACCAGGTAAGCTGAAAAGAGTGAGACATTATGAGAAGCTTTACATTGGCTCAAGGCAAGGTGCTAAAACATTCTTTGCAGTAGATAAGGTTATTTTTTTTGGTACAGCTTATACCAACAACAACTTATATAACTTATAATTTATATAGAAGTTACACTGGCACAGCAGTGCTTTGCACAATTGCTCTATCTGTTGATTTTATCCAGGAAGGAAGTGAAGGCTTATTTCTGCCAGTAATATTGGCAAAACATAATGAGAACTGCATTCTATATTAAATATTACATAAAAAGTCACCCAAAATCACACCCCTAACTGCTATTAGTGTGCTAGGAGATGATTTTTATGGTCTTGGTCAAAGTACCACTGTGGCACATTTGTCTCTTGTTGGAAGGTCTGCAGTGAGTGGGAAGCAGGATAAACCTGGGCTGTAGCTGAGTGTGAGGGAGGAAGGACCTTCCTGACTTTTTTTTTTTTTTTTTTTTTTTTTTTTTTTTGAGAGGGAAATGATAAACTGGCAGATCCTTAAGAGGTGTTTTGCCATCTCAGGGCTTCTCAGAGACCTCAGAACAGGCCCTCCTTACAGCTGGGTTAATATAAAGTGTGGTCTGTGCCTGTGTACTGAGAACAGATCTGTTTTAAATGAGAAAAATCATAGATTTTTGGATGGGATTTTACTGTTGAATTGGCCATGGGGAAACTCCACTTAGAATAGGGACAAGAATTACTTAATAGAGAAAATACCAAGGCAGTGTACAGAGCTCGCCACGTGATGGAATGATGTAATGTCCACTATGTTTTTCTCTTTTTATTACTTTGCATAGATACTGATATTTTTGCCAGCTTTTACTGTAAACAGTGCTTTAGGTCTGTAATCCAACTCAGGGAGTGCAGAATGTGATTTATTACTGTCAGTTGTAGCAGGGGGAGTCATGTGCACAAAAGACTCCAACAACAATGACACAAAGTACCACTCTTTTTGTCTTGTTATAGTCAGTGAAAATACAGAAGTGCCTTTTGCCTTCTTTGGAGAAATTATCTGTATGTGAAGTGTTGCATTAGAGCAGGTACATACTGATCCCACTTGTTACATTTGCCATTCAGAAACGGCCCAGTGACTGTCCTCAGTGTGTATTTACACATCCAGGAGAATTCATTTGTCAATGATAAGCTGCAGTAAGCCTAGAATCAGATCATGCATTACATAAATTAATATTTCACCTGTAAAAGGAGATCCCCTAAAAAGAATTGGACTCCCTGGAGTTCTAATATAGCTAATATTCCTTAAACAGATTTAGTTGTTGATTTTTTTTACAGTTGTGGTTAAAAGGCATTATTTTTCCCTCCTTGTTAAATCACTCAGTGTGGACTGAAATACCCTGAGTTCTAGTGCAAGCAAGAACCTTTAGAATATGTACTACATGCTAGCTCCCAAAAGATAAAATAGCACCAAAAATTTGGAAATCCAGTCAGGTGTGAAACTGTGGTGTATCCGTGACTTAATTTCAGTATTAATTACCAACGTTGGTTGGAATAAAAGTATTAAAACTTCCTGCTCAGCATGGAAACTGGATAGCTTAAATGCAGAAGTAAGAAGTGCCTTTGGGTAATTCTCATATCGTCAAAGGGAATCATGGACCTAATGATAATAATAATAATCCAACTCTGTCCTTCAGTGAGTGGTCCTGGCAACTTTCTTTCAATTCCATAGGTTGGTCTCCTGCAGACGTTTTTACTTGAATTGCAATCTGTTTTGGGATGAGACAGAGTTTTTTAATCAAGCACAGAGCTGCTTGAGGTGGGTTTTAAGCCGTAGATTGTAATTTTTGAGTGCGACATTTTTCAGATAACTTCAGGGTAGCAGTCACGTTAACCTAACCATGATAAATTCTACAAAATTTGTGTAACTGTGGATTTGTCGTGTGGATGATGGTGTGAGGCTTTTGCTATGCTCCTGTAGAACTTTTAGGAATTCAAATTTATATTATTTCTGAGCATCCATAGAAACACACAGCACTGCAGATGTTTTATAGTGAAGATATTTGCTTTCTTCATTTGCTCTACAGAATCTTGAATAAGAAAATTTGCACAAGTTTCTTCTTGGGTTACAGAACTTAGTATGCACTTGTCCCCTCAAAATCTATATCAAGATATTAACATAAATGTGACAAACTGAGTTGTTAATCCTATTGATTTTTATCTGAAAGCTTAAAAAGCAACAATCAAACAAACAGACAAACAAACAAAAACCCTGGAAAGGTAATGGACTGAAATTTCCATTGCAATTTTACTAAGTTCATATTCTCATTGAGGAATTTGTGTAAAATTAGGACTGCGTGATTTGGCTCACTTTATGAACATTCCTTGGCATCCAAAGTTCCTTTTCCCTCCAACCCTCAGCCCTGTGCTTGCCTGCAGCTCTGCAGGTCCCGTGTCTGTCTGTGTCTGTACTTCCATGTACACAGAGGCAGAAAACCAGTTTTTCATTGCAAATATGCACATGGAATCTGCACAGAGTGAGCATCAAACAACATTATGAAAACAAAGGAGTCTGTTCATTCTTAGTTGTTTGATCTCCCTACTGTTTATTAGATAGGAGTAGACCAAAATGAACTATCACAGTTTTCTGTAGTGACCTTGAGGTGGCAGCAGCATTACATTCAATTCTGCCATGTACCAAGTCCATTAAAGGTGAAAGCAAAATTTGCAATAAATCAAAATAATACTGATTGTTATAATTTTATTACCAGAGCATTAAGTCAATAAAACTTATCTGAAATGTCATTTGCATTGTATACAATTTTTACTAGTTATCAAGTATGTTTTAAAAGCATGTTTAAAGCAACCAAATGAAGAAATTGGTGATAAATTGTTGAAAATCTGGGACTTGTCTAATGATGTAGTAAAACTAAAGTCTGTTTTGATCTCTTGTATTGTAAAAGACTGTTTCTGAAAGCATTTGTTAGTACAATAATGTCTTGTGTTTTGACTAACTATATTTAATGTCCTAATGTCTGATTAAATATTTTTATGCAACTTGTCAGGTCTTTTTTCATTCATGATTTTATGTAGGAAGGTCATCTAATTATATGACACCCTTTCAGTGAAGGAGAATGTGTTTGTTTCTTTTAATAATGAGGAATAATGAAACTTATTTATGTTGGAAGTCAGGGAAATTTATTGGAGAATTACAACATGAGAAACATGAAAATTAAAAAACCCTTTTAATAGCATATTCATTACTGAGAAGCTTACAGGTAATGAAGTAGTTGTGTGAAAGCCAGGATGCTGGGTGATATAACTCTGCTCATGTCAGCTTTCAGGCCATGGTTGTTTTGCATTTCTATGCTGTCAATTACTGTTAGGTTACCAAATTATGATTAGGTAATTAGTCAAATAGGAGGCCCTGGAAGAAAAGGGATTTACAAACTTCTAATGCAGCTTTGGGCTGGGAGGGCAGTTCGGGTGTTGGGATGCTCCCGGTGCTCTGGCTCTGCGGGGGCATTGCTGCTCAGGAGCTGCTGCTCTGCAAGAGCAGCCCAAGCCTGCACTAGAATCCAAATTAGGTTTCTGTTAGCTGGTGTGATGATGGGGGAGCAGCAACACTCAGAAATCTTTTCCCTAACAAATGCAGAAAAATAATGGTAGGGGTGTGTTTACATCAGTTAAAAACTGGTGTGAAGGAATCCCTTTATGTAACAGATGCTAAAGGAATCCCAATAACTGCTTAAAATAGCTTGTGTGATAGATAAAATAATTCAGTGTAATTCAATGAAAAATAAGATTAACTTGTTCATTTAAGTTTTGAGTTTATTCAGTCTTTAATTTGAAGTTTCAAGATGTGACATTTAGACCTGTTTAACCTTATACTCACTTTTTTTCCACTAGTTTTGTTTGTTGACAACTTCTTCAACTAAGGAAATAGAAGTATCAAATATAAACAAGTATAGAAATATGTAAACAAAAGTATAAGGTGAATTATAGTTCCACAATAAGGTGTTATTAAGTTTAAAAAACAGAGAATCACAAACCACAAGCCAACAGAGATTACAACACACAAATGCTGTTTGGGCTGTTCCAGTGCTTGCTGGAGCCAATACAAATATTGTTACTTCTCTGAGACATGGATCTGGGCTTTTACTTCTGGTCTGTACTGTCATCTTCTCTTTGTCACCCTTCAGTGTTTCTTGAACTTACTTCTGTGATTCCAGTGCCTGAAAAAGGTGGAGAGAGACTTTTAACAAGGGCACTCAGTGACGGGACAAGGGGGAATGGTTTTAAACTGCCAGAGGGCAGGGCTGGATGGGATCTTGGGCAGGAATTGTTCCCTGGCAGGGTGGGCAGGCCCTGGCACAGGGTGGCCAGAGCAGCTGTGGCTGCCCCTGGATCCCTGGCAGTGCCCAAGGCCAGGTTGGACATTGGGGCTTAGAGCAGCCTGGGACAGTGGAAGGTGTCCCTGCCATGGCAGGGGGTGGAATGGGATGATCTTTAAGGTCCCTCCCAGCCCAAACTATTCTGGGATTGCGGTTTTTCAGAATTTCCAAAGATGTGAATGCAGGGAGTGACAAAAAAGCAGAATAACTGAGATGAGAGCAGAACTCCTATTAGGAATGTAATTCACTGTGAGCCTATTTCTTTATTCTTTCTGATTTTAACTTTATGGATCTTTATCATCAAAATATATTTACCTCAGAAATAAAAGTAAGGTAGCAAATAGGTATGAGCTGAACATAGTTAACCTGGAAACTAAATGACTAATTTCTTAGAACCATATAGAAAGGATGTTTAGAGGGTATCCCTTATCTCTGTTGATCAGGGACCTTGATTATCAGTGTCCCAAAAGGGACATGTGCTTTTTATTTGTCTTTAGAGCAACATAAACACATTTTGTTGGTGAAAAATAAAAACAGTTGTCACAGTGGGAGCTCTTTGTAAGTGTACAAAGTCCAAATAAACAGGTTGCCCTCACTTTAAGTGGGAGAACAATCTACTATAGATGTGGTAGGATATTCCAGTGATTTTAGCCTGGAACCAATATTATAGGTTTTATTCAAGTGTTAGTGTAATGTTTGCCTAATGCTCCGCACTAATGTTAAGCAAGAACTTGTTGTCCTAAAATCACAACATTGTTGTCTTAATGGTTCCATTGTTAAACTAAAGTGGAAGGTACCTGGTGTGATCCGTCTCTGTGGTTAAGCTGTGCACTATCTGATAAAGGGTATTTTATTATTTTGTGGAGTAATTTGTATAGCAAAGAATAAATTGCAAACGGTTCAGCTAGCAATACTACCATTCAGCAAAATCCCATTACCTAGAACATTAAAACAATCATTCTAAAACATGGTTTATAATGATTTGAACGTGTTTGTAAAAAATAGATGACCACTGTACATTTACAGTTGACACAGAGGTCCCTAATGTCAGGAAAGCACTCTTGACCTTGATGGGTGGTTGCAATTCCATTTAAATCAATTGCCAATACAAGTCAAATGAAGTTCTTATGGCTGTCTAGTGTGCACTTCACTGTTCTTCTGACATTATTGTTCTACTCCAAGTCATTCTTCAATCTTAACAGCTGAGAGGGACCTGCATTCTGCAGCTTTATGGGGAAAGAGCACCAAGTTCTACTTCTCTGTGTTTTGAAAGCTTCTGCTCTTTTTCACTGTTCCCAAGCAAAGCAAACCACATTGTGTTCTACATAAAACACAGTACTTGGGCTGGTGCTGGCAAAGCCAGGTGTTACAGGAATACAGAAACCATTTTCACTGCCCACTGTCTTACTGGTCCTTGATTTAATTTGATAACCCTGAAAACTGGAGGTTTTGTTAATTTAGCTTTTTTAGTGGTTTTCACTATAGTAAACATTTTGAACATATGTTGTAAACATTCATGTTAAGAATGATGGTGATTTACAGCTTTTGAGATGTTTTGTGTTGTGGAAGAGAAAGAGGCACAATAAGTCAGAAAAAAAGTAAGTTGCACACTTATCCTGTGTTTGTGCCTGTCTGATACTTATTTTTTCAAAGGATTTTGTTAGAGAAGGAGAAGGCTATATGAAAAGTGCAGTGAACTTGTTAAACATTTTGCTTAGGAAAGAAAATCCTTGGCTGTGCAGAGCTTTCTAAAAATACCTGGGTTAGTGTTATTAACTTACTTGTAATGTATTTGCTCTTCTAAATGAATTTAAGTGTCTACCTTTTAACAAGTGGGAGTATTACAGGCTGACATCATGGCCCAGAGTTTACATGCCTTTAAAAGTCCAAGTGCAGATACTTTCTCTATGACAGATGATATAAACTATGGCTAATCCTCTCCAGGTCCCAATCCCTTTCATAACTGGCCCAAGCATTCAAAAGATCCTATATTAATGAGAATAATGGAAAAACTCAACTGAACTCATATGTTAGCAATAGATACATATAATAGCTCATAAGAATTGATAATGAAAAAAGTCATTCTGGTTGCCAGTGAAACTTGGCTGAGTTGATATTAAGAGGATGCTGCAATTAATGTAAAACTAATCAGCAGTCTTCCATGGGGAAATGCAAATTGCAAGTTGTTAGAAGGCCTGTTTTGTTCCATAGGACTTGTATTGCTGCTAATCCACTTAGCAGCACACATGTTCCTCTGTTGAGGTGTTTTTAAGAGAAAGTTTTGAAGTATTATTCCTGTTTTAGAGAGTCTATAGATTTATTTAGAGTCGATATTTCAACTCTTCTGTTTTTATTAAATATGTGTTTCCCTGCTCTTTCTTAGCCAGACCAATGGGCTGAGGTCAAAGTAAGTGGCTCTGTTCTGTTCATTCTCCTAAGCTCTTGGAAACTGCACCGTACAAAGCTCTGGAAGTAACCACTTGACATACAGTAAATGGGGTACATATTCTGACCCTGTCTGTGCAGTTGAAATTCCAGGATTCTGCTGTATCTGATGTTCTGCCCATCTGCTGGTGAGCAGGAATAGCTGCACAAACCCTGCATTGAGTTACCTGTCATTTTCAGGGTTGAACACGACGTGAAACAAACTTTTGTTCTTTGTGTTTTGTTTAATTCATTCATTTAAAGGCACCCATAGACAGCTACTCCTTCTTGCAGTGCCTGTGCGTTCTGGCAGTCTGCAGGAGAAAATGTGTCAGCCGTGCTTGGGCTGCTCCTCAGCACAGGAACTTGTCCCTAACCCTGGGTGTTCAAATTCTTCAGTTGTGAAGAGCAGCTGTGCTGAATAAAGAGGTGTAGATGTCCTCAGAACACCGGGAGTATTGTGGGAAGATGTGCTTGAAGGGAGACCCTGAATCACATTTACCTCCTTTGAAACAAAGGACAAATTGTAACATTTGTCTAATCTGCTGGAGAAGCAAGTTCAGGTTGAGTGTAGAAAGGAAGAACATTGGAACACTTGTGCTGGCACTTACAAATCCAGCTTTGATGCCAGAGTTAGTATCTTTGCTTTCAATCAATTATGAAGGAATAATTTCTTTCAAGTGTAGCACGTGTCATAAGTAAATCTTGTGTATAAAAAGATAATGTTATTAAAATCAATTATTTGGCAAATATTTTGTCTAAAAGTAAACACAGTTTGGTCAGTGTTTGTTTTTTCAGCAAATGCTATGATTTGTTGTCACTTTGAAGCTAAAGAGCAAAAAAATAGATGCTTATGAAACCTTGTGTCTTCTCTATACCACTGAATGTTTGACCTTTTATCATATAATGTAGTTCTTTAGACATTGAAGGTTTTGATCCAGATATGCAACCCACAAGAACAAATTCCAGAAAAAGAAATGGTTTTGGTTTGTGCAGCCCTTTTCTCTGACATGAAAGCCATTTCTGGGGAAAAAAAAAAAAAAAAGCCATCTGCCAGTTTATTGTTTGATATCAGCGGCAGAATAATGTCCGATTTTAATATCATACTGTTGGCTATGTACTGCACTAATTTGTTCCGTGACATCAATGAATCAAAGTAGAGCTCCTGATAGAAGAACATCAAAAGGAAATTAATCTCCCTGTGATAGTATTAATAATTTCAGAATGGACGTGTTTTGCTCAATTATGGTAACCATTGAGAGCCGTGTTTTTGTGGACTATTAGATCAATATCACAACTGCTACACAAATCCAGGCTGTGAGAATGAGGCTGGTGCTCCTCAGTAGCCAGGAGTGTCCTTGCTAATGGACAAATGGACATTTTTGGTAGAATTTTATGGTTACTTAAGGAAAGGAGACATGCAAGTGTGAACTCAATGAGGAAGGGGGGAAACTAGAAAAAACCCCATCACTTTTCCATAAGTTGGGCAGGATGGTGGGCCTGGAATTAAAGGTAACATTTACAGAGTTTGGAAGCAGAAATTAGCTGTCTGATTCTGGAAAAAGTTTAGTGGAAATAGAGGCTGATTGTGTAGCAGACAGGAGGTGTCATAAGGTGTTTCAGCAGATATCTCCTGAAAATATAGTTTTGAAGTATTTTGATAGTTTATTTTTATGGTTGTTTTTATAAACCCTGTCAGATTAATACAATGTTTATTAGAAAACATGTTTCTTTATGTATATCCATACAGTTTCACATCTTTGCCTATAAATAGATATATACGGGATTCACAAAATAAAAGAAATTGAGCATTTTTAGATACAGATCCTTCCAAGTGTTTACTCAATTCAAGGGTAAAAGAAAGGGTTACTGCAGTAAAGCACGCTTGTTGTATCTGCACAGCATGAGACCCACAGACAGACTGGGACTATATTTAGGGTTCTGCTTGTGTGCTGAGAATAGAACTAGATGAGTACAGAGCCCCAAATGTGTCACTGAAATAAATATTGGCAGTATGGATGTGTGATCAAAATATCCAAATATATCAGAGACTGACTGCAGAACCTAGAGTCAAGAATAGCCCAGGTAGGGACAAGATGTCAAATAAATCTAGTAATTCCCTTTTCTCTATGTTTACCACTTTTACCTTTCCCCTCTTGTTCTATTCCCCCTCAGCTGCAGTCAGGGCTGCTGTTCCTCAGCCTGGGGATGTGCAGGGTTCATCTTGTCCTACAGCCAGCCTTGGGGGTCAAGGCAAGGACTGGGAGATCTCTTACCAGTAGCTGTCATGGGGAGATCAGACCTGACCTGGGGAAAATTAATCTAATTTATTGCCAAATGAAACAGATTTGAACGATGGAAAACAGAGACAAAATAAGAGCAACCCCTGCCTCTGCTGCCCTCATCTTCTTCCCAGGCTCAGCTTGCCTCCTTCCTTCCCAGCTCCTCTGTCCACCCCAGCCCCAGCCATGGACTCCCCAGGCTCAGTGCTCTCTCAGGCTCTTCTGTTTTCACTCCTGCTTTCCATCGTGCTTTTCCTTACCGTGTCCCCTCACTGCCAGGCAGGTTTGCCCTTTCCCAAAGGTTCCCACAGAGGTGTTGAGGGCTCAGCTGTGCCTTGTGCTGGGGCAGCTGCAGAAGTGGCCAGAACCATCCCTGTGCCAGGTGCACTGATCAGCTTTATACTAATCAGCTCTTCATTTCTTTATTTGTGTAGGACTGCAGCTGATAGGAATGAGCTTGGGCTTTGTCTAGAAGGATGCAATGACTTTTTCAAAGATTCAATGAGGTTCTTAACTAGACTGACATTCCTTGTTCTAGATCAGCACTGTGAGAGCGAGGACTTCCTGCAGTGACTGAGATAACATCAGATGCTTTTCCAAGCTCTCTTTCCATCTGAAGTGCTGCAATAATATCCTGTATTAAAGACAGCAGATGAATAATTAGACAGTACCATGGAAAAGCTTCCAGTGAATAGGAACCTTGGGAGGACCAATACAGATCCAGCCATCAGCATCTCCTCTCTGCTCTTCTCTCCACCAGCTCTTTTGCTTTCCCTTCTGCCCAAGCTGAAGTTTTCAAAGGGAAACCAACTTAAACAGGACTTGATAATGTGGCATTTGAAGGAACTGTTCACACTAGTCAGAGATTCACAGCAGATGTGCTGCTGGGATTGTCCTTGCCCGGTTCTGGTCATGAAGAAAGCAACGACAGAAAAAGAGAGTGATCCCCCTGTAGTATTGAGCAAGGACTATTTCCCAGTTGCTGTTGTGGAAATTAAAGGAAAGCTTCACAGTTCTTCTGGTAGATATTAGGGGGTAGAAAAATTTGTCTCTCTGATTTTGCACACAAGTCCCAAGAACCTACTTTACCTGTAAAATTCAGATTCTTTTTTCTCTTTCTTCACATGAGTGTTCTAAATAGCATAGACCTAAATAACGAAGACTGTCAGCAAATTATCAGAATGAGAGATGCTGTCCAGTCCTGGGAAGCCATTCACATACCATGTTCCTTTGTTTCTCCCCTCCAGGCTGGTAATGTGTTTTTGGAGAACAAACTCACTCACTTCCCCTGGAAATGTAGTTCAGAAAACTTCCCTCTCCTCCAATGTTTATGTAAATTCAAATCTGGAGGGCAATGAACTCTAAATATGTCTTTAAGTGAGGAAATACTTAGGCAGTATTTGTGAGCATGGAAATAGTATCTGCCATTTGGGCTAATAGCTTATCTTCTTTATAAGAGCAGGTAAAGATAGCACTACATATGAGCATGTGGAGTTACTGTCCATTCGAAAATCTGCACTGTCAACTGAAAAATTTGGGTTATTAAATACATAATGCATTCTAACTGTATGTGCAATGGTTATCAGTTAACTAGCTCTCTGCTTTTCCAAAGTCTTTCTACAAAATATTTTTTATAGAGATACAACACGCCGTGTTTCGATGGAGTCCTGCGGGGAGGGATGCAATTAAGAATGTTATGCAATAATACATTGCTTTTCTTACACATAATGTATTTGGGAGCATTATACATGCAGGCAAATGTGCTGAGCTCAGTAATTCAGGTCTTTACATCTCGGTACCATACTGGCTGCTTCTGCAGTTTTAGCACAAAAGTAGTAGTCCCAAAACCAGTGTTAATGATAAGAAATTGAAAATAGTTCAGGAATTTTTTGTAGAACAAAATATTGAATATTCTGAATATAGAATATAGAATATTGCTATCAATTTTTGCCAGATATTAGTTTACATGTTCCCTTTTTAACTGAGATGGCTTATTTCTGAAAAAAATCCCTATAAGAGTGGTGATGAAGCAGAAATAAGCCTAGATTTTGACACTCAAATGCATTATAATTGTCAGTTAATTCTTCTTCATAAACTATTAAAAAATGATGATATAACCCTATCTGGTTACCAGTTGTTTTCCTTTTGTTAAAGTTGGACTTCATTTTTTTTGTCATTTGTCCAGGAGTTTTTTGAGTTTCCCAAATGCTGGGCTTTCTAAACAATCTTTTTTTTTCTTCCTTTTTTGTGCACTTCTGTAGTTGCATAAGTTTAAGATGAAAGATATCTTTTAAAAATATCTACCATCGATTTTTGTTTTTCTAATGATGACACAGCTTCTATTTTCTTCTTACTAATATTCAGAAGAATCCCATTTAACTTGCTCCAAAACTGGATCACCTAATTAAACTGAAAAGGTAAAATCCTTGCTTTATAATACTGAATTCAGTAGTTCAGTAGGAAAAAAAATAATCCAGTGAATGAGTTTTTAATACTCTGATAAATCATAGCAATTCCTTTTATTGCTCAATTAATTTACTACTATGTACTGTAAGTAATAATTAATAGCAGTGCAGTCTCCCTACCTTGTCTGCCGTTATCACCATGACCCTTGGTAATGCTGCAGAAACATTTTAAACCTTTTGAACTCTAAATGTTGGGGGTGCCTTTCGTGGGAAGCAACACAAAGTTTCAGAAGCCAAATTATTGATGTTTTCTTTGTGAAACTTGTACCTGTTAGGTAACAGTGAAAACTTTATAAACAAATGTCTGATCACTGACGAAATATATTTTGTTGTGTACATAAGATTGTATTGTATTTTAAAGAAAAAAAAAAATGGAAATAGCAGAATGTATTCAGTTATAGGAATTTGTATCTTATTATGCAAAAGTCTAAACATGTCTAAATTAAAATCTGGTGGAAATGAAATATAATAACTTCCCCCTTGCATTTACCTTTTGGAATTTACCAGCAGTCAGACCAATTCACAGAGTAACTGCAAAAGGTTTTCCTCTGACAGACAGCTTGGGTATCTTTGTGGATGAATTCCTGAGTGCTCATTGACACATTTGTTTAAATTCTGGTGGTTTGCTCTCTGTGCTTTAAAGCAACAACAAACCACCTAGATTACACCTTTGCAGCTGATCCAGGAGTTAAGGATAACCCTGATTTTTTAGATTTCTCTATTTTGCTGGACTGTCATTCCAGCTACAGGCGTAGTCACATAATTTATGACTGCTGAAACATTTGCCTGTGATTACAAGTTAAATATGTAACAAAAATGAATTTTAGAACACCTGTAATCTCCTTCCAGTGTTGTGGAAGTCAGATTTAGTGGGATGATTGATAAATTGCTTTTCATGTTAAGCCTTTTGAAACAGAAGGTTTTGGTCACTGTGGTGAGTAGGCACAGAACTCCAGGAGTCAGGTACTTGTAATCTGTATTGCATTTACCTTCTGCTCCTCTTTTTGTGATAACTGTAGTTTGTGAGCCAGGATTTTACTGCTGTGCAGCCATTTCAGTATGTACAGTGATATGTTGTTAATTGATGAGTTAATTACAGCTGTTGACTCTCATGTTGATCTCAAGTCATATTTTCAAGGTGTGGACAGGAACCTGTTCATTTCCTTGGGACACCTGTATGTGAAGAACGTGTGACCATGAGTTATCTGCTTTTCTTAGCACTGCTTCTTGTGTGCTCTACTCTTGGCTATTAATTTGCAGTAGATCCAACATTAGTAAGCAAGCTCTTATTCCAGAGTTGCCAGTTCCCTGATGAAAAATCACCTCTCAGGAAGAGTGATCAGTAAAATATGTTTGTGAAGACTGCCTCTCCTTTTGTGGAAATTTCACTGAGGTGAAGATTGTGACTGGAAGGGTACTAACTAAGATGACAGAAGTAATTCATAAACACCCCACCCTTGATATATTCTAAAAAGATTTATCATAAGCTGCTGAAGTTGTGTTTCACCTAAGACAATGGTGAAAGCTTTGTGTGGGATCAGGGCCTCAAAATTCTGGCTAACTTGCAATTTCTATCGTGGTTATTAACATTTAGCTGGTTGGAAGCTACCATAGCTCTGGGAACTAGGCAGGATAGTGTGTGTGGGGAGGATCTGCACAAGGAAACAGTGACTCTGTCTTCTGGCTGAAATGAGAAATGGAAGAAGTTTTGATCGAGGTAGAAAATACTAAAAGGTGTCTTGGAATTAGCATTCAGAAAATGATATGCAGATACCAGTAGCAAATAAATACTCCATTAGTTCCTGTATCATTAACTATTCTTTTTGACTGCAACAAGTTTCATATGCTAGAGAATATTGTAAGTACATCTTGAAAAAGAGACATTTATTACATCCATGTTACATAGGACACGCTGGTTCAAATAACTTTTGAGAGCAACCATGTTATCTTGAAAACACTGTAGAAATTTTGTTGATGCTGATGATTATTGATTGACAACAGATGGCTGTATAGCAGGTGTATTTACCTTGTAATGAACAAATGCCAGCATGTGAGACATGGCTGAAATTTATAAAAAGGCAGTTGGGAGCCTAGTTCACTTTTTTTAGATTATTTAGTCACTCCAGAAAATGCTGGAGTATTGTGTTAGGAATTGACTTGTGCCGGGAAGATGTGGAGTAATAAAAGGTGGATTGAGTTCTGCAGGTCAGTTCCTCACTCACCCAGAGGAGCTGCTGCAGAGACTGAAGGAGTCTCCAGCCCAGCTGAGGTGATCAGAGCTGTCCTTTCCATCTCCTCCTCCTCTCTGTGTTCAGTCCAGCCTTATCACAGAGAGGAAATGTCCCAGTTTGTTTTGTGATGTTCTAATTTTAGTATCTTAGCTGGAAATGCCTATTTCGTTGTGTGGAGGCATGAGAAAGGAGTTGAGAGTTTTCTCTAAATTGTTGCTACTCTGGATTTTTACACCTCTTTCAAGCTGTTCTTGCCCTTCATGTGCTTGAGAATATCAACACTGATGATCTCAAAATCACAAAATATTGGAAGAAATGATGAGAAAACTAAATGAGCAAAGAAAGTCCACATTTAGACTTTCTTTTATAGATACAATTTTGCAAATTATTTTTTATATTGGTTCACATAAATTTTTAGGGGAATTTAGATGTCTGTAGCAAAATAAACCCACCAAACTATATTGTAGCTGTATCCCAATTTCAATGGATCTAAAATGTGACAGTGAAGATTATTTGTATGCATTCAGCTTTATGCACATGTCTAAAGAACAATCCTATTTCCAGTGTCTTGTAACCTGTGTGTACAGTTGGCTAAACAGTTAAAGTATTCATGTGCATTGTTTTTATCTGATAGAGTGCAGTGCAGTAAGTACACCCAAAAGGACAATAGTGCTCACTCCTCTTGTGCTGGGGAGACCAGCAGGGACTGGCCATTTAGGGCTATGAGTAAACCAATGCTGTGCTAGGGTGAAAGGAAGCATATGAATCATAAATGTAGCATGCTTCACCTGTTTTGTTGCCAGCTTTATGATTTCATGCTGCTTAAGCATTATGATTTTGTGATTGAACTGTCTGTTTTCCTCCCTTGCAGAGTAATAAGATGACATTGAAGAAAACCCTCCTATTTGGGTTGTAGTGTGTGCAAATATATCAACATTGGATCTGAATCCCTGAATTGGCCCTGATTTGCCCCCTATTCTTTTCAGTCTGTGAGTTTGCACTGTCTTCTAAATTACTGCGTGGATACTTCCAAGAGTAACAAGAGTCAAGAAGTTTTTCTTCAGTTTGAGTGGGTTTGACTCCCATTTTGTCGTTGGTACATCACGGTTTGTAAGTTAATTTGTCACTGAAATTGTAATTATTTAACTTTTTTCCTTACATTTTTTTTCCTGCTTATAACATCAACCAAGGAAGAGATAAATCTGAAGTTGTTTCAGCAGAAGATATAATTTCACTCTAGAAGATCTTTCTGTGCTTTTTCAAAGAAAAAATGGAAGTTTTGTTTTGAATTCAGAGGAAGTGAGATCAAACTCTCAGTCAGTTTAGACATAAGAAATGAACAAAGGGACTTGACACAATAACATGTCATTTGGGTTGTTCAGGTTAGACTTTTATTTGAGACTATTCTCCTCTTCTTGTGAATAATTTATTTATTTTTTATCAATGTAATGTTTTATGCCTTGAATTTTTATTGTAAATTTGCATTTCTGTTGCTGCTATTAGACAAGAGTAATAGAGCTTGATAACAGTAGAGAGGTTGTAGTAGTAAGAGTAGAAAGAGAAGGGATGAAAGTTCTTTTAGCACTGTAGCTTTAGAGTCACTACTTACAGGAATATTCCAGAACAATGACCACTGCATTTCTGATAAAAAAAATTATATTGGTTTGAAGCATTTTTTAAAAAATAATGCATTTTATGTTCTTTTTGTTTCCGTTAGTATTCTGAAACTTTTGGCTTTGAACAGTGTGTTCTCATAATTACTGAATTTAATAAACATAATTTAAAAAGAGAAAATGAGATTTAAAAAATATAATAATACAGCTGCAGGAGTGGTTAGATGAGAGGAAATACCAAATAACAGGAGACTTGTGAAAAATCCTAAGTGTTGCCAACGCGGTAACAAGGAAGAGAGATATAAATCAAAATAAGCATTCATTGTGTTCTGCTTAGTTTCCCATTCACCTTCTTGGAAAATAATGCTATTATGTTTCCATTAGGGTGGATTCTTCCATCTGCATTGCTGACTGAGCTGAAAGCAGAATACTGGAGCAAAGACAGCCGCCCTGAAGTTCTCAAAACTGTCCTGTCTTTGTCAGTGGTAGGTTTCATTTTGCTTTGCCTTGAAATGGCATGGTCCTACATATTATTTCTTCAGTAACCTTGATAGTGAATTACTTCTGAAGGAATTCTCCTACCGTTAACTGGTAGGTGTACCAAACAGGTGAACAGTTGTAATCAGCAGTAAAACAGAGATCACAGTGAAAGGATCTCTTAGGTTCAGTTCATCTCACACTTGAAGATGTTGGATCTCTGGATCACTTGGAGATGTTGGATCTCTGGATCACTTGGAGATGTTGGATCTCTGGATCTCTGCACACTTTCCAGCAGCTGCTGTCTGAAAGACAGACATGCTCAGCAACGTGTGATGAGCCCTATTGGTAGGAAGGTAAAACTTTGTGAAAGAAGTTGCCAGGAACAAAAAAAGGTTTTGAAAAATAAACTCAAAGCATTTGAATGTATCCCCTCCCTGAAATGTCAGAGGAGGATGAATGAATCCTACAACGATATGAGGAAATTTTGTTCATTTTTGAAACTGTATTTTAAATAATGTGAAGGCTCCTGTTACATCCTCTTACCTTTGAACTCTATATCCTCATATGATGTTGCGAATTCTGTGTGATGAATGCTGAAGACAATACTGACCATGTTCCCTGCTCAGGAATGCCACACAGATATCCATAGAGCAGGGTGTTGTGTTTTTCACTGATCAGTGACTGTCACCTGTCTCCTGAAGAAGCTTTTCCTGTGTTTACAAAACAGCTGTGGGAAACTGAGGAAGCACAGGTTTTAGAGATCCGTTCATCTATAAGAATTTTGCAGCAGAGCTCAGAAGAAGAACACAGAGCTCCCGCTCTGTGTTCTTCACCCTCAAGACTCTTTTCTCTTTGGCAAATCCTCTTTTGGTTCTGCTCACTTTTTCCATCTCGACATGTTAGTACTTTCTATAAAATTATTAAGGTTTTGAAGATGAAAATAGTGTAGAAAACATAACTTGCATAGTGATATCCCCTGTGCAAAGTGCATTTCAAACTAGTTTAATTCAAGGGAACACCTTGAAATCTTGAATTAAGATAGGGCTACATATAAGAGTTTACATGGTACAATAATAGAAAGTAAGGACTAGATAATGAAAAGCTATTATAAAACAAGATATTATAAACCTGGCAGACTTGCAGGTGAAATAATTATAATCTTGATTTTTTTTTTTCTGTCATGGTAAAACATAGAAATCCTCTTATTCACTGTATATATGAGCTGCTAATCCAAATGCCCATACCTGCCTGTATGAGAAAGGGAATCTGAATACCTGAGCAGTGCAATAGCTCTGCCTGCTGAAAAGTTCTGCTCACAAAGAAGCTGTAATGCTAAAAAAGCCAAAAAGGTCCACAACAAAACCCCCAAACAATTAGATCAGGTACAGAGGAAATCAGTTCTATAGGCTTGAGACTTTCATGAGCTGACTGCTATTTGCTATGTATGCTATTAGATAATTTCAACCCTTCCTTTAGTCCTTCAATTGCTACTAAAATCAGTTTGTAAGGTAATGACACACAAATGATGCTTTCTGTATATGCTGTGCTTTGTCGAGATAAAATGATGATAAGTTAATTATATATTTCAATAAAAGTAACCCTGTCTGTGTAACTACTGCATACATGCACATTTAAAATAGAAATGGAAGGGAAAAAAAAGAAAGAATAGAAAAGAAAGGAGAAATAAACAACAAAAAACAACAAAAAAGGTAAATAGCGAAGCAGGTGCTTAGAACTACCTAAAAGAAAGATTATCTCTTATCCTAGTTTCCTCTTGCTGAGGGAAATGTGATGTGATCAGGTCACTGCATGTAAAATGCTGTAGGAATGTGATCTACACTTCATCATTATAAAATTCAAACATTCTTGAACCTTTTATTCCGCCCTGTTCATATTTATCTTTTTGGCCCTGCCTTCATTGGGTACCACATTTGTATTGATAAATTGTAGGTACTTGGAGATGTATTGATGGGCTGAAGACAGTTCAAAATGCAGAGTGCTGTGGCTTTGCATATCATTACACCTAGCTCGGTCTTTGCCTCTTGAAAGCTGTCGATTTGTGCATTATTGCTATTCAGGCTGATAAATGACAGTAATTGTTCTTAAGTTGAAGAGCTGGCTTAATGTGCTGACTTGCTTGGGAATTCTGAGCACCAGGGTTAAACTGGTGCTCCACTGCTTCTAACAAAGTGGTCTTTTCCAGCTCAGAATAGATACTTAATTGAATTACTTTAGCTTTCATGCATTTTGCAGCTTTGCATTTGAAGAAAAAATATTCATAACAAGATCAGGGAATTCAGAGCTGTTCATAGGGAGGTCAGGCTCGGTATGTGCCCCCACTTCAAGGCACCTGCTCCCAGTGGTGCTACCACAATTAAAAAAAAAAAAAAAAAATTGAGAGGGAGAATATGTTAGTCCTATAATGCCACTGAGAAAGACATAAAAAATTAGATGGAGATGTATCACTATTCTTTTTTTCTCCTGTCCCAGTGGTGGAACTTAGTAAGACACACTTATAGAGATGAAATACAGCTCATTTTGTATGATTTTTGAAAACAATGTTTATTCATGTGTAGTAACACTGATTTTTCAGGTAACTTAGCTTGGGAGAAGCATCTTAAAGACTCTGTTAATTTTTTTAAGAAGAGGGTTTATTTTTCAGGGATAAATCAAGAAGAATTTCTCATGGAATATGGATATGTTTTCTTAAATAATGCTCGTGTAAGTCAAACTGGAATTCAAAATTTTCAGAAGTTGAGTGTGACTTGTATTGAATTGTTCCCATTTGGCACAGTTTATGTGTAATGCAGTACAAATTAAGGTTCACAATCCAAACAATTCAGTGTCTCAGTGATTCAGTGCTTAGGCTAATTTTCTTTGTTTTAAACAGTTTCTCTCCAGTTCTTTTGGGTGACAGCTCTGTATTTCCACATTGATGCAAAAAAAAAAAAAAAAATCAAATCAGATTGAAAAAATCGAACTGTTAAGAAAGAAAACACAAAGATTCAGAGTGAAATTTATTTACTTCATTGTGGTTCTCTATGATGACTTATTTGTTTCACATATAGGTATTGAGTGGGATCAACCCCTTTCACAGGAGGTTTATAAACTATTTCCTTTAACCTACAAAGATAATATAGTTATTAAAAGTTTCCTGTAGTTCCAGGTATGGTATTTGGGATTTCCTGGGTCAGCATCATAAAGATATAGATTGTTCATTCAGGGAGTGTTTTAGTCACCATGCTATTGCAAGATTCTTGTCTTCTTATTTATAACTGCTGGAGCTTCAATGTCTGATGTGTATTTTCAAACAGAAGTTATGAAAACACTGGAAAATAATTCATTATTTGTTTAGTCATCTTAGGAAACAGGAGTCCTTTTCTACAGTCTTAAAAAGGGAGATTATATTCTGACATTATCAGAAAAGCATATCTTTTTCTTTTACAAAGACTCTTGGCTGTTAGCTGATGTAATTCAAGGTTATTTTTCATTCAGATGCTTTCCTCAGAGCTGTGTTGTTGAATCAGTCACCTACATCTACCAAGTAATCACGGACCAGCTGCCAGGAGTTGATGTTTGGGACCACTGAAGACTTTTCTTGGGTATGCAGATGAGCTCAGCAAGTGCTTTTAGTTGATCCCAGGGTATTCCTAAAGCTGACAATTGTGCAGGGAGGCAGAGAGGGTTACACAATTCATTTACTACCTACTGTTTTGGATTACCAACACATTTATCCTGTTTACATTCATTGAACATTGGGGTTCATCTATTGAATGTAAAAGAAATACTTGTTTATATTGTATATATAAACAAACAAACAAACAAATAAATAACCTGTAAAATTTTTTAGGTTTTTCCCTTCCCATTCCTTTGTTGCAATAGGGATTTCTTAGCTCTACAGATACTTGTGTGTTTACTGAGCTAAAATTCAATGAAGGTACTACTTAATTTCCTCTGTTCTGTGCCTGAAATACATTTCCCAGTAAGGACAGACTTGTTCCCTGATTATAATAGTCTGGAAAATATAGATTTTCCTCACTTATCTGCTTTAAAATTAAACAAATACTAATTCCTTACTTTTATAATAGGAAAACAGCATTAACTGAGTTCATAGGGAGGTGGACTTCTTAGGCCTTGTGTGGGTACTGTATTTCTTCTCAGTTTTATTCAACCACTTCTCCTGACTGAGCTCATTTTTTGCTATTCATGAACCCT
Source organism: Brachypodius melanocephalos (assembly GCA_013398615.1). NCBI lineage: Eukaryota > Metazoa > Chordata > Aves > Passeriformes > Pycnonotidae > Brachypodius > Brachypodius melanocephalos. The sequence continues at coordinate 15,195,716 of VZSR01000393.1, read as the reverse complement.
AAAGCCATTGCAGCATAAACCTTAATGGATGCTATCTTTCACATGCTGATCTTCACATGCCCAGTTTTCTTGCAAGGTCTCTGATTGAAGGTTAAAGAATATTGTGACTCAAGCATGTATTTTATTTTTCCTAATCTACTTTTCTCCAGCTCTTTAAATCTTTGCTATTCAAGTCAGGATAAAGAAGATAATAGGAAAGTTCAGCTCATAGAAGAACTTTGGAAATACATAATTCAGAATGTCGTGCTGGTGAGCACGTTTAATATTTGTCTACTAAATTTACATAAATATGTCGTCCCCCTCCAAGGCATTAATTTTTATTTTAAAGACAAATTCCTAATCTTTTTAATTCCATGAGAACTTTTAAAATCTGGACCTGCTGTTATAGATTAATTTCTATTAATTCTATTAATGCTATTAGTGCACTGTGTATATTGGCCTTTTAAAGCACAGAATGTTTCGCTGCTGAAGACCAACAGATTCCATCTTTCAGTATTTATGGACTGAAATAGCATTTGTGAACTGTTTTATTCAGCCAGTTGGAATCATGAGTATTCGAAATTCAGAAATCTGTCAGTGATTACTTTTAAGATCTCTTGATTTAGGGGTAAAGTCAGGCACTGTGTAATCCAGACTCCATCTCTAATTCCAATATAACATGGAGAAAAGAGCTTATTTGTTTTAGGGTTCTAAGCATCTGCAGTTTCCAACTGAAGTAAAATCCTGAAGAGATGGGCAGTTATGAAAATTTGAAGCTTTAAGTATTTTGGGCTGATTTTGTTCACTGATTTCTTTGCTGGATGTGTATTCCTTACAGTTTTGTTTAAAATGAAATTTAATTTCTCTTAATTGAGGTGTTAGAGTAATGTGCTATGTCAAAGATAATATTGAGGAGAAAAGTAAGTCTTTTGAACAAGAAGGAAAATTTCTATTTTTCTGTCTATTCTCTCGTCGTTCTTTTTGCAGAATCATTAAAAGAGTTGTAAGAATATGGTCTTGCATCATGCTGAATGTATAATTATCCTTTCCAGCTGATGGAAATTCCCTGTAGTGACTTCATTGCCTTTGTCTGTCTTCACGCAGCTCCTCAGGTGGTTGGGCTGGAAGTTTGGACTAATCATGGTTGGTTCTGTTTGCCATGAACCCGGGCTGTTCATGGCTGGGCTTGGTTCTTTCATCCTTCTGGGCATGACTTCTCTTTGCACATGTTAATGGGATGCAGCAGGAGATAACTAATGCAGATATTTCATGGTTGAAAAGGATGGAAAGGGTTTTGCTGCCTGTTTTTAACTTCCCTGTGTTCATGTGTATGCAGTATATAGATGTGCCAGTATTAATTTCTCTTGTGTATTCACTGCTCTCTCCAAATCAGAGTGCCACAACTTTAATTGGCAAGGTAAAGCCATTTCATGTGAAGGTGCCTACACCAGGAACCTTACCCCAATTGGCCAGCTCCTTCTCCCAGAGAGGAAAAAGAAGGAAAATTAATTGTTGTGCAGAATAAAAACCGTATTCTTCAGAAAAACATCTACCACAAGCTGGAGTGGAGTAGATCTTGAGGCAAAATTCCTATTTAAAGCTTATTTAAATTTTATGTCCTATGCAATGTACTCTGTGGAGCAATGTTTTCTTCTAAAAGGATGGACTCTTGTGCTGTAGGCATGCAAATATTGTCATAGCAACATATGCATCACCCTTAATTTAATTTTGCCCAACCTATCCAATTAAAAAAAATGGTTTTCAGTGTCTTGAAAATTTGTCAAATATCATGTATTTTTATGGGCTAAAACTTGAAAATTCATGAAATTACTATTTCAACTAACATGTTTTAGTTTTTAACTAGAGTTTTTTGAGAACTAGATTACAGGAAATGTACTATTGGCTAATGTTCAGTATTCTTGCAGCTGGTTTTTTGCAAACTTTGACTTTCCCTTTCTTTGCTAGAGGTCTATAGCAGGAGGGCACATTTGTTTGTTTTGCATTTTAAGTGATCACATTAAAAAAACCTCAGTCATCACTTGGATCTGTTTACAGGTGCTCATTAGAAAGTTTTAACTCGAGGGATGAGTTTGTCAGGGTCAAGATTCCTGCTTTGGAAGATGCTACATTAAATTGAAATTACATCTTGACAGTGCCCTCCTGCAATTTTAATATTTGTCCATGAAGCATCATGGTTGATAGGCTGGTAGGAACAACTTCAGTATTGTGAAAGCATTAAGGATTAATTAGTAATTTGGAAGTTGTCTTGTTTGTTAGACTTCTGCTTATCTTTGAACATTTCTATGAAAGCTATGGCAGGGTGATCTGCAGCTTTCAGAATGGGGTACTTTTAAAGCAACAATATCTTTAGCTGGAAAGGCCTTGTTAAAATGTGTTATGTGTTTGGATGAAGCAACCGAAAGAACAATGGAGAGGAATTTTCAGCCCTTTGACATTGATTGCTTATTTTGCACATGGGAACTCAGGTAAATGTAAAAGTGTGCAGACACTTCCCTGCTTTGTTGCTATTTTTAAGAAGTACAGTGGTGTGTATATCACAGAGGGATGTCTTTAAAACTTTTCCTGTTGCCTACTTAGTCTGTAAGAATGTTTTATGCTTTGCAGAAATTAGCTAGCAATTTGAAATGTTACAGAAGCATCATTGCATGCCCCACCATCTCTTTAGAAATAGGGAAAATAGGAAAATGTTGGTCTGGAAGACTAATTTGTGGAACATTAACAATATGAAATAAGAAAAGAGTTTTAAAATTTAAAGATTCTTGTCCATCTTAAGCAAATTAGTTTTACATTTGCTTCTGTGGGACCTCTGATAATACAAGTAAAACAAGTGAATCTCTCAGAGTAACATACTGCTTCATAAACTTTAAAGTAAGTGCTAACTGCATGTGTGGTTGCTTTTTTTTGCCTTTTTTTTGGGGGGGAGGAGGTTTGGGTTGTATTTTCTAAAGTGCTTGGAAGCTATTTTTGGGGAGTTAAAATTGTTTGTAGGTTGGACTTGTTTAGTTTTTTGTTCTGAGTGATCATTGTGCAATTGTTTTGTGTGTCTTTTTTAAAAAAGTTAACTCGAGGAAGAGCTACCAATACTAACAAAGATATTAGCGTTCTTAAGGCAGTGGATTTTTTTTTTATAATGTCTTGCCTTTTAAAATTTATTTTCCAATTTCTCAGTGTGCAGGAAAGCAGATACATGTGTTTCCCTTTGTGTCCTTGCAGAACTCATGCATTGAATGTGAGCTTTTGTGTTGTTTTTGAATGATGTAGAAAAGTGATATACAGCTTTCTACAGCAGTGCACTTGGATTTTGAATGCATAATGGCTATTGTGTGAGAAAATAAAGCTGGGGAAACTTTTCTGTCTGTTCCTATTTTTTTTTCCTTGATTTGTAAATGAAATTGGGGAGTAGAAGAAGTACTCAAAGCCCACTCCTGAGCACTGCCCTGCCTCCTCAAACACCTGGTGTCTTGTTAAGTGCAGCATGACTGTCTCTGGGAGTTAACCATGGGGAGAGATGTTTCTGTCTGACTGTGGGCAAATCAAGGAGTTAGCAAAGAAAAGGTTCTCCTTCTCTAGAATGCTGTATGGGCAATTTCTCTATGAGAGGAAACCTTAACTGCATAAAGCCATGAATGGACCTGCATTTGAATCCTGATTTTCTTAATGTGGCAACACAAAGTGTTTTCTCCCTTTCATCCTAAGGCAGAAATATATTTTGTGCCAATTTCCCATAAATGTGAGAATGAGCTATATCGGCTTCATTTGGTCAATTGATTTTTCTTTTTGACAGAAAAGGGAAATATTTAGGATGCAATGAATATTCACATTTGAATCTACCAAACAGATGTTTGCTCCTGGAGGCTTTACTGTATACAAAGCTGGAGGATTAAAGTAACAAACTGATAAGTCTATAAGCATTTTCAGGATGAGGACTTTTCAATTTATTTTCTTGTCTGCAAGATTTCTGCCTACACCAGCTTGTACCCCAGGATCCCAGCTCATTTCCTGTTCTTGGGTCTTGGAGTTGTTTCTGCATTCGACTTTGTCTCCAGGAAAACACAACAAATCTGTGATCATTACAGCATGTCATAGTAATTAATAACCTTTGGTTTCTCTTTGTGGAGCAGACCTGATTGTTTTAAAGGATATTTTAATCTAAAATCAAGTAGTAGAGAGATAAGGGAGCATTAGTTTGTTTTGTTGTAACAGATGTGTTTCTTGCCAAGACTGACCAAGTGGCTGAAATAGCTTCATTATTTCAGATGGATAGCTAATTACTGTCCTTTTTTTTATTATTCCTATTTCTGTCCTTCATGTGGTGGTTGTGAATTAGCTTTGTGCCATTTTCTAAAGTATCAGGCATTTTTATACATTTGGTATATTGAATGGCAAATGCTTGATGTAAAGTCTGCAGTTTTACTCCATAACCAGATTGTAAAATATGAACTGAATTAATCATAACTGCAAAGAGTAATGGCACATTTTCTCTTATTTTATCTTTACTGCCTTTCAGATCATGGTTTAAAACCTTCTACATCTGGTGCACAGAATGAGGCAGCAGCTTTGGTAGTGGATAGCAAGAGGCAAAGGTCAAACCAGAGGCTGCACAAATATTGTGCACTGGATTTATTGTTTTAATTAAGAGTGTGGCAGTTCATCATAAACTGTTTATGGTGTTTTTGCACAGTGCAGCATTTTGAAATCAACTGTTTTAATGAAAACATAATGTCATATCTGTCAAAGTTCTAAATATTTTGAAAGTGAAATATGAAAACAAGAACTTTAATTCTGGGTTTACTGGGATTAGCTCTTGGAATTGTTTTAAAATCCCTTATGTGTCATATCACAGGTAGCATAGTTCTGTGTTGGAAAGGAAATGGAAAATTCTGCGTGGAGCTTATTTAATTGTGAAAAAACACGCTGAGGGTTAATGCATTGAAAGACAAAGCTGTTAGGATTTGCACTGGAATGCCAGAATTAAGACAGAAACAGAGATAAGGTATTTCCTTAAACATAAGCAGCATGTAAATGTTGTATCCTGACTGTGTGTTAAAAAGGCAGCTAAAGAAGACCCAACAAATAAACCCCCAAACTGAGTGAATCCTTAAACCTGGAAAGAAAGAAATATGCTGTGAGTCAAATGATGCTGTAATGTATTATCATCAGGGTGTTTGTAACTAATTGTTTACAAGCCCTAATGCCTTTCTGTGGAATTTTAAGGCTGAACATTTTGTAGTCTTAACAAATTCCTGCTGCTGTTCTGTATTCATGTAGATATGTAAGGCAATTTTTGTTACATTTTTTTGTGTAGTCTGATAAAATATTTGTATAATCTGAAAATTATATTTTTGTAGTACTCTCCTTGGAAAATAGAAATTAAGTCTGTCATTAGATGCTAGGCCACAGTAGTTGACTGAGCAGGGTAATGTATGTTACATTTTGTGCTATACTTGGTCAAGTTTCATATATATCGTATTCCATGTTATTTTATTAAATTTAATATCTGCACTTCCTATTACCAGACATGCCTCTCATTCAAAGCACAGAGGCACAGTTCTCTAATCAGAAGTGACAAGCTATATACTTTCTTTCAGCCATTATTCGGTAGCCTAGAGCAAGGAGCTATGTTTCCTTGAAAATGTTTTGAATTGGGTTATTTTTATTGAAGTATTAAAGTAATTCTTCAGATTTTAGGCTATTATTTAAGTACTTTTGGGAGAATGCAATAACCTCTGGATTCTGTAGCCTTTGTTATGTTAACAGTTGTAGCTGCTAAATGTATCTTTTTAATGCCTGTTATGTAAGTGTCTGGAAAAAATCATCAGACTGATAGAAACTAACAATATTTAGGAAATAAACAAGATTAGTTGACTAAATTAGTTTGCTTTTGAAGTATAATATCAAAGTGACTTGCCATTTAAATATACCAATAGATTCTGGTCACCATACCTTCACCAAGAAATGTTGCAATGGGAAGTTCATATTTGGCAGATTTATTCTAAGAGTGTGAAAATTATACTTTCCTATGTGAAAGCTTTTGATGATGTTGGCTAAAGCCCTCTGCAGAAATTCCTAATGTAGATTTGGTGAATATCTTTGTTGAAAGGGCTTCTGGAGGGTTTGTACGTCCTTTAGGGACAAAACAGTCAATGTTGGAATAGGTGGGGTAGATTTGGTACTGAAGGAGGGAGGAACAGGGGGCCTTTGTACCCCTTCTGAAATAGGATGTGTCAAAGAGAGAATCCAGGCAAAAGAGCTTTATTGGGGCTACAGGAGTTGAGGTGCAGCTGTTTTCTGAAAGGTGATCTTAATGCATCAAACATCCCTCCCAAATGTTGTGTGTGTGTCCATGGGGGATGTGTGAAGTTCCAGAGGAACTGGCAATATTGACTGGAATTAGGTGAACAACGTGAGGATGCTGCAGGTGCATCTCCCTGGCATCAAAAGAAAATTCCAGCCTCTGATAAATGGAGGTAGTGAGCCTTGGGGAACTTTGTGGTGATGTAGATGTACATGTGATAGAAGGATAATGCTGAGAAAGTAACTCCAGTCTTGAACAGAGATCTTGTTCTTATTGGCAAACACTACGGGCACAATTAGAAATATTTTGCCAGAAATAATTTCATTTAAAAAAATCTGCCAGATGTAGGCATTATTCGTAGCTTGTTCTGGCTGTAGTGTTCTTGTTTGGTTGGTTGGTTTTTTTTTTTTTGTTTGTTTGTTTGTTTTTTTTTGTTTTTGGGTTTTTTTTGGTATGTCTTAACTTTTGAGAGCTTTCTTTTGTTAGTATTGACAGTTCTTGTCATGGTGGCAAACATCAATTCTGTTTATCAGGGTTCTGTACGGTTTTGGTCTGTTTAAACATCCAGTGGGTCTAATCACCATTTTTGACCAGGACTGTCCTGGATCTACACACAGCTGTATGTGTCTGTTAGCAATTCAAAGGATTGTGTTATTGTCTAATCCAGATGTATGGAGTGTTGGAGATCCACAGGTGGTGTAGACCATGCTAAGCATGGAAAAAGGAAACCAAAGCGCTCATGAGGATATTAGGGGGAAAACAGGAAGACTTCCAGGCAATGTGAGGAATAACTATGCTGAAAACAGGACTAAGCTCCATTATATTATCAGGCCCAGTGGCTGTGTATGTAGTTTTGATTAAGTAGTTAAATGAACACTGTATTATTTGATTTGCAAATGCAAACTGTCTCACAATCCCAAAAATCTGGGACTTTTCTGTGGAAAATATGGCCCTGAATAGACTTCCAGAATAACAGTTCCTACACTTTGGTGGAATTAGAATTAAAAATGAACTATATAATTTCATTTTGAAATGAATTTATCACTCATTGAAATACAAAAATGAGTAATATTGGCATGGTTAATATTAAAATAAATGAAATAGGTAAGAACGGATGTGAACCAGTGGAGTAAAAACCCATCAGAGATGACCGAAACATGTTAGAAATTAAAATATTAATTCTAATAATAACCAACCCTGCACACAGAGCATGAAAACATCAACAGTGTAATGACATTACATGCCTTAAATATTTCATAAGATGCCTAGCAATACTTGGACAAGATACAGAGTGGGAGTAGAGGGCTTCAGTGGAAATGTAGATATGCAGGAAATTGTGACCTGGGAGGGAAGCGTCTCACCCTGGCCCTGATTTTTTACCTGTGGGTTTCACACAGGATACAAAGCTGAATCACCCATGGATCTGACCCTGTGGGTTCAGCTGGATCTGTGCCATCTCTTAGGGATGGGCTGGAGGATGCTGCTGGCTCCCTCCTTTGCTGTGGCTGCACTTTTGCTCGGTACTGATGGAGCCAGGTGCTGTGTTTAGCATTTAGTGGCTGATTTTAACTGGTTTCCTTCACTGCTTGGCGTGATGCAGCCAGCTGGATGTGATCTGGGTGTTGCTTGGTGAAGTGTTGTGGCACATGTAAGTTGGAATAGGTAGAAGGAGAGATTCCTTTTGGCCTTGAAAACCCATGGATCTTCAGATATGTGATCTGTGAGACTGAGTGTCAGAATTCATTTGGTTCTTGGTTAAAATGACACGACAAGGATTCGCTTAAAGATGTTAAAAATGTCATTAATATATATCACTTGACTATGTTTAATTTTCAGAACCTTTGGTTTGAAATCACAGGTGTGTAAAATTTGGGAATATGTCAGTTACTTGCTAGGGCAATGTAGGAATAGTACAGTATTTTGGTGATATTGGATGATCATATATTAGGAGCACTTTATATTTCAACTTGTGGATTTTTAAAAAAACCCCATATTTCTGTGGATAAAATACATGCTTTTCTTATCGTGCACTGGGGACAAAAAAGAAAAAAAATCATCATATTCTCTTTATAGCTCCTCCTCCTGCTTTCTGAGATTGCACAGGTTTTTATAATCTGCTCATCACTGATACAATTTCACCAGTAGGAAAAAACCTGTTAATGTTAATCCAGTTGTAAAGGTAGAAATGACAAGAGGATATGGAAATGGAATCAAATGTCCAGAGTTTTCACAAAAGACGCTTGTCCCCTGAGACAAGTATTTATCCCAAAATGGGACAGGTAAATAGCATTTGAGGATCTTATGTTTAAAAATTAGTGGAAAAGTATGTGAATGGAAGAAACAGTGAAAAAAACCGCATAGGAAACAGACTTTAAACTTTTTCCCCTTAATTTTTCTTAAATGAGTATCTGTTTATTATTGAATGGTATTGAATAGTGACTATTAAAATTTATTTTGTTAAATAGTGCTGTCATGTGGCAATTTAAATGCTGCATTTTTAACAAATGTATAATTAGCACTCTTAATGAAAAGCAATAGCTTGATAGGCCAATTTCTACAGCCTTAAAGCAACCCCCCCACATATTTATTGTAATAATCTACAGCAAGATAAAATGAATAGAAATATCTAAAAATATATTAAGATATATATTTTTACATTGGACATTAGTGCTATATACAAAATATATTGGGAATATGTTTCAAAATATTTCAAACATTGTTGACCTTTCTTATATAATACCAAGCTCAGGGAAATATATTTGCATAGATTTAGTAATATATTGTAAATAACTACATGGGACAGTGCACATTTTTCCTTAAGATGCAGCATTATAAGCAAGACATTAAATTATGCCTATCAGACAAAGCAGCAGAATCTCAACATTTTTTTATAGCACATTCTATTGGGAAGACATCTCTGCTTCTAAAAAGCACATGCATTAACTGCCTGATTCATGTGGTGACATGTGGCATATCCAAATGTGTTATGGATCTCCCAGGAATAAAAACAACATAGCAAAATCATCACCTTGGGATGTTCATTGAGTGAATATTTTACAGACATACTCCTTTTATATTTATATAATAATTTAGTGTTATGACAATTTTTTTAGCAGTGTTGGCAGTTTTTCTTTTTTATAATGGTATTATATTTGTGAGCCTATTAAGTGCACATGGGCTAAACTAGAGAAAAAAGTATTTTTCATAATTCCTTAGGGTGCTTGTAGCACAAGAACCATATTGGTATAGAAAAATGTTAATAAAAGGTCAAGCAGAACTTTCCAATGTTTATCATGATAGCAATAGCAATTTGGGGCTTTTTTGAATTGTATATTGAAGAAGCAGATTTATGGAGTGTATAGAGGGGAAGCTGTACCTGCTATACTTGGTACTTGAAGTCCTTATTAAGAGGCACATCTACCTTCTAAAAATGATAAAAGGAAATATTTTCTACCATTTTTTTTTCCTTTTAAAAATCTGGAAATCAATGTGAAATTGTACAAAATGAGCTGTAGCAGGTGTTTTTTGCTGTTTCTGTGTTACAGCTCTGAGCTCTGGACCTGAGAATGGCGCTCATGTTGTGCAGTCACGTTTGCTGCTCCAGAGTTGGCATCCAAAATGGGAACAATGCTTCTGGTAGAGTGTATTCAATCATAAGAGATAAGAAATGCTGGCTTCTAATTGAGGAGTTTGTCTGTCTGTCCTGGTGCACCTGAGATTTATATTTTCACTGAAACAAGGACCTTGCTAGGCTGGTGTCCATCAACTCTTGGGTCTACTGCAGCCATGTAGGAGTCTGAACCCAAATTCTGATTTAATCATTCTTTTACAGCATTTCTTCTTGCAGAGAAGCAGTGATTTGTTTGGTTATAGAACAGATATATCTATTTAGAGTGTGCAGTTGGTGTAATGCCTGTCCATATTTATCCAACAAAGCTGAAATAGTAAAAGGTGCATGATTTGACTGCCTGTGAACAGGATTGAAAGGTGGCTGATTCAAATTTCATTGGTGTTTTGTGGTCTGGTGTTTTTTCAAACTGAAATGGGTCTGCTCTTGCACCCTTGAAGTCTATAGGATTTTATTCATTTTTTATTAAGAATATTTAAATACAAGCTGTGATGAGATTAACTCTGGTATGAATGTATACCTGTGCCTTTACACTCTAGCTCTGGGATTGCAGCCCATCAGCCATCACCAGCTCTGCAGTGAAAGAGGAGTAAGTAAATTTGTGTGCTGCTGCTTCATGCCTTAATTTGCTTGAGTGTCTGTGTCCCAAAACAAAGTGATTTCTTTAATTTTCTTCCTCCTTAAAAGAGTGGGCTGTAACCTTCTATTGTCACATCTTGTAACTGGGTTAGGATTAGTTAGGATTAACTGCAACAGTTCCAAAATCTTCAAGCAAATCTTAATCTTAAAATCTTAAAGCTCAGAAGATTTGGATGATTTGCACTCAAATCAGTGCTAGCGTCTTCAGGCTCAATATTATGACAATACTAAATTTCAGTTTCTCTTTCAACAAATAAAACTTTACTCTGTGTATGTACAGATCTATGTACAGTGCATAAATGTTATTAAATACTCTGAACTAGATACTTCTCTACCTGTTTTATATAATGCAAAAATCTTTTTCTTCAATTGCTTTGTAAATCTTCCTCTGATAGTATGGGATGCTTTAATTATATGCAAGTTACAACAATGTTATGTTGCAGGTTAAAATACTGACCATAGACAAATCTTGCATCTCCTGAAAACAGAAATGTGTTTTCTGTGCAAAAGTATAGATAAAGGCTATTTTCTTGAAATTGATCCAAGCTAGCTCCACAGGAACAGAAGCATGAGCATCCAAAGTAGCTGTAACAGCAGGAAATTCACTTTTCATTGCCATTTTGCTGTATCCCTTGTGGAAAGGGTTGAAAATAGTGCAGGGAAACTACAGGAAATCTATATCAAATTTTCTTAGAGATCCACCTTATTGTTTAGCAATTTTCCATTGTATCATATTATCATTATCATTGTATTTAGTATTTCTTTTTGGCAGAGTCAGTAGTGATGATTTTTTAATGATGTCAAAATGATTTTAAGAATTAATAAAGAAGTGTTAATGAAGAGCAAATGATGTTGGTAAAATAAGGTGTATAAAATATATAAACAGTATCAGGTTTGCCAGTACAAACTGATCTGTAATATGCTGCTTAATATCTGGTGCCATGTTATTGATGATTTCCATTTTTATCATATGGTCTAGAAAAAAAAATTCTTGTGTTCATACAGCATTAAAAGAAAAAGAAAATCTTTCTTTCAAAAAAAGTTCCTTTTTTTTTAATGTATAGCAAGGCTTCCATGGGAGCTCTCCTGTGCAGTGAAATTGTGATGCTTTTCACATGTATAGAAATCCTTTTGTAGGTAAAGCTGAAGTAGCTGGGGAGTTGGTGAACTAAACTGTGTGAAACCCACACGGTGGGAAGATGAAACATCCTGAGCATGGGTAGGATAATAAAACATTTTGATTGCTGTGCTCTGGGGGAATAGGAACTTCTGTAACTTCAGATATCTTAGAGGGATGTGGACAGAGATTGGCACTCAAACTTTGCCTGCCTACAGAATGAATATCTTCGAAATTGCCAGTTCATTTCCTAATTCTGAAATGCTGGAGTTTGACACTGCAGTTTGGAGTTTGACCCTAAGTGTTGGTTCCCAGCTGCCAGGAGTGTTGAGGCATGGCCTGAAGCCTAAATTAATAAATTCCTTCAGGATTATTAGGCTGGACCAAGGGAGCAAAAGATGGGGGACAGGGGGGCAGCATCAAGCAGTGAGGGGAAGGGGAAAGAGGTGGGTCATGAGGAGGAGAAGGAAGTGCAGGTAATGAAGAACATTCCAAAACAAAAACTCATGACCAAGGAGTGGCTTTACTCAAGATAACATGCAGCGTGAGACCTGACAGGAGTAACTTCTTAGCTAAAATAGGTATTTTTAAGGTAATTTTTTTAGAATTAAACTCTTGGGGTTTTACATCTAGAATGTGTCTCTGCTTTAACTGTTGATACATGTATGCCTTTTTAATTTTTTTATTGTTAGCTCTGGAAACAGGACAGAAATGAACCATTCCAAAGGAATGCCATGCAGTGCACTGTAGCTGAGCACCTGACCAGGCTGTGAGGATGCTCCAAAATGTCCCATTTCTACACAGTCCTGCAAGGACTGCTGGTAATTGCCTCCCTTCTCTGCTGTCCATCAGGCAGCACATCTCCAGCCAGCCTGGCTGGATGGAAGGAGGGTGGGAGAAAGACCAGGGCAGAGTCTACAGTGGATTGTCTGTGTTAAAACAGACCTCTCAGAGCTGGTGTAGTGTGATTTTTGTCTCTACTTTGTCCCTTCTTGATAAAGTGAGCAAGAGTTCTGATGGCTTCTCTGAAGATCTTTTCATCAAACACAGGAGGAGAAGTAATCTGGACACAGGCAGCCAGTCCTGTAACGGGAAGTGAGGTTTTTGTGGTATAACTTAGTGCTGTCATTCACTTTTCATGGAATATCACCCATAATTGAAGATCTTTTTCACTTTTCAAAGATCTGTGTACTCCTTCCTCTTCTACTTGTTTCTGTTTTGATTTTGAGTGCATTGCTCCCATCTTTCATTGGCTACCTTGCCAGAAATATCCAATGTATTCTGTGAGCTTGAGGTTCAAAAAAGTGGCACAGAGGCAGGGTTGGGAACTTTGAAATACACATGATCTGTTTTTTTTTTTTTTTTTAAGATGTAGCTGCCAAATTTTGAGAGGGTCCTAGAGATGGTGCCATGAGCTGCCCAAACAGATAAAAATGTCCAATGCTATATCAATGGCACAATGTATTTGTGTTCCATTTATGTTCCTGTGACTATCCAGGATGATCTTCCTGTGTTATTTTGGGGACACTGGGAAATTGCTGTTGCTGACTCAGGAGAAGTTATTCAAAGCTTGGTGTCATCCACGTGAACGAAAAATGTGTACATTGCCTTGTTATTCACAAAGAGCTGAGCTGTAAATGGGCTCTTGTTAAAAAAATAAATGAGAATTAGACATCTGTGACCTGTTCAATTTCTTGGAGGTACCTCAGTGCCGTTTCTGCCTTTGACCACTTCTAGAGTGCATATTTTGTTTGGATGCAAATAAGAATTTTAAGGTATTTTATTAATCAAGAAAATGGAAGGATGAAACATCTCACCATTCTAGAAGACATGTTCAGATTTCTGAATATCTGCTCCTATTTTGGTTTTCACCCAGGACAGTTTTTAGGTTATTTTACAGCATTTTTTTCCCTTAACAAACATAGTAGTAATGGGTAACTTTATATTAAAAAAATCCTGTTCATGGAGTTTCCCACTAATAACTACATTACTATAAAATGAATAATATTAGATTTATAACATGAAATTAATTGTCCAAAAGATGACATTGACCTTTGAATAGCCGACTTTGTTTATGAAATCTCTCTTATCTGATGTAAAAACATGTGGGTTTTTAAAAATGCCACTTTCACTAAGATAGATCATGATACTATTGAGCAATGAGTTATAGGAATAAAAATTCTTGGCAGGCGTCTTAAAAACTTGCTAAAGATAAACCTCACCAAAACCTTTTCTATTTAAATGGTAATACTGGATGTGGATGGTATAAAGTTATTCAATACATTTATTAGTTTTGAAAATGTTACTTTAGAGAGCTGCTGCACGTTGGGGTTTGTGGAGAGTAGCACTTGTACCTGTCGCTGAAGACACAACTTGAGGAGAGCAGGCGGCGGTGCCAATACATGGGGGAAGAGACCTTTCAGGGTGCTCAGGGTCCGTTTTTAGCTGTGGTAAAGGAGAGGAGGAAAAGTTGAATTTCCCCGCCGGGCTGTGCGCGCAGGGTGCAGTTCCGGGCGCGGCCGGGCGGTGGCAGCAGAGCCCCGCGCAGCCCCGCGCGCGTGCCCGGCCGCGGGAGCGCGCGGAGCCGCCGCGCCGCGCTCCAATATCCAGTGGCATGGGAGGGAAATGAAAACAATTGTTCATGTGGGAAATTTATGTGCTTCATCTGGCTGTATGATTTCCACAGTTGTACCAGTGCCACTTAGGGACTGGTATTGCGTTTTACATCTTTAGGCTACAACAAAGTAGCTTTTCCATCTGCTGTGAAGCCTCTAATAATGCCTGTCTCGCTGTGTTTTTGTAGTACAGTGTTTCATTTGAATAGCAGACTTCTTCAGCTCTTTGTTTAACAAATGCCTTTCATCTGATGTAAAAAACCCCCACTTTTGTTTTAAGGATATTTTCCTTTTATCCTCAGTGAACAGAGGATTCCGGTTTCTTTTCTCCTGTTCCGTGCTGGGTACAAATTCATTTAAGTACCCGAAGTAGTCGGATCCAGTTGAGTTCTAGATGGAAATGTTTCCTGGATATTATGCAAAGGGTCTCTGAATTTATTCCGTCACAGGTCTCACACTCTGTTCATCCTGTTCTCTTCCATGCTTTATTTATTCAGGTAGTCCCATTAAAATCAATGGGATTATTTGTGTAATAAGGCAAGTGGGACTAAGGTTTTAATTTAAGTGATTTTTTTTTCCTCACTGTGACTTAGCTGTTTTCATCACGTTTCAACTTCTGTAATGGTTAAGGCTATGATATTTTCTGATTTTAACACCGCTTTTCCAAATTTTGTTACCTTAAAATCTTTATGTATCAGTACACTTGTGAAAATCTACCTACAAATAAATTCTTCTTTCACCACTGTTTTACAGCATCTCAGCATTGATAGTTTTATCAAACTGCGTTGTAATGTTCAATACCTTAGCGTTTGTTTCAGTTAAAATTTCCAGAAAGAGAAATTATTTGCCTTATCTTTGCAGATTGTAGTGGGGATATACACACACACCAGATTCTGATCATTAAATGAGAAGTTCCTCTCCTTATCTCAGCAAATTCTGGTGGTTTACTGATAATTTTTAGGTGATGTCTAAACAAAATGCAAGCAATTTGTTTACATAACTGAACCAGGTGAATAGGTGGGACGATTATTACGGTATTAGAATGTTTGGAATTTGCATGTCATAAAACTCAGAAATGCACGGCTCCTTTTAACAGTAAATGGCATTTCTTTACAGATACTGGTATTTGTAGCAGTATTTATCAGCAGATAAATATTAATATTTTCAGAGCTACTGTAGGTATATGTATAGTAACTTTGGTAATAAACTTTATGAAGCACTGTGATCTCTGATGGATTTTATTTTTCTGCTGTACTGGTTGCATTTGTAATGCTTTACAGATTGGAAACAGAGCCAGATTAGGGTTCACCAGAAGCTTTTCCTTATTTTTTGGCATATATTTTACAGGCAGATTTAATTTCTTTATTTATTTGTATTAGGATGTGTAAAGAAAAAAAAATGTGCGAAATCATGTTGCATAAAAATGCACAATATGTCCTGTTTTTAATGCCCAACACAAACACCTTGGGGTTTCAGGACCTATATTTAATTTATTTTTGTTTTTTTCCTTTTGTTTCTGTAGAAGGGATGTGTTTGAAATGTCTTTACTGTAACTGTTTGCCAAATTTGAGAGAACATTAACTTGATAAAAAGGAAACTTTTAAAATTACTGAAAAGAAGCACGGGTCTCCTTCTGAGGCAACTGGGTCACTGCTCAGCTAATTAGAATTTACCCTTTTTCCTGGCAGTCTTGCAACTGAATTATTCAAAATTGCATTTCTTTATTGCAAGTTACCAAATTCCAAAGTGAGAAAATACTGAGCTAATGAACAAATATTTGTGACAAATTATTCCCAGTTCTGTATAAGAGAAACAATATTACGATCAGTAAATATGAGAGAATGTGTTATACTAGAAGTGGACAGAAGATGGTTTGGTACTGAAATATCATTTGCTTTTGAGCAGGTAAATATTGATGGTGGGAGACAGATTTTTCTGGGTTGTGCCAAAAATCATAAGAGGCTGCAATGCTTCTCTGGTTTTTCTTGCTGTTTTCAGTGACTGCAAAATGATAAAAGAAGTAAAGAACGTGAAATATTTTACTTATTTTATTTGCATTTAACTTTTAAAAAATCTTATTGCTTGAAACTGAAGTTAACTTTTTAAATTATTTATGTTAGCAATAATGCATGTTTCTGTTATTGAACTATATCTCTATGGTTCATCTAGTGAACAAAATCCTCCCTCAGCTAATTATAACTTACAGTATTTTCCCAGCAGTCTTACAATCAAATTATTCAAAATTGCATTTCTTTATTGCATATTGCTAAAACCCAAGACAAGCAGACATCAAGATAATAAACAATTATTTATTGCAAATTATTACCTAATATATAAGATTAACAGCTTGTAACTATTAAGATTAATACATGTGGTAAACTGTATTTATTATACTTATTTCGTGGCAAATATCTTTGTATAAAACATATGTTTATGTATTGCAATTAATGAGAAAAAGTGTAAGATTAACAATTTAAGCTGTGTTTTGTTCTTAGATTTATGCACACTGTAAAATTTATTTATTGCACTTATTAAAAGTATTTAATGATGGACTTCTCGAGCTATATTTTTAATGTGCAAATATAAACTAAAGGAGTGTTAAATTACAAAATGGAAAATTATAACTGAAGTAAAAGTATCTAACTATTTTCTGCTATAAATCTACTTTAAAATGATCATCATTGGAGTTACAGAATCCTTAAATTGTGGCCTTTATAGTACATAATGAGTTGTGATGAGTTTTCCTTTTTTTAAAAGGCTTTTTTCATCATTAGAGCTAAACTCAACATCTTGCTCTTAAAGATAAATGTGGCTCATAGTACAAACATTGGAATCATATCTTTTTATGATAAGAAGTTAAAATAACATTTCTGGGAGGAGAGAGGGGCGAGCAGAAGCAGACAAGTTGTGATTGTGCTGCAAGAAAAAAAAACCTGAATTCCTGAATTCAAAGCAGAGGCTCCTGCTTTGTCTTTGAGAGGAGCTGCTGCTGCTCTCAGGCTGCACAGGTGCACTGAGATCTTCCAGCTCTCTCCTTCTGGGGAGGCTGCTTTGCTCCAAGTCCTTCCAAACTGATTTTTGCCTTTGCAGAACTTGGATATTTTTCAGCATCTCTTACGCTTTCTTCATTTGGCCAGGAATTTTTTTACTGCTTCAGGCTGCCCTAGGTTAGGGTCTGGTATAACACATTGCCTTTGCATTTTGTTGTTGAAAACACTGATGTGTTACAAGTATATTCAGATATGAATTTCATTGATATAAGTGGTTATTTTTTTGGGGAAAGAAATTGTTTTTCAGGGAAGTAATCTTCCAGCTGAAATGTATTTCTACTTCTGCTTTTTCATGTGTGTGACTGTGCTTAGTATGAGGCATTTAAAGTGTGCTTAATGATGGAATTATCAGAAACAAGTGATGGGGTTTTATCAGGATTTTATACTTAAACAAGCAAATATGTAAGTGAACTGGTTGGATTGGGAAAAAACCCCACATTACATGTTTTCAAAATTTTGCATGAATAGGATTGATTCTCATTAAAGACTGTATAGACAGTATTTTAAAATATATGAAACACAATTTGTATTTCACTGATTTGGTCTTTTTGTTTGATTATTTTTATTAAAAACTTTCAAAAATTGCAGTATAAAGAGAAAGATTAATCAGAATGGCAAGCTGTGTTTTTTTTTAATTTTTATTCTTTAGATATTCTAAGCAGTTCTTTTGGCTTGCTAGCTTTAGCTTTCTGTGCTGGGTTTATGCAACTTTACTATGTCTGGCTTGGAACGTTGAGCTATAAGTGTGTTTTAACTCAGGTGAAAATGTAGTTAAGTTTCCTTATGATAACTAGTGATTTGATGGAATGAGAATCAAATAAAATTATTTTGTTAAAAGTACTGAAAACTTTGAACTGAAAATAAGATCGGGGGGAGTTTGTTAAGCTTTCTGGAACATAGGAAAAATCTTACTTTTTGCTTACAGAATGGATTTTGAGTTTTGTCTTTTAAACGCATTAAAGCGCAGATGTACGGAGTTCACCTTATAGGTGTTACTCCTGCCTAAAAAAATCAGTCAGTTTTTATCTAAATGCAATTTATTATTATAGAGTCAATAAGATTTTTCAACCAATTGCTACTAGGATGAACTGATTCTGTTTCTGTCAAAGACAAAGGCTTTCTGAGATTTTTTTTTTTTTTTTTTTAGTTCCTTATTTGTAATGGACAGACATCAGTGTGGCAATGCCTATCAAGACATGTAATTTACTCTGAGGATATTTTAAAGGCTTATGTGCTTCGTGTGGTGCTTCAGATCAAACCCAGTGACCTCAGTTTGCTAATTTTAGTGTGTGGCCAGCTGAAATCTCCTGAAGTGGGAACCAGTTCTGCAGAGCTCCTTCACTCCTTCAGATTTATGATCATTAGAGCAAGGATTGCCCAGCAGAGCCAGAGCCTTCCAGGACACTGTTCTTTTTGTGACATTGGCCACTGAAGGATTTACAGGGAAGGAGTGCAAGCTGCAGAGCACAAGTAGGGCTGTATTTTCCCAAATTTGTGCTCCCTGTTTCTGGGAGCTGGCAATTTATGACCTGTGCTTTTATGCTTCTGATGATCCTGGTTTCTTGTCTCCAGTGCCCTTTTTAGTCCTGTTATCCTCTTTGGGGAGATGCAGCCGGGTCTGAAGATGCCAGCGTTGGGAATCTCTGCTGGGGGAGAGCACCAAGGAGCTCAGGCCTTTCCTGGTGGGAATTCCCTCTGCCTGGGGTTCTGCAGGGAGTTACCCTCACTGCTCAGGGGCTGGGACCACAATTACTGAACTCTAATTAATCCATGATGCTCCTTTTCCTCGTGTTCTCCTCTGCAGGGCAGAACTTGGATTCAGTGGAGACGCTGAGCTTATGGTCAGCCAACAAAAAGGATGCTCCCAAATTGGGGGTCTCTGTGTGTGTGTGTCAGGCTTGGTCCTGGTCCCAAAATATCCTGCCTTTGGCTGGAGTAGCTCTAAAGACCTCACAGCATCAGGTTTGGTGGTTGCAGAGCTGAAGAAAGCATTTCCACTGAAGTCACAGTTTCCACAAATCCCCTGATTCTGTGTTTGTTATATCTGTTTTCCTTGAGATTAACTTCACTGTGGCGTTTCTGGAATTTTGCTTAACTGAAGTGAGGACAAAACAACCAACTTTTGCAGCTGATCTGTGAAAAGCCATTATCATTAGGCCATCTGGAAAAAAGGCATTTTTAGCTTTTCAAGAGTGGCTAAGAGCCCGTTCTTGAAGAATAGATTTCCTGTGATTGCCACATGATAGTGACAGTGCAGTACAAAAAAAAAAAAAAAAAAAAAAAGTGCTGAAACAAGTAGGGTTTTATAGCACCATTTATATTCTAGGTTTATTTCTGCAATAATTTAAACTTTTTCCTGCTTTGCAATTTCTTTGTGCTAGTAAAAGGTTTTTACAGCTTTGGAGACAGTGCTACCTGCAATGTTAACTGTGACTGGATCACCCCAAAAACACAACAGCAGAAAAAAATTGGCTACTTAAAGTAGTATGAAGCTGAATGAATAAAACTTATAGTTTATATGAAGCTTGAATTTTTTGTGATGTCAGAACAGATAAAATAGAATTTAGGGTGTTTTCCTGGAGGATGGGGGTGCTTATTTTCAGATGTTTGAATGTTTATTGCAATGGTCCCTAGAGACTGATTTCTAATATAAAAATGGGTGTGTTTTTGAATGTGTGCTTTTAATTTGTTTGTGTGTTTTTGATTTTCATTTTTTTCTCTCAGCATATCTTTTCCCTGCTGTCTATTAAGTACAATGTTCTTTCAGAATTGAGTCCATGACAACAGGGGATGGATTTGGAAAATGTTTTACAAGTTCTCGTGAGAGAATGTTTATTGATCAGGATTTCTCATTGTATTGTTTTAAAAAATCCAGGCAAAAGAATATGGCTCAGAAGTGTTTGGTTTCTTTAAAACCAGAAATTGTTTTAAAAACAATCCCTAAACAAGATGTATTTTATTTTAAACTCCTTGGGAGAGAGTCCTCTTCAGTATTCCACAGATGTGGTAACTGGGAAATTGTGTGTTGATGGAAAAAAAAATTTAGAAAAGATGCTTTATTTGAACAGGGCAAAGAGTGTATCCTTATATTCTGTCAAAAAATACTTGGCAGTTGTGAGACACCTTGAGGTTTTTGTCCAGTTTTTGTTGGGCCCCTCATGGCTAAAGACACATGGAGGGGCTGGGGGTGTCCAGGGAAGGGAACGGAGCTG
>VZSR01000393.1:15154256-15175060 GCA_013398615.1 Brachypodius melanocephalos | reverse complement strand
TCCAGCCTCAGTTACTCTGTGATTCTATCAAAAGGAGGATGGGTGTGAAAAACTGAGTTCTTTCACAGAGGGCAAATATTAACGAAGGATGGCTTGAACTGAAGGCTGTGGGGGTGGCTCTGCAAACAGCACAGAAGAGCCAAGAATGGACTGTGCAGTGATGCTTTTGTGCACCTCAGGTTTATAATGCTGGATTTAGGTGTGGTGCAGGCAGGAGGAGTGCACAGGAAACAGGAAAAAAAGGGTTCTGTTCATTCTGCTGATCCTTTGTGCATCAGCTGCCCAATACCACACTGGGGACTGTGTGGAAAAGAACCCAGAGTGGCCAGCCGGAGGGGGTGGAGGGGATGGGCTGTTTTGTTTGTTTTCTGGGTGGGTTCCATACGTATTTTCTTGTGCAGATGGTCCCCTGTACTTTGGACGTACTCTTGAAGGAATAAACTGTTGCAGAATATTCCACCCAGCCGTGCCTATATCTGAATCCTAAACTTTTGCCATAGATTTTTGTAGTCTAATGATGATGTTTTCCTCCTCCTTAGTTTATTTTTTTTTTTCGTTTCTAAATCACATGTATATTTTTAATAGATGAGAAGTACTTTTAAATACTGCTATTCCATATGCTGCTCTAAATGTATACATTCCCCATATTGCAGTGTTATTCAGTGGAATTTATCTGTACTTCAGGAAATCTCAGGCAGGACAGATGGAATTCTGAAGCCCTGGAAAGATACACACTTGCTCCCAAATGGTGATGGATATGAGTCAGGATTATGAACATGAGGGAGTTTGGTCTGTGAAAGTGCAGATGAGAAGATCCATGAAGTAATCTTCCCATTTCGATGGTGTCCAGAATATGAAAATATCTGAGGGTCCATGATGGCAGAGTTTTAGGTGTGGTATCCTTTGGTCATAACTCTTGATTAATAGCCACTGATCTTATGCAGTTTTTCAGTATGAGAGGCATATTTTTCTCTAAAGTTAATAATGGCTGCATCCAGCACTGAATGAATATGTGTATTTGGATATATGTATTTTAACTGAGATGTGCAAGTTCCTTTTGAATACGTGGCTTATTTCTTTTTAATAGTTTGTGCTTTTCAAAGCTCTAAATCACACAGGTTTCAGTGCCAGAAGCATATGAATGCTATTTCTTCAGCGAAATCTAGGTCTCAAGGATGAGCTTTTGTATTGGAATTTAGTTTATTATTTCTCATCAGTAACACAAGGGTTGGTATCTGTAGATATCCAAGTGTTTGGTGGTTTACCCAGTGATTTTCAGGTTTGGATTGAATGGATTTTTATTTAAGTTTTCTGTGCTATCTATTAGTATTTTAGAGTTTTCATTGGAGCCTTGAAATACTCAGTGAATGCGACCATGCACATTCTTTAATATAAATGTTTCAAAATAGTCCTGAAATTTTACTTTTAGAAGTCACAAAACCTGCTTGTCTGCCACAGGCCCTGAAGATTGATTAAGAAACAAAGGATATTTGACAAGTTTATAAAATATAATTGTTGCCCTGGGCAAATGAGTAAGTAGTGTTTTGATTTGCATGTAGGCACTTTTGCAAACCTAGTTTAAATGTGAGGTGTTTTAAGGCAAAGTATAAAACCCCACACAGCAGTGGATACATCCAGCTGGGAATATACAGCCAGAGATAATTCTGGATTTTTGAAAACCCTTGGATCTTAGGGGAAAAAAATTGCTATAGTTAATTTATTCAGTGGCTCACGTGTCCTCCTCCCCATGTTTTGGTTAATTTGGTAGATTCATGTATGATTTTGAGGCTGTGAAAACATTCAAAGAACATCGATAA
Source organism: Brachypodius melanocephalos (assembly GCA_013398615.1). Lineage (NCBI taxonomy): Eukaryota > Metazoa > Chordata > Aves > Passeriformes > Pycnonotidae > Brachypodius > Brachypodius melanocephalos. Next base: position 15,173,243 of record VZSR01000393.1, on the reverse strand, counting down.
AAGTTGAACTATTAGTAGGTGATTTGAATGAAGGGATGCTCTGGAGGTGGCAGCCTGGCAGGAGATTGGAGTCCGGGTGATTGTGTTGTGGTTTCCTTCAGTAGGAAGAAGCAGCCGGGTTCAGATAAAATCTGCAAATTCTGTCCTCCAGGTGACCTTACCATACACCTGAGTATTGTAGCTTCTTTTGTTGGAAAACTCATCTTTACTCTGAATTTTTTCCAGCGTGGTCAGAAAAATGTGGCTGTAAATCTCTGTTTGGAATTTGGAAGAATTAAAATAAGGTAGTGGAGATGTTTAGCTTAGATTCACTCTCTCATTATTGAATAGATTCTATTGGTAGGTTACAAATATTTGGTGGTGTGTGGGGAGCTTTTTGCATGTGGGTTTTTTCCCTCCTATTTAAGGTGTGATAAAGCAGTATTTAAGGATTTGCACAAGGATGAGTTGAGCTTAGCCTAGGAAAACAGACTCTGATAAGAAAAACTTGATGTCTTCATGACACCACAGATAACCTTGGAGCCTTGTGATCTGTTCTAATTATACAGATTATTCTAATTCTATCTGACTAAAGGAATGTCATTAGCATTTCAGGGTACAGAAAGCAGGCCTTCCTGACTGCAGCTCTCAAGAGTTTTGGGGTAAAAATAAAGCAGTTCCTGTGTTCTGAGCTGGGGTTCAGAGCACACCATGGCAGCATCGTGCGCTAAAGCAGAGAAGAGCAGCAGTAAAAACGCCCTTCTCCTTGCTGTGTAGTCAACAATGAAGGAAGTTGTTAATTATCAGCTATAGATTTGCTTCTCATTTTTCAAAGCTTACACTAGCTGGTAACTTTGATTATAGAGTATTTGGGGCTTTACATACATTGCCTCATTAGGGAGACAATAAACCAATTTTAATGTGTCTCAGTCTGCTATTTTCAGATGAAACTGGCATCATGGGCCTTTTTTGTTACACTTCACAGCCTGGAATATTTTTTTTTCCTTTAGTTTAGCATGTTTTTGTCTCCCTATATATTGTAGTCTAGATATTAGCGTTTGTGGCGTTTCACTTAATGACTGTACAATGTGTCTTTGGGTAAAATACACAGCATATAATACAAACTAAGCAGATATTCTACCTGAACTTTGTAAAAATGAGATATCTTGGGAGTGGTATCTGGAAGGGCTCTGAGCTACTCCATTCTGTTGGGACAGTGGGGCATAAATGGTGTAAGCATGGAATAATGAGAATTTATCACACTGGAGTTGAGTTCCAAACCTATTTGGGTGAGCATTAATGAAATAAATAAAAGTATGATATTTTAATGTTACAATATAGCTTGGTTTATAGCTCAGACCCAGAGCAGGGTATAGATACTTAGATACTGCTTTTTTCTACTGGCTCTTGGCTTCCAGGAAACATTTGTAAGAGAATTTGGGAGACAGGAGATGTGCCCATAGCAAATATCTGAGCAGGTGACTCTCCCTGACACCCCCTGCTCTCCATGGACCTGTGTGGGGTTCTGTTAGCTGACACTTGGGTGCTGCACACTGAAATAACTGCAATTTAAATTAGATTTATCCTCTCCTTCATATCTGAAGTATTATTTTGGGGTCCAATCTCTAGGTCAGGGGGTCAGAGCAAACCGTGGTGGTTCCTGCTGGTGATTAATGCCATCCACAGAGGATTGCAAAGGGCTGGTGTTTGCCATACCTGGCAGCTCCAGCTAATTGCTCTGTTAATGGAGCCCCCACTGAATGCAGAAGGGCCCTGTTTACATGGGAGTAGGAGAGGAGGGTGATTTTAGCATTGCATTACATGGCTTTTTAATATCACTGGGAACTCCCTTTTTGCTCCTCCTGGTCCGTGGAGTTCAGATGCTTTGTTGTTGCAATAGCCATAGGCAGTTGCATTACTGCTGAATTTCAGCTGCTCTTCACACTTAACATACAGCTCTTCAGAGAATTTGTGGGGTTTTTTTTTGTTTTTTATTTCTTAAGAGCTTTGTGCTTTTCCCGTTTGACAAGTTGTGAACAGACAAGGTATTGGTGAGATTAGGAAAAAAGTTCTCTTGCTGAGGTACAAATGCACGTGGCGTGGAATCCAGGAGCTGGAAACCTCTGAGTGGGGTGTGGGTGGTGAAATCCAGCCATTCCCATGGAATCCCCATGGTGAGCTGCTTTCCTGCCATAATGGGCTTAAAAAGAGAGGGCAGCCAGCAAAGGGCCCCAGCTGGACACTGCAATAATTGAAATACAAGTTTCAGTTCCTCTGAAGCTGTAACGCAGTGTCTTGGTGTATCCTAAACATTTGAAGGTTTTACGGCTCTATTTTCATGTCTAATTATGGACTTAGAAACGAATTTCAGGCACGTGAGTCTAAAAATGTATGTCATGGTTAATTCCAGTAAAATTTCCTGAATTTTCTTGAAATCCCTCTTGCGAATAAACTTACAGGCCATGATTGAGGGAATTATCCAACTGTGCTTTTGGGAAAACTTGCATACTTAAAGGTGATGAATAGTGGGGATTATTTGTGTGTGTGATCATCTGCTCAAACACTTTGAAACAGAGTTCAAGCTCTGAAATTTTTGCATTCTGTTTCTTCCGGTGACACTTATGAAGAAAATATGAAACCTGCAGCTAAAATTGCAGCAGCTGATGCCAAATCGAGCTCCTTTTATGCATTTACATGTAAGAGCTCAATTTTGTTATCAACAAACAGTGATTTACACTGATTTAGACCAGAGATAAGGATCAGTTAATTATTATTTGACAGAGGTTACAGTGTTACAAAATTTACAAGAACTAAAGCTGTTGGGGAAAAAATGGATGGAAATAGGAGGTGAAAATCTACCTTGTATTTAAATTATGACAGCTTTTTATCTAATTGAAAAGGCATTATTAGTAGTAATTGGAGTTGTTGTGGAAGAAACACATCTGTGTTACATGCTCATTAAAAGATTATGGTTAGGTGCTAGGGACCTATGGGCAAAAATATTAGTAAATTTTGAATTTTCTGATGCTTTTGGGTAAAAAGTGTCATTTTATTTTTGCATCAGTTTAAGGAGTCTGAGTGAATGTGAGCAGTTTGTATTAGGAATTATAGCTGGAATAGAGAGTAAATTTTCTAGGATGGATGCCTGCACAGAAGTATACAGTTATACTCATTTCTAATATCACTTCTGAGTGCCAAAGGGAAGTAATTTATACTAGTAGAGGCCCTTTGACAGCAGTAAGGTATTCCAGTACCTAGCTGGTAAGGGGATAATGCCAAAAGATTTAAAAAGCCCCAAGTAATCATCAATGATTTTTAATTTTTTCTGCATGAAAATATAGAAATGTTTAATTTCTGACTCATCAATAGAAATTTGATTCTTTTGTGTAGTCTTGGAATAGGTATTTCTGACTTTTAATTTTTTTTTTTTGTGGACACTAAACCAAACACATCTAAACTTTTGTTACATTAGCCAGTAGGTGCGATTTTGAATTGCTGTACCACATTTATTCTTCTGTATTTATAATATATATCCATCTCTTTAAAAAAAGTGAACTGTAAGTCATGGTAATTTAAGCAAGAGGAAAAACACCAGAATCACTGAACCAAAGAATTGTATTTTCTATTATATTTGCACCGAAAATGGCTTCAGGTTTAAATGTATACATTAATAGATTGTGTAAATGGGTGCATGCTGACCTGAACAAGGACTTCTGCTGTGCAATGAGTTAATCCATTTGGATGAGGTGAAATTTCATTAAATGTAGCATCCCTCATTTGATTGCTTGAATCTTAATTATTACTACTGCTATTTCTATTATTGTTCCTTCTCCAAAAGCAAATAGGATCAACACAGTTGGGTCCTGGGCATGCCAATAAATTTCGAGTACAGCAGCAAGGCTGGCACTTCTCCCTTGTATTCTGAATGTGCAAATGCTGCACAAAATGCTGTGCTACTACTTCTGGATTATTTTTTTTTTTTAGCAGAGAAAAAGCTTCTCTAGTTTCAAACAGAGCATTTCCAGCTGTATTGCTGAGCAGAGAGGAGGTGAGCTTGTAGCAGTAGCAGACAGATTTTGAAAACTCTTTGTGCATATTCAGGATGCAGAAAACTCTTGTTGTGCTGTCATTGTCACTGCCTGTGTGACACAATTTGCTTCCTAGGTTGTGTTCCTCAGCTCAGAGCTGCTCGAGGCTGCTAAATAGTGTACACTGCCTTGCTGAGAGGCTGAAAAAAGCTTGGGGAGAAAGATGTGCAACTTGTGTAACCTGGGACAGGAGTTCCATCACCAAGCATTTATTTAAATGTAGCATTTATTTAAATGTAGCTTGGACTCGGTGGAGGGAAAAGAAATCCATTCAGAATAACTTTATATAACCTCAATGGGAAAAATATTTAACAGAATGGCAATAAGATGGTCTGATGTATCTTTTCTGTCTCTAATTCCTGGCAGCACAGACATCAAAAACCCCACAACCAAATAGTCCAAACAAAACTTGAACTAAAATTCCCATGGTGGTCTCTGCAACTGCCAGACCCTTTTACCCAGTGAAATTACTGAGAAGTTTTATATTCTTGAAGTGAGAGGCTTCAAGTATTGACAATTTAAATGAAAGATGGATTATGACTCAGTGCATGTGTGCAGTTTAAATTGTGAGTTATGAGGAGTTACAAAAAGAGCTTTAGATGGTTCTAAGGGCATATGAATTTGCCTTATTTCCCCTCTAAGACTAGAATTTGAAGTGTTAAGAGTCCTATCCTTGGAAAAAACATTCCCATCAAAGCAGGGAATAAGTGGACCACAGTTTTTAAGATCATGCTCTTAACTCGAGGAAAGCCAGGTTTGTGGAAGTATTCCTACTCAACTTTAAAAAAAAAAAAATTAATTTATGCATTGTTCTTATTAAGGTAAGTTTCCAAATACAGCATTGTTAGAAACTTTCAGCTCTTCTGGTCAAATCTGTATCATTTGAGCCAGAATCTGCACAGTTGCAATGATGACAGTGTAGACCAGCAGACAAATAAGTAAAATGGCAAAACAGAAATCACTTCCACATCCATCAACAGCCAGATTTAAAACAGGAACTTGTAAATCTCCAGATGCTTTTAATAGATTAATATCATTGGATATTAATACACTAATCTTCTTGAGCCTACAGAAGGCTTCAATAGCAGTTAATAATGTAATCCTATGGTTACATGTGTTTCCCCTTTCACTTTTAAAAAGGGTTTTAAGGGAATTCTTCTGTTTAAATGTGCCCTAAGCATGAGCTGTAGTTTGTTACTACTCTTTTGTAATGTCCTTTCTCAAGGTTACCATAGCAGTGTAATACTAAACAGAGATTGAGTTTTACATAGTTCCAGGTCCAAGAGGTCAGCTGAAACTAAAAAGACTCTTATTGAAAATTAGAAGATGCCTTTGAGGTGGTAAAAAGGGTTCTTAGGAAAAAAGAGGTTTTTAATTTTTTTTTCAGTTTATCTCAGATTATCAGTGGTCATAATCGTTGTAGTGATGGCAAAAGTTGGAAAAAGTTGCTGAAAACCAGGTTTCTTTAATGAAATTGTAGTAAAAAGGGCTGGAAATAATAACAACTACCTTATTTCTGAAAGAAGCCAGTGAAAAAATTCCAGAGTCAGTGGATGAAACATTGAATGATAAATGTCTCTGGCTCGGGATAGTCTTTTTCCTCCTGGTTTCTTTTCTTTCCATGGGTCCTCAAGTCAGACCTTAACCCTGTATCTCAGCCTGAGCAGGCATTGGCTCGCCCCCTTTTCACTCTGTCCTTTTACAGCTTTTGGGATATGTTTGACTGCAATGTTCTTGAGCAAAAATTACCCAGGGCCAAAGCAAAGTGTGTTTTTGTCAAGTAGTTGTCACATTTGAGCCCTGAAGGTTCATTTTAATCCAGATGAAACCATTAATTGGAAATAACCAGCGATATGTTTCACCTAAAACAAGATTTTGATGTGTCTTTGACAGAATGAAGCGTGGGAAATAAATTAGGAAAGATACGCCTAAATAGGGAAAAATAATTTAAAAAATAATATTCATGCTTTCCCCAGTAAAATAAACTTTTCAAAAATCTGAGTCGTTATTTCAAAGCAAGGAAAAATCTCTTGTGTGGGTTGGTTTGGTTGGTGTTTTTGTGACACTTGGAGAGTGTAAAGTATTTTCCCTTCCCCCAGTAATAGGGGCACCAAACCAAGCACAGGGACTTTATATAACTCTGTCACTGACCCAGGTGGATGAAAACTGAAGCAAGGTGAGTGGGGTTGGTGCCAAGCCGAGCTGCACTGCTCAGATCAGAGTTAGAGGGAAGTGAATGCTCCTGTCAGGAATGAATTTAGATGCTCCAAGGATTTCCAGTTTGAGAAACCTGAAGCATGCAGTCACAAAAGGACAAATTCTGCCACTCCATCTTAGCTCAGATGCAAACTAAAAACTTACTCCTGTCACCACCAGTCCAGGAGGATTTGCAAACCTGACTTTTAAAAAGATTTTGTCCATTGGGCTAAGTAATGTAGGAAATTATTATATCAAAAAGTTTATTTGTCTTACAGGGGGACTTTCACGTGAATTTGTGATTTCATATGTCGGTTTTAAAGTGCCATATGTTCATTGCTTGTAAGGTTCTCCCAGCAACCAGAGTGAAGAAAGAGCTCATTTTAATTGTTTTATTCACCTTGTTCTTGTTGTTCAAGCAGACTTTCATTTTTTTCCCTACTGGTCTACAGGTTACTGGAAGACCTCTTGATTTTGGGAATGGCAGTTGCATTTTAAAGTTGCATCAATCTGTTGATTAATATTTTTTTTTTTTTTACCAAGCATGCCCAAGTAATTCTGTTGTGTTTTTATCATCTGTGTGAGTCTGTTCCCATAATTATTTCGTGCCACAGTGCCTGAGGAGAACTCAGTGTGTTAGGCAGATCCCCATATATGTAAAAATCCTTGCTTAAGGACCTTGGGGGAAAAAAAAAATTATTTTATCATTTTAATTGTCAGAGTGAAGCAAATGGACTTGGACCAGTGTCTTTCTTATAGCTGCTGTGTTATTTTCAGCCTTTTATTGCTATGAAGGGCACATGAGAAGGTCAGCAGCTTCTCTGGGCAGTGATGTCTGTCCCCTGGTGTTGTCCCCACCCTGCTGGAGCCGGGTGGGGAAATTCGGGCCCCCCTGGGCAAGGTGCTCAGAGGGAGGTGAAAGGGAAAAGAAGGATCTCATGGAAGTTTGGAGGTGCTCATCTTAAATGTCACTGGTGCTCTGCACAGTGTCTAAAAGTATGTACCTGGAGAATATTGCTGCTTATTTAGAATCAACATGTTGAATGTGAATAGTCAAAAGTAATTTTAAATGTTTTTTCAAGCTGGGAGTTACAGCTTTCAGCTAAGATCTGTGGCTGTCAGAGGTCACCATCTCCTGGGCTTAGGATTTCTGTTTGTTTTTCATGATGGGCAGAGAGTGGAAAGGAAGATCTTGACAAAATGGTTCTTTTTATGGGGGAAATATAAGAGTTTATTCTTCGGGTTTTTTGGTTTTTTCCCCTCTCAGAACTCTTCCAGTATTTATAACTAGTCTCCATTTAAAAAACAATAATCTTTATTCATGTGAAGAATTTCTGTGAGTAAAATCAGCAGTATCAGTGTTATCTGGCAGGTCTCTACTCTGCAATTCTCCAGCAAGTCCTGTTTTCAATTGGCAGTATCAGAAGAGATGACGTTATCTTTATGTGGTTTTGAAGAAAGAAAACAAAAAGTGTCATCAGTGTGAAGGTGAACTTTGGTTGTGATGCCTGTAGGAGGAGTTTTCATGCCATTTTATCTTTGTTCAGCAACCCAGATTGCGCGAGAACTGTCTGAAGACAGATCTGCGTGGCATGAGAGTGTAACAAATGGATATCTCATAATTCTGGTTTTTTGTTTGGTTGTTTCTTTTTTTTTCCAACCAAACAGTGTGGCTTCCTTCTCTAGTGAAATATATTCTTTTTCCCTGCTGAGATTCATAAATTTTACTAGCTTATTCAGGAAGAGCCTTGCTAGTCGTAGGAATAAACCTCATTTTTGTGTTTGTTTCCCCCCTCACCATTGTTCTTCATTAGAAATAACATCTCTTAAAGCCAGTTTTAAAGGGGTTTTTTTTGTGTGTTTTTGTTTTTGTTTTGTTTTGTTTTGTTTTTTTTTTTTTGTATATGGCATCCTTTTGCTAAAATGTGGGTTTTTTTGCAGTTATGCAAATATTTAATTTATATATTTAACTTTCTGAGGTGAGATTTCTGGGATTCTGTTGGCTTTTGTTCCTAGTTGAGGGAACACTGAGCTGCCTGTCCAGTGGGCTGTGCTCTGTCTGTTGGGAAGGGTTGCAGGGCAATGTCTGTGTGAGTGTGTAGGGTTTGTTCTCCAGGACCTTTGCTGCTTCCCTGGTTTGTATTTCCCAGTGTTGGAGGCACAGGAGAGCCTTGCTGTGACTCTGATGTCCTTGTACAACTTTGCTTGTGACAGCCTTGTTACCTTTCCAGTGAAATGGTCTTGTCTCCCCAAAAGTTTGAGTGCATTTTGATTAGGAGCATGAAATATTGCCATAAATCACTTTGAGATTAAAAAAGAGACCTTCTTTAATTCAGTTCTGATGATAAATAAGTCTTGGGGAAAACTGATGAAGTCACTCCTTCAGCTGGATTTTGTCTTTGATTGGATGGACTAGCCAGAATGATACAGAAAAAAAAAATATACTTTATACCCTAAATGCTTATATGTATCAGATCTACTTTTATATCTGTGTTGTTGTATTTGTCTTTCATCTTTTATTCATGTCTCTTATACATGTGGATATAAACGTTTGTTGATTGCCATATCAAAAGGCAGAAGTAACATCATAACAGCCTGGATGAGATGCACAGTAAGGCTTTATGGTACTCAGAAATTTGCAAGAATTATGCTCTTGATATTTCACTGCTTGAGCCCAGATCTGGTGTGTGAGATCACAACGACTTGCAAAGCACAGAAGGGGTTGGTTTAGGAAGATGTTAGTTGAAGCCTTTCATGCTTTTCACTCTTGACAGTGATTATAATGAAGATAATGAAGTGGTTGACAATGGAGTATGGAGGAATGAAATAGGATAGGAAAGGAACTGCACAGTAGATGTGGGAATGGAAGCTCCACTGGGTGGGATGTGGATAACCAAAAGAGTGATTTGGAGAGACAGGTGATGTCTCAGAATTCCAAAGTGCTCAGATATCTTTCCTTATAGTTCTGTGGCAGGACTCTGTTCTCTATATTTGAACTAAAGCTGCAGGCTTAAATCTAAGCAGGTCAGCTCTTTTAATCCTTTTAGAATAAAGAGAAACTATTGCAGTGCACCTTCCTGGGTGAGACAGTGCAGAATTAAGAGCTGCAATCACTGAACTTCCTGACTTCTGTGATCTGGAAGCTGTCAGGGTTAACATCTGGGTTTATTTACATTGTTTATAGAGGAGGAAGTGTCCTTTCTGTACTGGGGGTAGGAGCTGGCTGAGACAAGGTGAGCAACAGACACACCTTCAGGTTTGTTGGGGTTTTTCTGGACTGTGAGAATTATCTTATTATACTTGATAGAAGTGTCTCAGTAGATCAGCCCTCCATAAGTATCTGCTAGAACTAACAAAAAATTTTTTTGAGAGGGAGGAAAAACCTAAAAATGTGGGTAGGGAAAACAGCAAACCAAGTTTTTACTTTTAAGAGTTAATGAAGCAGAATTTTTCCTCCATTCAAGGAAGTGGTATGTGTTTCAAATCAAAAACGTGTCTCCTTCTGTCCTGGAAAAACCCCTAATGCACAGGCAGGTGAGGTGTACAGGATCTTGACTGCAGCTCCAAGGAATCAGGACTGGGCAGGTTCAGAGGCACTTCCCAGGCTGCAGACAGGCCAGGGCATGTTTTGAAGATTTTGGCATTGTGTAGGGGCTGTGGAAGTTGGACTGGAAAACCTCTAAGACTGGTAACAATGGGCACAGGAAAAGGATCCCAGCCCCACGTTCAGATTCCAGAGTCTTTGCAAAAGGTGTGAGGAATACAAGGTTATTTTGTGTTTATACTGAGACTGTGTCTTAGGACAGGGAGTCAGAAACCCAGACCCTCAGTGGGTTGATTTTTTAACAATATAATCTTTTGAGGATAGAAGAAAATTTTTGATACCTCTCCAGCCTACAATATTGTACTTTTGTGTACTTTGAGCTTTAGGGAACTAGAATTTAGTTATTTCTGCTTCCAGTATAAAGATTTTGTCCAGCTTGGAACTCTTCAGAGGCTTTAAATCTGACTTCGATTTTGAGAGAAACCAAGGTTGTATTTGGTGTGTATGGAAATCAAGCAGCTTGTATTTAGCCATTTAATTTTTATATCCAAAGTTCTTGGTTTCTAATTCTAAAGTAGAACTAAGAAACACAGCATGGTTTCTTTTCTTCATAGGTACGTGTGTCTATTATTTTAATCCTGAGACAGTTAAGTTGCAAATAATTCTGACTCAAGTAATTGTGGAGTACTTTGATATTTGGGAATTTTCATAGTAACTTATGTTTCTTTATATATTGGTGGTCAAAGTTTTATCCAGTGAGTCTCCTGTTAAAGTTACCCACTTTGCAAAGTCCTACAGGACAGATATTCCCTAATTTGTAAGTGAAAAGCTCTCAGGGGCACAAGCAAGAGAGGTGACAATTTGTGACAGGACAGTGGTGTTGAGAGAGAGCTGGGGGCTGGTGCACAGCTGGAAAACACCTTGAGCCATTCCTCAGAGCTGCCCAGCAGTGATGCTGGCCCCAAAAACCACCCCTTGCTTGATTCCTCCCAAATCCCTGATTTGGATGAGAGTCCTGCTGCTGATCACATGATGTGGCCCCAGCTAAATCTGCCCAAATTGAGGATACCTGGACAAGGAACCACCTTGTTCTGTGATGGAGGGCTTTGTGTTCCCTTTAACCTGGTCTTTTACTAACAAGGGTTCCTTTGAGTGCCCATGAAATGCATGAATCCAGAGGACAGGTGCTTGATTACTCTGCAGACAAATGGGAGGAGTGGAGTGACTGGGCAGAGAGTGCCATGAGTTTATTTCTAATGGAAATAATCCCTGGGCACAGGGTGCTGCTCTGGGGAAAAGGAAAGCTGCAGTGCAAACTCTGGGTTCTGCAGGCTGCTGATGAATTTGCCACGATGCGCCACTTTCTCCCCAAAGCTTTTTGAGTCAGTTTGCCAATATTTGGGCAATCCCCCTGCACCCAGCTGCTATCCCAAAGGCCAGCACTGTCTTGCCAGCCAGCCTGATTGTGTCAGGGCTCACTTCTGCATGGCTCTGCTGTAGCTCCTCTTTACTGAACCCAATAAATCAACAGGCTCCCTGCAGGTCATTTCACCCCCTGCTATTGCCACTGCTACCAGCTGGAAAACTTTTTTCAAGTACAATTTTGAAACCAATAATTAAGGTACACAGAGCTGGCTCCTCACTGATTGAGAAACAGACACTGATTTTTCCCCCCTTCCCTACAATCCCCATCCCCAGGTAATTGTCTTGATACCTGAAATGTGTTCATAAGTGCAAAAAACTGTCACTGCAAGTTCCTGTTTAGTTTCTGGCAGAACAAGTGGTGTATAATGCTTGTTAATGGATTAATTCTTTCCTTTGGAATCTGTGCTGCGTAGGGAAATAGCCCATCTTTTAAAACCGATTTTAAGTAACAGAGTTAACCTTAAATGTGGAAACACAGATACATTTTTACAAGACCTATGAGTACTGGAAAAAAATGCTGATGTATATTTTGCTAACTCTAAGAAATGTTTCTGTTTGGAATTTAGATCAGTGATATTTTCAATCAATTTTTAAATTTAAATAATTTGCTAATGCATTAAAAGAAATGTCAAAGACATTTTCGAAATTATATTGTCTCCAAAATAAAGAACAGAAGCATAGAGGAATTTTTTTTTTCCTTGAGTCCATGGAAGGCAAAATTTGCCTGTTTGGTCAAATAGACTTTTTGATAATCCACCAGCTATGAAAAGGAGTTCTGTGATATTCTCCAAAAGCTTGCAAAATGAGGCTTTATCAAATGGCAAAGTGAGTTTCAAAAGCAATAATCTGCTTTCAGTGGCACCCTGCATTGGTTAGGCTGTGAACTGACTTTAAATTCCTGGTGGGACAGAAGGAGGTGAATGCAGCTTCCAGCTCAAACTCTGCAGCAATTTTAAGGTTCAGACTGTTCTGCAGGAATGAACCACCAACTCCAGCATGTAGAAATATGGCTTCTGCCCCAGGTCAGATCCTGGTAATCTGAAACATGAAAAACTTGGCTGTGCAGATCAAATCCTGTCTGGCTGTAAAGGAGCAGGTATGGCATGAGATCAGCAAAATTAAGGATGTGAGGGGTCGACAATTTCATGGCACAGCACCCAAGCCAATGGCTCGGTCATCACAGCTGGAAGTGAAAAACCAGTGTGTGAGAGGAACAAGGCTGGCATCAGAAAGGGCTTTGGTGATTAAGGAGCAAACACTGGCAATTAATTATAACTCAAGAAACTTCCAGGCCTGTTCTCATTAAAACCAATGGAAGCTGACAGGCAGCAAGGTTGAGCTCTCAGTGCCTTGGAATGGCAGCACTAAACCCAAAATCCTCCCAACTCCCCACTTGGAACCCAGAACAATTCCAGTGTAAGCCCCACACAGAGCAGAGCCCTGTCACAGCACCAGCATGGCCCGGGGGGGCACAGGGAACTCATCTCCTGGCCCAGGAATGAATTAGTTGTGTTTTCTGAGCCGATCCCCCGGTGTGTGGCTCAGAGAGCTGCTCTGCAGGAGCAGGGCTGAGCACACCAGGGTGTTCTGGAGCCTCTGGTGGTGTCTGCCCTGCAGAGGGGCAGTCACAGCTTTGGTGGTGGCTGCTCTCAGTCCAGGGGTGGCTGCTGGAATCTGTGGTACAAACTGGGGGGGTTGTGGTGCAGTTGGATGTTCAATATGGCAAAGCAATTCAGAGCCTGCCTAAACTCTCTGCGTGCTGTTCACCAGCTCTGGAGAAGCTTTTGGAGGTCAGGACTGACCCATCAGGGTGTACATTCAAAGTAGCCAATAAACAACCCTTTATTATTTATAGCACCATCATTCATAAATGTATTTAAGAAAAGGGGTGATCTATTCTCCACATGTTCCTTAAAGGGACTCCATTTTAGCTTCAATTGTAATTTTTACCTTTTCCAGTGGAATTTATTGACACAATGCCTAGCACAAGCCCTGGATTTTGCATCATCCTTTTGTCTGCAAGCATATTCACCAGCCGCTTAATTTGTCATAGCCCTGGAGGTATCAAAACTAATGAGCTTTGTTTGAATAGACTTTTTCCAGTTCATCTAGCACACTTTGGGGTAATCATTCAGTTTCTGTTTGCTTCTGATGTGAAGCATTGTGGGAAATATAAGAAAATAATGGTTAAAAAGAAGGCAGTATAAATTGTTAACAGCCACATTCTCTGAAAAGCCCTAAAGATGTTATATTTTTAATTTCTCTATTTATTGAAGTATTGTGAGTACCTTAAGTACAATCATTACAAGATAATATCAAAGGAGAATCTGATAAAATGCTATTTTTCAATTAGCTCTGGGCTTAATACTTTGCTTTTTTAAGTATTTCACAGCTAACAAATCTTTAAACAATCTAACCTTTCAGGATTTGGAAGTGGACAAGATAATAACTATGAATACATAATACTGCAGCAGTGCTAAGGGTTTAAAAATCTATTACTGGGATTACATACAGGAATACCTTTTATTGGTCAGACAATTGCATTTTCATTTTTATAAAGCATTTCCCTATACCCGGTATTACACCACAGAGATACACAAAAATGGAATGCAGAGGTGTGCACTGCATAAGTAATTTCTGAAAGTGTCAGACACTCTGTACAACATATGCTTTGATCTCAGATTCCTGGGAAAGTTTGTCCTTCTTGCTGATTAGGACAACGTTTGCCTTATGTGCTTTAGAATGATGTATCTTTAACTCGTAGCAAGTTTCAAATTATCGAATAAGGGATTTCAAATTATTTTCCAAGTTAGGGCAATGAGAAATGATGCCCTAGAACTTTTGATTAATTTCTTCTGAAAGGGAAAAAAAAAAAAAGACGACCCTGGTAGGCCAAGCTCTAAATTAAGCAGCTCAGTGAGTCATTATTTTCTACAGGATATAATAAGCAACTGAAACTTAACTGTGTGCTAAGTGCATCAGTAAAGCATAACACTTCTAAATAGTCCATTACAGTCCAAAAAGGGCTGTTTCATATGAACAGTCCCAGCACCTTTTAGGACATTTTCACATTTCTCATTAAAAGATGATTTGATGAAAAGCTTTTTCTGTGCAAAGCAGAGTGAGGAAGAGGAGTGACAGGAGATATTTGCTTTTTAAATCAATCTCCTTTGGAACTTTTTGGTAATGCATTGTCATATTAAGATGACTTGGAAAAACCTCTAGCAGGAGAGAGCACAAAATTAGTTAGAAACTCACTCTACTGATATTGAAGTAAGTAGGAGCTATGGCAAGGGTTGTACCTTTCTTTACTAACAGATCATTTTATATCAGTGCAGTGCACCGTGGAGATGCCCATGCTGCTGTTGAACAAGACACCCTGAGTATCAGCAGCTATCTTAGTTTTCTCACCAGCTCACGTTCCTGAGGTTTATTTTACATCCCAGTTGGTCCAGGTGGAGTTTTCCCTGAGGCAGCTGCCGTGTTTCTGTAGCTGCTTTGGGTCTCCTGGCTTTGAGCCCTGCCCTGTGCGTGCAGACACGCGCTGAGTGACACAAATCAGTTTGCACTGCGAGGCTCCTGCACGTTCCACGTGTGATATTGAGCTCTTAGGTGGCACTGACAAGCAGTGTTTGTCTTCTCAGAGATAGAGCTATAACTTCTGCTGGTTGCCTTCAGTGTCCTATTGAGGCTTTCATCACTGGTGGATTGGATTGCTGCTGTGAGATCTCTCCTGCTGGAGGTCACTGGGGAGGCAGTTCAAAATCCAGGACGTGAAACATCTTGTGGGGTTGGTTAGGTTCAACAAGTGCAGTATTTCACACAGGTAAGAGGAAAATCTTTTGATTTGTACATTGCTTTGTGGCTATACAGCACTTCCATCCCCTGATCCTGGCACCATCCCTTTTCCTCCCTTACTGTTGTTTAAATGTTCAGGCCCAAGATGGGATTTTAGGTCACTCTCTGCTTACTTGAGCTTATTTGAACCTTCTGTTCTAAACAGTGACCTGCTCACAAATCTCAGTCATAGAAACAAGAGATTAGAGGAGCTGCATTCAGAGTGGACAAAAATGTATCTAAAACTCCTTGAAATGTTTTGTCTGAGAAAAGTGAGATGCTTTAGATCAAACTAACAAAAAACCTGCAAAAAAAGCCAAACAAAGAAAAATGTTGTTTTTGAGGCAAACCGTGTTCTGTACCATCTGTTTTCAGGATTATGATATTTTTTTCCTAATCTGAAGAACTCTGCTCTTGATTATTTTTTTCCACTTCTTTATTTTTCTTACATTTGATTCTTTTCATTTACTTGTTAATTTAGTAGCTCTCTACTCTGTCTGGTATATTCTCAATGATAAATTCATTCAAGTAGTCCATGTGGTTTTTCATATTCCAAACTCTTTGTGTAATTTCTTGGGATTAAACTGCTGATTTATATGTTGGGTTATAAAGTGGAACTCCAAGTACAGGGTTATGAAACATGTCTTGAAAATACATCCATGTTATAAATAATAAAATAGTAGTTTTATGAGAAAGGGTGCTAAAATATTAAATGAGGCTGTCTATTCTCTATCATGACATGTATTTAATGCACTTTTTATTGTCTTCACCACTTTGAAAAAAATGCTTGCTCAAAACTTTTAATTACAGCACAAGACCAGTTTTCTTGTTGTAATTGTAAATTTGGACTCTTTCTTTAGCTCCCAGTGTTCTACAAACACTTGCCCACTGGTTAAAATCTATACAAAATTTTTGGGACCCCTTAAGATATTGTCAAAGCTTCCAGACAGATTTCTGTCACCTCCCCAGAAGTTTGGCATAGAAAGAATGTTAAAGGATCTGTGTTTTATAGTTTGCTTGATTGGTTGAGAGTTATTTGGCTTCAGTGCTGAACAGATCCTTTGGTTTATTGTAAAAACCTGCATGTTTCTTTCTAAAGCACATGAAGATAAGAGCAAGACTCATCCCAAGCAGAGGGACTTGTCTCCACTGTGCCCTTGGGGATTTGGGGGACGCTGGCTGCAGCTGCTCTGATTGTGGAGTGCTCTGGGAAAGTGGCTGGCATCCAAGGAGGAAACAGCTACAGGGACCAAAGAGCCAAGGGATGGAGTAGAACTTGGTTGGATCTTAATATTTCCAAATAACAGGATGGGACTGCTGGGAGAAGTTCCATGTTTCTGTTTCCCACAGAACCTGACTCTGAGAGATGCTGAAAAAGCAATTCTGAGCTTTGCTACAGTGAGACAGGAGATGGGGACTGAGAATAGAGACTTCTGTGTTCCTTGTAGATGAACAGAACTGCAGCAGAGTGACTCTGTCACCAGAGTGTGCTTCTAAAAGAAAGAGCCTGCTGGAACTTTAGCTCAGCACTCCAGCAAGGAAAAAAATTAAATCACATTTAGAGAAGGGTGTAGTCCCTGTGTTCAGGGAGTGCCAGGCAGTGTTGGGTCACACAAAGCATTTATTCCTCAGGAGAGCATGATGGCTGTGTGGAGTATTTACCTGTCCTTTCAGGCTTCAGGGGGGTCACTGTTTTTGTCAAACATTTGCTCTACCTTTCCTCCTCCTTTGGTGGATGATACTTGTGGCATTTAGTCTTTTGGGGTTTATTATTGAGCTTTTTAAAACTCCTGATTTGTGTAGCAGTGGGTGCAGCTATTGTTTTTGATACACCTGTGTGAACTTAAAGGTGAGTATTTCTGAGGGGTTTTGCAGTCTGAAGAAGCTCACGTTCCTAAGTGTTGCTGTACTGATGGGTTTGAATAATCTGTTGAGTGCAACAAACAAATTTGGTCAAATTGACTATCTGTCAGCTTCTGTTAGAAATTCAGAATATCTGGTTTGGCATATCTGGGACAAAGTTGCTGAAAACTGCTGGTAAATGCACCAAACCTTTTCTGATTAGAAGCTTGGGTTTCAAGAGCAACAGTAAAAGTCCTCAAAAGGAGCAAATTAAAGGCTGCAGTTGACCTTAGGGCTTTGACTTAGCTTGAATTAGTACCTGGATTAATTGTTTTTGCAATGATGGAATGGGCAGAAAAGATTAAATATTTTTGATGATTGAGTTGCTTAATGGTCCTATCTCCTTTCAATATTTGTATTTTTTTTTTGCTACAAAGTAAGTTCTTCCAACTTTTAAAATAAGAAATGTATATATATTTAATTATGCCAGTGAAATCAGTGAGGCTAGTGAGAGGTGATCCAGGTTTGGGCTGTTTCCTGGAACTGATGCAGAGGTGGAGCCCTGGGAGCTGGAGGTTGGATAGTTGCAAATTTGGACCTACTGTGGTCTAAGTGGTCAAGTGGTCTAATACTTGCTGGAGCAATTTTTACTTCCTCTAAAGCACCATTGGATCATCCTTCAGAGCAGCCTGGAAAACTGTGAGCACACGGAATGTGTTCACTGGAGAGAAGCAGCCAAAGAATGGCTGAAGGGAAATATTTATTTATTTGTTTATTTAAAATGAACTCGCTGTGAGCTATGAATGTTAGTTTGACAAGGCAGTGGACTTAAATCCTATTAAAAAGACACAGTTTATAGCAACATTGTTTAGCTGACAAAAATGTATTGAGTACAGTGGACACTGACTCACATTGGCAGGAATCAGCTTCAGGGAATTCTGCTTCACCAAACAGATCTCTTCACTCCCCATGTTTGACAGCACAACCATTCAGAGGAATCAAAGATGGGAAATACGAACAGGGAGGGATACTTTGGAGTGACTACCTTCATCTAGAAGTGAAATCAGGTATTAATTCTTAGAGAAACAGAAAATTCAAAACCTCTGGAAGAAGGAAAAAATACAAATGTATTTTTTATGAAGACTTGTGCTAAAACCTTGGAGGTCTTCCTTCATTCTAACATCTAAAGGTGAATATGAAATTTGCTAGAAAATTATGTATCATTGTGGAACTCATATAAGATGCACCCAACAGTTAAATGGATTTTTTTTATCTGTAATCTTACAGAAGATTTATGTAAATTACCTTATAAAAACATGGTAATAGAGGGAAAGGGTACCAAAAAGTAACAGCAGAATTGTCAGAAGACATGAGGAAACTTGAATAGTATGTCAGATAGGTTCTGAGTTTTGATTATTCTACATGTGTTTTAAAAAATCCAAGCATGCATGGCTACATGTATTGTGTAATTTCTGGTGCTGGAGGGAATGCTCAAGGAGGAAGGAATCCACTGCTCTGTATTTGATGCCAACGTAATAAAAGCAGTTTAGAGTTCCTGAAGGTTTTTCAGCCTTTGTGTTTCTTTTATAACTTGAGGCATTTGTTCTCGTACCTTATTTATTCAGAAAAAGTGAGCTTCTCACAGTAATTTGTGAGAATTGCATTCTCACAGTAATTTGTGAGAGTGAGTGGGAAGGTTTCTGATAGAATACAGGTGTGACACAGCTGGGTTGCAGCAGGTTGTGGACAGTTGTTTTGTGTTCTGCCACAAGAACTGACTGCGTGTTCTGGGCTGTGCTGACTTTGGGTTTCTCATCAGGTTGACACAGTTTTGTCATCCTCTCTTAAATTTGCCATTTCAGCAGTGGTTTCTAGCACTCAGTTTGATTTTCTAGTGAGAAATAACAATGCTGCCCCTATGCAGCTTGGGCAGAGGACGTTAGCAAGAGCACAAAAATGAAATTCCTCTGGATCTTGCAGTAGAACTATTGACTGCGTTTCTACTGCTTGTGGTGCTTCATTAAACAGTGGCAGACAGATTTCCCTGATTGGTTTCACACTTGGGGCCTGCTGAGG
>VZSR01000393.1:15125357-15154145 GCA_013398615.1 Brachypodius melanocephalos | reverse complement strand
TCATTCCACCTTTCTGTCCCTTTTTCTGGTGGTCTGGCTGGGATGGTTCTTTAGTGAAAGGGGTTTCATCTCTTGCTGCTGAAGGTGCTGCCTTTTGCCTGTTCATGCCAGAGGGACAGTGCTGATGTGAAGAGGGGAATATCAGTGTCTGAAGAACATTTCCTTGCATCTTTATAGATTTATCTACACAATAGGCAGGGTTAGAATTGCCACCTGTGGGAACTGGTTACCTCTGGAGTTTGATATGGGCGTGTCCTCTTCAACAGCTGACTTTTCTTCCCAGTTCATTGGGAATCCTCCATGGATTTTCTTTCTAAGTATGGATACTGGACATGTTATCTACTGAAAAAATAATGGAGCTGATTCCCTCCAGGCTGGAATGTAACTAAATTCCAGCAGTGCTGGTGTTAATGGAGAATCCATGTAGGGCCAAATCCTGTTTATGGTTTGGGTCAGATTGTGCTCGTTGTGGTACAGGAGCAGTTTGGTGCTGTTTTGTTCACACTCACTTGGAAGGAAAGGGAATCTTTACATCCTTGTTGGAACTGATAGGTAAAAACAAGTAGCTTTTTTTTTTGTTTCACTTGGTTGAATGTTTTTGTTTTTCTTTTCTATGTTTGAATTTAATCTGTAAGGAAGGAAGTTCTTGTTTCTATTGAATTATGTTAAACTACACTGAAATGTATGTATTTTTTGACTATTGATATTCAAATCAAGTCAAAAGAAAAAAAAAGGCTTTTGGCTATATATACATGTAGAAAAATATACATGTAAAATAAGGCAAGCTTTTTAGCAAAGCTTGAACAGAAAGTTAAAATGTGTGTTTGAAATAGTCTCAATCTATTGCATTAGACAGTTCTAGATGCAGATGGAAAGTGATTAGAAGTGTAATATTTTAGAGACCTTGGCAGTTTTGCCTTGGTTATCCTGCTGCAATGCCAGTGTTCAGGTATTGTCACTCTGGAATTTGATTTCAGTTGGAGCGTGGCTGAGGGACGTCACCCAGCCAGGTGCTGCTCATGTTCTGTAATGTTTGTTTGGGGCAAGCTGCTCTCTGACCTAGCAGGGTGACATTAGGTTGTCAACAGGGATATGAACTGGCTGATGCCAGCCCCTCCATCGATGACACTGCAGCTTGGGAATTAGAGGAATGGAAGTTCTTGCTGTGATGCTCAGCACTCAGGTGCTGCAGAGCTGCAGGGATGGCTCTCTCCTGGATGCTTGGCTACAGCACGTGGTGTTATCAGTATCTTCCAAATTGTATTCAAATGTGTGCATACTCTTGATCCACATGGTGGTGTGGGTTATTTTTTTTTTTTTTTTTTTTTTAATTAGGATCAGGACAAGCACTGAATCTGCTTTTCCCCCCACTTTTGTTATGCTGTCCTGTCCATTCTCAGGTATGTTTTCATAGGGGAGTTTAAAATGAGCTTCATGACATATGTATTCTTTACCTAATTCTGAACATGACATAAAAAGGAATCTTTTTCTGCTGCAGTAAATATTTTTGTAGTACAGCATGCTTATTTAATGTAAGTAGGTTTCTGAGATACCGTGCAAAATGGGATCCGATTTTATTAGAGTAGCCTAAAGAACAGAATAAATCCTTTAAGCCAATTGTATAAAAATGCAAATTTAAGTCAAGCAATTAAAAACAGATAGAAATTAGAGATTTGGATTTTGCAGAGCAAGCTCTCCACAGCCACTGCCAGATTACTGTGCAATTTATCTGGATTCTGTCAGCGATAGTCAGAGCAGATTTTGATAAAGAGCAGCAAATCTGTCCCTCCGTAGCTCCCGTGACTTGCCGCAAATTTCATTCAAGTTGAAGCGTCTGTACGATCCCTTGAATAATTTGGAGTTAATCATTTGTACTTCACAGCCTCTGATAGGCCTTAGACTTGGGGGGTGGGAACAGATTTGGCTTTTTAATCGCCTTGTATATTGTACAGCGTGAGATAAATGACACAGACTGTCTGAAATCTACATTCTTGCTTCTGATGCAAAACTGTAATTAATTTTGTGCAGTGTTTCAGAATTGATCGTGGTCACTTGAATTTCTAATTTTTCATTCACTTCAAAGGCCTTTTTTTTAAGAAGAATGTGCTCGGAGTGTGTGAATGCTCTCTGATGCTGGTGTACTAAATGACTGTTTTACGCCTCTTTTTCAATAAGGTGAAACAGAGGTCAAGGCGCGTGGCTCGTGTTTATCTCTGTCCCAGCCTGCTTCAGGATGTATTTTCTGACTTATAGGAAATGCAATCAAACTTAGGAAATTACATCTAAATACTCCAGGCTGCCGTGTGTTCACTTCTGTGCCTTGTAGAAATCCAAAAGGCTTCTTTCAGAAATCCTTTTCAGTATAAAACAATTAAGCACAATTTAGGCGATAATTACCCTAATTAACTACACTATAATGTTTGTATTTGAGATTATAGAAACATTGTATCTGTTCTCTGCTGCAATAACAACAAGTCTTCCTAATTTCTCTGTATTGATAGTACTTGTATGTGCTTCTTTGTTTGGTATATTTCACTGTAAAAATATTTGTCAGTGAAAGATTGAACAATATGAATGAATTTGATTATGCCATTGTCAAAAACCCCATGCATCACAATTTCTTGTTTTTAATCACTACTGTAAACCTCACAGCCTGAGGGCATAGTTTTAATTTGGGTGCCTTACTAATGAAAAGAAAAAAATAATTGTTTTGCCTGGATTTAATAATAAGCAATAAAATCAGCCAACCAGATTTTACCTCTGCATTCAATCTCTTTTTTATTATAAAACATTTTTGTCCTTTTTTTTTTTTTAGATTACAGGCGTAGATACCGAACATTTTACTAATAAATATTTCAGTTTGCTTATGAAGGCTAATGCTGTCATCTGAATATGGAATTATATTTCTTTCATGCTTCATTATCATTTCATGGTAGTAATGACAGTGAGGCGATGGAATATTTACAGGCTTTTCAGAAGACATTTATCCAATACATTTCCCTGAAGGGCACCTAGGCTTAAAGATACATTATCCTTTTATAAAACACTGCCCAGAATCCCAATTTCTGAATCAACCAATCAGAACTTGTTTTGCAGCAGTTACTGCTAAAACCCTCAAGCCAGTCTCATATTAATCCTGTGAATCTGGTGGTGGGGGGGTGTGAGAGGAGGGCTGGGGAGAGGGGGAAGAGGGAGCACTCACTCCTTAATCATCAGGCTTGGTACTTTAAGTAAAATATGTTATTTCTTCTGCACTGATGCAGTTTTTCAAACCTGTACTCGGAACATTTCGTTGAGATTGGGTGAACTGCAGTAGCGAAGGCTGGTTACTCAAATTTGGGTGATTTTTTTTTTTTTTTTGATTTCAAATTTGTTAGGCTTACTTTGCATTAATCGATGATGTCTTTGTCTGTTGAACTGTTGCATGAGCAGATTTCTTGGATCTCTGTTCTGGCACATAAATACACCACCCAAATCCATCTCAGGTTAAAAGCATTCAGGCACTCATTCAATCTGTTGCTCAGTAGTTTGGGCTTTCTCTCACTGTGCCCTTGTGCTTTGTGGAAGAAGCAGCACTTATTTGTGTCTAGGTAAGGATTCTTATTTTTAAATAAGAGAAGAAAGCAGAAGTTTTACACTGCTCTGACAGCAGTGTGTCAGTGATTAGTTGTTGGAAGAGGCAATGGAATCAGGGTTTTGCTTCTGCTGCCGGCCCTCTAAACTTGCATGTGTCTCTGCTGCATGTGGCAGAGAAATTTCTTTTGGGATTCCAGAAGAGCTCTGGCTGAGGCACTGCAGAGCTCTGTAGGAGCTGATGGACTCTGTGCCCTTTGTTAAAGCTAACCTGAGGATCTCTGCTCTATGGCAGTAAGTGATTTAGACATAACATGCACTGCACTGAAATTAATACAGTGGAAAGATCCCTATACTGGCAGTCCCTGGTGCTCGATGCGCTCCGAGGTAGACAAAGGTGAAATTTTTTTTAGTGGAAGCTGTAGAACAAATCTTTATTAGAAAAAAAACCCTGTGTAATAACAATGAAGAATTATCTCATCTGAGAGATGCACAGCCTGAGCTGCATGCAGCTGACGTTATCCTCCTCAAAGTGATGATTTTAAATTTCTCTGTCCAGGAGTTCTAACTTACAGCTTCAAAATCCTGAGGTATCTTGAAGTGCACACAATATTTGCCACTAAACCAATTGGCATATACCATCTGTTACCACATGCACGTATCCAAGATACTGCATTTTAGCCCCAGAAGGGGTGTAGAAAATGCATGTCTGCCAAAAAAGTTGAGTGGCTGTGGTGAAGGAGTCTGCAGTTATGTTTATGCTCTTTGGCAGCCAATCTCAGTTGCCTCTGGTAGTCCTGGGAGCAGGCACTTCTTCTCCTTTTCTGTCTTTCCTAAAATGTGAGTTTTTAAATTCACATGGGCAAGTCACTTTGGGGCATGTTTTTAGTGGGCTTGAGACTTGGTTCTCTTTCTGACAACTTGATCTTCATTTTTGCATACAAATTTCTGAGCAAGAGCAACATGAAATGAATACCTGTGTATTTTCTGCTCTAACTGCTTGTTTTGTGCCTGAGAACAGATAATTAGAGATAAATGTGCTCAGATGTGCACCTGCATATCAATTTGGCTGCAAAAATAATTTCTGTTGTTCAGTTCTCAGTGTCTATCAATGTAACAGCCACTACACAAAGAGGAGTTACCAGGTCTGGAACCCCAGTTGTTGTTTAAATAAAAGCAAAATTCTATGTACACAAAGTGGAGATCATGAGGTAAGACTGATACTCCCTCTGACTGGATTAAAAATATGCATATCATAAACTGACTGCTGATTGGCAAGTTAAAAATGATTCTTGTGTTAGCTTGTGCTAAAGTCAGCACGGTTTAGAATATCCTTTTGCTTCTGCAGTGATTGAGCGTTTTTTTCTTTTCTATCAATATGGGATCAGTCATGCCCAACATTGTTCTGGTAAAATGGGAATTCCCTGAGTCCCTTTTGTTGGCACTGGGCACTTCCACTGATTTTCACAACACTGGGAAAGAAGATGCCTGATGTATTTGAGCAGAAATCGGTCTTGGTGGCTGTTAATCTCAGGGAAACCACAAAGCTGTTTTACAGTACAATTAAATTCCCAGTTAACAATCTTGTGTATATCTTCACTAATGCCGTTGTTTCCCCTGTAATCTCCACCGAAATGCTTTAATGATTTCTAATGACTTCTAGATCTAAAGCAAGATTTATCTTGTAGGCTGTGCATGCTTGTTGATGCTCTGTCTGGAGCTGTAGATACAAACACCATGGTGAGTCACCATTGTGCACAGGCTGCTGCTGTTGGTTTTGAGAATCTCAGTGCTGCTGACATTCCAGTGATAGTGAAGTTGGTGTTTGGCATATCTGCCTTTGTCTGGAATGCCTGTGGCTGTAGTGGTTCGAGCTGTTCACCTTTTGCAGCTGGAGAACAGGTCTAGGGAATGGTGGCTGTGGTGCTGTATGTCCTCACTGGCAGTAACTGCTGGAGGGGTTTGGAGCAGTGTGAGGAGAATGTGCCAGCCTGATCATGGAATATGGGTTCATAATGCTCATCATGGCCTGAGACGAATGTGCAGCTCAATAGGAGTGGCAAATGAAAGGAGTTGGGCTGATCTTGAAAACCTCAACTTCTTTAAATGCCCCTCTCACAAACCCCAAACTGAAATTATTGGGCTAAATCTCAGTGCTCAGATTCAGGCTTTTGAGAGGCGCAGAAGAAACAGATTTGTGTGCAATCATCTTAATAAATAGGCTGATATTTTATCTCTGTTGGTTCCTCTCCCCTCAATGTGCAGAAGTGTCTGTCCTTGAAGATCAGATGCTTGGAGATCAGATACTCTGGCTGCATGCAGATCCTGAGCTGCCATGGTGGGAAGGACAGGTCTGCATGACAATTGCTCAATATATTAGGTACATATAAGGGTTCACTTAGTGTCAATATTTCTGAGAATTAATATTTGGAAGCATCAGCATGAGCTATTTGTAAGATCTTTCAGAAAAAGCCTTTCCTGCTTATGATTTACTTTGAAGAATAACGCTCTCCTTCCAGAACTTGTTTCAGTAGGTTGGCTTTAAGAGCACCAGAGGAATGAGACCTCTCTAAAGTGAATGCTAAACTGAAGATATATTTGATTACAAAGGAGATTGTGCATAACAGTAATTTGTATCTCTAAATAACCTCTCATGCAGTAGATTTACAGTTGGGATGTGTGAGGGGGTGTGCCTCACGCTGCAGGATCATAAAGCTTGTAGATAAAATGCAAGATATTACTGGAGCATGCCTTTCACCCCTGTGAGTGCCAGGTATCTCATCCTACAATAAAGCACTTTTAATTTTTTTTAAAAAAATTTTAAAATTCGTTTGGTTTTGGTTTGTTTTTTTCTTAAGTAAAAAGAGCCCCCACCAAAATCACAACCAAATTAGTCAGCCAAAACATCCAGAGCAAATACATTTAAATTTTAAAAATCAGGTTGAAACAATATTTAAAGGAAAATTTCTTCTTAAAACAAAATTTTGCAATTGCAAGTTAGTTCTTCCTGAATAAAGTAAAGATAATAACAAATAAAATCCAATAATCCAACCTACTTTCAGGTGTAGGTAAAAAAAGTTACTTTGCCATTAGGACAAAATTGTTCAAACACATTGATTACTTGCTCAGATCATTAGAGAGCCATGCAAATAGAGAGAAAAAAAAATAGTTATTATTATGGTATTTTCAGCAGAAGGATCTGTTGTGGGCTGTGAAAGATATCACTCCATGCCTGAACAGGTAAATGACACATGAATGCTGTGGAATGTCATTGTTGGTTTGGTGTCACT
This sequence comes from Brachypodius melanocephalos, assembly GCA_013398615.1. NCBI lineage: Eukaryota > Metazoa > Chordata > Aves > Passeriformes > Pycnonotidae > Brachypodius > Brachypodius melanocephalos. Next base: position 15,147,282 of record VZSR01000393.1, on the reverse strand, counting down.
GCTCTGCCATAGCCTGTGGCCAGTTCTGGGATTGTTGTAACTCCCTCCCTCCCTCCCTCCGGATGAGCCCATTAGCAGGCATTGACTGCCCACTGTAATCTTGATTTCCTTTCTACTTGCTGATAATAAGAAAAATGTTATAATTACACTAGACAGGTTTCTGAAATCGTGATTATCTAAGTAATAATCTTGCAGCACAGGCTTTCTTTGTTTTTAAGAGCCAAAGACTGCTTTTCACCTTGTGATTAACCAGGAAAAGGGGGTAACATCAAGCAAATGCACACCCTGTCCCCATCCCTTAAGCCTCCTGCTAAATCCTAAGCAGCTGTGTATGGCTGTTATTACTCAAGAGATTTTGAACTCATAACATTTCAGATGAAAAAAAAGGACTCAAAGCTGCTCACCAATCAAGAATGAAACATTTCCACTCTGCAGGAGTTGCCCCAATAGAGGATAAATCTGTAAATCATTAACCATGTCGTGTCCCCCCAAGTGTGCATCCCCGTGCAGTGGTTTAGGGCAAACACAAGCCCTGGTACCCTCCTTGTGGCTGGGACCTGATACAGCACTTGCTTTAAAATCCACTCTGATCAGTGAACATTAACCAAAGTGTCGACAAAAGGTCATTTGGCCTCAGGGAGGAAATGGAAAATTTTATGTACAGAACACATTGCAGTGAGTGCAGGGTCATTATAACCATGAGAATAGCTGTTGTGGTTTTTCCTTTTTTTTTTTTTTTATTTTTTCCTTTTTTTTTTTTGGCTTGGCTACTATATGACTTTGAACTTGGCATGGAAGCACAGGCTGCTGAAGCAAGAACTCCTCCCTCCAGTGATCACATGAGCCCCTGTGAATTCCTGACAGGGCCAGTGTACAGAGCCTTGTCCCACAGCAGACATCATATTTTGACATAGGACTTCAATTGCAAAAATGTTGATGACCAGTGCAAATGTATTGATTTGTGTTTTTTGCTTCCCCCCCTCAATAGACCAAAGTGTTGTTTGTAGTTAGAAGAGGAGAAGAAAGCTAGTGAAACAGAGTTGAATCTACTTCTTAGAAGCCTGGGTTATCAAACTCATTAATCTACATGTCAAGAGGCTAGGAATGAATAATTGTGTGTAGAATTTATCTGCCAACATGATAGCTACTTTTCAGCTCTCTCTTCAGAGCTCTTTCATTGTGCTTGGCTTTATTATATGCTTTGTCTTTTCTATTTCTAGTCTGTTGGGGAGGTATAGAAATATGTACCTCAGCACTACAGAGGACAGTTGCTTTGAAACACGGCACTGGTTAGTTTTTTTTGCATGCACATTTTTTCTTACTTAGGTGTTTAAGCATCAGAGTAGCTTGCAAGATTTACTTTGTTCACATATTAATTCTTAGCATTATGAATATTATTCCACAAAAAGAAAAAAAATAACACCTTAAAGGTAACATCTTTATGCTTTTTTTTTTTTTTCAATTTTTTTCCAGCTTTGTGGTCAATATTGGCTGCTTTATTAGAATAGTGTTCTTGTTAGTAAAGCTGTAAGTGCATTTTGTAACAATGGTGTTTCAGGAATCTCAGTACTGTTGAGGTGTTCTCTCTATTATTTGCTGTGTGGGTTTTCATTGCCATAAAGGACAAAATCCAGAACCAAAGCTGGTGTGGAGAGGCTGGTGGAAAGCAGCTTTGGTAGGGATGTGATGCTAATTCGAGTTCAGAATGTAACTTACTTTCTGCAAGAGCCTTGTCCAAGTTCTCATCTTGAGTTTATTTTATGCCAGTTTGGCAGTACAGTAAATAAACTACTTTATCCAGGACTTCCTATTTTATTTGTACCAAATCTGCATGCTTTGGTCTTGCTTACAAGACAAAATGTTCCCGTAATTCTGTTGCCAAAATTTAATTTCAAATCTGTAATATCTGGGAGCCGTTGCATGTGATCCTTGGAAAATTCCTGGGGGTGTGTTAGGTGGGTGGTTGGTTTGTTTTTTTTTTTTTTTATTTTGTGTCTTTTTTTTTTTTTTTTTTTTTTTTTTTTTTTTTTTTTTTTGCTTTTTTTTTACTGGGGCAAACGATGTATCAAAATTTTGTCAGCAATCAAAACCATTAGGCCAGACGAGTCTGTATCTGCTGATACCCAGAAATTCATAGGGAAAAGTAATAATTATTGATACTTACAGCAAAAAAAAAAAATTATCCCTGCTGCTCTTCTTTTGCCTGAGCTGTGTCTGAGGCACCTGTCCTGTTTCCTGGCTCAGCCAGAAAGCTTCACAGAGAGATTACCCAGGTGCTGCATTTCTTTCCCTTTCCCCAGGAATCTGTGTAGCAAAATTCAGCATTTGGCCCTTGTCACACTGGTATTACCCCAGAGTGAATTGGCTAGTGAGGGGTAAATAGTGTATTTTTAAAGGGTCATGAGCAATGCCTTCTCGTATTTTCACTGTACCATTCGATGAAATGAAAATGTGTAATGAGAAAGGGAGGGAGTTTCCATTCAGTGTGTGTATGGTAAGGCAGAACCCTGTTTATTGTATCAGAATGAAAGTACTGCAAGTCTAAGTGGTTTCAACGATGTTTCCTTCATCCCAGGAGCATCTGAACCCAGCTTCTGCCTTGTCAGCCACATTTATGATGTGTTCATAATTAAATGTCCACGAAGCTCACAGCATGCTGACCACAGAGGGGCCATAAGCAGTAAAGATAAATGAGAGAGAGAGATGTAATATTGCTTCACTTGTGGGTTTAGTCTGATGTTAAAGATTGTCAGTGATAATTATTAATATGTGACCTGGTTGAGTCTTTATGTGAACAATCACGATTTTAATAAAGTGGTAAACTCTGCTCTCTCTGTGTAATCTCACTCTATACTTGACTGTTTTACAATTAATTCTAGAATTTCAGAAAAATTTTCGGTCATTGGAAGATAATATAGTAGCCTATTAATGTGAACATGCTGCTACTGGCATTTTTATTTAAAGCTTAAGTAGGACTAAAATTAGAAGGAAATTGAAAAGAAAAGCTGTAGTTTAAATTGTGGTGTGGATCAAATCTAATCTGGTCAATTGTTTGTCACCTCAAATGAGTCTTTGGCATCCTTCTTGTTAATACCAGTAAAAACCAGCTGGATGTGCTATATGGTATTTATAATCCCATATCTGTTTTCACCAAAATTTCCAGTTTATTGCAGTGGTTCCACTCACCTGATTGTTACCAAAAATATCAGCATCATGGAACTGCAAAAATGTTTTGTTGCATTTGATGTTTAAGACTTGCCACCTAGCTTCTTCTGCTTGTATCTCTCAATTGTATTTATTAACAATTGAGCAGGAGATATATTCCCGTTCAGAAAATCAAAATAATGTAGAATATCATAAATTTGTAAAGAAATGTTGCCCTGTGACTGGCATGCTGCAAAACCTGCCCAATGAATATTTAAAATGTATTAGCTCTCAGGTTTTCAAAATGTGATTGCAGGAGGAGTGCTGTTGTTTAGTTATATCAGGAATTAATGATCCAATACAAAATTATTTTTGAAAGAGCAGTGAATGCACCAAGACAACAAGTTACTGCAGGTAATGCTGTTTTGGTGTTTGAAATTTGGAGCTGTAGGAATGCCAGATATTTACAGTGGTGCATCTGAATTTCGTTTCTTTTTCTCCATAGTGTTAGAGGTACAATGAAAAAGTGTGAACTGCAGAAATCAGGTATCAAAATAGCTTTCAGAGCCGGTTACTTTTTGGTTATTTTAAAACAAATAATTTTGCGAATTTTCACACAATGGATTATTTAATTTCCTACCAAGAAATAAATGTTATTTTGGAATGTGTCTGTGTGTATCTTTTAAAGGCTGTCTTACAGCTGGAATTCCCACCCACCTGGCTGTATTTTCACAAGCATGGCAGCTGCAGTTACTGGTTAGTATTTACCTGGTTACCAATTACCCCCAGAGCTCCATAAATTCAGGATCTGATTCTGACACTTTCACAAATATTTCTTCTCCACTTTGTATGTTTTTTCTGAAAAGTGGATGGGAATTGTTCACCTGAGGGATGGGAGCTGTAAGTAGGTAGAAGCAAATGAAGTATTAGGTGTGTTCCAGCACGCTCTTTCTGAGGAATTTAATGGGTTTATTTGTCAAGTACGATGCTCTTGTAGCCTCAGTAAAAGTAGGATAAACCGTTTCAAAGTAATTTTATTTTAATTTGGGAAGAAAGGTGTGAGCTGAGAGGTGAAAATTCTGTTTCTCTGAAATGACTGCAGGGCATAGCGTGAGCACAGAATCCTGCCAAACCCTTTTGCTGTGCTGATACAGGTGCCTGTGCAGGAACAACCCTGTGCTGTTCTGCTGTGTATTGAAATGTCTGTGCTCTAAAAGGCACAGCTTATCCCTGAATCCAGCCACTTCTGTAGCTCACCAGTGTATGCAAACTATTAATGATACTTAAGTGATGTGTACATCACAATGGACGGTGGTTTTATGATGTTAATAAAAGTAATTATATGCACCAATATGGTAAAAGAAAAAGAGTAAAATTCGAGGAAATGTTTATTAAATGCAATCATTTATTGGAAACAATTCTGTAGTGTTGTCTTTGTTTGGCTGATCAGCCCAAGCGTTTTATCAGAGTTTGCCTGTCAGGCTTGCATGTCTGTGCAAGGCTAATTGACGCTAATAGACTTGAAAAGAGGAGGAGTAAACTTAGAACATAATGCACATATAAAGATCCAGAGAATTGGTAACTAGTTATAAATGCATCAAAGTGCTTTCAAATGAAAAGCTTAAACAAAGGAATAACATTTGGATAATAAAGAAGTCCATTATGCTTAAATGGCTATGAACAGGTAAAAAAAAAAAAAAAAAAAAAAAAAAAAAAGAGGTGTTCTGTCAAATCAATACTTGTAGTGCAAAATTAATCACACATTTGACAAGACATGGTTCTGTGTTATTTCCACCTACTGTATCTGATTCCATCTGAACATCCATTATTAATAAAATAGTCTCTCTCAAGAAATTCATTATCCTAGAATAAATACTTTAATTTTTTTGCTAAAATTTAGATTTGAAATATTATTTCCCAGTTCATTCAGTACAGGTATTTTTTTGTGAATATTTTTCTCCATCTCACTTCAATAATTGTATCTCTCTCCCATTAGTTCTGTCCACATGGTACTTATTTTTTTCTTATTTTACACATGACTCCAACTGTGAAACTGTGGCCTACATACCAAATGTCACTCAAGCTCATAGAGGCTGAGCACTCTTGATTTTAGGAGTATGTAACACCAATCTGTTTTTTACAGTTTCATTTCCTCATTTGTTTATTTTTCATAAATATGAGGACCACAATAATTGATTATTGTATCAATTGAATTTCTCTTTTGAATTCTACATATAGAGGCTTTATGAAAAATGCTGTTAGTGCTGTAAATGGTGAGAACTCTGGCTGGTGGGGGAACACAAAATGAAAATGTCGGATTTTTGCTGAGGTAAATGAGAAAAAATATTGCAGGGAGACAACAGTCACAACTGCTTGGATGGAGACGTTCAAGAGTTTTGTGAGTGAGCCCAGGATTGGTGGATTTGAGTTGATCTCCCAAAGGTAACCTCTAATGGTATGAGTTGATAACCTCTAAACTACATTGCAATGTTGCATTTTAAACCTGTGTAGGAAAGTCTTTTTCTTTGATAACTTTTTCTTTTATATCTGTTTTCCATAACCTTTTGTATTATTTTTATAATAGCATATTGTGATAATCTGCATTTCTGTCTTGCAGCTGAAGATTTTAAAATTGCAAAACTCCAACATTAGGTCAATATAACTATAGAATTTTTTTGCTGTTCTCTTGTGTATCACTTTTGAAATCTGAAAAGAACTTGAAAGAACACAAACATCGAGTGCTCACTTCTGAGAAATAAGTTATTTAAAATACAGTCGTTCCATAGCTTTTGAAGTCAGAATTATTGGGATCCATTATTCAAATATGAAGGTTAATTGGACCACAGCTACATCATTGGATTGCTACTCTTCCATTTTTTGACTATTTGGGTAATAAAGTCTAATGACATAATGGAAGTACACTTTCCTTGAAACATATTAAGTTCTCATTGACAAACTTTAGAATGAAAATGTGAGTGCTAAACTCCATTCCTTTGTAGTAGACATTTGCAGTTACTTTTACATTATTTTATGATGTTGACAATTTTATGCTAGATATTCAGAATTCATTGAAATAATAGAGCATTGTTCATAAGACACATTTGCCTATGTGTGTTAGATAATGAAATATGATAATATGCTTTGCAAGGCTGCAATACAATGAAAGAGTTCAAATTTGCCATATAAATGTAAAGGAGTAAATAAAATCACTGCAGATGATGCACATTTTGTTCCCAGGGCACATTATAAACCATAAACAAAGTGCTTATGGAGAAAAGTTTTGAAAAGTGTCCAACTGACTTATGAAGTTTTACTGGCTTTAAGACTGGTCTCAGGAGACTTGTGACGGGTCTTAAATTTAGACTTGATATAGGCACACGTGCCATGCACTATCAACATTTAACTATCAAAATTGTTGGCTAACCAGGTGCTGCTAAAAAGGAAAGCTCTCCTTTCTGCCTTTGTGGCTATCTGATAGTTCTCTGTATGGTAAATCTGGAGGGCAAAAGGCTGAAATCATGGCCTTGTTAATGAAGTTAATGATGTCTTCCTGACTTAGATCAAGGTGTAATACAGAACCAACTTGAACTGCAATTTAAATTGGAACAGTTGGTGTCAAAATCAATAATTAAATGTACTTGGAAAAGAAAACAACCCCCAAACTAGCAGGTGTAAGCTGTCAGGAACTGGCCACAGTGGCTGCAGTAAAGAACTGAGTGGAAATCAGTGTTTGGAATGGCTCACAGTCCTTGATCCCCTATGGCACCAAAAATGAGTAGGGCATTACAGGCAGTTGTGTTTCCTGACCCTGAGGAAGTGCAGGCTGAGTACTGGATCCTTAAGAGGAAGAAAGGAAGAGAGGTTTTTTGATTCAAACAGCTTTCATCCTGTGAGTGTTAGTTTGAGGAAATGTATTAGAGGAAGAAATACCTCAAGTACTTTGATTATGCTAACTTTAGACAGACCCATTTTCCTGTGTATTGTTATCTTATTTTTTCCCCTCCTATTTTAATATTCATAAAGTAGTTTTCTTGTTTTTCTATATGGTACTGAGTAATGTGCCACTTTCTCAAATTCCAGAGATGGTTCAGTTGTAATACATGCCAGTTCTATAGACCTGTGAGTGCAGATGAAAGACATAAAAGTGGATGTTTATTTTTAAGTAAATCTGTATGTAATTCTTGGAGCAACTGCATGGAAATTCGTGTATGGCAAAGGATACTCTTTCATCAAATTTTGGACCACATTCAGTAAAAGCAGAGCAGAGCTGTTCTGTGATGAGGTGAAGATGTCCACCACCTTTTTCTTGTGAGTGGTGAAAATGTCAGAATCCTTTAGAATCCTTGAGCTGCTGAGCAAACACAAGTTCTTGACAAAGAACCAGACATTTCAAGGTGGTGTGGCCTTTGGGGTTCCCTGAGGAATTGAGTGCTGCTTGCTTGAACCTCCCACTTAATCAGCCACGTGTTCTCTGAAAGCCTGAGAAGCTCTGACTAAATTTACCTGACTTTTATGTACTTTGGGCAGAGGAAAACACCACGGGCTGCTGTGTTTGAAGTGGTAGAATCCCAATAAAAGGGAGAAATGTGTCCTGGTGACAGCCACTGCCCTTGTGATCTGGTGCATTCTGAACAGATGCTTCATAACGTTGGGTACACATTGATATCACTTTCTTCCTAAAGTCCAAAATAAAGTAGAGCTGGAGTGAAGTGGGATGGGAGACTTGGGTAACTGATTTTATTCAGATTTAACTCAAAGTTCCTTTACACAAGAATATTCTTCTTGCATTTTCAATACATTAATCAGAAGCCTTGATGTTGAATAGTGGGATGAATTTTAAAAAAACCCTCATGCCCAGGTATTTTTTTGAGCATCCACAATTTTTTTTTTTTCATTTCTAAGAACAGCACACGTTGTGTGACCTCATGCAGAACCAATCAGAAATTAAGATTAACTAGATTTTTAACATAAAAAGTGAACGAAAATTGAGGCTAATGCAGGATGTTTGGATTTATAAACTGTATCTCTTATAAGCTGTGTGGTTAAAAAGAAGGATTAAGTAGCTTTTTGATTAGGTTTTTGATGGCACGTTGCTTGTTGCTCTCATCAGAATTGTGATATATTCATCATCTTTGCTTCATCTTGAATGAGAATGCTCTACAAAACTTGTGGTTCTTATTGTCCTATTTTAAGCCTGCAAATTATGACAAAGAGTTTGATTCGGTCGCTCTAATTGTGTTCCTGTTTTGTTCCAGTGACATAATAGAAGCAGATGTTGGGTTAAATGAAACTTTTCCCTTTTAGCACAAGGTTTTCTCTGTGCCTGCTCATCACGAGGGGTGCAGCAAATAACTCTTCTGCAGTTGGAGTTTGATTAATATGGTGGTCATGCCCACTCGTCCCCCTGCTTGAATGGATGTGCTGTCATTATAAAAGGAAATATAAATGGCATTGATCACAGCTGAGAGCGTGGCTCCTCCTGGTGCTGCTCTGAATGGCAGTTGTAGAATGCTGTCTGTGGGGAGAGCTGCTGATTCTTGATTCATAAAGCTATTTTTCTTTGTTAGAGATAAGAAGAACTCAAAGTGGAAATGGAACTAGTGCTAGAAAATGCCAAGGGAGTTTCTTGGTTCAGCTATTGGGAAGCTGACAGTTAAATATACTCTTGTCCTTTTCACTAAGTGTTATTATTACCTCTCTGTGCTCTGATGATTTCTGGAGTTACCAATGTGCTGCTAGGTTGAAGCTGAGAACTGTTATAAATTCTTATTCTAAAACATGATTTAATTTATTCATCAGAATAGGTATTTCTTACTCGTTCTGCCACAAATGTTGAGCTTTGTTGCGCAAAGCTTTGTTGTTTTGATCTTAAAACAATAAATAAAGAGGATTTTGGTTAACTTTGGGTTTAGATAATAGGACTTTAAAGTTACTTTTCTTTCCTGAGTGATCACATTTACCTTTTTCATTAAAAATTTGGCTTTGATATTTCAAGAAGCAGTTGTATTCCTGTAAGATCCCTCACTCTTTTTTCCACTGTCCTCTCAAGGCTCTATCAGCCTGGCAGTTTCCCTGGATCTAGGAATGCAAGAAAGAAATAAGAGAAGAAATATCACTGTTCTGTCAAGCATGACATACCTCAAACTTATCTGACTGAGACCTGTGATGCATTAAATTCCTCCAGAAGAAGAGTTTCTCATTTTAAATAAACATTAAACCTAATTTTGGTTTTGTTCATGGCCTTTGTGAGCAGACCTTCTTTGTATCCTGATTTTTCCTCCTGTGAGTTTGCAGTTCTCCATTCTGAAATGGAAGAATTGAATGTGATTTATTTCATGGGGGTGTTTTACGCTTGCAAGAGATGAACAGATGTTTAGAAAACAAAGCTACTAGTCACTAGTTTTGTTACAGCTACCCCAGTAATCAATTGTATGAATTTTACAGCAGAGCTGCATTGGAGTGAATGTTTCAGAGGCATTTCAATCAAAAGAGGTGCCATTCTGAGCTTGAAACACAGGCTCAGATTTATTTTTCTAGCAATGCAATCCTCAAAGATTATACTTCATGCACCATTTTCAGGCATGTCAACATCCCTTACAAAATACGAAGATGAGTGTTATTTCATGGAGGTGGCACAAAGTAATACAATAAAATGGATTTATTTCATCTTAATTTATTTAAAATGCGCATAGACTGAACGGAAGTAAAATCTGTGAGATGAAATATCTTGTTCACATGAATACATTGAGGGGGGAAGCAATCAGCACTGTTTTAACTTGGGAAAGAGAAGGGGAACATGTGGCCTGTTTTTACAGGCATGGTTGGATATCCTTCTAGTGATGGGTTTTACAGTGTTTGCATAGATATTTAATTTTCCAGTGTCCAAAAGTACACATCCACTGCAGTCTGAGCTGCCCCGTAAGCCCTGCTTTGTTATATTCTTCTGTGGCTGTTATAAGTCAGGACTCCTGCTTCTTTCCCTGGCTGTGCTGCAGGTCTGGGACATTAAAACACACCTCTGATAAAAGCACACAGAGACATTAAAACACAACCTCTGATAATTAAGATTAAAGACAAAGCTTTCTCTTTAATATCACTAGTGTTAAGCACAGTTCTGGGTGTAGAGCTGGGCTGACCCAACAGAACCAAATCTATCTAAGCTATGATTAATCTTTGCTTAAAAACTGAGCAGTCTGACAGCACAGGAAGGCTTAAGTAGATATAAAGTATGGGTGTATTATAACTGCTTTGTTCTGGGTAGTAACTTCTTACACAGGCTGGGCTGTGCTCCCTGGAGTGTACACTGACCAGATCTGAGCTGATTTTCTCTAGAGCTGGTTCTGTGCATTCACTTTGGTACGTGCTTAATTTGTACTTTAGCTAATGCATGGTCCCTCCATCTCCCCACTTACAGCTTTTCCATCTTTCCCATTTCAGCATCTAGGTGAATTAAAAGCTAGGCTGTTCAAATGATTGCTTTGCAGCTGGCTTTTGGAATTCCATCATTTTTTAAATTGAAAGTTTATACTGCTATTCTGATAAAGATATCATGGATCTTTTTAACCATCATGATACTAAATATGAAAAAAAAAAAAAAAAAACCAAAGAAAAACCTCAACTTCACCAAATTATTGCATTGTAAGAATTTGGTTACAAGGAGGTAACCATGGTGATATCCCAAGGTTGGGAGGCAGCACTGATGCTTTATATTTTGTATTAAAACTAGTATTTAAGCACTGCTTTTCATAGATGAGAGCAGCACTGATGTTTTTCAGGTAATAGCTTTGGGTTTGTGTTTGTCAGAGTTAGGCTGAAAAGCTCCAGTGCTCACAGAAGCAAATATAAACAGTTTATTTCTACCAGAGGTAAGCATAGATTTTGGCTCTGCCTCTGTCAGCCAGGAGATCTTCCTGAGGAATCTCATCAGTCTCCAGAGGCTTTTATGGATCTGAAATTACTTGGATTGTGCTTGAGTGCATTAAAGGGGCATTAAAGGATGAGCTTTAGGTGGGTGGTTTATCTGCTCTCAGTGATACAAGGTTTGTTACTTGCAGACTGCAAGGGGTTAGCTGGTGTGTGAGAATGGCACTGAAATAAGAATGGGATTAATAGAGGAAAAAAAAAGGCAGAATTATAGAATCAGTGTTAAAGGTTGAAAGGAACCTTAGAGATTACCTATTCCCAGCCCCCAGCCACAGAGGGAGAGCTCTCTCCCTATCCCAGGTTTTTCAGAGCCCCAGTGCCCATCCTGGCCTTGGGCACTTCCAGGGATGGGGCAGCCACAGCTGCTCTGAGGGATGAGCACAGGTGAGAATCCCATCAGTGCAGGTGACCAATGTGCAAGAACCACAAAGAAAAAGGATGGAAAAGTTGAGGGCACCATTTGGATTGCACTGAGGATAAGATCATCCAGTCTCTCTAGCCTTAGGATGACTGCCAGCCAAGGTGTGTGTTTACGTATGCATAATCGCCCCTAAATTTGAAAAGCAACTTTTAAAATTCTCCCTGCAAATGCTGTGTGTAGTGCCCTAAGTAATAATGGGTGGCACCAGGATGAGATTACCCTGCTTCATTTGAAGTAAACACACAGAGGTCAGCAAGGTTTTTAGTGCTTTGATTGAAAGGTGACATTGAATGTCCATAAATGAGGACAAATATTCAGTAATTTGTTCTGAACTTAGCTTCATGGCTTCTGAATGTAGGGGATTTTTTTGATGGTTCTGTAATCTTGTGCATCTGGTAAGGTTTTGATGGGGAAACATGGAGCACAGGGAAAAATAATAAAGTAGTTAGGAAAATGTTCCCTCTTGAGCCCTGTGTTCCTTAGAGTGGCCATGTAGAGGATACTCTTGAGATACCTTGGGTCAGTGATGTGTATAAAAATCGGGTCTGACATGAAGGAGAGTGGTGAAATAAAGGCATTGTGGCAGACTGAGGAAACAGGAGCTGGGTATGGCCTTGTTTGTGAGAAAGCACAGAATTCCAGTTGGGATATGACATGGGATTGGCTGTTACCTGAGCAGCAAGGAATTCTGTGATTGTCCTGGATGTATGAGGGGGCTCAGCTGGGAGGATTGAGCACTCAGAGAATTGCAAAGCCCTGTGCCCTGCCTGGGCATGGAGAGAGACATTCAATGCCCAGTTACACGTTCTTTGTAACATCCACAAAGATGGGTTGATGCTGGTAAAATTGCTTTGATGGTTTGAAGTGTTTTAGACCCCTCTCTGCCCTGGGCTCAGGGAGTTCTGTGGGGTTGGGTGGTCACCTTGGGGAGGAGGAATGGGAAATGATCAGGGAGTTTAAGAACAGTGGGTTACACAACTCGAGCTTCCCTTGCTCCTGGGGAGGGCTCTGAGGTGAGGTACAGGAGTTTAACTGGAAACAAAACCAGAGAAAAGGTGTGGTGTCATGGACTTGCAAAAATACCAAGAGATAGTGTGAGACCACACAGGATTTCTCATCAGGTGCTTTTGATCTGGGTGATTTCTCAAGAGGAATATATACTTTTGGCCAAATAGCCTGCTAGTTCTGGAAAGATGCAAATGCCTCTTGCTGCTTGGTCTATTAATTTGCTGCATGAGAGCAAATGAGTAGATTATTCTGTCCTCTATGCATGAATTAACCTGTGAGGGGATAGTATAGATGATTGGTTTTAACCTGTTAGTGTCTGAAAGGCATTCAGAACAAGTCCTGGATTTTCTGTAGTTTTCTTTCATATTTTTATGTTCTAAAGCTTCATTGATGTTCAAAGAAGAAATCTGTATATTACTTTTTATTCTGAGCCTTTCATTTGAAATTTTAATATATACATGGCTAAGGTATAATATAGTGACACAATTTAAAAAGCAGTTCAATTTGTATTTTGTGAAAATCCAAGAAAATGCACTGTTTTGGAACTTCTGTGGATATCAGCTTGGTGTTAGTTCTAAATAACTAACTTGTGCATATTATTTAGCATTTAAAATAGGAAAAGTTGAAATAGATATGAGTTCATATTTTAATTGAGCATGCTAAAAATCATATGCCTCAATAATAGAAAACACACACCTTCCAAACAGATTAACTTTGTCACTGTTGGTGTGTCTTTGAGTGGATATTTCTGATTGTCTTCGATCTTGGGTTCAGTTAACCTTAAAAAAAGAAGTCTGAATAATCAAAAAATGTCATATTGCTTTGAGCAGGCTCTTCAACATTTTTTCCTCCTAACACCAGAAGAAGATAATGTTACTGTACTGTTTCAGGAATACAATGCAGAAACAAGGAAAACTCTTGGGCTTGCTTCAGTTTTAATCTAGAGTGGAATACAAAAATCATAGCTGGGTATGAGCAGTCATTGGCAAAAACTTCTATTAGTTTCAGGGGTTGTGTTTTTCTGTTGTCACTGAGCTACAGGGACACTGGTTTAGTGTGATGTATAGTGCAAACAAAATTGTAGAGCTGCAGAGGGATGTTGGTTGCATAAATTCTTCTCTGATGTGTCTTGTGCACCCCATTTGGTGGTAGCAGCTATGGAAAAAATAGTTAATTTCCCAAGAGAAGGCAAACTATACATGGTCAGTGACTAAAATATTTAATAGGAAAGTAGAATAACGTGGAATCCACAGGCTATAGTGCTACACATTTTGTCACAGTCTTGACTCAACCTGGCTTTGTTTTGTATAGCACAATAACCAGAGGAATGTAATTAGAAATTCTCTTACCTAGTAACTGAAATATCTTTTAGAGGAAAATGTACCACAGGTGGTTCAAATAAATATATTCTTTTTAATCCTGCCTATCAAATAGCTTATATTGATATTGTGCTTTGTCTTACCCTTAGGTTAGCCTCATTTGTTTTCAGACCTGTTCAGGTATCAATTATGTTGAAAGTGGACAGAATTTCAATGTTTGCTATCTCATCCCTCATGTTTACCATGCTCATGTATGGAAGCAAAAGCTGCATTTATTTGTGTTTACATGAGGATACAGATAGAGATGTATGTAAAAACATCACATGCTCACTGATGTTGCTACCATCCTAAAAGTCATACTGAGACTCCTGGAACTCAGGACAAAAATACTTTTCTGCAGTTCTTTTAAGTTCAAGGCTCATAGGTGTGATGGTAAGCTGCTCTGAAAATGAGTTTATTGGCTATTGGGTTAATTTTATAGGCGACTTTCTCATTTGTGGTTTGTTTAAGGTACTGCTGACATCTGTGGTTTGTCTTTCCCTCCTGCAAAAGGGCCTTTGTTTCAGCATGTCTTTAAAAAATGATTAAATGTTATCAGGTGTTGTAAGGGACAGAGGGTGGGGTTTGTTTGAACTTGGTTTGTCCCAAAACTGTGATTCTTGCCAGCAATAACATTCAAGCTCTGGGGCTGCTCCACTCTCAGCTTGTCATTCTGCAGGTTTTGTGCAGCAGACTTGGTCCTTCATTACAGTTCACAAAGCATTTATCATGCAGAGAGTGCTGCTGTAATTAAATTACACAAAACCAGCCAAACACCAAGTAGAAGTTTTAATCAAAGGTACATTTTGCCTACTAATAAGACTGTTCAGTCTCCTAATACAGCCTCATCTCCAGCTGGCTTTCCTGGGTTTCTCCAGCTGCTTCTCAGACCTTATCCAATATTCCCTGTCAGTTTGTTCCCTGCTCCTAAAGCACCTGATGTCCTTTAACTTCCACTCTCCTGTCATCTCTGAGCATGACATGATTCAGTTTCTCTGTACCTGGCCTGGGATGTCAGGAAAAGTGAGAAAATACTAAGAAGAAACCTCTTTTAAAGAGCTGGGAACTGTGCAAGCGTTACAGATATCACAGCAGCAGTTCAACAGTTCTACTGTTGCTAAAGTGGATGCTGTGTCTTGGGTGTTTGTTTCATTCTAACACTTACATCACAGTTTTGTTTTTTTTTTCTTGTTTCTGTTTTCATTAGCCTTATTTCCTCTTCCTGTTGTACAGACTATTAGTTTTTGTTGTACTTAAAGTTATAATTTTAATTTAACATATTCAGTTTCATTAAGCATTCATGTCATGAATAAGCCTCAAAGCTAATTTCTTTTCTGTTTTGGTATATGTAGAGGTGCATTTGGAATCTTGATTTCTCTGCAGCTGATTTTCAAGTGAGACTATGAAAATGAGCAAGTTGTGATTTTGCAATTTTTTTCCCCATAGGATTGTATTATCCAGAAAGTGGGGCTTTTTGTGAAGAGGGGAAAAAAGAGAGGCATGAAATACTGGGAAATTAATAACATATTTGTCAGTACTGGGTGTTTCATTGTACATGATTGGGCTAACACTTTACCATGTAATTATAGTCTTGCTTTGCTTGTTTTGCTTTCCACATTTGAATTCTGAGTTTTTACAAGGAATTACTTTCTCTAAATCCCTGCTAAGGATAGTCAGATGGCTCCTAGCACTTTTCTGTAGATCTTTATTTTGAATATTTAGTTTCTTTCTGAGAGTAGGGGCATTGTCCACCTGCAGTGTACTTTCCTTAGCTTGTCTGGGTGTGTACCTGTTAAATACAGCATGAATTAAACCATCAATGTTTGGCTTTTCTTGGGTTGTGGTTTCTCTGCCAGTTTCTGTTCTGCCTGTGAGGCCATTGGCACATGCTGGGGTCTGGGATAGATTCTGTCTTTTCTCAGCTGAGGTTCAGTGATGGCCCCTTAAAAATTATGTAGGAAATTGGGCTGCCTTTGAATGAACATGCTGATTTCTGGAAAAAAGGCACATTCTTGGTTCCAATGAATGGTTATTGGACCATTTTCCTCGGTGAATTGCTCCACCCTCCATTGGCAGCAATCCCAACTTGAATCATCTTTGCATTGTATCAGTTTTGCTGTTAGTGCAGTGTACAAATTATTGTCCTTTAGTACCAAACAGTATCTTACCTAAACTCTTGATCAGAACAAATATACATAAGCAAATCTTACCTGGTTTAAAGTTTAGCTTCTTTCTGTACCTTTTACATTACCCTGGGTTATTTATAGATTACCAGCTCATACTCCACACTTACCTAATTTTTGTAGGATTCCTTCCAAGACTTCATGATAATGAAACAACTTTTAGTGGTGAGTGACCTTCTTTAGCAGTAATTTCTTCCCTTGGGCGTTGGAATCGATTTTTCTCATCCTGGTAGGAGAGGAATCAGAGTCTGTCCCTTGCCCTGCCTGTCCCACGAGCTTTTGGTGGCATTGCAAACAAATCATCTGAAGGCTGCAGCTTGTAGGGAATTCACTGTGGCAGCATCAGGGAGAGGAGGAGGTTTTCAGGCAGTTTCCCTCTGTGTTGTGATTTAGTTTTGTTCAGAAACAGCGTTTACTGTGAGTTAGGTTCTTGAAGGTGGTTTGTTTGGAGATGGGGTAGTAAAGGCAGAATGATTCTGTGCCCCGTGCCAGAATTCACCAAGCTGGGTCCCTGCCCACAGCCTCTGGATTAGGGTCTGCTCAGAGCTAGAAAATTCTGGCCTCTGTGCCTATTTATATTTATACATCTAAAGAGAGAGGGTTATGGGTATCACTGAGCTGCACACACCCTCTTTGCCTGCATGCATGCAGTCCTTTTATGATAATCTTACATTCAGTAAATTAAGTTCTGGAGCGAGTGGCTGCTGTAAGAAAGGCTGCAGTGATATCAGCACACATCCTGACCATGGCAGAGCTCTTTGAGTGAACGTGGTGCCATCTGTTCCCAGCAGCAGCTCCGTGTGTGCTGCTCTAGTGCATGTATGGGGGAGAAGAGGTGCCTGCCTGGAAGTTATGCCCAGAAATTTGTTCCTGGCTGTAGCTGAGGAGTGTTCAATACCTTTGGTATACAACGTGAAGAAAACAAGACATAATTTATCAATAAAATAGGTAATAACACACGTTTGTAGTTGCAAAAATCTTCTGAGGATTTACTGAATCAGATAAAATATTACAGGGGAACAGGCCAATGTGTTGGACTAGGGAGACTTTCCTTTGTTTGATTTTTTGCATGTACAAAAGGTAAAGGGAAGGGATATTAAACAAAATTTGGTGCTTTAGGATATACCAAGGGAAAATATTCATCATTTAGTGAATTATTTCTTTGAAGTTTTGCATTGTGAAACCTCAGTTCTACAGACTGTTTTTACCTGGCTCAGTGAGCATCAGTGAAATTGTACATGGGGTGAGTGTTATCCCTGAATTCTGCTTCACTCAGTAACTCAGCAAAACCAGCTTTGAGTGGAGTTTGTGTGTGAGAAATCACTTCTTGGGTAACAGAAAGACTATGGATAGGCCAACTTGTAAGTAATAGTCACAGCTCTCTTTAAATTATGTGCATAATAGTTAGAAAAATGAATATAAAGTAAGCTGTGAACAATCCCCTTAATTCTAACCAGCAAAACTGGAAATATTTCAAAGGGAATAGTTGTCTTATTCAGCACGAATAAGCATATATTGGTGAAATGTGTGTTTCCACTTAATCTCTGTATTGATCAGGAGACAATTGATCAGCCAATATCCTGAAAACATTGAGAAGAAAAACAACGGGGAGAACACAAACTATACTCTTCTGGCATAAATTAGCAAAACCCCATGATATAAATGTGATATACATATATATTTCTGTAATAAAGATATGCCAGTGTAAGAAATGAATTATTTGTGCAGGCAAAACCCCTGCTAACAGGCAGTTAATGGAAAAGAAAGATAACAGAAGTGAGTTGGCAAACTAAATGGGTGAATAACCTGTGTATAAGGTTTCATGATGAACGAATCTAAACAGCAGTCATTAAGTATAATTTTAACAAGATCTCAAGAACAACAGGATAAGCAATTGAAGAGGCAACAACCCATGGTGGGACTGTAGCATGGTTTTTCCCTCAGTGTGCACCTGATAACACACTAATTGTAATTGTCAGTAACAACGTCCTGGGTGAGCAGGAGAGTTTCACCATCGTCTTTACAAGAATGTGTTGTGAAAGGGCAGCTATAGACAACTCCACCAAGGAGGGGGAAAGGAGGGAGGCAGGAAAAACTGCTGGAGCAGGTGGCAAAAGAACTTCAGAAAACTTCACATAACTGAAATAATAGTTACAAAATTAAAAACCTTCTAGTCAAAAGGCACAGAAGTAACATCAAGAACAATAAATGTGTTTCCTTTTGACACTACGAAATTTTAAACCGAATCTTCGCCACGGCAGAGGGTGGAGTGTGATGACCTTTAAAGTCCCTTCCAATCCAAGCTATTCTATTATTATTAAAATTGTTAACATTCTTCAATTCATGCTTGACTTTTGAAGTTGATTTTTACTGGGCAGTATTAAAACAACCTTCCTGAGTTACTTACAAGTGTTGTTCTTTAATGAAGCTGCTGACCCAGGCTCTTTGCTGAAGGGGAAGTAACTGAAATGTTGTCTTTTGAAGAACTTTATAGTACCTATGAAAATGTAGCAAAATCTGTCATCCGTAGCAGAAAGGATATTTGAGGAGAAGAGAATGATAGCTGGCAAATTTAGTCAATTGGACAGTGTAAAAAAGTGATATATTGCATTGAAAAATTGGAAGGCTTCTTTAAAAAGCATGTTGTATATATTAACCCCTATATTTTTAGGGGCTCAAAGCCCTGGCGAAGGGGATTTCATACAAAATTGCATGAATTTGGGAAAAAATGCAGCAAAACAACATTGAGAAGGCACTTAGCTTATGTTTTTTCTAGGTGCAATGACACACTGGTGGTGAGCTCTGAAACAAAGGACATGCAATGAGTTTGGGAAAGAGTATGAAATGAGAGGAACATGGGATGAAAGCTCTTCTGTTGGTTAGAATTACAGGAACCTATGCCAGAAGTCATGTGGGACTCTAGTAGATGTTTTAGACATGCAGGTGGGTAACAAGAAGACCTAGAGTTATTGTAAATTTCCAAGAAATATTTTTATATCATTCCTCATTGGAAGACAACAAAATACTTAGGAAAATGTGGGGTTTTTTTTTTCCTATTATATTGCATTATGATATATTAAGAACTTTTATAAACATGAAATGATTTGTACAGGCAAGTCCCAGGGATAAGAATATTAGGCTAAATTGACCACTGAGGTCAATTATCACCTTTATATTGCTTCTGTTATCACCTTTATGTTTACTGCCTCTGGAAGCTTTTTCACTCTCTCCCTTCTTTTGATTTTTCTGTAACAACTCAGGACAAGCCAATCTTTTTGTAAGTGCTTGAAAGGGAATTGTAATGGAGAGAGCCCTGCACAAAAGATATGAAGCTAAAGCAAAATGCTGAATTTTGCTTAGTTGCTCTTTTTTAGTTTCCTTTTTTCTTCTGATGAATATTCTTAGTGAGAAGAAATAGTATCCCCTAGAACTGTGCATGAGACTTCATCCTTTTAGCTGAAGAAGGAATTAAATAAAGGAAGCCTTTCTGAAGGACCCTATGCTACTTATTTAGGTCATTTTAAACGTCAATATGAGTAAATGGGAGGTTATACATCATCCTTTCACTTTAAATTTACAGGCTGCAATGTGTAAATTTTGCCTTATGAGTTTCTTATAGCAGGGATTTAGTTTTTTTGTCTTGTAAAAAATTGAGTGTGCCAATGTCTCTGTGAAATAACAAAAAACCCAAATGAGTGTTTGTTTTGAAACCTAAAAAATAGGTTACAAAAGGAAGAAAAGATTGGATTATGATCCAAACATGTTTTTCCTAACATGATGGAAAAAAGCCACTGGGTCTCTGAATCTCCCTTGGCTGGTATATTGAGGGAAACAGTGTCTGATTGCCTCAAATCTCACCTTTGAACCTCAAATTTGAAATTAAATGTGGGGAGCACAAATCCAAGGCAAACCATTTCAGCCTATGAGTACTTAAAACTGTATTCTGTTTATTACAAAGAAATGATTCTGTGTTGGTTTGTTTTTTCTTTTTTTAATTGAAATTATTAGCATCTGTAAAGAACTGTAAAGTTCTCCAGACCTGCACAAGTTTTAATAAGTCTCTGTAGCTTTTCACAGTGCTGGGGGTGTGCCCTTATAATGGAAGTAGCTGAATGAAGCTTTTTAATCTCTGATTTGACCTGTCAGGTTAGATTATTGAATAATTCCTGTGGTCTCATGTCTCTAGAATTGCACACGAGTTACAATCGTACAAGAAAGTTGTAATTTTTTGCAAGTTTCATGGGTTTCTCCCTCCACCTCCAACTCTCTGCCTTATTTTTCTTTTTTACATCAGAATTTGAGGTAGAGGAATATAGGTTAGCTGTAGGTTACAAGTTGTGTTTGTGTGCTGGAAATCCCAGACCAAGCGAAAGGTAAGAATGGTTAATAAATTCATTTATTCATTTAAATGAAGAAATTAATTTTCAATACGGGAAAAATAACTAGGGTAAAAAGAGTTGATTTTCTTTTTTGTTGTTTAAAACTTGCCTCAAATTTCACAAGACTAGTTAATTTGCCTTTTTTTTTTTTTTTTTTTTTTTTGAATATTTCACATGGAAAAGTTATGATGCAGATAATGCTGTGGGAAGTTGCTTCCAAAAGGATTTCCTGCAGGAAGCAGAGGGGAAAACAAACATATACAAACCCTCCCTGGAACCTCCTATTGTAGAAAATACACGCATTTAGCTTTTGTCTTGCTTTTTAGATGTTCAATTACTTCCCCTGCAACAAACATTTTCAAAATATAGTAACCTATAAAGAAATGATCTTGCAAGTTACTTGCTTGTTTTATGCAAAAACATGCTGTTTGTGTTTAAATGACAGTAACCAATAATTGAATATCTGTAAACACTATCAACAGAGAACTTAAAGAGTATCTTTGGAGTAGGCTAAAATTAGTTTTCATTACAACCTATTTGTAAATCATTTGAACCAAATATCTCAAGCTGAAAATGTAAATGTGTTTTTGTTTTTGCTGGAGAGATGAGGTCAGCAGAAGTCTGCGACAAATATGATTACTTGGGTGGAGTTGACATGATTTACTTAAATCAGGCAATTTCCCCATTAAAGCATTGAAGCCTCAACTCATAAAGAGACTGCTTAGCAGATGCACTATAATGTCTTCTAGCATTTGTTATATTAGGTGATTTGAAAGAAAAGAACAATTATAAGAATGGATGCGTTTCTGTGTTGAGTGGGGGGAAAAAAAAATCCAGTTTTTACAGCAGGGGGTGGCTAATTTTCAGCAGATAAAACAAGCCTGCTTCATAAAAGCTTCTTTATAAATATTGTACAATTAAATATGTATGTATATTTAGATTTATATTGCCAGGGTAGGACAATGCAAGGATGAATCATGTTAGTGGTTGGTTGTTTCTTACATTTCCCCACTTTCAGTGCAGAAACAATTCTCTCTCCCTTTCTTCCCCACCCAATGGGAGCAGCACAGAGCCTTTAAACCTCAGTACAGGTGGAGGTTGGGTTTGTTGTGGAGTTTTTTTCCCCTTTTTCCCCTCCCTCTTTGCCACTTAAAATTAGGAAGGAGCATTAAACTGGCAAAATTTTATACTCTGCTCTTGCTTCTCTCCAGTGTTCTGAGCTGAGCCAGAGGCCACCCCATAAACTGTGATTGACTGGCGAGGGCTGCAGTCACAGGAAGAGATTCCACATGTTCTGTGCATTCTGTGGGCTGGGAGAGGCTGAAAGAAGGAGCTCCAGAGCTGAATCTCTCAGCTGAGCTCACTGGGGCCATGCTTGCCTTGCAGGAGGATGCCCAGAGGTTTTTTCCTGGGCTGTGTTGCTGCTGTGGTTGAAGCATCTTTGTGTTCCTGAGCATTGGTGCCTGCAGTGGGGCTCCCAGCTGCTGCAGCCTCCAGCCCAGCCCTTTG
>VZSR01000393.1:15025441-15125257 GCA_013398615.1 Brachypodius melanocephalos | reverse complement strand
CTTGCTCAGTTCCCAGATTGTTTGGCCAGGGTTTCCTGAGCTGTCAGGGCAGCCAAAGGGATGCCCTGGGTTCCAACAATGTCTTCCTCTGCTGAGACAGGTGAGATTTGGGGGAGAGGTGCATTTCCTAATGAGCCCAACTAATGGTTTATTTTACAGTGTGCTTTTTGATCATCCCTGTGTTCCCCACAGTGAATCTGCTCCTCTGTTTGCTGTGGTGGGTAGGTGCACTTGATCCAGCTAAAAACTGGGACACTGGATCATGACTTCAGTAAAAGTTTGTAGGAAATTCAAGTGGTAAATGCCCTTGGTCTGCACCACTATTTTAGAAATTGCTATGCATTTTCTTCAGGTGAAGCAAAACCACCCACCCCCATATACTTAATTTTGGGCACTGTGGCTCTGAAAGAAGACTGAAGTTGAAAATTCTCTCTGAGATTAGAAGTTCTGATCTCCTGAGCCAGCTGTAAGAGCTGAGTATAATGCTCAAGGCTAAAAAATACTTAGTAAAACCTGATTTTAATGTAATTAAGAGTTCATTTCAGCCCTTCATTTGGGCATTATTTTGCAATAGAGAGTGGTAAAAAGATAAAAACCTCAAATTGATAAAAGTTCATTTTGGTTTTTGTGTCACTGAGGTATTCCCTTCAAAGAGACCATGAAAATATGCATTAGTTGCACTTAAGTGGGTCTTGATCTCAGCCCATGCTGCTTTGATTAGAGCTGGTGTAATTCCATGGTGCTTTTTTTAGGAAGCAGAGGTTGCTGCAGAGGAAGGGGAGGTGCAGTGACAGCAGACACATTTGAGAAAAGGCTGAAGATTTTGATTGTCTGCAATGAGGCAGCTGTGCATCCCTTAAACCTTCAGATTTTACCCCAAAGCTCAGAGCACTTCTCCCAACAGTGATGGCTCTGAGCACCCCTCCAAAACAACAAGTGTAATCTGACATCTTCTCTCTGATACCACATCTTACTGCAGCTAGAGAGTATCTCAAAAGGTATTGCTCAGTTAAGTTTGCTTTTCCAAAATAGTGCAAGGAATCTGACAGATTTAATGATCTCTAGTTTAAGCACTTTTTTGGCTTTGGGTGTAAGGGAAAATGACTGGTTAATTCTGACAGTGAATGTCTCTGGGTATTGAAGAATGACATGTAAGACCTCAGAATTCAAAATAATTCAAAGCAACCTTTTAAATTAAATGAGCACTAATTAAAAAATTTAAATATTTGACTGTCTCTGGAAGGGACAGCATATAAAAACAGTGCAGAGCAACTTTTTTTTTTTTTTTTAATGTCAGTTAGAGAACCATAAAGGCAGAGAAGGAATAAATACACTGAAAGCACTGATTAATCCCCCTGTGTTGCAGTGCCACTTCATACTGTTGTAATGTGGACCCTTTCCTCTGATATTACTCAAGAAATACAAACAAGGAGCATTTATTATCTCCCAAGTAGTGTGTGCTGTAGAGTGCTGAATAAGGAGGTGAGGTATTGCAGCTGTTATCTCCTGAACTAACTGCTACTGCGTGTTCCATGACCAGCCCTGGCAGGGTTTTTGTTCCCATGAATGAATAGGCCATAAATCTGTCGGGGCTGACACCAGCAGCACTGCTGGAGAGTGTAAAGGGAAAATTTGCAGAGGAATCTCGTGGTCTTTGCTTGCCTGGAAAATGAGTTCAATAAAATGGAGGTGATCAGTGCTTATTTATAGGCCAGGCTGATACATCCAGCATTGGCTGTCAGGGTTTAACTTAGTGTTTCCTCATTTATGCTCACTCTGTAAAGCAAAACATGGCACTGTAAAAAGCTTCTATAATGCTGTTATACTGGGCTAGTCGCTATTGTCCAAAATAGATAAAGCAAAATAAAGGGAGGCAAAGATAAAGGCCCAGATGGAATGCACAGGAAGGCAATGGAAGATGCTGGCCAATGCTAAGGGAAGGGACGTGCAGCTGCTCAGATTCATTCTGCTTGAACCCCGGATTGGAGATGCTTGGGAATTACTGCAGTGTTAGAACAGCAGATAGATCTTGAGAACTGTGCCCTGGAAAGACAGCATGGGGGTTTTATTCTAGTGGAGGAAAGGACTGAGGAGCTGTCTTTATTTTATGTAGAGCTCCTTCTAACACCAAATCCTAAGGTATGCTGGAACTGTATCTTAATGTGTGTCCTGTTTCAGGTGGGAGGCTTGTATATGGATTAGTGTGACGTGTAAAAGTGTTTACGACAAATTTTAAATTGTAATTGACTGAAGAAAAGAGTTTTAAAATCTTTGAAAGCAGGTGCTCACAAAAATCAAGCTCAAACCACACCCAGAGCACAGCACAGCCTGTACATAACAACTTTACCTGAACTGGGACTGGCTGAGGAAGTTTCACCTGGAAATAATGAAGATCGTTTATGCCCAGCTCACCTGATGGGAAGCTGGAATGGCCCCATGTAGCCAGTTTGTAAAATTTGCTTTGCTGAGGTAGGAGAGCCATGGACTTGGAGCCAGA
Organism: Brachypodius melanocephalos; assembly: GCA_013398615.1. Classification (NCBI taxonomy): domain Eukaryota; kingdom Metazoa; phylum Chordata; class Aves; order Passeriformes; family Pycnonotidae; genus Brachypodius; species Brachypodius melanocephalos. Next base: position 15,122,760 of record VZSR01000393.1, on the reverse strand, counting down.
CCATGGTCACAGACGCTCTGTGACCAGAAGTTCAGAGAATCTAAAAATTAAGGTCACTGGAAAGCTGCTGTGAAAGACAATTTTTCCTCTCTCTCCTAATAATTTATCAATTGCTTTAAGCTTACTGCCTTACAGCTGTACTTCTCGCTGTGTTCAAAGGAGCTGGAGTGAATCTCCATGCTCATATCCTTTTCTTTGTGCCTTGATGCACTGAAGATTTGTAAACTGGACCCTGTTGCCTTCTTTGACAGGAGTGACCTCTGCCTGAAAGCAGGGGAGAGGTGCAACAACTCCCCTGGGTAAATGGAGTTAATGCATCACATACTGAGGCACTGGGGACACGTGGTGTTGTTTTGAATAAAGACTTTAAAAATGAAATGAATGATATTGCAAGACTCTGAGACACCATTCTGTTAGTCTTTGGTCGGTTCTGTTTCTGCAGCCCCAGCTCGGTTCTAAATGTGGTTGAAGGCCAGGTATTTCAGGACAGTAAACATTGTTTTCCTTCTGTCAGTAGAATTTTGCCATGAAATGAGAAGCAGAAGTCCAGTGAAATTTTTAATCTTTAATTTCTTTCTAAGATTTTTCTCGGTGTGTGTATTCAATTAAATGAGCACTGTAAGAAGCCAGAATTGCAGTATGTTTCTTTAAACTTGCAAAAGCCTGTTAGGTGTAGGTCCAAGTTATAAAATTGAACTCCCTTCCCTTGCATGTCTCTGTGGAAGCTAAAATATTTACTGATTTTTCTCTTTTCTGCTGCTCCAAAATTTCTTTCAGTATCTCAATTAGTGCAAACTTATCAGAAAGAAAAGTACAATTTTCTTCTGTTATGAAATTGCTTATTATGGTAGTAATAGAATGTTTCAAAGACATTTTGGGCTTTTTCTACACACAGGCTTTGAAGAGAATTTCAAATAAGGATGCCAAATTAAGTGATAACACCCATTACTGGACTGTTTCACATATCATTCAGACCTACTCCAGGGACAATGCTTGAGTTATGTATAAAAATAATACTTGACCCTTAGTGACCTATTCCATTTCCAATGTCTTATATCCTGTGATTTAATGAATGAGCCTGTAAATTTTCTTGGCAAATACAAAAAAAGTAAAATCCCAACAACCCAAAACACAACTGAGTGTGCTGTTACATCTTTGTAATTCTGAGAAAATCTGGAATGTACGGATAGTTTTTATTAAAAGGTCTTTCACTTACGTGTTACTGAATTAATAGAAATGCCTTCTTTTTGTAACAATAGCTAATGAACCATATAAACACTTTTCTAGTGTACAGTTGAAGAATGGCTGCATGTATTTTGTTAGCAGTGACCCTTCTGCTTCAGCTTTCAAAACAGGTATGAAATGTTTACAATATGGTTATTGGTTCATTAGAACAAGTGTTTTCCTTTCCCTGAAGTTAATAGCTCTTAGGTCTGAGTGTTTTTTTCTGAAATGTGTGTCTGGATTATCTTTCATTTTGCCACGCAGTTCTTGTTCACTGGGGTGGGGATATTTCCTCCATAAAGGATTCTGCAGAGGGAGGTTGGGGTAGGTTGGAGTCCTCCCTCATTAGATTGAAAACCCACAGAGACAAATGCTGAACATGGGATTCTTTCCCATTTGTGCTCTTTGCAGTCAGGTTTTGGAAGAAGTTGCTGCAGTGAATGTCCATGAACAGGAGATGAGTTTGTACTTCTGTGGTACAAAGATGCCTAAGTTTAGGATGCACTTCTGGGCATTTGTATTAGTTAAAATGGAAGACAAATACTTTCAGAAACAAAAATGAAGTTGTCTCGAAGTTGAGAATTATTTTTACTTATTATTTTATTTATGTGTACATTTTTTATCATTTTCTTACAATGTAGCTGCACCGTCTACAGGTGCTACATTAAAAACGACTGAAACTACTTTGGATCCAGAATGTTGCAAGTGCAGAATATGGAATTAAAAGAAGCAGCAAGTCAGCTGCTTGTGTTAAGAAGTGAGGAGGAAAGAGACTTTTTTCCTAGTGTAACAGGAGTTGTGTGGTGATTATTAGTCGCATCAGAGTGGTACTCCTTAATTACCCACAGCTACAGCTGCTTAATACAATAAATCACAGTGGAGAGCTGGTAGGTGCTGATGACAGGCAGTGATGCTGATGGAGCCTGCAGTGATAAGGGTGCAGCTGCCTTTCCTTCAATGTCTGGATGAATGAGGAGGAGGAAGGGCAGGCAGAGCAAAGGTATCAGGGCTCAGGATGAATCTCACTGCAAAGTTTAGCCAGGGATTGTAGGGTTGAGGGTATTTTAAAATTTATTTTTGACTGAGAGAAATAAAGGCAAGAGAGGCCAATGAAGTAAAAATGTTAATGTTTAAAAAAACATATTTTAGTTTTGGCATAACTGCAATGGCTGAAAGAAATTTGGTAGCTACTGTGAGCTGGACTAAATGTAGGAGCATGTAGTCAACAGTGTACTTTTGAAAATAATTGTGTGCAAGCACCAGCCTATGGATGCTGAACCTAAATTGGAATGGTTGTGGGGCAAGGCAGGATGGTACATCCACAGTGCCTGGTTGAAAATCCTGGTAATCCATGAGAGCAGCACTGTGTGACTGCATTAACACTTCACAATAAAGAATGGCAAGTGGGCAGATTTGCATGCAAATTAAATTTTCAACAATATTTCTGCATGCAACTTCCATTACAGTTGGGCAACTTTACACAATTGAAACTGATGACTAAGAAAAAGCATTTACAATTTAGAAAATTACAACAGCAATGCCTGTAATCACCCAGGTTAGCTGCTGAAGTGCCTCTAGGGGTTTGATTAGAAGGAGGAGAACCTTTAAGAGGCTGATGAGGCAGTATCAAGCACTGTGAATTGAAACAGAGTGAGAGAAGCTGTTATAGCCTGGATTTAGTGAAACAAATCTAAGGCAAACCTATGTAATACAGACAACTTCTAATCAGTGGAACAGGATTTGTTCAATCAAAGCATAAGGAGCTGTTAATAGTGTGATATTTATATCAGAACTGAGGCCACATTTAAGAAAATTGTCTATGCAAGACAACCTTAAATGCCCAATGAAAAGAAAGGGTGGTTGTTGACGTGAAGAATGCAAGGAAAGGGATTTTATTTATTGTTGTACCAGGTCCTGAGAAATATAGAGAGTCCACAACGTCCACAGACCTTTCCAACATGTGTCCATGTATTTTTTACGTTTGCAAACTCTTTGTTTTGTATTTCCATCACACGCATTGGGCTCTGTGTGAAATCTGTGTAAAGGGGAGATGAATAATGCTGAGTAAAAACTCAGAATATACTGCCCTCTCCTGACAGCTGGGTCAACCCCAGAGCCTGCAAGTAAAATACATGGTTAATTTTTCTTACAAGAGAATTTGGTGCTTGATCCTTCAGCCTTTTGGTTATATAACTTTAAAGTGCTCTTCTACTGTGAGAGTGTGTTTTTCATCTTCCATCATGAGAAAGTTAGTGGGGATATTATTTGCTGATATTCATACTTTGATCACCAACTCTTCCAAAACATATCTTTATAACATTTAAAAAATATTTCCCATAGTGCCTGTGGTCAGTTTCAAAATTGCCTCACCACCAGATTCTTGAAGATATGTAAAACAATGACTGACAGTGGTGCCACAGTGATAATACTGAAATTAATAAAATAAATACTGGTCTTGTCCATAAACAGGTTAATTCTTGGGAGGGCCACAATGGTCAGTGATAGCTGAAAGTACAAAGAAGTGCACAGGAGGTTTTTAAGCACAGGATTGGATTGTAAATATTGTGTGGTAGGGGTTTGGTTGGAAGTGTGTTGGCAGCCAAATAGACCTCACAGTATTTTTAAATATTAAGTCCTTTCACATATTTTGAAGCCAGGTTGCATTTTGTGAAATCTCAATCACAGAAAGTAGTATTGTTTTTGTCTGATGTTTTCTCCTGACCTGTTCTTGGGGCCATAGCTGAAGAAGACTCTGTAAAACTCTGCTATTTTTTCAACCCAGTGTGGAAAGTTAGATCACAGGAAATGAAAGCCTTCTTGTCAATTATTTGGAAAACCTCGGTGGAGCTTTCTTTGCCTTCAGCAGGATCTGTCTGATATCCCTTTGAGAGTCAATGGCCCTATTATTTATATAGTCTTTGTTTCCCTCCTTTCTCTGCCCCCTCTCCCCTGCCCTGTATGGGGTTGTCTCTTCCATTTCTGCAGATGAAGGAGTTGTCAAGGAGTAGAAATTTCCATTTGGAGGTGACTGTGTTCTTTTTGTCTTGTACAGAAGACTACAGTACACTACCTGAAACACCAGTGAAGGAGTATTTCTGCTTTGTGTGTTACATATCTGACTTTGGTGCTTAAAACTTCACAAGTAGAGGGTGCAGTGTCTGCAAAGCCTTTCTTCATTCAGGGCTCAGGATCTGATTTCTAGCAGAAAGCCACAGAAGTAGTGACTGCCTCCAGAAAACAGAGCTGGTCAGTGTATCAGAACACTGAGTATTAGTGTGGCTGGGAGGGAATCATGAGGAAAACAAAGTTTTCCCAAGAATGGCAAAGTATAATGGAAAGATGTGCAGCGGCTCTGATATTTTCCAGGAGCTTGGAAAAGACACTTGCTGGTGGAGCTCTCAGTGGACTGGATAAACTTGCACACAAACTTCATCCATTGTTCTTTCTAAATTCAGAGCTTCTCTAGGAGGTTTTTACTTTGCCTCTTTTGCTGAATAGTGAACCATAAAATCCTTACATTGTTTGGTATTTTTCATTTTTTTGGTCATGGTTGTGTACCCAGAACCTTAAAAATGTAAATTACCCACCACACTATGCCTGGTCCCACGTTGCTGCTGTTGGTACAATACAAGCACATGGATAAGTAATCTCAGCTAGGAGTGTGTGCTTTTCCCGGCTAAGGGCTGTTGAGAGCACCTGCTCCCTCTTTCTTAGCTGTACTTTAGGGTTGATGTTTGAATTCTATTCCTAAGGACTGAATGTATCATATTTTCTACGACAAACTGCCAAGCCTACTTTAGCAGGCACTTAGCCACACCATCCCTGTCCTTACCCCATGCTGTCAAATTAATATTGTGCCTGCATAAATACACATTTATAGTGGTGCTGGGTAGTTTTACAAATGAAAGGTGTGCTTCAAGTGTTGTCATAACATGTTTTATTAATCTAAAAATAGATATGCTAAGTTTTAAATACGTGTCCTGTGATACTGGTACTGTTTTTGGTGTTTTCCCACAAAGGTGCTGTGTATGGACACTGAGGGAATGTGTGTGTATAATTTGTATGGATTGCTTTTGGGCATATTTATGTCAAGGGTAAATAAAATAATACTCTCTTAATCTGGCACAGATTCTGCTCAGTCTCAGTCTGAGTTTTGCAGCTCAGAGGTCTGTGAGGTTGTTCCTGGTACTGCTGAGCTGGTGGAGAAGATGTTGATCCAGAATATACAGCTGAGTTGGCTGGGAATGACTGGTGGGAGGTGGCATAAAACCCCTTCAGTCCCAAAAGAAAAGGTGTTTTTATTTAATTAGGCTCTGACATTGCAGAAGTGTGAAGCAAACTGCTGTCCCTTGCGATGAAGATAATGTTGACAGTAAGGAAAATGACTTCTAAAAGTTTCTACAAAATTTTGAAATTCTTAACAGAATAAAAGCTATTTCTCATTGTTAGATAATTCTGTTTTTTCAAGAGACCATAATTAATGGTTCTGGTAACTAATTTACCACTTCTAGCAAACAGGGAGATGCTGGACTGGTGATGGGTCAGCATTAATAGAGTTAATTGTGAACTGCATGTGATAATGTGATTTGCCATGGCACACTTTTCACATTTAATTATTTGTGCAAATTGCACTAAGAGATCCTGTAATATTGGTTATGCAGATACAGTGCAAGCAGCATATTGGTGCAAATACTCTTTAAGTGAAATTAAAACCAAGATTTTTATTACTCATTTGGAGGAATTGATTGTCAGGTTTTATGAATCCTAAAATGTAGCCAAGATGAGAACAAAAAACACTTACTGAAAAGCTGGAACACTGATCAATGCAAGTGACATATTTTAATCCACCACTAATAATTTTATTTAATTGTCTCAAAGCTTTTTTTTATATAAAGCACTAGGCAAAAGAATGGTGTCTCTGTGCTTCTCAGTTTTATTGCACATGTAAACAAATCATCATGGAATGAATAATACTTTAAATTAAATGGATATGAATTAGCTTTAACTCCTGGTTAGTCCTCCTGAGCTTTTTCTAATAGATTAGCAAATAATTGGCAGGGTAGCACCATGTGATCTTTCAGCCATGTAACCACTGCACTGACACTATTAATGAAACCTCAAACTGAAGACTTACTAAGCATGGATGATACAACATGGAACATGGAGGAGTTATTCCTGATTTTCAGCCAAGAATCATGAAGTGGCTGTCTCTGACTTGCTACTGTGATCAATAAGCACAGCAGTGATTAAAAACTCTGGTTTTGCACCCTTTGTGCTTAGGGAGGGGAATGCTTTATGAAGCTTTGAGTGCCTTGGGTGCTCTATGGTCTAGTATTTTCCTTCTGCAATGCAGCTTGTCATCTTTGGGCACAAAGCTGAACTGTTGAGAGCAGGTGAGATGGGGCTTCAGAATAAGAATAGAGGCTAAGCTGTAGTTTGGCATCCTAGAAGACAGAAACCACTTGCCAAGGATGGATACAAGCTTCCTAAAGTCAACAGCTCGGCTTAAAACCCACCTGAGGTCCTGCGTCAGTGCATGGTGTTAACTTTAATGGCCTTGGAGTAACCTCCTTTCTCTGGTCATGGTTCCAAACACGTCCCCTTTGTTAGCTGAGATCATTTCCTCCTCCCTCACATGTAAGCAAGGTTTTGCAGTAATAGATGGTTCCTGCTGAGAGTTTGCCAGGCAACACAATTCTCTAGGGAGGCTTAAAATGTCCTCCTCTTAAAAAATGCCCAATTTAACAGCTGTATTTAGGTGTTTGAGGCCATACAGTGTTTGCAACAACTATGATGGCTCTATTATGATAATGGAAGAAAGCTGCATTATGAAATAAATGCATTCTAGGTTGTCCTTGGCAACATAATGTAAGGATTGTTCTGCGTGTTGGTACTAAAGAATCAAAAACAGTTTAGTAAGTCGATGTGAACACTATTTCTTGTCGTGTGGTTAATGGATCTACTCTTGTATTTGTGTTCTTTCCAGCTCTGCTGCCTTACATCAATGAAAAATTATGTTTTTTCTTCTGTGCCACAACACTAGTCATCTTTATATTCAACATATTCCCCTTCAAATCTTTCAGTGTGAGATGTCTACCATTTTACTGGGTTAGAGTCATTTTCCTGGTCATTTTCTTGGCAGTGGAAAACGATCATCTTTCTTGGTTATTGATGTTGCATTTAATAAGCTCAGTTGAGTATAGTCATGTTGATGTCTAAACAAATGCACTGCTACTTTTTTCTCTTTTTCTTTTTTGTGTGTAGAGCTGGCTGGAAGCATGGCAGTCTGTAATTACTCTGGTGATGCTTCTGGTTAAAGAAACAATAATTTTTTTTACCCTTATGGTATTTATACCCTTTCTAAGCCTTCTTCCCTTTCCCAAAAGCTGTTGCTTATGATTGGCTGGGCTGATTTAGGAAATGGTGGAATTTTTTATGATTAGCAGCTATAGTATGTGAATAGTAGGCATTCTTCAGATTTAAAGAGGTCAAATTGATTTTTGTGTGTGTGTGACAGAATTTGGTCCTGGGGTGAGACTTTGAAGTAAAATTTCAAAGCATTGACTAGGGGTGCAGCTCTGCAGCTCCTTATTGACTTTGTTCAGAGATCAGGCGCTAAAACTGCATGCTGCACTTTGAAAATTTACCCCTAAGTATTGAGTTCTACCTCAGAATAATTTTTTTCCAATAATTTAATAAACCCTTGAGAATGTGGTTTATAATGGAAATGCTGACATACTTAAACTTAATGCTAATCACTGAAAATTAGTGAGAGCTTAAACAGAACTTGGGCAAAACCTGCAACTCACAAGTATCCTGTAGTTAATTAACAGGAAACAGCTCAGAAATTCATGATCCTCAGAAAACACTGTGTTGGCAATGGTCCTGTCTATAGCAATATCATATTTTGTTTTATTCCTCAGACTTGCCATTATCCTCCAGTTCATAGGAGAGTCCTTCAGAGCACCTGGCTATTTCCCAAACATATATGTGCTTTGTGGGATTGAGCTTGTCAAACCTGGAAGCTCGTGGTGAGGAACATTCATACGTAATAACAACATGATGGATTCTTTAATATAAAAGTGTCAACAAGATTAGTGCTGTTACAATCTTGTTTGTTTGGGTAGGACTGCAGGAAAGAACATCTTCCAGTCTACAAATTGTATTGACAATCTCCAGAACAGTGATTTTGAGTTCCAGGCATTGTTTGCCATGTGACTTCCTCTTGCTTCTTTGTATTTTCACCCTGTATTTCTCCATGGTAAAATCACTGCCCTGACCATCTAATAAACACCTCTGAAAACAGAGGTGTGAGGGGAGGAATGTAAGAATTAGGAGACGGAAGATGAGTTTTGATTACATGAGGCAGAGGTTTGGGAAACAGACCTAAATTTCTGAGCCCTGCAAAAAATGGATTTCTTGCCATGTTATGGTTGTTTTGTGCTGTGGAGGTGGTGGCTGTGCTTTGCTGTACTGGTTTGGAAGGAGATTCATTGGATGTAATTGTTGGCTGTAGATCTGGTCACAGCTTTTTTGATTTCTCTCCAATCTCCCCTCTTTTGCTACTCAGACAGCACCCAGTGAAAAGACAACAGCAGTAACATCAATATCTAAAATTTCGTATTGTGGGTCAATAATCTCAAGCCTTAGCAATCCAAATCAAAACATAGTATATGAAATATCATCTCCTCAGCAGAGCATTTCAAAGAAGAATTTGAAGGGGATTTATGTGCTTCACCTGTGGGTTTTTGCAGAGCTTATAGAAGGCAGAGTAGGAGCAAGTGTGTAGGTAAATTTGAAAAAGAAATAAGTGCTTGTGTTTTGCTTTTAAAAAGCCTGTTCCCCAAATACTGATGTTTAATATTTTTTAATCACAATGGAACTCATGGGTGCCACAACCAATTTATACGATTTTCTGTAAGAAAAACAAACAAAAACTGTGCATCTGGACTGACAAGCTGTATGCCAAGATTCAGCCAGATGCAATTTGAAATGTCCAAGACATTAAACATGCCCTGAAATGGAGCTTTTAATGAAAGTGCCATCTCATTCTCAGCTCTAGTGAATGCCAGTGTAACACTGCGAGGAATTTATCATGCTGGATCTTAACTGTAAGTGGGCTACACTAATCTGGGAGTAAATATACTGGAAGTCTGCAGAAGTTAATGCTTGGAAGTGATGTTTCCGTCACATATCCTATCCTGCCTGCACACTTGTTTATAGTAATGTATTTCTGATAACTACATAAATTTTACCAAACTTAAAGCAAAATAAAAAGTAAAAAAAAGAAAAGAAGAAGTTGTGTGCTTGGTATGCATTGTTTTGCTTCTTTCATTAATTCCTGCTGGCATTGTGGATGCTCAGATGAACAATAGAGTAGCCTGTAAAGATCAATACCAGATTGCTGATAGTGCCTATCTATTCAGAGTAGATTATTTGATAAATGGTTTGGTCCATATGTTTTGACATTTGTTAGCTGTATAGCCCAGACCAACTGGTGGAACTGTAGTTTCATCATAAAAAGAAGGAGCAACAAATACAGTATTTCCCTCTCTATACAAACCCCATATACTTTAGTTTTAAAGCTGCAAGTAGATTCTGAGAGAGCAAAAAAAAAAAAAAGCTGTTAAGAATTCACATGCATTTTTCTTAAGTTTTGTAATTACGATCTATGAATACAGTATATTTGGGGTTGAGAGGATTCAGATCTCATAAAACTGTAGTCTAGCTATTTTATATCAGTGTCTCTGTGGAGTAGATCAAGCAGGTTCCTAGGGGAGCAATCCCTTCTGTGTTCCCCCAAAACTTGCCCTCCTTTAAAAGTCTGGGAAATTTAATGAAAGCTGTGTAGAGACACGAACATCAAGAGCAGGCTCAAAAGTCAATGAAGCTTCAGGCAAACATCTAGAACTTTGCAAGAGCTCAGATTTCAATTCCTAGTATTTAGGTCAAAATTCTGTGTTAGTTTTTGCAAAATCTTTTTTCTTTTCTCTCAAATTCCATGTAACATTTGCTCAAGTGTAAAGTTCTGCACTTGATATACACTTAAACGAAGGACATTTGCCATTTAGATAGTTGTAGTCATCCAATTCTTCTCTTTTGTCCAGCTTCAGAGGAACAAACAAGTCTATTTGCAAAAATCATACAGCAGTATGTCCTGTAGACTGAATTTAAAGAATTTTTTTTATAGTTAGTGTCTTTATTTCAAGCTGTTTATGAGAGAAATTTATTAATCAGTACATAAGTAAAGTAATAATTAAAAAATTGTAGGTAAATTCTTAAGTAAAAAAACCCAGCCAAATTTAAGGGCTAGAAAAGGTTATTTTAGAAGTGATTTTCAGTCCTTGTACAGGTGAAAGGTAGTACTGTAATACATATGGCAGGAAAAATACAGTGAAAAATTATACTTGACATGCTTCAACTTTGAAAACTACTTTAGAGCTTTTGCACAAGTAAAAGACGATGCTTGTTTCCTTCTTGCCCCATTTTGTGACCCTGTTGACTCCGTGCCATGAGGAAAAGGATGGTGTTGGCTGAAGTGCCCCTGGTCTCTGGAGGTTTCTTGGGGTGCAGTGCAGGCATTCCTTGCTGAGCTCATGGGAAAAGGGATCCAAACCTTGATCCTTGCTGTGTGTGACAGCCCCTCCTGTGCCAGGAGCTCCTTTGGCTGTTGTGAGTGCTGCTGTCCCTGTCGGGATTAGGAAGATTCCCTGTGTCCATACCAGGACTGGGTTGGTCCCTACAGGGGAGTGAAGGGGGGATCACCCAGGGGTGATTCAGCACCTTGTGGATACTCTGGAGTGGGACTTGTGCCTGGATCTCTGGGAGAGCAAAATGAGCTGGTTTTAGCTGAAATAGACTTCAAGGAAGAGAGGGAGTGGGATTAGAATTTCTGGAATGTTGGCCTGAGAACAATAAAGCAAGAGTTAGGGGCTGACAGCTTTCCTTCTTTTTAGAAGAACACAAAGGGAAAGAGAGTCTGAACTGAAAGAGGTATTTCTGGGTAGATCCAGGGATAGATTTGACATAGCTAAATACTGTCCTGAGACTATTGCTCTCTTCCTAGTTGTTTTTAACAACCAAGGGTAACTTTCTACAGAATGGCAGGAAATGGGTGTCTCAGCGGGGGCTGGATTGCTCTCTAGAAGGTACACATGTATTATTTGCTTTTTAAAGAATGGTGACATGGTGTTTTGCAATCTGCTATCAGAGGATAATATTTGTCCTGTTTCTTTTTTAAGAGTTGAAGGAAGAAAAGTGTTAAATGTCACCTTCTCCTGTAAGTAATTGGCAGTAAGTAGATGCAAGATTCCTGATCCTGTGCTCTCAGAATAATCCTAAAATAGCCACTTTCTTGTTTTCTTGGTCTATATATGACACAGGTGTATTAACATATTAATTATCAGATGCTATATTTAGCTCTGCATTTTAAGAATCTTTAGCAATGTGGAAAAGGATGATTTGACAGGCTTAATTCAACACTGGGCAACAAATAAAGCTTATAATGAAATTAACATAAATCATTAGCATTAATCATTCAGCATTATTGATAGCCATATAGAGAAATGTATCACAGCCCTGGAAGTAAAGAAGAGAAGAGCAATGTTTCTTGCCAGCTGTCCTGATGAGCTATGAGCCCATATGGTAGTGGTACTGGCTTTCCTTTCTAATTTTCCTCCTCTGCTTGAGCTGTCAGGAGCCCCTTTCTCCCATTTTCTTTTTCCACAGACTGCAGAGATAGAAGCTATCTCATTTTTTTCAAAATGCCAGCTTTTTAGAACAGGTCAGACTCCATCAACATCTGACTGTCACTAGCCATGTGACCAACATGAGCAAACTAGCTGGGTGACAATTAACATGCAGTCTACATTCATCGTTTTCAATTTGGTAACCTTCACTTCTGCTTATGCTTTCATCAGCTCCAAGGCCTAGTAAGAGTTTTCCTCATTGGGAAACAAAATATTCTTAAAGTAGCATTTGGAAGTCCTTTAACTGGGAAATGCATGCATTTAAAATTTGATATGGAAAAAAATTAATAAATGCAGTTGTTCGGTCACTATTCCCTGGATAGCTTTTTTCTGGTTGTGTGCTGCCCTTCCTCCACACCCTCCAGTTCTCTGTGTGTGCCCCTGTCCCTTTTCCCCCCAAAAAGGTGAAAGAATTGAGGTTAAAATAATAAACACTGCTACTGCTCCTTGTGCTTGAAACATTTGAGCATGTGAAGTTACTCAGTCTTTCTCATTTACCTGGAGCTCAATAAAACATCAGGTAAGTGTGGGTTCTGGGATTAAGGAGCAGGACTGACAACAAGTCAGTCCTTCAAGCTATAATCTCACAGGCACTGCATACTTTCTTCATAGTTTTGGCATTATTTCAAATGTTAGACAAATCTTTGTGATCAGCAGGGCTCAGGCTCAGTGCTGTGAGAACACGAGCAAAGAAGGAGCGCTGGGGAGGTACCACAGAGGTGGAATCTTCACATGGCAGTGATGAAAATTGCCTCCTTTTCTATGGTTTCATATCTTTATCCAGTCCCATTCATTTCTTTGTGTTGTATGAGCAATTGAAATAATTCTGGCTCTCATGAGCATCTCCATTTTCCTAGTTAGAAGGATGAATAAAATGCTTCAAATTTAGAAAACTATGCATATATAAACAATGTTTACATTTCTCAGGGTTGGTTTTTTGTTTTTTTTTCACGTTTGGTTCTTTCTATTTACCTGTAAAATATCCAAGCACATGGATAAAAAGCCTTTTTTGTTCTTAATTCAAGATCACAAAATATATAAGGGTGGTTAAGCACTGTCAGAGCATTGCAAAATAGTACAGTACTGTCAGATCTCCTTAAAATGCCTTTCTAAGTGTCTTGGTAAAAGGATCTGGTGTACTTAAATGTGTACTAAATTTAAGTCAGTAGGCTTTCTGTTGAATAATTAAGTATCATTTTTCAAAGAAGAAGTTTCTGCCTTCTATTGCCATAAAATAGTCTTAATTTTCAACTTTGCTACCTGCAGAAGAGCATAAAGAAAACAGGTGTTGAAGGAAACAGGTATGAACACAGAGAAGAACGTCACTCTTGGGCAATCATGTGTTCACCTCTTAAATTTGCATGGGGCCTTAATCTCCAATATAAAAATACATGCCATTCCCTTATGCTCAAAGTCAGTGTTGCAAGGGAGCATAACAGCCAGGCCTGGTATCCTATAGCACAGTGAATAGATCCTTTAATTTCATGGTTTAAAAAATACTTGAGTTGACCTCAGTATAATTCCTATATTTTAGTCATTTAGGTGTCATGGCTCAGTAATCATTCATTAACTATAGTGCTTTTCAAATGAAGAACTGAGATGAAAATTTTTCTTAATGATGACAAGTGATGTAATTTAGTTTTATTCTTATATTATAGTGGTGCCCGCTAGCGCCGCTGTAGTTAAGGGTCTGTCAGTGGTTCCATTATAAACCCCTATTTTCAGAGGGTTTATAATTCAAAAATTGATTTTAGACTTAAAACTGCCACCCAAGGTCCAAGTCCTGGAGCTTGTTTTTATATACAAATTGGCATTTTGGGGAGAAAAGGAGGAAAGGTTAATGGTTACTCAACTATAAGAATAAGATTGAAGGCTTTCTCTTTTAGATTTGTATTTGTGCTTCTATCATACTAAAAAATGCTTCATCCATCTCAAGGCCAAGAAAAAAGGCCGCTATCAAGTACTTTATGACCAAAGAAGGGCTGCAGATCTTGTTAAGTACAGTGTGAGAATTGAATTGGGCTGAGGCTTGTAAAAGCAGGTCCGTGGCTTTGAAAATCCCATGGCATTTGATCAGAGGTCGAAATCTCTTTGAGAGTAGTTATTTAGGAGATTTGGGTAGCCATGAATCAAGGGCTCCCCATTCTCAACAGATGTGCTGCTTTGCCTTGTTGCCATCACGAAGCTGCAACAAAACTGGTGCTAATATTATAAAGGCAATTTTCAAAGGAGTGTAAGGTACTTATCAGGCCCTAAATAGCATCTCTGGAATTGAGACTAGAAAAGTAAATAGGGCAGTGGCTTGCTAAAAGCTCATGGGAGGGAAGGGGAATGAGTTGGTTCGTAGCTGGAGCAAAATGAGGACTGTCCTGGTGGAAATGGGAGCTCCAGCAAGGAAAACTCTGACTTGGTACATGGGGGTTGGCTGACGAGACAAGGACGAGTCAGGAACTGTTCAGGACTCCTTGGAAAAGGGGATCCACACACTGAGAGGATACCAGGCCAAGTGCCACTCAGCTCCTTCTGATTTGTCTCTAGAACCACACTTCTGAGCTGAAGAAGCGGGGATGACCAGCTTTGAAAACGTCTAATAGAAATGGCAGTGAGGCATCACTGGAATTACTTTATTAAAACTAATGATAAATTTAAAGTAATCCCAAAGAAATGGTAGAATTATTGTGTGCTTACGTTGGCTTACCTGATGGTCAAATATCAATTTGTGAGTCTTTGAATATTACCTCATAAGCATGAGAATTTAACAGGTGGAAGCAGAACTTGCAGATATGAAGGTTTTGTATTTTCATGCAAGATTTGCATTGGATTCTGGAGTAGAGTGGAATTTATGGTGGAGCCTCGCTACAGATGCATGTGTTTTTTTTTCTTACCATGTAAGAAACAAAAGAACTAAGTCAAAAAATCAAATAGTTGATTTCAGTTCTTCTCCAACTGAATTACTTATCGCGTATCTATTGGAATTATTTATGATCAATGGCCCTGGTTTGTGTTTCTGGTCCAGGTTAGCTGTCAGAGGTGTTGCTCTCAATTATGGATGGATATATGAGAATTGGCAGCTGTTAGATATGCATCTCTCTCCAAAGAGAAAAAGAAGCATGACAGATTTGGAGGATGTAAAGTTTCAGACCGGTTTTGTACTTCAGAGAGACAAGGTAGTGGGTCGTCTGAAACAATGTCCTTCAAGCAGACCCATCTATTTAAATACCCACAATTATCCATGAGAGACAGTTGATGCTTTTGATCTCTAGTAGCAATAATTTTCACTCTTTTCTCATAATCACAAAATGAAAAATCTTCAAGGTAGTCACATAAATGTTAAAAATAGTTTTTTTCGATAGTTAATAATAAAAAACTCTCCCACTACATCCAAAGGTATCACACACAAGAAAAAAAAAAACTGTTTAATCTCATTCTCATCTCTGACTTTAGAGAAATTCTTTGTTTCTCCTGACAGCTTCTGGCATCTCATCACCCATTTCAATGTACTGTGCTGCAGAGAGGATACATTTCTGTGCAGAGGTGTAGAAAGGGGGTATTTCAGGAGATCTGTTTGGTGCTATATCATGTTTAAATGCAGACCTGGGTATGAGCCTCAGCTAGGGAAACTCTGCCTCCTTGGTTACTCATGCTGGGCTGTCTGCAGGTTTGAGAGAGGATTGGACTGGAGGAGAGGGGTGTTGTGTGAGAGAACAGCTCAGGATTGGGGGTTAAAAGCAGATGTAATTGTATAATGATAGATGCTAATGTAAATTTAGGTTTACCTTTATTTTCTTTAAATTTCAGCTATTTATAAACCATGGAATTTAATGGAACACTTTCTGCTGGTTTTGGTTACAGCTTTGTGAGCAGGTGTGTGCTGAAGCGGTGAATTATACACTTACACTGAATTTTACTGTGCATTAAAAAAATATATATATTTAAAATCAGCACATTTCTTTCACTGAAAAATTCCATTGGAAGTGTTTTGTGTTTCCCAGAATGGCATTAACATTCCAAGGAAAGTAATCTCATGTTGTACCTACCAGAACCAAATTTAAGCTGCAGAATGGCTACTCCTTCTCTCAGATGGAATTATGAAGGTTAAAATGCAACACAGCTCTTAATTCATCATAGAGTGCCAAGTTGCAGTACTGGCTTGGAATTTTGATGGAGAATAAGCATTTTAGGGCATAGCATGAAGCCACTGTTTTCCCTGAGCGTTTAAGAAGTTTAGAGGACAAGGACTAGCACTGGTGATTGGAGGAAGGTGTTATCCACAGTTAGTTGGTTTTCCAGTTTGGGATACATGACATTGATGCTGACAAAACACACTTTGAAAAGGGTGCTTCGGGCTCCAGACCAATTCTGCTGCTGTCTTGCTAGTCTAAAACCAGCATAAAGGACAGGCAAGGCTTAAGACCCCTGTCCCAGCTGTTGTGGGATGTTTAGGCAGACCCAAAATGTGCTGTTACGGGAACATGTGTATCCATCAAAGGTTCTGGGAATGAATCAGGGAGTTGTGAGTCATGGAAATTTAGTGCTTAGGCTTACCTTAAATGCAAAAAGTTTTACCACTGCATGTGTAGTCTTCTGAGAATAAATAACACTAGCTATTCAATGAATGCATTTGTGCTCCGGACCTTTCCTAATTATCAAAGTGAATCAGCAATTTAAGATTCAATAATAAAGATGTCCAAATATTCAGATATCTGCAAGCTGCCTCTACACATGAGTAACACCAAAAAACATGTGCTTTTCACTGGCAAAATCACTGGAGAAGAAAAGCCTTTTTTTATTTTTCTTAAGGTTTAAAACCTCCAGGGCAGTTAGAAAACCATGTTTTTCATTGAACTGTGTCTCCTTGAAATTCACAAGCCTGACATGTCACTGGCATGACGTGTCTCAGTCCGTTACACAGAAGTGCCACATTACACTGTGTGACGTGACAGGCTGACAAAAAGGGACACGACGCAGCAACCCAATGGGATGTCAAGCCTGAGAAATTTAAACCATGCTGTTGTTTTAAAAAAAAAACAACCCACGGAGCAGCAAGGGGGGCACGCTCCATGCTGATATCCAGTACTTGTTGGATTTTACACTCTCTAAAAGGCTTGCTTGGTTCACTCAGGCTTCCCTCGTGTTTGATAATAAACCATGCAAATCTAAGTTTCTGCTTTTGCATGTTTTATCCTGTGGCACAGTCTTGAGTTCCTTCAGAATCCCTGGCAATCCTTTGCAGAAATTCTGCAGACCTGGAGTGCTTGTGACATGGGGATCTGAGTTCCAGAAATGCTTTGCTCTGTGTTTGGGATTGCTGCACGCATAAACAAGGATTGTTCAAAGAGCACGGTGATAATGTGACATGTTGTAAATCACAGCTCAAAATCTGTCAGGGCTTTTAAAATACTTTTCGTTACGTTAGGCTTCAGAAAAGAGCCTAGTTAGAAGAAAGCCTGTCCAGGGTAGGGCAAATGGAAGGATGGGCGAGCTTAAATGAATTAAAAGATCATTAATAGACAAGTTTTGTTTCCTGGAAAACGTTTTCCCTCGATACTTGTTTTCTTTAAGTAGCAGCAAAAGTGTATCAACAACCTCTAAAGAGTTTAGAACAATATACTTAATTACTATGAGTAATTTCAGAGCTAATTAATGTGATAAATCTCTATAGTGAAATATTCTTAGCTACCGATCTACGTGAAATAGATTGAAGTCAGTGCAGATGTATCTTCCTGTTCATTTTACATTTGGTGTGGAGAAATTGAGCATTCAGGGATGTGTACACATGTTAGTTTAGAATTTGGATATTTGGGGTTGCATCATGTATATATGATTTTAATGCAGTCATTTATGTGCAGACTTTGGCATGGATTATTTTAATAGGTTACAATAATGAGTTGCCTTCAAATGGACAAATTAAATTTGGTGTTCTTAAAAACCTGGCATGATTGTTCATCTATTAAAAATAATAATTCACTTATGGGCAAGGAGTGGAAGAAATAAATTGCTGCATACATTTTTGTTAGTTTCTTTGTATTTTATGCATTGCAAAAAATTTTATATGGAGCTAAACTACAACTAAATTTGTTTGTACTCAATTTCTAAAGGTATGGAATGACCTTTAGGTCATTTGTGCTCTTGTAGTCAAAGTACACTTTTGTGATGTTAGTGGGATGTGACCTTAAATGTAAGTGCTTCTGTAATTTCTGGTGATAAAAAACATCCTCTCATCAATATGCTCGAAACTGATGAAAGCAGTTGGTCTGTAACTGCAAATTCTGCTTTGCGGAAATATTTTCCATCTTTTTGCAAAGAGACTTTCCTGAAATATGACAGGTTTCTGTTTATGTACACCCTTTCCATTGACTTAGGTGTGCTTTGGATTATGTCCAAGAATATATTCTTTTTTCAGTGAGAGGTCTGGTTCTAGTTTAAGCTAGCAGTACTGTGGAAAATTTTTTTCCTTCCTAAAATGTTCATACCCAGCTTCTAAGGGTGTGTGCAGTGTGTGAATAATTGCCCATGGCGGGTCCCTCTGACTTTCCACACCTTTATTACCCTGTGTGAGGGCAGACAAAGCATCTGAGGTTGTGTCCTGTGAGTGTTTGATTGGGTCTGGTACTGAGGTCCCAAACTATCACCTTTAGGCCATGCTCCTACCAATGGCCACAGTGAGAATAATGAGGTATAAGACCAAAGAAAGGGGCTCGAGCACCAAACACTTCCCCTTTTCCTCCAGGGAGAAACTTGAGGTGGAAAGCAGAGGCCAGGAGTGGGTGCTGAGAGATTGCCAAAGCAGAGCGATGGATGTTTGGTGCCTGCATTGCCTCTTTACCACTGCATTAAGAATTGCAGACTGCAATTACCTGTTCTGTGGAGCTGAGGGCCAATGCTTTGGTGAGGGAGTAATCTTTGCCCAAGTGCAGGTGTGCACAGACTTTGACATGTGGAGCTGTAATAGGGAAACCAGTGTGCGATTTCTGCACAGAGAGCTGTAGAAATGTGGGTGTAGAACTGCGAGGTCTGGCTAACCAGCACTACCTAAATTGTTTATCTTTGCTCCAAAGGTATCTAGGTTCTGTGGCTGAACTTGATACCACAAAACTAAGGTCATCAGCTCAGACTTTTTGCAATTACTTCTGCTTAACATGGCTATTAGGACTTGCCTGTGCAGCTGCTACTGTGAGACCTCTGGGCAGAAGGCTTCAAAACTAAGTTCAAAGCTATTAAAATTATTTTTTAAGACTTTATGCATGCAGGCTCACGTGGTAGTGCATCTATGTTACACGTTCATTGAGAAATGAGAGACCTATACAGGTATTGTTTTCAAATACAGGTATATTTTTTCAAATGGAAGTCATGACTCTGATGCCACGGTATATCTGAAGCTGGACTTGCAAACATTGTGACTATTTTTAGCCAGATCCAGTTCTGCCATCCTCCACTCCTCAGTGTAGCTCAGCCTCTGAGCATAATGAACCTATTAGTATTTTATGAATTGAACTCTTTTTCTCATGGGGGAGGGAGGGTCTCCTGAGTATGTTAAGCAAAGCAGAATTCATATGAATCATATGGCTGAATTACAGTACAGCCACTTATGCCCTTGAACTTTATGATCTGCTGCAAAAGGCACGAACATTGTCAAGGTATGGAAAAGGCAGGGTCTGGGATCAGCACTCAATATGTCAAACATTAATTAAGGCTGAAGAAATGCAAGTTTGTTGTGGAAACAAAGGGAAACACAGAACAAAGTCTGCTGGAACCCAAGTCTCCGAGATAATCAGGAATCCTGCTTTAAGAATCTTATAATCACCTTCCAAAATGCATTGGCTGAAAGTTCTCTGGAATTTTTTTTTTTAAATTCTATCTGTTTGGAAAATCTAGGTTCCATTTACCTTTAAATTTGATACATATTCCTGAAGAACAAGAAGGATTTGAAACTATGAAGCCTAATGATACTGCTTTGGATTTTCAGTTTTAATGAATAAGATATCTTTCCTGGCTGAAGATGCACTTTGATACTTCTTGTTTTGTTTTTATCCCTTTAAAGGTGCGAGTGTTAGTTGGTTCTCTTCTGCCCCCTGTTTTTGTTTGGTTTTGTTTTTTTTGTTTGATTGGTTGTGGGTTTTATTCTGTGGGTGTGTTGTGGTGTTGTGTTTGTTGTTTTGTTGTTTTGTTGTTTTTTTTTTTTACTTTTGTTCCTGTTAATGCTAAATCAAATTCACTACAGCTGCTTTGGCAGAGGTTGTGCTGTTTTGAGGACTTTGATTTTAGCCACATCCTTTTTGTTAGCGTATTTTGAGGCGTAAGATACACTTGGGATTTTTTGTATGTGACTTCTGGAATTTTAACATTTTTAATAGTATGTGTTCTTGGGTCTGAAGGACTGATTTTTTTTAATTTTTTTTTTTTTATTCAGAGCCTTTAGCCTCCTTAGCTTTTATTTACACAATGTTGTGCATGTAATTTGCAGATTCAAATGGTAATAAAGTTGCTGTTTTTGCTGGACAAAGAAGCTTAAAATTTGCACCCTCATTCATTTAACAGTGTGACACATGAAATGAGTGGCTCCAAATCCTGCTGGAGTAGAAGCCTGGTGAGGCACAGGAACTTTAAAAGTGCACGTATGTTTTCTTAAATCTGCACAACACGACACGCTGTGAAGACAGCATTCAGCTGCATTTGCTCAGAGAGCACACTGATAGACAGATGGGCTTTGAGAACAGAAGTGACAAATGTCATAAATTTCTCTTAAAGAAAAGTGCTATCATTTCTGCTACTTGCTTACATATGTTTCCAAGCATGACTGTCTTAAGTGTTGCTAAGTTACGTTGAACTGATAATTCAGTTGCACCTTGGGGCTTTCAAACAAGGGTTAAATTCTACAAGAGTTCTGTTACTCTGGCTTTTCCTACTGATTTGCACTCAGTTGAGGCAGTCAAAGCAAGATTGGTCAAGTGGCCCTGCTCACTGGACAGATAATTGCACTCTGAAAGAATACAGGTTGTCATGGTTTGTTTGGTCCATTTGGTGGGTTTTTTTCGTTTTCAGTTGGAGCAGATTGCTGTGAGTGTTGTCTGTTTTGAAAAGGTTTTACTGAGCACAAGTATAAACAGGCCCTTTTTGGATTGTTCTCACTTGCTATGAACTCCTCCTAGCTCGGGGAGTTGATCATTTCTCTCCTGACTGTTCCCAGAGAGCACTGTAAAACACACTAATGGCATCTTCCCTACTCAGTTGTGTTTGCTCTGGGTTTCCTTTGTGGGAATCCCCTCCTTTATTAGAGGAGACCTTGTTCAAAAGACAAAAAAAAAACCCAAGGAAACATCTCCCTTGTGTTATCTTCTCCCATTTCATAACCTCAAATGTTAGTCACTGAATTTCTCTTGAACTCGTAAACCATCTGGCCAAGTGCAATGTAGGAGGATGGAATTGTCCTCATGGACATTGGAGATGTCCTAAGATGGATTTTCCTTTAGGAAGGACCAGGTGGAAGGTTACACAGGCTGACTGAACTTGCCCAAGGCTTCTGCTGGCTACCCCTCCTGAATGAAGGCTTGGGATTATGCAGATGCACGTGTGTGTACTCACTCTGGTTGAGTTTAAAGCAGGGTTCCCACCTGGAACTGTCTGGTTATTTGTTCGCTCCTGAGCCTGTAAACTTGTGGTGATGTGATGGATCTTCCTCTTCAGACTGAGGAGTGCATTAACTTTTCAAACAGAAGAATATTTTCTCCCTCTGACTAGGAGTCTTTACTGTGTTTCTAGAGCTGGTTTGATGGGAATGTAGAGAAGTGTCCACCTAAACCAAGGGACACCCAGGGAATGTTATGAATCCAGGCAATTGAGCTGTGACAAGTGAAAGTGGGAATTATTTCACTTTCCTTTTTCTGCAGCATGCACGAGTTAAACAGCCAGATTAGAGGCTTCTCGTGATCATTCCCCCTTTATTTCTTCAGTGAGCAGTGTCTAAAGGGTGTATTCTCTCTTGAATATGTACAACTTCCACAGGAGACATGGGATACTTGAATTTAAGTCAGCTCTCAAATCTGTGATTGAATACTAATGTTAGTATGAGACATGGGGAAGAAATGCCATGTAGCCTGTGCTAATTAAGAGTCATTTTAAAATTAAGGTGTATGATTAAGACAGTGATTTGTCACATAGTAGAGATTTGGAAAAAATAAAGAACATTTGTTAGTATGCTTTGGAATTATTTTTTAAAAATAATTTTGAAACTAAAGTGTGGTCAGATAATTGCTACTAATCTTTGAAGCATTGCCAAGCATAATGGCATATTACTTAGGGCAGGAATAGTTTTAAGAAGGAATCCAGGGTCTTCCCATAGCTATTTACTGATGACAAAAGATAACTGAGAAATTGAAAGCTATAAATGTGCAGAAAATGTGTTCAAATACAACCCTATTTTCTTTATCTTAAATTTGGTCTTATGGTGGTATATGCAATGTATGATATCCTGTGGGATAATTAACAGCCCTGATGTGCAGGGAATAACCAAATTACCTGGTCCAGCATGGCTGTGATGTAGGTTGTGCGAGATGTTTATAGTCTTTGCAAGGGAAATCTATGAAATGCAGACTATTTCTCATTTTAGGTGTGGTGTTCGCTGGGGTTTTTCCTCAGTAAAAGGCAGCATTGGCCAGAAGGTAACAGTAGTGCACCTGACCTTGGTGTAAGTTAATTGTACCTTCTGCTAAGGTGCTATCTGCATGGGTAGCTTTTCTTTTTCTCTCTGGTTGGGTTTTTTTCTGTTGTTGTGCAAGTGTGGAAGGCAAAAAGCTCAGGCGATGACATTACTGTCACCTGCTTAAAACAGTATGAAGTTCTTCAAGAATCGGCATAATCTCCAGGGCTCACTGTTTTCCATGAAAGCATTTATTTCAGTCAAAATACTTCATGTTCCTCTCTACACAGACATTTCAAGAAAAGTTAAAAACATGCCATTTTAAAGGGAAACCTTACCTTTCTTTGCAGATATACCTGCTTTTAAGTAGATTGTGCCATTGTGGAATGAAATCACAGACCTTATTAGGCACATAGGATTCACCTGGAAGGTAGATAAACTGAGACGCTTTTAATAAAAGTTGAAATTGAAACTGTTTTAGACTGGTGAACAAGACTTTCTGTTCACCTCTTTGATTTTTAAATCATTGCTTTAGCTAGCATCTTCCTCAGTAACCTACCCTTTAATTTTGTTTAAATTAAAACCAAGATAACATCTCCCTTCCCCCCCCCCCCCCCTTGCTTTATTTTATTTTATGTGTGATTTGCCCTCTCAGAGCAAGGGGAAACAATCTTGCCCATCTGCTTGTAAAGGCATGATGAATCTTTTGAATATGCGAAGGTGAGATCTGTTGTTGAGGATGTCATGTTTTTCCCTCTGTTGTTAGCTGGGAGACAACACGGAATACCCTGATTTACCTGTGTAATCCCAGTGTGTCTCAGGTGCCAGGAGCTGCTGTTGAGATCAGCATGTCTCCTGTCAGAAGTGGTTGGAGTGAGACAGGGACGGCACGACCACTGGGCGCAAAAAGCTGCAGAGGTCAGGTTCAAGGACAGCCAGCGTGGCAGTGATGTGGCAGTGACAAGTTGTCAAGAGAGCAAATATGAAAGCGGGGTTGGGAGGGGGGGAGAAGGGGAAAAATCTTGTCATTGCTGATGAAATATTCAGCGTAGCAGGTAGCAATGGGCTGAATGGGTTGCGCTCATGGGTTTGGGGATTGCTTTGCGGTGGAGGGGTGTCCCAGGGTTGGGAGTGCTCTTTGCTGCCCCGATGGCTCTTCACAAGAGATGCCCAGCACAAATCGCCTGCTTTAAATTTTTCATTAAATATTGCACATCTGTTTATAGGACTAGCAAAGTCAGGCTTAGGTCAGACACCTTTTATAGCCCTAAACTGCTGGTAAGCTATCCATATAGATCCTTGAGTGGCTATAGAGTGATGTGTCACAGAGAAATTTGGAAGGAAAATTCTAACAGTGATGCCAGTTGTAAATGATCACAAATAATCATCATTAACAACTCCGCTGTGTAATTTTGTTTGTTTGTTTTCAGGCACATTTAATTTTATTTTGAATTTTTCATATCGTATTGAGTTGGAACACGTGTTTGTGGTTCTGTGTATTCCATAGTATATGAGATAACAGCACTCTTTATCTGCCCCTGAAACAGACCACAGCAATAGCTTTATGTCCTGGCATATTTGCAGAATCCTCGATAGCAGTTTTCTTAATGGTGAGATCTTTTCACTTCATGCACATTATTCCTTGGATCAGCAAGACTTTCCCCAACCTGCATATGTGTACATGCACACTAATCCTGCATGTATATGCAGAATAAATGTTAATTTAAGCTTGATTAGTGTAATCTCATTAGGAATAAATACTACAAGAAGTGTGTCATGATTCCCAGTGAAGTCCTTGTAGAGCTTGCTATAATATGAGGAAAAATGGTGTACTCCTCTGCTGCAAGTGTGCCTGCGTGTTCTGCTATGTGGGATTTAGCAATTTAGCAATCATAGTTCTTTTTGTTAATGAGCCCAATTGTTCTTAAATTAGTAAACACAATGTAATGCTTTATTGTGGATGTACATGGAAAAAATGCTTTAAATATATCTTGTGTATTAAATTTCTTCAGGGTGTACTTTTAACTGCCACCAGTTACTTTTTAAGTTTAACTTTTCATTTCTTTGCATGAGGGAGCAGCTGTATATTGACAGCCAGTGATGCTGACAGGAGAAATAGAAAGTTCTCTTTACTATCCTGCTCTCTTCTTTCTATATAAAACAATTTAATTATTTTTTAATTCATCTGCAGCTGCTTAGGTTATAGCTGTGGTAGTAGAGGGATAGAAGGAATGAAAACAGCCTAAATCCATAGTCAATAAGTCAGTATTTAAAAATGGATAAATATTACTTTTCAGCCTTACAGAAATAGGCTTAGTTGCTTGAGAACATAGATGGAAGGAAAAATTCCCGAGGCAAAATGGTCTTGGAATGAAAAGAGAAAACAAGTTTAACTGAAAACAAAGCTATGAAAATGTTTAATGATTCAATGTGGACCTGTCTCATTGAAAGAACAATATAGCTGAAAAATAACCTTAGGAGTTTAGATATAGAAACAGGCACAAGGAAAATGACAGGAGCCAGTGCAGAGTGAATGAGAGGGGGGCCCTGTCAGCTGGGATCTCATCCACCTGAGGGCTGGGGAGCAGCAGCATCTTCACCACAGCGATGCTCCAAGAACCGCGCTGGCGGCCAAATCGCCGCGCCCGCCTTGCGGGGTTTGGCAGAGGATGCTCGGAGCTGCAGGCTGCCTCTCACACTGCCATGTGCTCATTCCCTGCTGCTGCACACTGCAGGTGATAGCACAGAGATATCAAAGGCTTTCCAGCCAGTCTGCCTCCACAGTGCCACAGCTTCCGAGTAAAGCAAACAGAAAAATAAAAGTGGAAGAGGTTTTTGAGGTGGGCTAAAGCAAAAGAACCCCAAATGATAAATGTTGAGACCCAGCAGAGAAGTTGTTCAATATTGATAGCCTGGGTATGTGAGATGTTCTTTTCTCAGCATTGAGCTGGCATCTGAAGTGCCTGTAAAAGAGAATTTGGACTCTGATTTTTAAAATGCAGATTTCTAGGTTTTTTTTGTTGTTGTTTTTTGTTTTTGTATTTTTTTTTGTTTTTTTTTTAATTGTAAAGTTTCCTTGGAAGTGTAAACTCATGCTTCATGTTAATGGAAGTTACCACATTATGAAATAGAAAATTTTTCATTCTTTTCAGTTCTAGAAAAGGAGGAACTGGGAAGGATACTCACCTCCTGCTCCAGAGGACAGCTCCTACCCCTTTGTATCCCTTCTATTTCACTGATTGTTTAGGCACCCTTTGGGAAGGTATACATTTGTGTATACTTCTTAAAAGTTGTGAGAACTACCCCTTAATTATGACTAACGCATACACTGACCACTTAATTTTTCCTGTAAGAAGAGCTGAAATTGATTTTTTAATTTTTTTTTTTTAATTTAACATTCAGAGCCTTTACACGCTCCAATGATGTAGCAGGGGATGTGTTGTAGCCTCTGCTCTCATCTGAGAGTTAATGTGCTCCCGGTTCTGTTAGTCTGGCTCTTGCAGAGGAGTGGTTGCAGTTTTTAGACACTTGTTCCTGACGGGTCTTGCTGTCGCTGATCTCCACCTTGTGAAGGCTGCTCTCACAAGCTCCTTTTCCTATGAATAAGTGATCAAGTGCCAGTCAGTGCTGTCTTGAGGGTCACTTTGGAATTCAGCTTTCTGAAAGATGGCTGGTAAGGGATATTTCCATTCATATGGGAATGAAAAGTTGCTGCAGCAATCTCATGTGTATTTCTCCTGTGCCTGATGCAAGCAGAAATACTGGGAGAGACAGAAGAGTCTGCTTGTCTGGAGCTTATTTACTTCTCTGTTTTTAGAAATCATGAATGTTTTGCAGCCTTGTGAGTTTTACCTGAGAGAACTTACAAATCCTACCAGGTGTCTCTGCACATTTCACAGTGGCTGCTCTGACATTTGTGTGGAGAAGGACAGCAGTGATTGTTTTATATAATCTCCATAATTTCCTTATTTTAATGCTCTGCCTTGGTCAAGTATTTAAGCACATGCTCACTTATGGCTGTTTTGTTTCACATCAATTAGTTTGTTTTTGTTTTGGTTTGGGTTTTTTAGCACAGCTAAGAAAGAAATCAGAGGTTTCTAAAAATCTAAGTCTGTAGGGTATTTGGCAAAAGCATCATTTCACCAAATCCTGTTATTGCTCAGTGACTATTGCTGAGCTCTTGTTTGAGTCATGTCTTACAGGAACAGACACCTTGTAGGTAAATGTGTGTCCTGGCTTGCCAAGCTGCTTAAAAAAAATCCCTCATTGTCTGCACTGTAACATTCAGCAGTGTGTATTACTAATAGAATAAAATGAAAAATGTATTTCTTTAACACTGTCATCTCTCTCTCTGACATGCATCTTGAGATGATTTGCCAATGCTCAGTTGTGTAAGTGGCTTACAGAGGAAAATCAGTTAGCCTCTAATCTTATGCTGATGCATGGCCAGTTGCTTGAACCCATTAATGAACTAATCTCTGATACTCTAGTAAATGGTATTCTTGCATTTGGATACTGCACATTTGGTTTCAGGTAGAATCAATATATAAAAAAAAATTAAATGGATTAGGGCCCCTATCCTACCTTTTTCTCATATGCACTGTGAGAGAAATTAGGAAGTTTGCTATTCAAAGCAAAAATGTTGTTGTGTCTTGTTCTTTTTTTTCTGTGCTAAGGCAAGATTAGTTAAATCTTCACTTTGCTTTTGGCAAACCACTGAAGCTAAATAGCATCTTCCACACAGAGAACAATCTTTTAAAACAATATACCAGGGCACTTGTATTAAGCACAATGTAATTTTTCTTTATTTCCCTTTCTATCATCACTGATTATGAAAATAGTTTTGTGTAAGTACAGATTCTCTCTCCCTTATAATCAGCTACCTCCTGCCTGATTCCTTAATTAATGACATAATTCAGTGTTCTGGACATCACAATCACTTCCAGGGTAGTGAAATATGATCAGAGCTGCCTGGAATGTGTGTAGTGAGACCCCCAAGCAAAGGTCGTGCCTCTGTTGTGTTTTCCGACCTACAGAAAACAATATGCTCTCAATCTGGGCGATTTTCATCTTTAGATTAAAAAATGAACATTTGAAAACCTCCGGAGAGAGAGAATAGGTATAAAACTTCCTAGAAACAGCAAAAGCTCTGGTAATCTTTGTTTTTAAGCTATCTCAGAAGCCTGTTTCTGAGTGCCTGGCAGTGCTGCCCACTGTGGGACACGGGTGGGGAATCAAATCTCCGTGTGCCATTTGCCTCATTTTTGGTGGTGTGTTTTTTTCTAATTTTTATTTTATTTTGGAATCTGACAGGTCAGGATTGAGAAGTTCCAATGTGTTTCACGTTTGCAGTAGCAGAACATTTATCAGCAGTTCTGTCCCAGTTTGTCCCCAGCTTGGCACCACCCAGCTGCTCCCTCCCTGCTGAGCCCATGGGACAGGGAGAGAGGAGTAGAACAGGAAAATTGAGAGAGCTCATGGGCTGAGCAGGGTAAAGACAGGGTAAAGGATAAAGTAAAAGCCCTACACACAAGCAAAATAAGGATTTCATGGTCTAGGTGCTGTGGGCAGTAGGCAGGTGTTCAACCTTCTCCAGGAAATCTGGGCTGCATCCCACACAGCAAGGATTTGGGAAGGCAAACTCAATCCTTCCCATCCTGTCCCCTCTCTCTATCCTCTCCTTCCCCCACATTTCCAGCATGGAGGTGGGACTCAAGGATCTTAGGGGATCTCTTCCAAGCTAAATTATTTTATATGGTGTGAAATGCACCTTGGGTCAGCTGGGTTCAGCTGTGTCCCCTCCCACCCCCTGGCACACCCCAGTGCCACTGCCTGGCTGCTGGGAGAAGCAGAAATGGCCTTGCCACCCTGTGAGCCCTGCTCAGCAAGAATAAAACCATCTCTGTGTTAGCAACAGCACAAATCCAAGGCACAGCCCCACAGTGGCTCTGAAGAGAATTAACTCTGTCCCAGCCAAAGCCAGCACGCTTTGCCCTGAAGGCTTTTGGCTCATCTGTTTAAATGTCAAGGGCAGGAAAGGGAGAATAGTTCGTGCTTCACTCCACAGGTATTGACAGCCAGCAGCTGGAAGATCTGGGGTGTGTTGGGGGGAAATCCAAACCCTCAAATCATTCAGTGTTTCAGTGGGGTTTGTCTACACCACATATATTTTCTGGAGTTCATCTTTTCTTCTAGTCTGGAGAGGTGTTTCCAGTAGAGTTCTAGAATCATTAATGACACTTCCCTAAAAATCCCCAGACGTGTTCTGTAGCTCTGCACCTTTCAGTCTCTATCACATGGTGCTGTTGTTTCACTGCTGGTTGAGTGTGTAAATCCATGAATTTCCTTAGTGATAAACCACCCCAGAGCTGTGCAGAGCTCCTGAGATTTGGCACTGTCTGAGTTTCTTTTCCTTGGGACATGCAAGATGTACAGCTCATGTTTTAACTGTCTCTGGTTAAGGTAAATCTTTTCACTTGCTTCTTGTATTGATGAGTTTGCTCTAATGTCTTTTCACAAATCTAGCTGAAAAGGCACAAATTTTATTCCAATTTGCCACAATTCCCCTAAATTTAATGTTAATTTTGATGAAGATGTAAAGGTGAATGATAGTAAACACCTCTCAGGTAAAATGCAGTGAGATATGTAGCATGGTCTAACTTAAAGTTGTTAGTAAGCCTGGGGAATTCCTTAGAAAATAGCTTTGAACAGTGTTTAGTTGCTGGTTTGGTTTTTTTATCTAATATCACTGGTGAGAACAGAGAGCAAGAAGATTTCATACAAGTCAACAGGAAGCTTACAAACTTCCTTTTTTCCTTTCCTGAAGTAGTAAGAAGTGCATTAGGCCATGACTGTGGTGTGGTTTTTATTTCTGAGAGGGAAAAAGAAGACTTATGGCGAATGGATTCTCTCCATGCTAGAAAAAATATTAGCAATGTTTCACACACTTCTTAAATAATTTCCCCATCTATATAAAATAGGGATTTTTTTTCCTTCTATCTGCTCCCTCTTTTTTCTGTCTACCTCAAGTCTCTGAACAGGTTTAGTTAATCACTGCTTATATCAATATGTAATTCAGATACGGTGGTTGCAAATGTTTGATTCCCATTCCTTTTGAGTTGCTTGATGAGAACTAAGCAGCTGGGGAATGGTTCTTATAAAATTATACATCGAAAGTAGTGCAGGCGCAATGGAAATATTAATGAACATGATTGTTTTGACACGTAAGAATTAGAGCATGTTTAAATATTATACATAGTGTATGAACTGCTGGCACAAAATTAGAAACGTGAGGTTTTTTTTGCCTATCAAATATAGTTCAGCTTTAAGTTCCACCCAGACTTAAAGAAGTCAGTTTACTTAAGTCAGCTTTTGAGGCCTTTTAAAGTCTCTGTGTTTCAGATTAAATGCAGCCAAGGAGACTGCACATAAGAGTGGTTTGGTGGACTCCAAAACTCTGCAGTGTCTCTAAACCTATGTCTAAAAACCAGGTTAATCCACCCTAATTTTGTCTACATTCCATTTTCATGTTTATGAAATGAAATTTATTGTTGTTTTTTGGCACTGCTAAAATTTACATTTGATAAATTCTATACTTTTGCCATAATATATACTTTTTGCTCTTTTGACCATTAAAAAAAGTGCAAATAACAGTAGAAATACAATGCATTTATCTGATGTCCTAAAATAAAATACAAAATTTACAGGGTTATAAAACCATGGGTTAGAAAAGATGTAAAGGATCTTGAGGCAGGGCTGTTTTCAGATGTTTGTATTGGGGTGAGTGGGACTTGCAGGATGTTTTATACTAAGAGCTTTTCAAAGTGTTTGTTTAGTAATACTGTCTGTTGTGGTTTTTTCAAGTTTTACAAACAGTCCTTGTTTTAAATGGCTAGATATGATCCCAAAATTTTCATGGCCAAATGTGTCCTAGAAAGTATTAAAATATTCAGCTGTGATTGGAACAGTCAGTGGGCTGATGAGTATGTATCTTTACATTTGGGCATCATGATGGAATTCTGTTTCTTAACTTTATTAATGGAAGCATTTTGGATTTTTTTTAAAGAATAATAGAGTTTGAGATATGGGAATGTGTGCTGGAAGGCTTGTTTTTTTGGTAGGAAACAAAATATGTCTTAAAGGATAACTTTGTTTAAATGACTGAAATGATGATTAGTATATACTTGACCTGCTTTTAAAATTACTCATATTTCTTTAAAATATAATATAATATAATTCATGCTGTTAGTGTGTCCTGTTTTGGAAAATTGAAAAATCCAGTGTGTTCATCAGCCAGCTCACACTTCTAGCCATAGGCATCTCTATGGAAAAGTGTCATCTTGGTATAGTGATCATCCTGGGATGAGGCTGAACTCTAGGAATTACTGGCTCACTCAGATCTCTGAATGTCAATGCAATATAGTCAGTAGAGATCTAGTAGAAGATGGTCAAATAAACAAGGATGAAAGTGCAATAGAAGAATTTAAATTTCTTAAAGACTGTTATGCTTTTATTGAAGTAAATAGAAATAGTTAATCAAATATCTATTCCAAAGCCATTGATTTTAAGCAACAGTTTCCCTCATCCTCTGTGTCAAAGTACAGACTTTTCCCAGTGGTTATCCTGTATGCAAGATCTAGTTTCAAGTTCTGCACAACCCAGGACGGCTCTGTCAGGGTTGCACAGAGCTTTTGTGTGGTCTCTGGTTGTGCCTCTTTGTCTGTTGCCCCTCAAGCCCCGGTATCTGACATTCTACTCAAGAATCTGGAGAATTTGCACAGCCACTAGTTAAGATGCTCTCTACTGGCTTGTTTGATTTCCCAGATGATTATTCAACCTTTAATAACTTGACCAGCAAGGAATTGTCCTTGGAGCCTTTTAAGGAGTCTGAAATTGAGCTTTCCTTGGCAGAGTTTCACTGAAGTATTGTGAGAAGAAAAACATTTTTAGTGCAAGACAAGACCACTGACATTTCCTTACCGAGTGCTGGACAGTGACAAGTGGATGTGCCCAGGCCCAAAATATCTGTGTAAAATACTTTGGAATATCTCTTAAAATTAATCTTTTCATCTTCCCTTTTTGTCCATGACTGCATGCTTTGTCAGGTGAAGTTTACCAGTAAATTCTGCTAGAGGATGACTTATGTGCTTAATTAAGTGTCTGGATTTTATCTTAGACTACGCTCAATCTGTGTAGCAGATGCACGTCCTGACTTTCTGGTCCTCATCAGGAGTTCCAAAGAGAATTTGGTTGTTCGATTCCATGGCTGTAGCTGGCAGGAGGAAGGGATGAGGAAGGCGAGATGATCTTGGCTTTCACTGTAAAACAGACACTTACCTGCACCCAGGAACTAAGTACTCTGTAAGTTATTAATTCAGTAAATTATTAATACTTGTGCTTATTGGGCAGGGATAAATAGTTTTGCAGCTCTCTTGGGTTCCTGCTGTTTACTTGAGATGGATACTTCCCTGGTTTTGTTTTCTGTGTCAACAAGCTGCTCTGGGAAGGGGAACAGTGAGTGGACATGTGGAGAGCAATGAACCTGGCAGAACCTGCAGCACGAGAGGAACTTAATTCCTGCAGAATTCCTGCAGAATTCCTGCAGAACCTATGACCTGGCTTGAGAGGACTGGTTCTTTCCCTCGTGTGAGTTCAGGCCTAGGTGAGGACAGAAGGAGTTCCATGGTGTTCAATCCACTGAACAAGAAATCCCAGTAAATCAATGGCTCTGCTCCCTGCTGCCAGCCACAGAGGAGCTGTGTGGTCCAGGGCCAGGGGAGGGGTCTGTGTGCAGCGAGGAACTTTGCTGCTGGGTTTTTGAAAGCTCTTGGCCTGGTTTTCCTGTTTCTGAGATAGCTCTAATCTGTTTGTCTGGCATCTCTTTGTTTGATGTCATCATGTGGTTCCTTAAAGGGTATTATGTTTTGCACCTTGGAAAAATAAGAGATTCTTATTTCTTGTCTGTAATTAAAAATCCCAAACCAACAAAACTAACCAACCAAACCCAAAATCCCACAACAAATCTAAACAAACACCCAAACACAGAAATACAGTAACTCATTTATGTAGAAGTAATATTTTTTCTTTCTTTTTGATCTATTTCTCCCTGTGAGGGTATGTATGTGTTACACTGAGGTTTGGGGTGGTTTATTTTGTTGCTTACATTCAAGATAACTGCAGGCACTGATGGTAAGAGTGAAGCTTGTTTGGCTTTTGTTTACATTCTTCTTATTAAATCCATTGGCTGTTTGTTTTCAGATTGGTTTCAGTTATTCACTGTTTTTCCTAAAATGATATTTTGATGCTCTTTTTCTCTCTGCTGTTGCTCTTGATGGTTTGGTATTTATTGGAATGCAGGAATCATGGTGAGGATATTGATCTGTGCTGGTCTTTTTTTTTTGTTTTGTTTCTTTCACATGGTCATTTAGATTGAGCCATCTGCTTGCCTAATAGTGGGAATGCTGAAGAAAGACATTTTCTTTTCAGATCACATATGAATTGTACTTTTATGTAGAGGTTATTCACTTACAAATAAGAAAATTGAACTATGATTTGGTGGCATTATGTGTAACATCATGAAAATTTATGTTCCTCCAAAATATTTTCTTTGATGTTGGTTCTTTGTCACTGCCTCACTGTGGATTCAAACTGTGGCATATGAAGTGCATCTTTTCTGTAATCACTGCTGCAAATGGGCAAGAGAAAGGACTGTCTTTATTCTGCTAATTTTCTCACAGTTAATATGAAAAAAAACTTTGATAAATGCTCTTCATCCAAGGGTCTGAAATACTTTGCAAGATGGCTTTGTGTAGCATTGTTGATTAGGAGAGGAAGGAGGACACATCTCCTGGAGAGCTGCTCCATGCTGAGGACTGCACAGGAACTGAAACAGAACACCCACAACCTGACTCCTGGACCCCACCCACTTCAGAGAACTGAAATTTATTTTAAGCGAAATTTATGTAAAATAACATAACTTGAAACACTTGAAAGTCTGAAACCAATCCAATATTTTGAGTCCACTCTGATTGAATGATTAATTTGGAAAATAACCCAGGTAGGATATGGTGGATGTGGTTTAGCCCAATCTCCAGGTCATTCCAGGTGAACTGAACAGGTTCCTCTGTGCGCTGGGCACAGAATTGGCCATGGACTGTCACCATGGGGGCTCCAGCAGGTTCTCCTGAGAGGTGCCACAGGCAAATTTAATATTTATGAAATTGCAGAGGGGAGCAAACAGGGCGGAGGTGGTCCTACAGGACATTCCTGACTCCTCTAGGTTAAACCATGGAATTTTCCTGGGTTTCTTTGAGTCTGGGCATGGGAAGGCTCTGCTGACCGCTGTCTGGAGTAACCCCATGACCAAGTTCTTGACTCGTAATTGTCCTCTCAGGAGGAAAATTTCCCCTTTGCAGAGGAAACCTGTGCAATCTGCCAAATGAGATGTGTAAGTTTTGGTTGTCAGGAATGTCAGCAATGCTGTTAAATGAAATCCTTTAAATGAATCAGCAGTTTGGCTGCTGAACATTATGGGTAAATCTGGTTCACGTTTAATTTCCACCAAGTGTCTTTCTTACCTGTTTGCTGTCTCATTATTCCTTGGTAAAGCTCTGTAATTTCTAGCCCAGCTCTTGGGAAGACTCCTTGGCTATTCAGTCTGGTTGTCTTAAAATTCATGTTCTCTGTAACATCTTAGCCCTCTTGCATGATGCCTCTCAAACTCCAGATTCCCTTCTGATGTCTCCAGTGGAAAAGGGTGGGGAAGCATGTCCGAGATTCCACTTCTGCAAATCCTTCTGCTTGTAGTTACTTCTACAAGTAATCCCTTTGAAATCAATAGTGAATATTCCCAGTAGTAAAGTTAAAGAGTCTGAAATGTCTTACACAACAGAGCCTGAGGCTGGAAAACGCTACAGAATTTTGTATGACTTCATTACGAAGGGCATCACCACAAAAAAAAACCCACAAACAAAAAAAATCCCTCATCTTAAGTAACCACTAATGAACTTATGTTCAGAAAGTGAGGCAGTAAGTAATTTTGGAAACTATTTGATTTTCTACTTGACTTTATTTACAGTATCGACAGGGGCTTTGTTAAAATCTCAGCTCAAGTATTTCAAATTTGGAACAGTGCTTGTTTCAAGAGCACATGGGAAGATCAGGTCTGATCTTTGATAGATTCTGTGCAATGTTCTCTGCCCCCACTTAGAGCCTTCCATGGCCACTTCCCAGCCACTGGTTTTACTTCATTCCCTCCCGACCCAGTTGACAACCAGCTGTTCTGCTGGGTGTGTAGCTGTGATATCTACTAGCGTTCTTTGGGATTTTTTAAAAAAATAAATGGGTAGAAAAGAAGAATTTTACAAGTGTACCGTTTTAACCAAATATCGAAGTAAATAGGAGTATTTTGAAAAGCAGCTCTGAGTCAGGACTTCAGTAAATTGGAGTTTAATCAGCAAGGCCAAATTATGTCTGGAAGCAATTTGTAAGTTTGAGTAGAAATTGCTCCATATATCTGGAATTAAGGTTTTCACCTGCTTTTTCATAGCAACAGTACACAGGTAATGTACTTTTTTCTTCTAAAAACAAGCTTTCAGAGGTGACAAATTTTGGTTTAATTTTTTCTCTTGAGTATAGAGGAGGCTTTTCATGCTGCTGAAGAGGAAGGCATTTGGCCCAGATTATTCATTATGTGAAATCAGAAGTGAAAATACAAAAATCTCTTTCCAAATCCTCAAAAGCTGAACAATGACTCAGTATAAATGTCCACACGTAGTGAATGGAATCTAAAGCTTGTTGCTGAGAACACCTTTTTGGATGAAAAAAACACCAAAACCCCAAAAAACTACAGGTGAAAATGTTGATTTCTAGGTGGTGAAACAATTCTGTGCAACAACCTGCAGTTCTTGTTTGAGCCTGCACATTTTCATTTTACAACTGTGAAGCAAACCAGAGAATTTGTAAAGTATAAAGGAAAAAAAATTCTACTCTATTTTTAAATGGTCATTTCTCTAATGCCCAGTTGACAACTCATAGAAATATAATACTATAAAACTGAGGTGACAGATAGGTATGAATGCCACTAAATATAATTTTATAATGAAAATTTTGTCTTATGAAGGTGAAACTTTTAGATCATGTTAGAATTCTAAATTTTTTATGCATAGCAATCAAATGACCTCTCCATATTGCCACATAAAGTATAGATTTAAAGTTAAATGATCCAGTCAGTCATTTAGCATTTTCTTAGGCCATCTTTTGCCAGTAACTAGAGTTGTTTACATGTGGTTCTGTTGTTTTCTGTGTTTGTATTACTTACATTTTAAGAACTGAAGAAAGAATGACACTTCTAAAAACTGTTTTTAATAGCCTTTGTTTATTTTTAATACGTAGTGTTCCAGGCTCTTGCTCTAATGATTTTTTTTCACACTGCATTGATAATTAAATTCATTCATTTTCCTGGCGGCACAATTCTTTTTAAATAAAAAGTTATGGGTACTAATACCTATGATGTTAAAAGTACAGAGGAGAAAAGGGCACATCCACAGCTTTTAGTTCAAGGAGAGCCGATGGATTTTGCAAGTTCCAGGTTTAAATAAAATCAGGAATCTCAAGTCCTTTCTCTACTCTGCAGGAATGGTGGATCTCAAAGAATTGTGTTGTTTGTCTCGTGCCATAGCGTGTGCTGTGTTCTTTTCCCAGTAAAACAGGAGCTGTGGGTGTGTGATCCATTGCAGGATATTTATTTACAGTAATTTTAGAAATGGTGCTGAGTGTTGGTTCCCTTGGATGATTGGAAACCGTTTGCGTGTTGCTACCCCCTCACATCCACATGGTAGCAATAATCTTCACACCTCTTCCACTCCCCCTGCCAGAGTGATTTCATGTCAATACATTGGGGAAAATATTGTGAACATGTGAAACGCTGGGAACAGAAGATGCACATAATAATAAAAAAAAAAAATTGCCCCATTCTGATCTTATTTATTGGCTTATAAAGCCTCTGCAATTTTATCTGTTTAATGAGATTTTAGATTTTGTAATTTTTAATTTATGCAAAAGGAGTTTACTACTTAATTACTAACAGAGAAGACATTTTTAGCCTTGTATTTATTTTTTGTCATGTTTACAGAACTTGAGAAAAAACCCCCACATTATGTCCATTTGGTCAACACATACTTTAATTGTATTTTGAAAAAAATCAGTGCAAATGAGTTAAGAATTAAAAAAAATTAAATACATAATAATCTTATTTTGTAAAATTTACTTTACAGGCTGGAATATCACCAGTTTTCAAAAGCAATTCACAAAAAGTAATTTTGAAATTCTGCTAAATAAAATGCTTGAATGAAAAGTGAGAGAAATCTTGATGAATTCGTAGGTATTCATTGCTTTTCAGCATCTGAACTCAGGCTCATGAAATCTTTTGGACTCAGTTGGGTGGAATTTTTTTTGTTCTTGCCTACCCCTGGGTACATGGTCCTTGATAGATGAAGCAACTCTTCCTCTGAAATAGCTTTTTTTTTTTTTAAGCCCTCCTCTTGGCTTTCTGTCTCTTTACCTTTTGCATTTTATTTTTCTTTTCTTGATTAATCCTCAGTGTAAGTCAGTTTGATTCTAGGGTTACCAGGGATGGTAGAGCCATTGGAGTAGAGTCTTGGAGAGGCCCTTGGTGGAGTTTCAACATTAAAAACCTCTTTAGACGTCTCCCTTTCTCCCTGCTTTCTTGCAGGTGTATGAAAGGTATGAATGAATGCACAGCCACGAGTGTTCATCCCACTTTCCTCTCCTGTTGGAGTGCTGCTGACACAGTTTTCTCCCAGCACTGTGTTCCATGAGATTGAGGTGTTGACCATTGATGATAAAAATATTCTTTGGCTGAAGATTGCTGCCCAGCCTTATCTAATTTTATTTAATAAGGGTACAATGTCCCAGTTAGAGAGTAAAGATTTAAATCTATTATTTCAGCAGTTGAAAGTGTTTTGTTCCTGTAGTTTTCTTACTCAAAACAAATCTGCTGCCTGCATTCCCTTTAGTAATTCTCACCAAGCCTCTCATAACTTTTCATACATACCTGTAATTAGTGTGCACGGTTCTGCCTCGGGTATCCTCAATTCACCAACTTGTTAGGAACAAATGAGTGACTTACAGGAGATCTGAGCAATAATCACTGGTCCCCAAGTTGAGCACCACAAGACCTGTACCAGTGTCAAGTGCCAACACTGATGTATTTGAAAAGGCAAAGACTGAGATGCCATCTGAGACACTTGTCCTGTACTGAGGAACAGGATGTTCTCCCCACTGCCTAAGGTCCATCACAGAGACAGTCATGAGGGAGCCCAGATGATCTTTTCAACTCACCTGCTTATGTGTGCTGGTATTATGATCTCCTGTCTCAATTATTTCTGCTAGACATGCCTGAGTGTTCTTTCAGAGCTAAAGACAAGGGTGTTACACCGAGCTCCTGCTCGTGTGTTGGTGTAGATAATGAACTCCCAGATGCTGAATCTCTGAGTTTGTCAGAAGTTGTTAGTCAAATCCTGTAGGAGTACTGAAAGCATTCCTCATGGAAGTCTGGAATCAAAGTAGGTTTGAATCAGCATCATCAAGTTGGATGCGTGGCTCCTGTTTGGGTCGACTTCTAATGAAAAGCTCATGAATTAAAAAGAGTCAGCCAGAAAGGGTTGAGGAAAGGTAAGAGGAACCAGGCTCAGGAACACTGGAAGCATCAAATGCAGTAAATTTTAAGCTAACTTTTAATAAATATGTTGTGGGGGACCTCAGATTATTAGATAGTGTGATATTGAACAAATCTATTAATAGTGGCAAAACAGGCTTTTCCGAATGACATTTTGTAAAGTGAAGTGAATTGAAGTGAATGTCTGCTTGACATCCTATGGGAATGTGACTTCCTGGGTAATTCTAGCAGGGAATCTGACCTCTTTATCACAAAAGACTGACCATCCTGTAACAATTCCAACAGGCTTGAGGTTTGGCAGAAATCTCTATATGAACTGTTTCATTTTGTAACTGCATATTGTCCTTCAAAGGGTGAGAAAGCTGAAAATTGCAGGTAATTTAATTACTGATTTGTTTTTCTAATGGCTGAAATTGGTGCATGCTCTAGAGGGTCATTGTCCTGTGAATTTCCTTGATGGTACCGTATAAAAGGGATTTGGGTGCACAAATTAGGTAACAATTGAGGAAAAGTGAGCATATTCTTTGCAGTGAGAGGTGTCTGCTGGCTGCCTGAGGAGGATCCCTGCTACTCCAATAAACTGCTGAGGACAGCCTAATGAGGAGGGCAGACCTGTGGCATCTAGACCACTTGTGTGTACATATGTGCTTCTTTCAAATTGTACTTTACTGCTTTTTAAAGGGTTGCTAATTCTTTTGAAACAGTCTCCAGATACCCACTGCCAATTCCCTGATCCTAGTGAGGTTCCTAGCTGAGTGTTCCCTTCTGCACCCTTCCCTGTAATATTCACACAGTCTGTTGAGCTCGTTTGATCTAAAATTGTGACAACTTATTGTGGAATATGGTGAAGTTTCAGGGAGGTGGGACTGAACTCTGGCATTTAAAAATGAAGTGTTGCTGCTCTCTCTACAAGGTGAGAACCAAGGTTCTGCCTCCTGCAGCGTGTGCAGGGATGGGAGAGAGGTAATATCACAGTACTGGAAGAGCTTTTCTATTGTCTGGGATTTTTCCTGACAGGAAGAGCTTGGGATATTACTCATTTTCTTCTCCCTTTGCACAGTTAAAGTTTTTGGAATGTGATCCCTGCTCCTGTTGAGAGGAAAGGCTCTGACCTGGTGCTGCCTGAGCCTTTAGCATCCTTCAGGTGCAGTCCTGGGCCCTGAGCTTTCTTCAGCCTGCAGATGTCCTGCCTTACAGGGGATTTTCATCTAAAAACACTAAGTCCCTTTGACAAAAAGAAGTCTCTTCCCATCTTGCAGAGTGTGTAAAATCAGAAGTACCAGGATCTTATATCACACTATGAAAATAGTCTTAAAACCCCTTCTTTAATTTGCTTTGCAGAAATGTATCAAGGCTTAAAGAAAAAGGGAACCTACTGAAGAATCCTTTGTGGGTTTACCAAATCTCACTATATTTTTCAGGCTGAAATGTGATTTTATGTTACAGTACATTTGTGAAAATCCAATTTTGCTATTCAGTGTTGTGTTTATCCTAATAACTAGTTATTTCACTAGCTTCCTCAACAAAGAGAAATAAAAACCAGGAAGAAATCTTCCAATTGGTGGTAAAATCACAGTGTAGGCATACTTACAAGAGCAGAATTATTGCAAGTCTTGTTTGTTTGATGAGGGAGTTTTGTAAATTAGCTCATTTTTGTCTTCTTGCAACAGAAACATGCAGAGAACTCTACCCTGCATCCTTCCTGCATTAATAAATAATCATTCTGTATGTTTTGGGCTCTAATCACTTATGCAGACAAAGGCAACTTTAGTAAGAAAAATGTTCCTGTGGAAGGTATTTGTGTAACTGTGACTGCAGGTGAGAGTCCTGTATTCTGTGCCAAGTGATTTCTTTTCCTAACATTTCTGGTGCTTGATCTGTGCTCCAGTGAGATGGTGTTTCAGTGCATCTCAACTTCTCTTTGTGAGAAATGAGTGTCAGTAAAAATGGCCAAACCATCCCCCAGAAAATTACCCTACCTAAATCCAGTCTATGGCAGCGTTATGATTCCTTATCCTGGAGTATTGTTGTGAAAGTTAAAAGAAATAATATGTTAATTTGCTTTATAATTAGTGTAATGCAGTGTTTTGAACCAGAGTGTGTCAAATCCTTCACATTTAAAGTATCTGGCTCATAGGCTGTTAAAATGATAATTCCATCAAAATATATGACCAGTTAACAGTTTATGATTAGCATCCCGTGTTTTATACTCAAAGTTTATTCCCATATATATTTTTAAATGCTGTGTTATTGCTTATTTCAGCCTTGGAAATACTGCAAGTATGATTAGCAGACATAAATATTTTTTGTCTAAAAAGCAACTGATTTTTTGGCGACATGAAAAAGTCTTATTCTATATGTTTGTAATTCTAATGAAGGTGTATAATTGATAGCTGAATTTCTCCTGTGAATATATTTCACTTCCATGCATGCTGTTCCAAAACTACAACTTCAGCTGTTTCAGAATGCTTCAGAAATAAATTCCCTTCCCCACTTTCGCATGATTTTTATAAAATTAGGCCAAAGGAATTTTCAATTGAAAACAGTACTTTGTCATATTATCTACAACACATGTCTAGCAAATTTATAAATCCAGTTCTCATTCGAGTAAAGTTCCAAATCATAATGAATGGTTTAGACAACATTACCATCAATTTCCCACAGGTGCAGCTCTGGAAATCAGTGACTTCAATCAAAAGCCTCTGTCGAGTTTCACTGCACTGTCATTTTTTACATTCAGGTTTTGCTGAAATTAATAAAAAAAAAGGCAATTCTGTAAATGTCTTTACATCCCTTCTACCTTTGGGTGGTGCTTTTGAGCAGTGCTGTGTGGTTGTTTCTGTTCAAAGAATTTAACAGCACTCCAGTTTTTGCACTTTGTACTAACACTGTATTTCTTTCGTGGCATTATGGAGTTAAAATTGCACTGTGTGTTTTAACACACGTTACAACAACCTCTTAAGGCAAAAAAAGGTAAATTCATGCAAATGAGTTATAGAAGGTGAAAAGAATTGTGCTGCTTCATTCAGTGCAGGGATAGTTATTGGAAAGAGGCATTTTCCTTCTGTGGACTCTGTGCTCACTGTGCCTCATGGAAGTGTCCATTGACAAATTATCTTTTGAATACCAATCTTTAGAGGGTTTATAAAAAGACATGAAGAAAACATGCATGGTCTATATAGCTTGCTTTAAGTAATTTCATTTGTTTTTTCAGTTGTGTCTCTGAAATATCGTTGATGCAGCTTGTTCCTGTTGCTTTGCTAGTATCTGAAAATTAGAATAAAGGAGAAACTTCCTATTACTGAGTTTGTGGGACATTTCCTAGTTTATAGCACATCATGTGCCACTGGCTTTCTGCAGCTTCCTATATGCAACACTGCAATTAAAATCCACTAACATTCAATAAAAACCTAATGCTGATTCTTTTGAAGAAATCCCAGTGTAAAAGCAGTGAAATTGTACCAGTCTGCCCCATTGCACCTCGTGGAGCCAAGAGCTCAGGGCTTCTCCTGCCTTCAAGCATGCAAGGAAACAAACTTCCCACCAAACCCACCAGTGCAGGCTGCCAGCTCTGCCTCTGGGACATGGGAAAACACCTGTTGCCAACAAAATCTTTTTGTAAAGCCGTAGAAACTGCAGTCCTGGGGGATTCCTGCTCTTTCCCTCTGTTAAATCTGAGGGACTGTCATTAGGTTGTGAAAAGAAAATCTTTATTTTGCTAATGCTTTCTGACTTATTCGCTATTTTGTTTTTCCAAGTGCTTGTGGTGTTTCTGTCTTCATGCAGTGTTCATATAAATTTTTGACA
Organism: Brachypodius melanocephalos; assembly: GCA_013398615.1. Classification (NCBI taxonomy): domain Eukaryota; kingdom Metazoa; phylum Chordata; class Aves; order Passeriformes; family Pycnonotidae; genus Brachypodius; species Brachypodius melanocephalos. The sequence goes on along the minus strand of VZSR01000393.1, from coordinate 15,080,648 downwards.
GGAATTTAAAAAAAAAGTTTTAGGCTGCGAACATTTAAATTTTGTTGCAGATGGGAGAGTTATCAAACTTTTTCATTTTCATTTTTTTAGGCTTCATTGTAAAGGCTATACATTGAAAAATAGTGATAAAAAAACCCACCAAAATTTCATGTACATAAAACTATGATAAAACCACATTTTTTATTAATCAGGTGATGCCAGCTTTCCAGTTTTGGAGTGGGGTTCCTTTCTGTGTGAAGTTGAGGGCTACCTGGCTGTGTCTGGAGAGAGCAGCTAGAACAGCCAGGCTCCTGTCATTTCACCTTTTAAACTGCCTGGGCCACCGTGAAATTCCTCTTAATTAAAGGAAAGCCTTTAAAAGGTAAAAAGCATTGAGTTTGTATGTGATTAATTTTGGAATGTCCAATTTCTGCTGCTGTTTTCTGCAGTTGGGCAGGGATGGCAGCTTTGCCCCGGGCTGCACCCAGAGCTGTGCCCTGGTTAATCCAGGGGTCTGCAGGATGGGGCTCCTTTCTGCATTTCCAATTCTCTGACATCAGACCTCTTCTGCAACACAACAGTTCTTTGTTTTGTGGCCTTGCTGAACTCAGTTTCATATTAAATGATCTTGCCTGTTTGTCTTGTGTCATTCAGTAACAACTCTTTGAAATCTCTCTTAACTGCTCTGGTTTACTTTGTTACCCTGTTCAAGTTTAAGCAGAAAATAATGTCTGAGTCCTTCATCCTCCCTAATGAGTTATGAGTCTTCTCTGCCTTTTTTTTCTTATGGTCAAAATATAAAGCATCTGTGTGCTGTAATTCTCTTAATACTTAAATAAATGATGTTTAAGAATATTAAGAAGTACTTGGAAGAAAAATTTAGTGTCCATAAATCAATTAAACTAATGCATACAAAATAATCAGTGGTATATGGGGCCAGGCATTTCAAGCATTTCTTTTTCTTTTCTGAATAAATGTTGATAATTCAGTATATCTCTCTTTTTTCCTGTGCTGCCTAGAGGTTTGTGTGCTAGACTGATGTCTCAGTTAATAGGCAAGGAAGAGAGGTAATACTTTAAACCATTTTAAAGAAAAGGCATTAATGTAATTTCTGAAAAATAATAACCCAAAATAACGAATTTCTCAAACTAAAGCACTAAAACCAGTTTATTTAATAGGATTTTTTTGGGGGGGGATAAAAAGCCCCCCTCCTCTTTAAGAGTGCAGCAGCACCCAGGTATGCTGGGATATCAGCAAAAGTGTTGACCAGGCAGAATGTGAGGAGACAAATGTCTCCTCATTGTGTGAAGCATGAAGGCCATGATAGATGATTTCAAACAACAAAGCGCAGCCACTGAGACAAAATTAGTGTTGTTTTAATTACCAGTGTCTGTAATGTTATCTATCCATAACTGTCTTGAAATAGACTGTCAACAGAAAGAACAGAAAGGGACTTGGGCTGATACTTCCATGTAGTATTTCTTATGTTTCCTAAGTTGCAACTGTGTGTCTTTATAAAAAGCATTTAAAGCTTTCTTAGAAATATCTACTTATAGCTTTAAAAGCAAAAAAAAAAGTTCTATACTTTAAGAAAAGCGTCATTTTGTCTTTCTAAGAAAGAAGTAAGCAGTTCCTATTCAATGCTGTTTGGAAGTCAGGGTAAGGGGTAGAAAATGGAACTTGGCCTGACATTTTTCAAGCAAAGTTTACACTCCGTGAGCTGTGGTTTTTATCAGTCACAAATAGCATTATGACACTAATAGTAAAGAAGATTCTTTATTCCTGAAATATCCTTGAGTTGAGATGGGGTGTTCCTCATGTATTAGCCAGTGTATATGTTGTGAAGATGAAGCATTTCTTACTTTCTGGGCTTGCAGGAGATGAAAGATAGGCCAGCTTTTGAAAATGGTCTACATGGCACCTGCTACAAATGAGCAGGGAAAGCAATCGAGCTAATAGATTACAGTAATTATCCAATCTTTGGCTAGTTTGTATTGGCAAACTATAAATACAGTACACATTAGAACAAGGTGCTTACAGAATGTACATGAAAGGTCAATGTAATTTGCAAGTCGCTAGTCATTAGAATATGCTAAAAACCATTGCTTCAGGGCTCAGATTTTAATGATGAATACATTGATTATTAAGTAGCAGAGGAAAAATGTAGCAGAGCTACTGTGGTGTAATGATAGGTCGCTTTATTTTGGGAAGGAAATCAACTAAGCTTCAGAATGCATGCATTGAGAAATATAATTGCAGTGAGGAAAATTCCTCAGAGGAGCTTGGCACATATTAAAAGCAAAAACTTGAGACATGTTTGTGATAAGATTACTAATAAATCTCTGGTAAGTCTTAGACTCCTGACAATAACACAGCAACAGAGCACTTCATCTTCTCCATGCTTTAGAATTTAAGATCGGTCACAAACAATCTAAATTACGACTGATACTAGGCAGATGCAGGGCTGCGCTGTGTTGCTCATCATAAATCTCCTGTTCCTTATATGCAAATTAAACCCCATTTTAAAAGATAATTTTTCACATGGTGATCTCCTTTATTTGTGAAATACCAGTGATTCTTAATGTTAGGAGAGCCATCTCAGGAGTACACTGTAACCATTGTTTAGGGAGAAGAGAAAAAAGAGGGAAGTTTGTTTGGAATAGTTTGGACATCAGTGCATGGGATGTTTCAAATAACTTATTAAGTTAGACACAGCACTAACAGTGTTTGTAGTTTAGCTGTGGCCTTGTTTTCTTCAGCAGCTGCCCGAGTAACTTATCTTTGACTTTAAAATTCTGTCTTGTTTATATCAAATCTTCAAGGTTCTTTAACTCTTACAACAGTAGAACAGAACACAACCAAGCAGTGTAGAGAAAAATGTTTGTCTTCATCAGCAAACAGTAACTCCCTTCAGCTCTTCATTTAAACCAGCAAGATTATCCCCCTTCAGTATTTTGAAAATAGTTGTGCATTGCTGGTTTTCTCTCTCTCTCTAATGCAGATGCAGAACTGTGGGAATGGGATATAAGGAACATAGATTTAATTAATTGCTATACAGGTGTTATCAAAACAGGCCATGTCTTACAGATGTGAGAGCCGAAATGCAAAAAATTTTGCATATGGGGGAAAGGATGTTAAAAACTTTATGAATTTCCTTAAAAAATTGTTTGTGGTCTGTTTTCATGAAAAGACTTCAAATGCTTCTGTGAATCACAGTGTGCATTCTGTAAAGGGAAAGAAACGTGTAAGAGCAAAGTACAGTACATATCAAAACTGTTCTTTCACTTGGCATGTTTGATAAGTCTTAAAAATAACTCATGCTAAATTGAATCAAGCTATATGTTGTACAGTCTGAGACACAAGGAGAGAATGGATAGGATTGAGGAGCACTTAGCAGAACATTAATCAGATAGGCCACATTCTCCTTGGTATAACTAATTCTTGCTCCTTTGACATCCCTGGTCTGCATCACTTAAAATTCTGATCTGGATAAGATGGTTTGGTCTGTGAGTAATAGCTGATGTTGGTGTCAACATACTGACTGTTGAGTATTTTGTATTTCAAAATTGGAATTGGAACTAAATCCTGCCTCTTAGTCATGTTTTTAGAACTCGACATGTGATAGCTGCAGGTTAGGAAACTTTTTAAAGAGTTAAAAAAACAAGTGAAAATGTCTGTTGAAAAACAAACAAACTCCTACTGTTGAAATGAATTAGAATTATTCTGAAGTAACCAATGTTAGGTCAGTAACCCGGTATAAGTCTTTATGTTTTCAGATTGTCATGTACCCATAGATGTTTCTCACAGTGTGATGTCCTTGATCACGCTTCCAGTTATTTCTTTTGAAACTTGTTGGCAAATCCCTGCTTCTGAAACGGCAAACTGTGCTGTAAAAAGATTAGATTATGCATACTTAGGAGTGTTTTTGGAAGCAAATACAGGCTGTTGGTCTCCCTGAGTGATTTTGTTGTTGACTGTCTGGCTGAGGTGGGTGTGTGATTACAGTCACAGTAAATTTCACATTCAAAAGCAAATGAGCACCGGTTTTAGTTCCCTTGTTCCTTATTTGCCCTATTGAAACAGATACTCCTGTACCTAGTGCTGTGTAGTACAATGATGTGAATTCATCAAAACATGCATTAAGGGGCAACACTACACAAGGGTAAGGATATAAATATATTTTACAATTCTTAGCTTCCTATCATAAGAATAGTTCACGAGTGAATGTAAATTTACAGTAGGTGCTTATCAAATGTGAAAATGCTTGCAAATCAGAAACAAACTTTGGGACTATAAACATATTTCAATGATGGTTCATGCAAAGAATATGTTTGATAGTAAGAAATAATGTTCTCTTTTAGTTTCTACATGAAGGAGGTTGACACATTATTGTATATGGAGAATTATAACACTTCTGACTCACAGCACTGCACACAAGCTTTAATCCTTTAATCAGAGTGGTTATTATTAGGGAACATGTAATGACATAAAATATTATTATTTATTTATAAAGCAAGAAAAGAGCATTATCAAGCATATAGGGATGATAAAGAGAGAGTGCAGTTAAATCAGTTGATTTTACTTCTGTTTTCCATACAGAAGTGACACACTTCCGTGACACACTATCAGTCTTCTATGTTTTTTAAAATACTTACTAGAAATATTGAAACATGCTAATTTTGTGCATAAAAAAAAGTTATCTGAGTTTTGAAAGTAAGTTTTGAATACCACTGTGACCAAGTGGTTTTTAAAGTAGTTGATAAAAATATTGAAATATGCTAATGAATTGCATGAAAGAAAGTTATCTGACTTCTGAAAGTAAGTTCTGAATACCACTGTGACTTGTACGTGTGTCCCATGCATGTGTGAGTTGGAATATTTTACTCCACTAAAGTAGAACCCTATAAAATCTTTTGGGTTTGACTGTAAGATGCACTTGTAGAGACAGTAATTGGCCTGTTACAGAGATATTAATTAACTTGTTAGAAATGTTTTCTTTATTAATGAGAAATTCACACATACTATTTAAATTAATTTGTATAGTTTAAAATTAATTTATTGTGGCCTTCGATGACCTCAAATCTACTAAGACAAAGCTGGAGTATTGTACTAACTGTTAAACCATTCATTAAACATTTTATGCAAATAGTGTTTGTTTATAAACAAATTAACTGCAAGGATTTTCAAAACAGGTGCTGTGTTGTGAATGCGTACTAAATGATGTGGTACTGAAAGAATTAATTAGACCTTCAGATGTAATTAGTTGCAATAATTTGCGTGATTAGCGGCTTGGTTAAGAAGTAAGACACACACATTGTAATGCATGGAAGAGTCACTGCAGTAGCTTTGTCTTTCACACGGTGAAGATGAGATTTCCTCATGTTTAGGAAATTTTTCAAAAAATTGCTGACATAGCTGGAGTTAATTGCCAAGTATCCTGTAGGGGGTAACGTGGTTTTTTTCTCCCTTGGCTTGTTGCAATGCATATGCATTGGAAGCAATACCATTTGTTTGTACCTCAATGAATTTTTAAAACAGGAGGCTGTTAACCCTAGATCTTCGAGTCTCCAGAGGAAGAACTGATACTTAACATGTTCAGGGTTAAAAGATGGGCTGTGTAAGCCATATGAAAACAGGTCCAGTGTTTCAAGAGCGGTTCTAAATATTCATGTAATTTTTCTCCCCTTGCGACCACAGTTCTGACTTTTCTTCTTGTGTGTCCAACAGTGCAGTCAACCATTGGAGGTGCATGGAGAACGCCTTGGAATCTGGCATTAGTCAAAACCAATTAAAAAGAAAGCCATGATTACTGATACTTAATTTATGATGATCACATTCCTAGTTATAATAAATGTACAGTACCTTTGTGGCTTGCAAGAAAGCTTTTTCCTCTTGATAGTGCCTTGATGCCCAGTGACAATGTTAGAGAGTGGGTTTGAAATTGAGTAATGTGGGGACTTGATCTTTGTTTTACCTGCTTGAAAACTGTGGATTGGCAGTAAACCACAAGAGATTCACTTTATTGGTCACTGGTGGAAGTTTCTGTTGCTTTGCTATTGGAAAGAAAACACTGAAGATTGTGCCTTGAGGTGTCTAGAACACACAAATATTAAAGTAATGCACACTTTGACAAAATTTATTCTCTGACAGTACCCTCTCAATAGTTAGAAACACACCTGGGGGACCTGCATATGTATTTTGGAAGAACAGATATGTTCTCTGTGAATCGCATCGTCAGAAAAAGCAAAGATTCCTAGAAAGAAGAGAAAGAAGAATACAGAAGAAAGAGAAACAAAGGAAGTTTATTAAATCAGTTATAAAGTAAATAAGTGAAATTAGCGGTGCAGAAAATATGAGGTGAAGAGAGGCTTCTCAGAATAACAGACTTGCCTGTGGTGAGTGTTAGAAGCATTCCATAGAGGCGATGTTGAATGAGCCAAGGAATTTGAATTTAAGCTTTTTTATTACAGAATTTTATTTGATCAGATTAAGCCATGCCAGTTTGGGAGATGAGATGTGGAGGAACTTTGTTTCATCTCAGATGGGAGTGGTTGCATTACACCTTGTTTGCTTTATGAATTAATGCAATGATCCTGAGGTGTGAGGTAGAGGAGACCTTGTTCAGAAGCTAAGCCTTGCTGCAGTAACCAAATTGTTTATGTTCTTTTAAGTTCTTGCCATATGATTTCCAGGAGTTTTTATGTAGCTGCAAATCTGACATAAGCAGCAAGACCCAGCAGGAGATCTCTGGTTAAATGATGACCACAATGATGCTGTATTTGGATTAGTGACTGCAAAGTATTAGTGGTCACATATCTGAGAGACAGTAAAACCTGAGCTTTTTATCACAGACTCAGTGTGGAACACAGTTTATCTTAGCACTGAGGCAGAACATAAGTGCAGTACTTCTTGCTGCTACTTTTCTCCAACAAAATAGCTATTTACACTTTTAATTTACACTCTTAACTTCTTCTTTTTTATTTTTTTTATAGAGCATGCAAGGGAAATTGAATTAAATAAATATTAAAAATGACAAAAGAAGAACAGAAAGCATCATTAACTGCTGCACAGCTGCTGTGTGTCTGCTGTCACGGGGATTACCCTTAATTACTATGGATGAAGTTTGCTATCATTGGTTCTTTGGATGCCTCACAATTGGTTTATTTTTAAAGGAGTTCTTTCTATGTATGTTTTAATAGAATATGCAGCTGTTAAAATTTCAAGGCAAGAAATCACTGTCCTAGACTTGAAGAGCCTGAAAATCATTTGGCAGAGCTAACATAGGGATCCACTTGAATGAATTTGTTTTTTTTCCTTTCTGTAGTCTGTTTAATTCAGTTCTTTTAAATGTGATGTTTGCAAAGTAGTCTTTAAAATGGGCTCTTCTCTATTGTGTTTGAATTTGAACAAAATTAACATTTGTATGCCATCAGTAGCTGCAATGCATAGCTCAAGGCAATGAAGGATAGAAAGTCAAGGAATATGGGAAATTTGATTAAAATGAATGAGCAGTAGAAGGTCTTAAGGGTGGACATAGCTTAGTTGTTGATTTATTTGTATTGTTTCTTGAGGCAAAAGAAGCAAATTCCAAGGGAAGTTTAGAAAATAGCTTTGAAGTATGAAAATAAAAAGGTGTTAAAGTCAATAAAATTAGGTTTTAGACAATGTAATCTGGAGCCTTCCCCACTTATGTATCTAAATCCTTGTCCTGCTTTGTAAAGAGGGCGTAGTGCTGAGCAGGTAAATGCTCTCTGAGAGAACCTTTCTCCAAAGAGTTTGCCTTGTACCTGTTATGATTTGGGCTCAGTTGGATATTTACAATGTTCTGCACCATTTTACTCACCAGGACATGGATTGCTTGGTGGATAATTGCATAGCTTGCAAGACCCCCTTCATCCTGCATTTTGAGGCCTGGCTTTCCCTTTTGTCTCAATATTCTGAACAGTCCCCATAGCAACTTTTATACATTTGAATCTCCTTGATGGATTGATACAGGTGCCTTTTCCATGTTTCAAAACCTTTCTCATCAACATTTTCTCTCCTTGATATATTAGAGCTGGAAATCTGAAATGTTTTGCCTGTTTAATGCAGAAGTGCAGTTTGTGCAAGAGAATTTTAAATGAAAAATCATTTAAAGTGAAATCTGAGGCAGAGGACCCATATTGCAGGTACTAGTGAAAATCCAGTCCATAGTTTAGTCAAATGAAAGATTCCTAAATAATTTACCTACCATAATCATTTTTGAATTAAAAAACAAAAAGTGCTTATCTGGTTTGTAACACCCTCATGAGATGGCTGGGTTTTTTTCTAAAGGAAGAGAATAAGAAAACAATTGGAAACATTTGAATGTTTATCAGTGGATATTTATTTCTGATATAGATATTGTTTCTTCTTAGTCCCTTGTTGTATTCTAAAAACAAAGGACATGGAGAATGCAGGTGCTTAATGGAGCTGGAAAATGTTTTTATGGATTCAGCTCTCCCAGACCCCCTCCTCAACCCCATGAAATAGGCAGCCCTAAGAATCCTAATGGATGTGATTGTTTGCCAAAATTATTTTGGGAAATTTGAGAATTCTACTGTTTGTGGAGGAGCCAAAGTTATAACACTGCCCAGATGAGCCCTTCCCATTTAATATGTAATGCTAAATAAAGACTGCTTAAAATGAAGAAAAGTTAATGCTAAACAAAAAAATTATTTGAAAAATATTTCCTCAAAACTGTACGTGATATCTAATGCCAAAAATATACAAATGAGCTGTTGAAGTTCCTACAGGAAGGATGATAATGAGTGCAGGATTTTACACTTCAAAGACAAGTTCAGCCTTGGAGTTGGGAAATGACTTCCTTATGCTGGTCTTAGGTTTTTGTATTTTTGTAGCATAAAGAGCTTCTTCCACAAAGGCTCCTCTCCCATCATGGTGAATATTCACCATTTCTTAAGGAAGTGTGTGAGATGCCCATTTATAAAGGGAGGAAGCTGAGGCAGAAAGCTGAAGTGACTGGAGTAATTTCTTGCATTCGGGTGGAGAAGGTTGTACCACTGCCTATAGCAGGCAGAACTTTCATGCAGTCCAAACTGCTTTACATTCACACACTGGTTCAACATGGGACAATTTCATAATCTGAAATATGTGTGATTCTGTGTGGAGGTTTCTTCTGCAATTTTTTCTTTCGTTTCTGAAGGTCTAGGAGGATCCCACATGCCCAAATCCTCATATTATAAGCTGTCTGGATCTTTTTTCTTTTATCTTTTTCTGATCTTGCCATGAAACCCGAAATTTATGTTTCAAGAGCTTATTTCCTAAGTCCAGACTTCTTTTTCCACTGATTGCTAAAATAGACAATTAATGTATTTGATAGTTCTCCATTACCAAGGAATCAAATTTTTGAAATTCAAGGTGTTTTTTCTTAAATCAGGTTGGTGACATTTCAGCTCTTTGAAAATCCATAAACATTTCCCAGACACACTTTTGTTTGGCTGAACTCCTTTATAAGTGATCACTGTAAGAACAACCATCACAATCTCCTGGGATTCTTTGTGTATCCCCAAATTGTTGCCATGAAAAGAGAAAATGACTAAAACCTAAGCCATGTTTCTCCAACAGGAAAACAACAGCTCCAATATAGTTTATAATCTGCATTTGTTCATTTTGGGTTATGTCAGAAATACCAGTAACACACACAAAGGGGACTTCAATATTTCACTGGCAGACATGAACGTAAAACTATCAGACCAATGTAGCATTTACCTCTCCTACACAGATATTAACGTACAGAAAGTGATGCCTTTGTGTATTAGGCAGTTTGTAAGGGAAGTGAGATGATTCACAATCTAACTTTATGAGTTACATCCTCAAATTTATAATTTTGGTTGCAACTAAATTATCTTGCAGTGAATTTTTCCATTTAAAATATTTAGCCCTGGGTTGAAACTACTGTACCAATGACTTTGTGATACTGCTCTTCTTCATACCCCTGTACATGTGACAATTGTTGAATTCCCTCCCTTATTCCTATGAATTGCAATTTTATTGTGCATTTGTTGCTTTATTGGAATTTTCCATCAATGGAGGATTTTACTCTCCGAAACCATCTGTAAACAATCCTGTAATTTTTAAACATACAAGGAAAGCTGCAGTCATATTTTTTGCAATGCTCCTATATGCCTGACTACATGGAGAGCCTCAGCCTGTCCTTCCTTTCCTTTTCTAAACACTCTGAACTGCTGAAAGAAGCAACTTCACCAAGAGTGAGTGTCAGACACCTACTGGCAGCAAACCACCAGCGGGTCATGGGTATTTTAAATCTTAATTTGCTTTTAGAGAAATTCAGAATTGAAAATATTCAAGTGCAGTGGCTGCTCAGTGTGTATTGTCCCCATTTGCTGTGCAGCTGAAGTCTCAAGGAGTCTTAGGGACACGTGCTTGGATTAATCAAGGTGTAATCACCAGCTGATCAAGCTTCTCCTGTGTAGGAATGGCAGGTTCCAGTTGGTCTAAACAAGGTTAAGTTTGAGATGGATTCTGTGAAATTAAAGTCTTTGACATCCCTATGAAGGCAAAGCTTCCCTGGCATCTGGAGCCTGGGCAGGGAACCCAAGCACAGGATCACTTTGTGCCTTTGTCCATTTTATCTTTTCCTCAACAAATTGAAACACTGCAGCTTTCTGCAGTAGCTGGGGTTTTGTGGCTGCTGAAGGGTTCATTTCACACAAGGGACACTTCTATTTTTCAGTTTAGAAATATGGAAGATGTGAAGAACTGAGATCAGCTCATCTTGTTTTAATATGGGTGGAACTCCCAGCTAACCAGGAATGATGGAAAAATGGAGCTGCTGTCAGCTTTTTAGTCAAGAATGCTGCTAAGTAATTATGAATAAAAGCAGTACATATAATTGAATTTTTGTTCTCAGCTGAATAAAGACCAAGAAAAATATTTTGAGTGTTTTACAACTATTTTTGCCAACAAATGTGAAATTTCTTAGTTTACTTTCATTCTTTTGCTTAAACATCCCAAATTGAAGCAATTTCACAATTTCAGTTGAAATTAAACTGCATTTCTTTTTTGATCAAAAAACAATCCCTTTACCCCTAGGCAAGTCAAAACAATTTGTAAAGTACCTGTCCATTTTTCCTAATGCTTCTCATCAAATATAGTAAAGAATGTGGCTATGAAGTGGAGGTGTCTTTTTTTAGTGACTGAACTGAACCCAGGGGTGCCTGTGAGCTGCTGGCTCGTGTTTCATGCACATTGTGACTCTGCAGAAGTTTTTCAGAGTTCAGAGACTTTGTGTTTTAAATTAATCTGTGACAAATAAGACCATGTGAGTGCAAACCTGTCTGTAGTAAACCATAAACCCGATATAAAACAGTGGATAAAATGACTTTCAAGCAAAGGAAAAAAGAGAGAGGAGGATCAAATTCTTCAGGGGAAATTTCAGAGGCAGAATAGGAGCACTCTTACTGGAATTCAGCCAATCTACGGTTAATAGTGTTTATTGTGAAAAATTGTCAACATTGTCAACATCAGACTATTTATGATAGCAATACTAGTGATTAAAAGAAGCATGGAAATATTTAATGAGCCCAAGTCGGTGCAAGCACAGTTTGTGTCACTGCAAGGCTGGCACTGTCAGCTGCAGGAACAGCATTGTTTGTTAACAGTCCCAGATCTTGGTTCAGTGCAGACAAGGTAAAAACAACCCTTGGAGATTGAAAATGTAGTGTTGGTGCAAAATGAAAATGTTTTACATAATCTCCATGTACAGAGGTCTCGACCAGTCCTGACACAGTGAGAAAACCAAGACTGAAGTATTGGAGCTAAAGAGTTTTTCCTTAATTGACATGGATGTTTCTGATTTGAATTTTGAGCTAATTCGCTACATCCAAGTGTATTTGGAAAAACTATTGCTAGACAGAGTAATTGCAGGCTTTTCCAACATGTGCCACATCAGACTTCCATTTCATTCTCATTTTTAAACTTCTTTATTGTCATGAATGAAACACTACATTTTAAAAAATGAACATAAATTGAGGTTTGGCATGAGCCATGGTTAGACCCATTGGCTTTGGTGAGATTACATGAGATTTCCACAGAGAGAACTGTGCCTGATATATTAATCAGATCCTATTTCTCTGTTTAGGTTCTTTACAGTGAAGCTACTCTCAAAGTACTGGGTACCTTTGTTCTAATAGCATTGTGCTCAAAATTAGAGTGCGTGTTCCCCTGACAGACGTTTTACAAGCAAATAGTTTTGCATTGCTATAAATACTTTGTATCTTAGAAATGCAGTGTTTGCCATCATGGAGATCATAATTTTTGGGAGCTGAATTTGCTCCAGATGATAGAGAAATTATAGGCTACGATATGTGATCAAACAGCAATGTGGAAAGCTTAAAGAGAATGCGCCCTAAGGACAAAGGCTGGTTGAGACTATGGGGGATAGAATAAATGGGAGTTTTAGTAAAGCTATCTCTGATTCCAACAGATAAATTATGCTCTGCCTTTTTTGTATCTCTTTGGGACTGTACTACATAAATTATGACCAAGTATAATTTAGGCTTTCAGCCTATATTTCTGAACATCCATCTTGTACATTTTAAGTACAAAATTACCATTTTGCAGAAATATGAAATTGAGACAAATTTTTTTCATCTGTGCATTTAACTTCTGCATACTTGATAGCAGCCAAAGGGTTGGAGAGGACCTCATTACTATCCAGAGGGTGATGTTAGCCAGATGATTGTATAACTGTGTTGAGATCTACAAAAGCAAGAAGTTTGGGGGACACAAAAGTGTAGAATTGGTTATTATTTCAGAACAGATCTTTACTGCAGCTTTAAGTAATAAGTAACATGCTTTTCTGAATAAAAAGCAATCCTTTGGAAATCCAAATTCTTTACTTGTTATCGATTACATTAACAAAGTTATATATAAAATTTCCTTTTGAAGTACAGTTGCAGTTGCATGACCTGAGCTTTGGCACACCTGGAGACCATGGAGGGCAGACCTTCAGGGCACTTCTGAGGTCACGCTCTGCATGGGAAGGTCAGCGTGTGTAGGAATAAAGCAATCAATCCCAAGAGCCCTATTTTCTATCACTCATTCCAGCACTACATTCTGTAGTTTGAATTTATGTATAAAATCAGTATTTTAAAAAACTGTATAAAATGATAAGTATAAATAATAATAAATAAAAATAAATAAACACAAACAATAAATATAAAATAAATGTAAACATCTGTATAAAATTGGGGTATTTTAGACTCCATTTCTCCATTGCAGTATGCAATGTTGTAACACTAACTGGAATTCTGAAACTAGAAATAACTACATGGTGCATCCTGGTGAGGGTGTGGATGTGTCTTGCACAGGGACAGAATATAGAAAAATGAAGAAACTCCATTTCGAGGCAGGTCAACTTGCAAGAAATGTGTATTTTTGACAATGAAGCACAGTCTAAAACTGACCCAAGTTAACTTTCAACAACATGCTAATATCTTGCAATGAAATTTTTTAATCCACAGAAATAGAGAACATTTCCTTTAGATCTGATGTAACTTTTTCTCTATTGGTATAAGAAATATCCATCACTTTTGCTCATGCACACAAGGACTACGTTTGTGCTTTGCAAAGGTTTGGAACCATAAGGCTTGGTAGGTATGTGTAGCAAGGGGACTTTATCTGGCTGGGTTTTGCATATATCTGATGATCACAGCTTTGGAAATTCAACATTAGCTTTCACGAGGTGGGAAAAAACGAACAGAGAAAATGTCTATTGTAAAAGTGAAATGAATAATAGTGTTGCAGAAGAAAAATCCCCTCTAAAACACAATGGGGCGGTTTTTCTCAGTTACAGATTTCCTATCCGTTAGCTTACTGCTGTTCATATGTACAGTGTTGGGCCATTGCAATGTTTACCTTTTTCTGTAATTGATATTCCATTTAAATCCACTGGCGTTCCCTGGACTGCTGCCTTCCCCTGCTTTCTTCAGTAAGTAGAGGCAAAGCTGAAACTCAAGCAGTAATGCTAATTGCTAATAAAGATTTTAATGGCAATCACTTTAACTGATGGTAGAGATTAGTCTACTATCACAGACACCATCAGAGGCAGCACCAATAGCTTGTCACCTCACCTTCTGTAAGGAAAAAAAGGTGTTTTTGTTATCTATGTGAAACAGTGGAATATTTAGGTGTGAATAGTGTGAGAGTGTTGTAGATTCAATCATAATTTTCACCTGTTTTTCATTAGAAAAAGTAAATTTCACAGAGAAATAACAGAAAATAAGATTTCAGTACTGCTGTCCTGCATTGTTTAACCTTTTTCAACACCTTCTAAGTAAAAATGGAATATAAAAATAGTTTCCCTGGTTCTTTAATTAAATTTTTAAAAATACACTCTTCATTCTTTATTTTTTCACTGAAAAATGAAAGAAATTGGAAAAGGAAATTGTTTCACTCTAGGACCATTGTCACCTTGCAGTTGCAAGATTTTATTTTATGGGACAGGTCTATACATTTTTCTTTGAATTACATCTTTAGTAGTAAGATTTACTTTGGTTGCTCTGTCTCCCGAAGTTCTTTTGGTCAAAGACCCAATTCCTTCAGGATATTACTGTTGACATCACACTGTAATCTTAGTTTTTCAGGAGGAAATCTCATCTTTTTCTTCACTAGTCAGGATTCTTCCCAAAATAATGTAACATCTACAGACCTTGTCATTGATTTTTGCAAATCATGACTGGGAAGATGATCTTGTGTTAGAGGTCAGACTGTTCCAATGTGTGGTAGAAGAGGATGAAATGAATTCTGTTAAATATTACAAGCTCCTTTTGTCATTAATTATAGTGTGTACTTTAATTTTTTGGTCACCAGCTTTTAAAACCAACATCTGAATGCAAAAGGACGTCTGAGTTAGCTACAGTAGGGTTAAATTCCATTTGAGTTTTTACAGAGTGATTTCATATCCAGAGAGCCTTCAAATCAGGATGTGTAACATTTATCTGCCTAAAATTAAAAGGAAATGAAAGAGATTTATTAGGGCTTGTTTCTTGAAGATGGTTCTCCCTTTTTGGATTGGTTGAATGATTGAGGATAAAAGGCTTTCATAACGATGTTGCAGTGTACAAATGAGCTCTAACCAGAAGTGCTGTCCTAAATGCTGCTGACTTAAGGATAAAAGTACTAAGAAGGGAGAATGGCCTCTCTGCAGCTAAAATTGTAAGCAGAGTCCTCTTCTAAAATTCAGATTTAACTGGTGTATTTAAGGCTGGGGTAATTGTCTGTATGTGAAACACGATGTGCTTGGACTGAAGTTTAAGGGAAGAAATTTTAGAAATGGTCAAATGAATTTTGGGGTATCAACAGGCTGATCATCAGTAAAACTGGTGGCGTGGGCAGCAGATTTTGGACTGAAGGCATCCAGAAAGGACAGAGCTGTTTTTAGAGAATGTGGGGAAAAAAACCCAAATAGTCCAAGTGAAGGTAGGGAGAAATAATGTGCATCTTTACCTTGAAAATCTCGTTTTCTTTAGATATCTTAGACATTCTGATGGGTTATAAATCCTTTCCTAAAATGTGAAGGAGAAATTCAGCATTCAAAAAATCAGTAATACAAAAGTATATTGGGAACATGAACATCATAAATTTCACTCCCCTCACATAAATATGGATTGTTTTTTTGCAAGTAACAAGAAAAGTATGTGCCTCACAATATCCCAATTCTAACCTAAAAAGAATTTTCAATTTTGTCGTTGGCTGTTGTTCTTTAAGGGCTTCTTGATAAAAAAGACACACTGTGAAACATATTGATATCAGTTTCCTGGGCAAGAGCTCAAATTTTCATGTAACTTTATCAGAATGATCACACAATGATAATAGAGATAGTTCTGTAATTTCTCATGAACCATAAATAAATGTTATAATTTCTATTTCCTGAGATAGAACCCCTTTTCCCAAATTCTACTTTTCGTAGCCAAATCAGCTGTTTAACTGCAATCTGAGATTTTCAAACACTGAAATGAAGGTATACCAAAAGCGATGACACAATGAAATGGATTTGACTGTGTTCCAGATACCTTTCCCTTTTTGACAAAAACACCTCCAGTTAGAGTTTGCTGCTGCAGTCCTGGTGCTCTGTTTGGGTCTGAGAGGGCTGGAGGAGGTGCTGCTGTGGGATCCTCGCGCAGATCAGCTTTGGGGCAGGCAGCGTTTGAGCAGCACATGGCCTTGCTGGGGCATGACCTATAAAGGGCTGGTGCATGTGGTGTGTAAATTGAGAAATTCAGCTAATTTCAGGAGCAGGGAAGAATGTAAAAGTGGGTTGAGTGTTCTGTCTCCACTGCTCTGCTACAGAGGTGTGGAATTAGAGTCAGTATATGATGGTGTTTGCCATAAAGTCCTTGGCTTTACTGACCTTTTCTTTTTTTCTAGTAATACTGTAATATATTGCATTGAGATATATTGAGAATATATTCTGATATATATATATATATACATAGTTTTTTTTTCCTTTTGAATTTTCAGTAAACTCATGAATATGTGGGCTATTTGCATTAATTAGCATTATTCTAGGTTCTATGGGTAGTATTTATGTGTGGCTTTTTTTTTTGTGGATTTTTTTGGGTATTCACAATTCAGAAATTAATTTATGTGATTTTTCACTCTTCCCAGTTTGCTTTCTGTCTGAATGTTATAGCATTTATTAATATGTGTACCCCTGAATGTCTTCCTGAGGGTTGGTCCTTTCTCAGTGTAGGCATTATAAGGAAGATGTATTTGAAAAAAATACGTCTAAGGACTATTATGAATTCTTGAAACATTCAGCTCTAATTTTCTTCCAAAACATTCTAATTTTCTCCCAGTGACTAATTTAAATATATGATTATGATTCTAGCAGTTACCTCCAAGTAAGTGCAGATGCAAAGATTCAGAGTCAAAGCATGAAAAAGAATAGTTAAGTTGTATCCTGAATGCCGATGTGACCTTTACTTGATGGCTAAAATGGTGACATCTTTATGGCTGAACACGACTTTTAAAAATAGAATTATAAACTTAAACTGTGAGAGTATTTAAGTTCTTAAATTCCTTTAAAAAGGTAAACTGGACTTATCATTTCTTGATTTTTATTAATAAAAAAGTATAATGTCACTCTGCTAATATAGGTCATGGTACCTCTGATAAGTTCTCTGTAGCTGGGCCTGATCTATAGATGCAGTCTAGACCTCTGAGTTTGGGGATGAAACTCCTGTGTAACAGCACTGTTTTGTTTCAAAAGGCACTAATCGAAAGGATTTTATTTTTGTAAATATCATGCAGCATAATCCTCAAGTCCTTTTCTGTTTTTACAACGCCGTCTTCAGTTTTGTCTTTTTCTCCCATTGTTTAATTGTTGTTACTGTCACATGGGTGTCACTTAATGATCTGTGCTGTGTGATGTGCCCTGACAATAAATAACACACACTGTGTTCAGCAGGGTTCTCCTGGGGGACTTACAGTGTGTTTGACAAAAAGTAGGCATATTACACAATTAAAGATCAAAACTTTTACTATTGAAAAGGTGGAATTACTTATTGAGAAAGACTTAATGTGAAAATCCTGAAAAAAAACTCAAGCCAGTGTGTCAGGAGTGTCACCAACCTAGAATTTCTAAATGAGCAGGGAGTTGTGATGAGCAAAAATGAGGTAAATTTACACAATTGTGTAAAGAGCACAAATGAGGTGCTCCTGCTCACGATGAGCGTTACACGCCAGTGCTGCTCCACTGAGCAGCAAGATCTTTTGGAGTATCCAAACCATGATTTTGTGTGATGCAAGTTTCTGGATCTGCTTTTGTACCCCTGGAAGAGATCAGAGAGCCCCATGTGTTATACTGCTACTTCATTGGGCTGGTAATTTATTGATCTTAAAATGATGAGCTTGATCTGGTCATCAGATCGATGATTTGCATGTGTTACAGACGGGTGGAGAACTTCCTGACTTGGGAGGAACACGGAGAATTTTGAATAGTCCATCTAGCTCTGCAGAAAAATTGCCATTGCCGGTGAAACAACTTCACAAATATGTTCATGCTGCTGTTTATTGAAGTTTGCTGTTGCCTGGCTTCTGCTAGTGGAACAGGGGAAAGTTTTCCCAGGAAAACACTGATAACAAGTGCCAAATCAGAATTAAAAAAAACCCGAAACAACAAACCTTAAAAACGTGACTCTTCTGAAAATCCTCAGGAGCACAGTTTGATCTGATGAGAATCTCAACAATTTACTCATCTGTGTATGCTTTAAGTAAAGCTGAAGACTTTTAAGTAGCTCTAATACTGTATTGTGTGCCATAAAACTGCTCCAGGCCTATTAAGCAGCAGCACTAAAAAATGCAAGTACTAAAATGGGGGGAAACTCAAATTGGAGCCTAATAAAATATCACCCCGTGTTTGTTCCTTGTGTAGAACAATGACCTCTCATAAGCCATTGCTTTCTTACTTTTCTAAGGGTTACTCTGTTGCCTTGATTCCTTCCCTGATTATCTTGAAGCCTGTCAAGCTGGAAAGCTCTCCCCTCCCTTGCTCTTTCTTCCTAATAGACATGAAACAGTCCAGTCAATAATATTTTACTTGTCTTCCCACTGCGTGTCTCTTCCTCTGATCAGTTTAGGCGGGTTTGACTGCAAAGAGTCAGGAGGGAGGTTAAGATCTGAAAGTTCAGCCAAATGTTATCAGGCACAGAGATGTTGCTAAGGGAAAGGCCTTACAGCCCCCAAGACCGGAGCCAATAATAGCTGCACACAACTGATAACATCAACAGCTGTCAAAGATCCAGGCATTTGTGGTTCGTCTGTAAACTCAAACACCTGTATCCAGTCAAGCTTTGATTGTTATCCCCTCTTTTCCTGTCATTTTGATTCGTTCCTTGAAGGTGCTGCCAGGATATTCTAAGCTGCTAGTTGATTTATAAAGTGAAAGAGCCCTTCCAAAGTTTGGCACAGTTTGAAAAATCGACTGAGGCTCTCATTCATAGGGTGACAAGTTACTTTGACATTGATATTGACAGCATTCTTTTAATTAAGTTTTAGACGACGTAAGGCCGGGTTCAGATCCTTGAAAGCACGGGTTAAAAGTGGGATAACAGCTTCAGCATGTGTCACTTAGGAGAACATTATGTACTTTAAGAGGGTTTCTTTTGTGATGAATTAGATCAAAGTGACTAATAAACATTCTCCATGAAAGCTCTTCAGAACACAGTATATACATGTTTGAGATATTTAAAAGATAGAGTTTCAAGGACCAGGCTGTAAACTAACCGAAAATAACTTAAATGGACAGCTGATGCTGTTGTCTCACTGTTATAAATTAATATGCAGCATAGAAAAAAAGCAGAATTTTTATGTTGAAAGGGAAGGTCATGGTAAATGATGCAAGGATGTTTCTCCTTTGCTGATCCTGTAGGAAATGTGCAGAAATGTGCGTGCTGCAAACTGACAGAATGTGCAGAACCAAAATGGTGGGATCAGATATTTATTTTTTTAAAAATTAACTCAAACTACTGCAGTTCTATTGGCTTCCTCTAGCCTGTGCCTTGTAGTAAACTAAGGAGTGTGGCTACAATCAAGTGTAATGGAGTTTGGTGTTTTGGTTGTCCTCCCAAACTCTTTTTTCTTTTTTTTTTTTTTTCTGTTCTTAAATAGTACAAGTTTCTTTCTTACTTGTCTTCACTATTTGTGACTATCACAAAGAAGTGATGGAGACTGAGAAAAACATAATTTAAAAATATTTAATTGTACTTTTGGTCTATATTGAATTTTCCAGGAAAAAACATTTCCAGATAGTGCTAGATGCCTTCAGAACCGAAATGTTTATTTTTAAAGAGATTGTGGTGATGAAAATGATATAAATGTTACCAAAAATAAAAAAATCATGGGAGAGGTTGCATGGGCTGTTTTTGTCTCATTAATGCTACTGGTTTTTGCGGTTTTAGAGGATCAGTCTTTTGCAAACTGAGTCCAGAGCATTAAACACAGAACTTGTGTGAGAAACTTCTCTGAGTTAATAATCAAACTGTGAAATCATGCAGCCGCAAACTGATTTTTGTAAATTATTTCTAAATAGCACAACAAAGAAACCATAAGAGAGCAACATAATTCTTGGTGGAAAAGCTCTCTTTGTGAGATTCATTGTTATTGCTTGATTAGTGCCTCTTTTACCTCTCAAGTTGCAGGAATGCAGATGAAAACATGGGCTGAAGTGTTGGGAACCTCAAAGTCAGTGTGACTATGGCAGGCTTAGAATTGAAGGTCTGCCTTTTGTTCTGGTTAGAAAACACCAGTTAGCAGCTAAAAATATCTTACATTCTGCCATTTAACAGTGTGCAGTCACCAGCCTCATGGCGACTGCATCCCTGATGCTCCTGAAGGGTTCTAGAGTTGGGTGGATAAAAAAGCTTAGACTTTGTGTGTGAAAGCATGGAGGGCTGGGGAATGGGAAGAAAGGGATAAAACATCTAGAGCTTTTAGTAAATCAAATCTTGATACTTACCTCCACTCTAGCCTGGGAAGACAAACTCAGTGAGAACGACTTTAGTGGTGGAGGCAGACTCACCTTTCCTATGGCATTGAGCAATCCTGCTCGTGTGGAACTGTCGCACAGCTCTGTCGTACTTCTGCCTTTCCCCTTTTCCCTTTTTCCCTCCCCCTTTTTCCCTTTTTCCCCCCTTTTCCCTTTTTTTCCCCCCTTTTCCTTTTTTTTTTTCCCCTTTTCCTTTTTTTTTTCCCCTTTTCCCTTTTTTTTCTTCCCCTTTTCCTTTTTTTTTTCCCCTTTTCCCTTTTTTTTTTTTTCTTCCCCTTTTCCCTTTTCTTTTCCCTCCCAGCTTGCTGATGCAATCTCTGGCTATGGCAAGAAGTTGCAGTACTGGAGGATCACGTGAGAAAAATATATTTTTGTTATTTTCTTGAATTTTTTCCCCTCCACTCTTCCCCTATCGTGAAAATAAAGTATATTATGCTTCCTGCAAATAAAACTGTGGAAAAAGTGGGAAGAAATTGCTGCAAGTCATACTTTAAAAAAATACATTCCAGGAGAAAATGCATCAGAAAACTTGAAGATACGCACAAAACTGTGCTATTTTGTAACGTGGATGAGTAAAAAGAAAGTAAAGAATAATTCCAGTGTAGTTTAGCAGCTGTATCCCAACTGTTTACATTTATCTTTATGGGAAGTTAAGGCCAGAATTGGGAGTTTGCACACTGTCAGTGGCTCCTGTTGTACTGCAGCTGCCCGTCAGCTTACCATCCATATGGAAGGTACCCAGCAAGGTAAATTTGGAAATATTATCTCACCTCCTTATTTGTACTGTTGTTGGTGTTGTGGTGTTTTTGGTTTTGTTTTGTTTTTAATCCATAGTTAATGGTGTTGAGTGGGATCTCAAGCATATTCCCCAATTTTCTTGAAATAACTGCCTTTGTTTGAATTTGTCAGTGAAAAAGAATCTAGAAAAAATCTTCCAAAAGCATGGATCAAAGTGGTCTATAATTATTATATAAACAGGAATTTTATTGGCTTTGGATGCAGCAACAGCTCAGGCAGTGCTTTAAGAGTGTGAACTCTGACTTTAGGGAAGTTTTTTGATTTTGGAGTTGGTCACATTTCCTGGGAGTTGGGGTCTTTGATATGGAAAGACAACAGCAATATTACTGCAGTAGTATATAGACATCCTTCAGCCTTTGCAGCATGGGGATGTGTTCTTAATACTTTTGTTATCCTTTCCACAGAGGAATTACTGTGACATCCCGGTAGTATACAACATTATCCTCAATAGAAGACCATATTTCCTTGAGAATATTTGACTTGTTTCCAAACATGCTGAAACCATCAACTGTATGTCTAATTTTCTGAAATTGTACTTACATTCCTAGATGTTTCTGTTGCAAAAAAATAAGGTGGAGAGTTTTCCAGGGTGCCTTTCTCTCTTATATTCTTAATAAATTTACTTTAATCTTAGTTTTGGTATGTACTGAGACACTTCTGAAGTGACAGAGTGACTGTATGAGGGACAAGAAGGCAGGTTTGATATGCATTTGAAATAATTTAAAAGAAGGGATTAAGATGAATCAAGGTAGGGAACATGAACCAGGGTTATTTTAGATTGTTGATAGTACATTAGCTTTGTCTATCTGTAATATGCTGTAAGGTTTATGTTTATATGGGTTTTTAATATTTATTTTCACTTAAAAGTACTTTGTGAAACACAGATGTACTGGAATGATGCAGAAATAATTCCAAATGATTACATTTCCCTGGCTTATTTCACATAAATATTCTAATTATCCTCTTGCCTACTGTGGAAATGGTTGAAAACCAGTTTGAATCTTCCTTTGAAGCCACTGGATTGTGAATGTCCTTTTTTAAGCTTGGAAAGCTCAATCCTCAACCCTTCTATTCACCCACCACATCTGGGTGAGAGAGTTTGTGGGATGGTGATGAAGCTTGCAGCAAAACCCCCAGGAGCCAGGGTGGATGTCAGGATGCTTCACATGACACCATGTCCCTAAGTTAAGGCAGCTCATTTGAACACCTTTTTATTTAGCTGTTTGTTTGGCTAGATCACTGGTTATTTATTTGTAATTGGAACTTTTCAAAATGAAAACATTTGGAAGAATGGCAGGTCTCTGGCATGAGGATGAGTGTTCAGCATTAATCTGACACACTATGCATATATACTCTGTACAGCAGGGACCTAAAATGTTACCGGGTCCCTTCAATGGAACACGTTAACTCTTTCCTGGGATTCCACTGAGGTGGGTGTTCAAATCCTACCATCTTCCTTGTGTGAAAATATTCTTACATTTGTACATTGCGGCAGCTGGGGGAGTGCATTGACACGGATATTGTATATTCATTTTTAATACGTGGAATTTTTAATGTCCCATTTCCCACATACGATAAGTGATGGAGAGGACTAAAGCATTTCAGTGGCCGTGAGATGGATTTTTGGTAGGGCAAAGGTTAAATTTCATGACTTCCTGTCTAGCAGTATCTATTCCTTTAAAATTATGATATATTTGTAAGATGTTTTCCATCTTTCTAGCAATATGCCAATTGAAGTGAAGTATGTGTGCATGCTATTACCTTCTTACAGGACACATATAAAATTCCAGGTAAGTGGGAGTCATGTGACTGGCAAGGGGATAAAAGTTCTCTGCACCATTCTGCTTCAAAATAGAATTATTGTGCCACCTAATTTGTTGTTTTTCCTATTTCTTACAGAGAAAAAGAAAATTGCGTGACAAAGGTTAATATAACAATCTTCTCTTATTACAATGATTTATGTATGCTGAGCATTAACAGCAGAATGTCATCCAGCTCTCCTTTAATTTGCAGGCATCTGGATTTTTCTTTGTTGGGATCACAGTGGTAGATGACAAAGCTGTACTCTTGAGAAATAGGAGAGAACACTGTCATTCAGAGCTTGTTATACCACAAACACTGAACTCTTACCAGTTATCTCTGGCAAGTCAGTGGACTTCAAAAATAGAGCTCTGTTTTTATCCAAATGATCCTCACTAATGAAATACATGGGGAAGAATATTATATTCGTCTTAAAATTATTCTGATCCTATAATATGTCAAATGACTGTAGATAGTGGTTCAAACAACCTAAATGTGAATTCTCCTGCAATTTTAATTCAGAGGTGTCAATGCTGCAATTTGCAATGATTATGGTTTAAAGCAGCCAGTTTTGTTTCTTTCTATAACGTGAGATATGATTTATGTTCTAGAAATGTTTGAAAAGTGAAGGGCAGGGTAGTTTGATTAAGGTAAAATGCATTTTGACATGTTTGAATCAATTGCAATGAGGATTTTTCATTTTATTGGCATTTTAACCCAGAATGATCTTGATGCTGTGCAAAAGTATGGCTTGTAAAAAACAATATTTCATTACACTGGGTTGCACTGCTGCCTCTGCAGATCAGCCACCTCTGACGTGAAATGCAGATTTCAAACATTACACTTCAGTGGAAAATGATCATTTAGCAAAAGGAATATTCTGATCTGAGAAGCAAGCTGAGAATTTTGCTTTGCATTAAATAAATATATGAGCCGAAATTTAAGTACAGTAGAAATGCTTACACTAGCCTCAAAATGTATCTTACCATTTTTAGCACCTTCCCTCACCAGCTATAATTTTTGTGACAGCCACACGGTTTGCTTTCTTTTCCTCAAACACATTTATGATATTTGATAAGATAATAGTTTTTTTTAAGATAAAAAAGATCATATTCTTGAAAGACTGTCCACACCAATAATCCTGGTAACAGGCGAAGTATGGAGAGAAGAAATTACGTTTCATACGTACATGATTCAGAAAATAATTCTCCTATTTGCTCTCAGATGAGAAAGTCTTATTTTGCAGGTTGTTTGTTATTGGGCTTTTTTGTTGTTGTTGTTGTTGTTGTTATTTATATTATTTTGTGGCTACCTTTAAATTTTTTCTGCTTCAGAATGTGTAATGAAGATTTGATGCAGGAGAATGTCCAGCAGCTCCAAAGGAATCGTTTTCAAGTGTGACTCAAAGTTGAATCCCTTTCTGTGGGAATAAGTTTGGCTTTCAGAATGTTTCAGCCAGTGTTTAGCACCCAGCTAGTTTTGAATTCCTGGTTCAATCCCTGTAAAACATAAGTAATGGCTACACCAAAATCTTTTCAACAAAACTCTTTCTGATGTCAACACAAAGACAGAAGTGGGAAAACTGATTTCTGTTGTCTGCACATTTGTTCCTGTTTTCTCTTACCTTCTGTTTAGTTCTAGAAAGTTCCTGCCTTTCTGCATTAGCTTTGCACTGCAGGTAATGGGGCATTGGTCTTACTTACTGAATAATGTTTATTGGAGCAATATTTCTTTTTTTTGGTGGAATAAGTTTACTGGTTTAATATGACTGCACAAAATTTCTCTGCTCAGATTAAAATGTAGCTTAGAAACTCTCGAAGTCAAGACTGACATTAAGTTAAAATAATGATGATGAAGACCATGAGAGGCAGAGAAAAGATTTTTTTTCCTTATAATTATTTTGCTGTGATGTCTCTCCACGCCTGTGAAAAAAAAAAATCTCAACTTTTTTTTCATAACAAATGTAATAATCAGGAGTGTATTTTATAGCATAACTGAAAAGGTAAATTAGGGTGTAAGAAAAGAGCACAGACTGTTCTTCTCTTTGAAACAAAATCATTGTTCCAGGACATATGTTTCATATGTAGGTAATCTGTGCATTTGGCTACTGTTTGTTATTTA
The DNA here is from genome assembly GCA_013398615.1 of Brachypodius melanocephalos. Classification (NCBI taxonomy): domain Eukaryota; kingdom Metazoa; phylum Chordata; class Aves; order Passeriformes; family Pycnonotidae; genus Brachypodius; species Brachypodius melanocephalos. Next base: position 15,055,399 of record VZSR01000393.1, on the reverse strand, counting down.
ACACTGGGTGTGTGCCTTGTAAGCATACTGCTGTATTAATCAAATCAATATTATTTTGTTCCCATACAAAACTTATTCTTTTCATCTATAGACTATTTAGGAAGAGGAAAAGGAAACAAACTTACCTGGTGTTGCAAATGAGGACAGATAATTTAATACTGAAATTAGCTTAAGAAGATGCACCACCAGGAAGTGCTTTACGAAATAACTACTTTCTGGAAAAAAAAGAAAAAGAAACCAACTAAAGAGAGATCTTCCCTCTGTGAAATACTTGATGTGATGGATTTTTAAACAATCAGGAGCACCTGATAGAGCAAATCACAATGCACATATCCTTGTTTTTTAAGCTTTTCTTAGGGAGCAGTTGCCTGGAAATCTTGCCTGTGCTTCTCTGGTAAATGTTCTGCGGGCATTTGAACCCAGTACATGCATTGGCTGATGCCTAGATAATATTGTTGAAAATCTTTTAGTTAAGTTAGTGTCAAACAGTACTTGTTTTACTTTATTATCTTCCTTTATTTGTAGCCCATTGCTGTTGTGTGTGGAAAATCTGAGAAACTTTTTTTCCTTATGAGATAGTGAAGAAGAAATTACTTCTGACTGTCTTTAAGAAAACCATTATACTAACCTTAGAACTAAATAGAAATAAATTAGAGAAGTTGCATCTGGTTTGATTCGAGAGAAGATTTTTGTTGCATAAATAAATCTGGATGATGTTGCAACTTCTTTCCTCCTCATCATCAAGTATGAAGTTAATTCACTAAAGGGACACTTTGCTGGCTGACAACAACCACATTTTAGAAAAAACATAGAGAAGTCTGAACTTTATCTGTTTGGGGAATATGAAACAAAAAAATAAATATATTTATGAAATAACTCCTGACTTATGCCCCCACTCTCCCTATGACTCTTCCCTTTTGTCTTCGTAAAATAAAGCGTTTTCCAGCCTAATGTCATGTTACAGCATTACCGTGATTCCTCTAGTAATTAATAGAATTTAGGCTGCAGCGTGGTCAGTTTTGATTAAGCAAACATTAAATTAATTCAATCTGCAAACACTTAACTCTGTTAGGACTATTGAGGGGCGAGGGCGTTTGGATGGACGGCGGGCTGCGTCTCCATCGGATTGCTCGCCACCTCCGAGTAGTTAACGCTGGGATCAATACAGCTCCTCCAGCTACAATAAAATGGCTTCGACAAGCTCATCTGGGGCTCAGAACACACTATACACATTGATTTCCTGGCCTGATATAACCCATTTACCTATTCAGCTAGTCCGTTAAGGAAGGTGCAAGGCTACAAAGGCCCAAGGGAGCAATGATGCCTGTAAGTAGGTTAGCAAATACTTGGAAATGTCTTAATTTGTTTTACAGTTACTACTTCAGGGGGATGCATTTTTTATTGTTTTTTTTCCCTTTTTAAAAATAAAAGCTTAGTATGTAATTTTTTATTATTTTGTAATGGTTTTTAAGTTGGGAGATATGGACTGCTCTTTGCCTAATTTCTGCCTGCATCGAGGTCCTCACTGTTTTCAGGAGCTTGAATATTTGTGGTCCCCAAAACTGTGACTTCTCCTCTTTCCAGCTCTGAAATGTATACATTCTAAAGAGCATGCCAAGCCAAGACTTACCCTCTGTCATCTTCTACTTTGTCATTCACTCGACTTTCTTTCTTGAGTCTGATAGAGAAAAAAGGGATGGAAAGGGATTTTCTCTATGGGAATCCATGAATCAACACTACATTGTTCCAAGCCAAGTCCTTGCACTTCTGGTTCTTTCTTTATTTCCACTTTCTGAGGTCCAAGTTGCAGAACTTGGAACTGGAAGGGTGATTCTAGTCCGGCTGTACTACCAGACTAATGAATTCTGCTTTACCCTGCCTGTGAGCCTATGGCTACAGCAGAGAAGCAACCAGGACTTGATGCTGCCCACTGGTAAATACTGAATTTGAGTGTTCCAACCAAGGGCAGTTTCCTGTGAAAGAACCCTGTAAAGTGGCTTAGAGAACTGTCCAATTCTTCCCGCTCTCCACTTTTATGCCATGTATGAAGTGACCAGTACAATTTCCAGTAGCCTTTCTCCTATAATTTCAAATGTTGTACCATCTAGAAACGAATAGCAAAGACTGATATTTGTGATATCATGTCCTGAAATACATGTCTAGATATGTGAAAAAGCTGGGTTTTTTTCCATATTTATTCATTTCATTGCTCCCAAACTCAATTTTTTGTTTCTGTTTCATTACTGGCTTGTTTTATTCCCTCAGTGCTTCTGCTCTGAGCGGGTGGATACTCAAACCATTCATGAGGAAAGATATATTGAAAAAGACAGAATGGTAAAGCAGCTGATAGGCAGTTATTAGATTCAGATAAACTGTAATCTTAAGTCATCTTATGAGCATGCTAATTACACAATGACATTACCTACATAGAGTGCCATTGCTTTGTTAACATGTTATGCAAGGTCCTTTATTAACACTGCAAGAAAGGACTTCCTCTCATTAGATGGTTATGCAAAACTGTAATTATACTTGCCTGTGAAAAATGGTGAAGTTATGAAAGGCTTGCTTCTGGAGGGCTTTACTGCCCCCCCTTGCAGATAATAATCACTCTTTCTGTGGAGTGAGGGTGACACAATGTAAAGTAAGAAATTTGTTTCCATCTCAGGTTTAGAATTCAGTAATCTCTTTATCTTTCTGCTAAGAAAACTATCATCTGTGTTATTGTAACATTAAAATAATAAGAATTCTGTGGTAACTCGGCATCTGTAATTTTAAAGAGAAATTTGGGTCACTGTCACTGGGGAGAAAATTAGCGGTGAATGACTCAATTTTAAAAATTCTTGGTAATAGAAACAAGATAGTTTGGATATAATAATGATTAGTGGCTTCAAATAATGCCTTTTTAGGATTGAAATGCACTTTTTTGCTACTGAATGCAACTTTGCCTATTTAGGTTTGTAAATCTGTGATATGGCCCTGCTTTGAAAATCCTGCATCGTGCAAGAAATACCCCCAAGCTCTTCAGCAGTAATGCCACAGTCATCTCTCAAAAGCAGATTAACTGTAGATAGCTTACATAGACAAGAAGAGGGATTTCAGAACAATTTTCCCCCATAACACTATGGCCACAAAGCTTTAGCTGTGTCCTCTGAAAGGCTTATTTGGAGAGTTCTTCTCCATCAATTGAACATTTGCCCACACCTGGTTTTCCTGGGATCCATTCTAGACCAGGTGGTCAAAATGCCTTTTACAGTTTTGCAAGAGTGTACCTAGATTTTATTTATTTATATACTTTATTTTTCTCCGTTTTCTTTTTCAGGAAAAGCCTGTGAATCTCCTCTTCAAAGCTTTCTTTTTTTAGATTGTCATGCTAAAGGAGGATTTAATTAATGCTCTGTATGTGCATTTCCAATGGAAATGGTCACACTTGGGTAAGGAACATTTTATTTCTATTCCAGTAGTATCTCAGTATTTTAATACATTTTTTGTCCACATAAATTTTACACCTGTTATGAAAACGTCCCATGTCCTTAAAATCAAGCTATCTTAAATTTAATTATAGATTAAGAGTCTTAGGTTTATGCTATAAAGTTTCAAAATTTGGTTGCAGCATTTTGTTTGAACCATGCATGAGTTTTATACTAATTATGTAAATCAGAAGCAGTACTGCTTCTACTTTTACTTTATTAATTATGAGGTAAAATGATGGTAATTGAAATTTGAAGGCAGCACACTCAGAAATTTTCAACACACTTGTAAGGCCAGTGAGCTGCACAATGCAGGGATTTTGAGGAAGGCAGAGGAATCCTTTGGTGTTGTGATTGAACAAGTTTTGCCCATATCTTATAGATCATTCTTCAGGTGGGCACTGGCCGTGTGCTGTAGGGCAGTGTGAGGGCTGGAGGCCTCTGCCAGGATTATGGACAGTGCAGATATAATTTCAGGATACCAGACAGGATTAGTGGACAGTGAACATCTGATGCTTCTTAGTGATTATCCTAATATGTAGAAGAAGTAAAATGAAATATAGCAGAAGAATATTAATTACACACAATGTTAGAGAGAAGGCAATCTAACGTGGAAGGACAGCAGAAGCCAAAAATGGAGTTAGTGGTACTGAGGAAATAATCTGGGCTGGTGCCTAGGAGCAGACTAGAAAATGCTACACCACTCAGTGCAAGTGGAGATGAGCATTTCAGGAGAATTTAATTGTTGAGAGAGAAGGACATTGGTGCTGTGAAGTTTGGAAGTGTAAGCTGAGAGACTTGCTTCATGGGAGAGGTTTGGTGGTCATTAGCAAAGAAGGGAAGTGAAATCAAGAGTGTGATAATAATGAACATTTCCATAATGAAACAGAAGAGTTGCAGAAGAATTTCTAGGATGCTCTCCTGGCAGCCTGGTGAAAATAATCCAAAAATAACAGAGTAGGTCTTGGATTAATTTACCCTGATAAACTACACCACTGTATAATAATAGAGCTCATGAAACTCACTCAGGCTCTCACTTCCTTTGGTGCTTTCCCTATAAACAGTTTACTGGCTTTAAACATCCAGGTGCATCGTGTTTTTCACATAATAGGGACTAACATTCTGTCAGTGGCAAAAGGCCATCCTTATTTCAGGTGAGTGCAAGGGCTGCCTGAGACAAAATGGAAACGACACAGAACACTGATACTGTTGTGGCCTCAAGCAAATACAGAAGTCATAGACCAAAACAGTGCATTGCTAAAGGCAACCACTACAGCACTAGCACAAAAACTAATAGGCTGGAAAAAAGCAGCACTGAGAATATCCCTAATGGCTTACAGGAATGCACCTCACTTTGTGCCAGGGCCACTCAGCTACAGGACACGGCTGGAAGAGAAACTAACACTGAAAGTGGGAAGAATCTGAGGGAGGAAATTATCCCTGGAAATCTGGCAAAACCAGAAAGGACATGTGAACTCAGGAACATCAACTAGAAGTCTTGTCTTTCAATACACAATTCTAACTACAACTCCTTTGTTTTGTCTTTGTAGTTTTTGGGGATGTGAATGGCTTATTAAAACAAATATTGTTGAATATTAGGAATGGAAAGAATGGAAAATTTCATGACAAGGTTGAAGGTTTGGGCATGTGAATTTCTTAAATACTCTGTGTGTGCAGTTTTATCCTAGGCCATCAAGTTAAAAAATCAATGAAAATTTAAAAAATAAATGAAGCCCTTTCCTTTTGTAACTTACCTTGTAACCTAATATTCTCATGGAAGATTCCATTGTTAGCCATCCTGAGTTTTAGAAGCAGACATCAGCATCATTTGAGGTACTCGATAGTAAAGTATCTCTGCTTTTGCACAGAATCACCATATAATAGAGGACCTCAGGAGCTTGATTTCTATTAAGAGTATTAGAAAATACTGAAAAAAACACTGCTATTTAAAATAACAGGTCTTTGGATCATTCTGAGGGGCAGAGGATAAGGTAAATTTTGCCTGGGTTTCACTGTATAAATTAGGTCATTTTGCATGTGAGCTGCTCAAGCACAGTCAGGTTTTGTATCTCTTGATGCTGTGGGGTTTTTTGTGTGTGGAATGACTTCTGTGTACAAGTTACTATGGCTAGGTTCACTTAAATGTTTTACAAGTCTTCACAGACCTTTTTGAACTATCTCATTTTTTAGGGCTGAGCTTATGATTTTCGTGGTTTAGAGCATTTTTGTGAATACTTAGTGTGGTATACTCAGCCTTTGTGAGTCAGTGACTTAGATTGCAAATATAAGTGATTTAACTTCTGCTTGAATAGTACCCATCATATAAGCCAAGACATTCTTTTAATAAGTGAGACTAATAAATAAAGCAAAAGGATTGGAGTCAGAGGGTCCAGAGCCCTGCCGTCAGTCTGACTCAACTCAAGCAATTACCTAAGTAATGCAGCAATAAACAAAAAGAAATCAAATGGATTTTTCACTTCAGAATTTAAAAAAAAAAATGTTTTGTTTCTTTTATCCTTGACTTCTAAGGCCACAGCCACACACAGAGCTAGGGCAGCAATTGCACCTCGCACTTCATAGAGCGAGGCATGCATGCTGCCTGGGAAACAAAACATCTTACTTTAAATAAAAAAAGCACCCTGAAAATTAATAACGAGGAAAGTACATTTTCTTTCTTTCTTTCTTTCCTTCCTCCTTTCTTCCTTCTGAGCCCTACAATGTATAAAAGTGAAGCAATTGTTATGCAGAAAAAAAAAAAAAAAAGAAAATTCAAAGGCAAAGAAAGGACTCAAGAAACTGAAGCACAGAAGAGTGATCTTCTCCATGCATGGCAGTGATGCATGGACACAAATGACATATTAACTTCTGTGGTGAAAAATTTGATATGTAAAAATTCATTCATCAATAATAGAAAAGTTTCAGGTCAAATATTCTGGGTTTAATTGTAACTTTGTGGTATGTTTTCATAGGATTTGCTAGGAAGCTCCAGATCATGAATTCTGACTCCATGTTCTTCAACTTGTTTTTTTATTTTTTTTACTATGAGATAGGAGGTTTGTTTTTCTTTTCTTTTATTATTATTATTAAATTCCACCATACTTATGAATCTGTTTTTTTCTTTTTTTCTTTTTTTTTTTCCCAGAAAAGAGTAGATAGAGGAGAACATTTTGCTTTGCTCTCCATAGTTAATTTGGAGAACTCTTGGTTGGCTGTGCTCCCTGGTGTCTTCCATGGCCACAGTCTCAGCACTGAACAGGTCTATGCAGCACTCTCATGGGTGGCAGCTGGTCCTCTAAAGCACACACTTCAAGAATAAAACTTAAAGTAGGAAAGCTATTTTCATATTCCTCGAATTCATGTGTACTTTTAAAATTGTAGTTTTCCAATATGCCCTTTTTAATCTGTTCTTTTAAAATCACAGTTTTCAAAAAATGGCCTTTTTTGATATTTTCCCCAGGTCACAGGTCTATGTACAGCATTAGAGCAAAATAATTTTGTGACTGACAGATCCTTGTGTGACATGCAAATGTATTTATACCATATAATTTTTTACATTTTCATGAGTATGCACCCATATTTTTCCTCAAAATTTTGAAATAAACTCTGAATTCTCCATTCTTTTCCCCCTCTCTGCTTCTCAGAGGTGGGGATCATTCTATTCAGTAAGATTTTTATAATTAAAAATATGAGCAGAGACTTAGGTAAATGATAGGGGTAGCATGGATATAAATTGGTCATGGAAAACTGTTTTCCCAGTGTCTCTTTTCCAAGGAGTGTCTATGGGAAGAGGGAGCTTAATGAGCTGGTTATGACACAGGATGCGTGGGCAGACCTTGCTGTTATCTGTTTGGTTCTGGAGGAGCACTCAATCACAATTGAATGTAAGAATTGGCATTGGAAATTTGGCAGAAAGCAATACTGTCCTAATGGCAAGATTTAAAATGAATATTTCAATTTTGGTGCCAGAATATAGTAACTAGTGGATGAAATTGCTCATAAAGCATTCAGCAGCCTCATTAAGATGGGTCATATTGTCTGCAGGCAGGAGTAGTCTTGGAAGATGAATCTTTCTCTGTCCTTAGAACTGTTGTTTAAAGAATAAAATCCAGCATCTGGTACTAATTTAAAGCCTTGTCCATGCTGTAGAATTAGGGTCTTAGCCAATTAATTGAAAGTTTTCATTTTGGTTTGTAATGGGTAACTGTGCAGCTCATCGATGTCTCAGTAATTTAGGTGTGTACCACCAAGCCTCAGGTAATTGAGCCAGTTCTGTAAATGTGTGCTTACCTTTAGGTGTATGAGTACTAAAATGAGCTGGAATGGGATTACTTTACTTTTGTGGTAAACACTGCTTCTCCCTAATTTGTGCTGAAATAATCATCTTGTCAGTTACATAGTGAGTAAAAATACTTCTAGTAATTTTGCTTTATTGGCATGACCAAAAAAGAAAATACATTTTTGTTGGTAGTGAAAAAGCAAAACAGGAGCTGTTAAACCATACCATCTTTTATATAGGCTATCCACCCAAGTTTTAAAAGCAAAGGTTTTTTATTTAAAAACTTAATGTTCCCTGTTCTGAGGAATATAAGTTCGTAGTTTTTTCTTTCTGCCAGTGTTGTGTCATTCCATGAAGAAATCTCTGGCGGGGAGTTTAAACAATTTCTTTTCTTTGCTAACTTTCCCACGTAGCCATGGATCACTCTAATAAAACTAATAATAGAAATTGAATATGTATGAGGTTCCTGTTGGTCCCTTTTGCAGCGAGCAGCACAAAGCAGAAGCCATCGATATCTGGAGAGCATCAAAATTAATACGAGGAAAAGCTCAGTTAAAATGTTTACTTTAAAATATTTCGGTGGCTGTTCTGGGAGCGCCTCGCGGTCCCGCTGCAGCGAGAGCAGCGTTCTCACACGTGCATAGAGATGTCACGCTGAGCCTCGCTGCAACGTTCTGGGGCTGCCTCGGGACCCTGCGCTGCTATTAGAGTAGGAAACACGTAATGCGTTATTTGGTTTGAAACCATAAAAATGATTTTTGTTTGTCGCGCTCCGCTCCGCGTGGTCTCGAGGCACTTTGCTGTTTAACTCGAATTTCAGATCCTTGTGGCACGCGGTAGAAATGTCACAGTCGTGGTTTTTTTCTTCTTCTTCTTTTTCTTATCTACATAAACAACATAACTTTGTCAGAAAATTGAAAATGTGCACTTTGTCCCATCAGCTAAAATGGGCTGTCAGATTACGCTTTTTTTTCTCCGTTGCATCAGATGAATGATGTAAATGGTTTTTGGCTTTGGAGTTTTTTGCAAGGCACTAGAGTAAATGATCAGAGTAGTAACATTTTTAACCTTATCTATCATACTGAAACATTTTTTCTGCCTCCAATAAAACATGTCAGAGTCGATTAAGGACATTCTTCAATGAGGTATAATTCACAGATTTTAGTAGCGAATCCAAGAGCACTGAAGTATTAAAGAGGCTGTGAATACTTAATTAAGGATATGTTGCCATCCTACCTTTTACTGAATTCCCTTAACACTTTGGTGCTCTGTATCTGAAAATGCTCTTTTCCTCTGATGGGGAAGTAAAAGGAAAAGCCAGGTACAATGGCAGAGCATATGTCACATTGTATCTAGTGACAGTGCAGTGAGAGATACTGCTGTTCTAGTACATTCAGCCGTGCTTATCTGGTACATGAGTGCACATTACTTTCCATGGGCTTGGATCACTTTGGACAGTATCATTAAATGCCACGTCATTACCTGTTATGGAGTAGTGCTTTTGCTTGAAGTGCCTCCTGGGATACATGCAACAGTAGGAAGAATGATGGGCAAAGATGGAAGCAGCATTAAATTTTCAATGGGAACACTATTGACTTTGACTTTTCAGAAGCCTTATCTTTTAGATGGTGTTTGTCACAGAACCTGCAAAGCCGGGGATGTTCGTCAGTTGGAAGTTGCAGGCAGTTGAACGATATGGACAGGTGAAGGCTCCAGAGGGATCAGCTGGGCTAGCATCGAGCTGGAGGGGGTAAATTGAAGGTTTATTTATCCAATTCACTGTCAAGGTCAGCTTGCTGGAGAGCTGTCCTATGTGTGCTTACAAAATGCCAAAATCCTGGCAAATTGTCTGAAAGAGCCTCCAAATCACTGACCTTTGTACAACTCACATCAACATGCCACTGTCTTTTAACAGTATCCTTAGAGTGCATTAAATAGTTTGTAAAATCAAGCTTTTAATGTCAACAGAAGTAACTTTTTATTTTCAGAAATAAGGGAAAAAAATAAAAGATACCTAATGATGATAGAAACATATGAAATAGAGAAGCTGTTTCATCTGAAATACTTTTAGCATCTACTGCTTTTTCAGAGCATTCTTCAGAGCATGTTTTAGAGAGGCAGTTTCTTTTCCTCACTAGATAAAACACCTAAAATGCTTGGATTTTTTTTTTCTCTTTCAATATGTGGTCTTTAGCATACTTCTATTAAAAAATCTAGATTTGCCTTTAGCCTTCTTTAACTCTCTCAGGTGAGTTGCTCAGATTTTAAGCTAATTAGAGCTTAATTCATTCTTCTAATTAGTTACAAGAGAATTTTTAACTGTCTAGTTTCATGTGTTTCTCCTGCATCTGTGTTAGGCATCTGTTAGAAACAGGTCGACTTTTTTGTTACTGATAACTAGGTATACCTCTGAGTAGGTTATATGTAGTTTTTTGAAAGTGATTATAAAAATTATTTTTATATATATGAGTACTTTTGCATATAAGGAGTGTAAATCTCTGTATAATCAAGCCTCTGGAATTTGTATTGGGGAAAAAGTGGGATATACCTTAATTTACAGAGAAGCATGTACTCCCCTGTTCCAAAGCCACTGAAATTGTCTATGCCTAACTGAAGTGGCATGAAAATAAAAACACAGCAGGTTTAACCATAATTGGCTTAGTCTTATAACGGGGTAATGGCACATTTGGCTGTTTTAGTGGATGGGTTTTCTCTTGCTTTGCAGTAGGTCGTGTTTCCATTTAAATATACAAGGCTTATCATAACCAAGTGAAAGGCAGCTATGTGTTGAGCTTCTGTTTTGCATCTTGCTATTTTGCAGTGTGCTTCTGGTTTTGTTTTCTCATTTTTTTCTTTTCTTTTTTCTCCCCCCGTTCATTAATGAGATATCCAAATAAGTGTTTCTCTGAATTCAACTTTGTAATTTTCTTTTTTCTGCCCCTTGTTGTTTATCACCTCTCTGTGCAAACTCAGTTTTTCAGAGTAAAGCAGCTCAACTTGCATTTTCACCAGAAAGGAATATTAGTGCCAGCATGCCACACAGCTCTTGTGGTATGGGTGAAAATTATTGACTAGGAATGGATGAACTGGAAAATCAATTTTAGTCTTATTTTGAGAATCTTCGTGTAGAACTCTTTTACTACTTTAAACTAATTTCTTATTATATTTATCTGTTAATGCAGAGTGTATTTCCAAAGTTTATCAAAATCTGTTTCAGTGTTTTGATACCCTGCTGTTGATTTGTATTTTATTAGTATATTTGTGTATCTCTGAACATTATCAGAGTTTGAAACAGAAATGATTTTTACAAGAACAAAGCAAAAATGCGCCTTTGAAGTTTCTTAACTGTACAAGTATAAATTTTGGTGTATGTACAAGTTTGGAATATATGTAATTCCTATTAATTTAATGACTTGTGTGTAAATCATTGTTTAAGTACTTTTCAGACCGTAGAGATTTTACATGATGGCTGCTGAGGGCTGCCTTTGAGCCATAACCCACGATCACGTGAACCTGCTGAAGTTCACAGATCACTGACTTGACAGAACTTTATTATTATTTAATATTTATGTTACAATATTGCCCAGAGTCCCCAGCCTTAGACAATGCCCTGTTACGGTGGGTATTGTACAAACATTGATGTAGACATGATCAATGTCTCGAGGAGCTCAGAGCTGTTGTAGTTATAAGGTCACGCTGCAATGAACTTAAAGTCTGTGTAAACTTTGCAAAAAAAAAAAAAAAGTTTTGCAATATGCCAGCTTTGAAGTAGAAGAGATCAAATCAAAGAGAGTGGAGAGACAAGGATTCCACCTGTGTGACAAAGCAGAGCCTGCCTTTATTGTTGAGTACACATTTAGAGAGAACAAAAGCAAGATTGAATTATGATCCAGTGCCTTAGGGCACATGCTGCATTTCAAATTCAGGCATTAGCCTATATTTATATGCTTTATATTCTACTTTAATTGAAATTGCTGCAATTTTAGATTGAGATTTAGCAGATAAAAGAAGCAAAAGATATTTCCCAGGTAGAATGTCTGAATTTCATAACTGTGTCTCTGCACTCCTGACAGTCATGGCTTGCATTAAAAGGGTTAACAGTGATTTACATTGGGCTGGCCAAGTGAAAAAGTTTGTATTTTGAGTCTGTGTTCTGTGCTGGAAAGGCTGATCATGAAAACGGAAATGTTATTGAACAGAGTTTGTGTCTCTTTTGGACTATATTTTCAGTTCAAACCTTAGCTCTTCATGTGGCAATAGTTTGTAGAAAAGAGATGCAGAAATACAGAACTGCCATATTTTCTACCTTTCAAGTCCTGTCTTAATTCTTTCCTCTTCGTCTACTCTTTAGATGCTGGGCAAGGAAGAACCTTTGGGTTTGTTTTGTGGGTTTTTTTTGTTTGTTTGTTTTTGTTTTTGTTTTTGTTTTTTTTGTTTTTGTTTTTTTTCCCTTGGTTTGCTTGTTTTTGGTTTTTTTTCTGTTGAAACTAGCAGGATTTGGTAAAGCCTTCTTGGTGTCCTAGTATTCCTCTAGCAGAGTGGGAAACTTTCCCTTTCAGGGAGAGACATACTGCCTCTCACTGAGAAAGCTGAATGCTTGTGATGACATAGAGAGGATTTCTTCTACTGTTCAGAAATACTTTGTTTACTATTTCTTCAGATTTATACTAAAATATAAGTAATTACTGTTCAGAATCTGAGATCTTTTGGCTTTAATTTAAACCATACCATTTTTTGCAGTAATTCTTACTATGTAATATTTTAGTGGCAACAAAGTGTGTTTAAGGAATCTTGAACTAGCAATAATATTATCTTTTAGGGGAGTCTTGGTTAAACAGAGGGAGGAAATTGCCTTGTAGAGTTCTCTGGATGTTGGAGGTGAATTATAGCAGCTCTGAGGATAACTTAGTTGGCTCCTCTCTTTTTTAGCTAACCCACCCATGGACTGCTGCACAGAAAATGTTCACGTGTTTTTGAGCTCATCCTCTTATTCTTGCAGACTATCTGGATCATTAAGAGTTTGGTTCAGATTTTAGATACAAACATGGTTTCTGAAGGCAGTACTAGCTGCAGGGTATCTGATTGCTTTCATTTTCTGGGTGTGGGATATGGGTTTTGATAGGAACAACTCAAGGGCAGAGAATGGTGACAGAACACCCAGTCCTGCTCAGTTTGCTTGTGCCTGTTCATAGCTCTGAAATACTGGTTCAACAGTCCATGAGATCACACAGCACGAGCCAAATTTCCCTTTTACATGCCTGATCCATGTGCTAATGTGTGGAAATGTATAGAAACTGCTGTGCCTGCCTGATGACCACTATTCATTCTATAACCCAGGGGTCTCACAAAAACACAAAATATCTGAGACATGGTACTTTTTCCTTTTTTCCCCTTCCTCTGAAATGTTAGGATACTTAGCCTGTTTTCCCCTTAAATTTGGATGGAACAAGCTCCTTTGACATATCACACATTTTTTCCTTTTGTGCTTGCTTCCTCTGACTTCCTCCAAGTGCAATTCTGTTCTCACTGAGCTTGAAGCCCTCTTCCAACAATAGTGTTTAAAGCAGAGGGGCACTGTTGTTTGTGGACACTTTCCTTTTGCAATGACACCTTTTTTGGACCAGCGTTTGTGGAGGGAAGAGGCAGTGCACAATACATAAAGTAAACAATTCTGTCTATTCTGCAGCAGGCAGCAGTGTTCTCTGAGCTCTTGCATGGGTGATTTCATCTTTGGGTGTTGATGGTGATTTCAGCACCTTGGTGTGTGCTGTGATGATTGAGAGCATCCCTTGCTTCTTTTGCTCAAGAGTCTGCAGAGGTTTGAGTCACAGGTTATATAAACATAATGGCTTTTAGAGAGTGGGGACGCAGTAATAGGGCCATCATGAACGTGCTGAGGTATCTGTCCTAATAATGCACCATAAAATTAATATGTACCTTTGCAGTAGTTGCTGAGGGTGTCTGCTTCTTTGCAGATCAATTTGATATAGTGTTCTGTCTGTACAGAAATTGTGCAGTTCAGTTTCTGTGGTTAAAAAAGCAGACATTCTGGATTATATGACAGAATTTGATGATTTTGATAATCCATTAACATTTAAAATAAGAGGAAAGTACAAAGCTGAAAAGAGACCTTAGTATGAATTCGAGGACATTTGATGAAAGGTCTAAATTTAATATTATATCTTATTATTGTCTGAGCCATCTGGGGTTTTCTTTGTAGCTTCCACATCACTGAATGTATTCTCATCATATAAATCCTTTTTTTAAATATGCAATTTTACTTCAAGACAAATCTGCCAAATGTAGATATTAGACAATTACTGTTCAAGAATGTAGGAAATGGGAGAGATTACCTGCAATGATTATGAAATTTGAAGATCTTAGTCTCTTGGGCTAAACAAGAAACAATGAATACCTTAGGTTTTTAATGCATAAAAATATAGATGTATATGTATATGAAACTTTGGAGGTGAACTTGACCTACTTCACGTATCCAATGTGTGATGGATCTATCGGTTTCTTCATTATCAGAGAAATAACTCCTAGAGCACTGGGTGAAATATCATCAGAGTTAGTAGGGCCAAAAGGAGAAGTTGCCTTCTGAGCAGTGAATTTAGATTTCTTGAAACAAGTTCGCTGGACCGATGTTTTTATTGGAAAAACAAAAACCCCAACAACAGCAAAACCCCTCAAAGGTCCCAACCCACCAGCTGTTGAGGGACCCAGAGCAGGTGGGGTCTGTGTGTGAGCCCAGGCAGGAGCTGTGACCTGCCAGCATCTGTGTGACACAGAGCACAGGGTGAGGGACACCAGAGCCAGTGCAGGAGCTCAGCAGGAGCATCCCAGACTGCAGAGCTTTAGACTAAAGGGGAAAAAAGCCCAGCAGTTTCTTTTTTTGGGGTCGCTCCTCAGGGGCTCCAGCTTGGGCTGTGTTTTGTTACTGCTCTGTCATTCCTTTGTTTAAGGGACCCAGAGGTCTGAGACTGCTGTGGGAAACCCAGGGCTGGGCTGGTGAGGAAACCTCTTCTGGCTGTGAGAGGGTGTGTGGAGCCCAGGGGAGCTGCTGGGTCACTGGAGCCACCCCATGGAGAGCCCCCAGTCCCAGCAGTGACAGTCTGGGGTGGTGGGGGGGCTGACAGAGGGGGGCTCCTGGATGAGCAGACAGCAGTTATTCCTTGGGCCTGGGTCCGAATCACAGAAGTTGTGTGAAGGAAAGTGTTACCGTGCATAATCAGGGATTTATAAAAGTGTAATGGTTCACCCCTTTTCCCCTAACTCCCATCCCACCCCCCGGTGGTATCACCCTCAAAACAAGTATCTTGTCAATCACCCTGGTGGGCTCAAAAGGTCTGCTCTCCTATTCAGCAAGGTGCCCAGGTGCCACCTTCCCCCACTGTGGTGTAAAGTACCCTTGTCCCAAACCACTCCCTCCTGCCCTCCCTATTGGATCAAGGTTCCCCTGGTTCGGGTTTCACCCGAAGGGACATAAGGAGAGAACTGGGATCCAGGAGCCATTCTGCTGCTGTCCATCACACGGAATAAACATCTTTCAAAACCACAGCAGGATCCGCTTTTTCATTCCCAAGCTTCAGACCACGCGGCAGCTTTAGAGATTGAAACCCACAGGACTTTCTGGTGGAACAGGGCTGAGAAACCTCTGCTAGCCGGTGAGCAGAGAGCCCACGACTCCACAGGAAGGTTTCCTGTTTTATCAGATAGATCTGTGTCTATTCACAGCATGGAGCCGAGGCTGAAGGAGAACGGAATTCCAATCTGTAGGTGAAGGATCAGGGGCTGCATCCATCTATTTCTGATTTCAGGAAAAGCCAAATGACAGACGCATATACACTTTGAAAGACTACATGTTTTATGACACAGAGAGTCTCAGAAGAGACTATTTGAACATTATAACTTTATGCCTAACTGTGGTGCTGTCAAGACAAAGCATAATGTTTTCACATCTAAAATTTAACTACACTGTATTTATTGTTTTGCTCAAGAACATTAAAGGAATCTTATCTGTCAACATACAAGAGCAATGAATGAACAACTTAAATTACAAGAGTAAATTAAATGTCAACTTTATTTCACCAAAACAGGCTGTTCTTTTCTGTTAGCAGAGGTTATAACCACTGTCTTGAAATATTTGCTGTTGGAAAATGATTGACAAGTGTGGACAGAAGTGGTAAATGCAACAGGTTTTTAATTTACTGGATTACCATATTTATTGCAAGCATATGGGTAAGTTTGGAAAAATAACTTCATTGTTGTACTATGTTAGCTCAAATCCCCTGCATTCGCTGTAGTTTCAAACTTTACTGCTCTCTCTGTTCTCATATTGGCCATGTTTTTGTAACTGGAGTATAGCTCTGTGTTTTATTTTATACTAGTAAATCACTGAGCCCCAGTAAAAATGTAAAAAAACCCTAATAGATAAAAATGATATATACTTTTGGCTTAGAGTGTATGATCTATTTCTCCAAAGTAGTTTGAAGACCTCTTCAAATTCTGTGTGTGCTTGTAAATTGCCTGTTACTAAAATAACTCTTTTAGGTGTAACAAAAAAAGAAAGAAAAAGAAGTTATAAAATGGTGCACACGTTGCTGTTGAAACCCTCCTCACCTGTATGTCTGCATTTGTTTGCTGGGTCTTTGAGAACAGAAATTTCTCAGAGTAAGGCTACATGCAGCTATATACTGGGATTAGAGAATTATAGTTCTTAGGGAAGGTTCAGAAAGACATAACAGATAAGTGAAATGTTATTTCACAAGGTCTGCTGCGTTGTGTGGGATATTTCTCCTTGACGGGAACATATAAAATTGTTTATCTAATGTATCCACACTGTGTATAGTGAAAGAAAAGGGAGTAACAGGTCTTTATCAAAACTATTCACGTGGAAGGGCATGATGTAACATAAACCAAAGGAGGAGTTTATTTGTGGCAAAATTATGGGCGTCTCTCATGCCTTTCATCTCCAGCAAATTCACGTTGCCCTGCATTGTGTTCATAAATGAGTGCTCTGGCTGCCTGGAATATGGACTCCTAGAATCAAACAACTTGAACTGGATGAAAAATGAGAGGGCTAAAAAATTATGCTGCTGAAGCAAGGCAGTATTTATCCTTGTGGTCAGAGCTATATGAGAAAAGCCCTCAATCTGCAATTTTCAATATATCTGTTCTGGGTGAAGATAAAAGAATTGCTAATTGAGTTTACAGTATGTAAGACTCTGGGCTATGTAAGGGTAGGTTATCATTACCTCTGTGTTGTCAGTTGTAAATCTATCTGCTTCTGTGGTCTAGAAAGTCTCTTCCCATAAAATGATGGTCCAGTATTTTTTGAGCCAAGATGTTCTCTCTCCAGCATATGTCAGAAATAGTGACATAAGACAGAAACTCTCATAATACTAGCCATGAACCAAAAGGAATGTGTCTTGTTAACAACTTTGGAAAGACCCAGCTCTCATTGTAACTGCCTTCTAGCAGCTACATGCAAGAGAGGATAAAAATTATAAAATATAACCATGATGTATTTTCCAGATGAAGCAATAGTTTATAATGATAGTCACTATAAAGTTAATTTTTACTTGAACAGAGCTGAGCTTAATGGTTTTCAATTATACTAATTTGAGTCATGGGTTTAGTTCATGTGGATTTTGCAACCCCTGGGTTTTGCTTTTATGTCTTCTCCCTTAAATGCTTGGCTTCTTTTTTTGTGTTATGCCCTTCCCATTCTCTTTTAGCAGGGAACATCAGGCATGGCTGGGATGGCTCCATCCCCTTCCATTTACATCAGAATTTAATCTTCTGTGAGGAAGAAGATTAAACATGTAATTTGAAAATAAGTTCTCATGTTCTAAATGACTTTCCCATCCAGCACATGCTGAAGGAAGAACATCCAAAAGTATGTCACCCTTCTCTGACAGAGGTTGAAATCTTGATTTCACCCAAGTTTTCTGAGGCACTCTTTGCATTGGCAAGAAACTGCCCTCCTTGTAAATGCATCAGTTTAAACTGAATTGTGCTGAGGCCTACAGTCTCATATCTACATTAGGTATCTTCTGGAATTTTTTACTTTGGACTATGGTTCGTGTGGTCACTGGAACCAAAAGTCCCCATCCTGTCTACATTTGGAGATGACTGAAAAACAGTTGTTGATTTGCACCTTTTACTTACACTGACTAATGGAGCACATCTGGTACACATCTGGTAGAGCTTCTGATTTTTTTTTTATTTGGCTTACAAAAGGAATCTGGAATCAGGTCATCAAAACAGTTTTATTAACAAAGCCAACTACATAAGAGGGAATAAATTCACCCAAAGCTGTACCACTGTTCTGGAATGAAATGCTGGTGTAGGTGCAGCGTGTGACCAGTGCCATGATCCTGTGTCTGAACAGAGGGTGAGAAATTAATTCTTTGTTACATCTTTTGCACTTTATGCCTCTCTGACAGTGCAGTCAAATGTTACTGTGTAGTTTCTTTCTGATTTTTCATTTGTTTGTATTGCAGATCCCATGTCCTTTCTCCACTCTCTCGCTCCCTTTTAATTTTTTTCTTTCAAACTTCACCCTGACCAGTGGAGGCTGCTGCAGGCTGTGTCTCTATATTTTTACTCAAGCATGGAGTTGGCCAGTGTTGGCCACAAACCCAGTGGCCACTGTTTTTTTCAGAGTGTGCGCTGCATTAAAGACATCTGAGCACCTCTGGGACTCCGCTCATCATGCCATTTGAGGAATTGTGGTATTTGTTTACAGATTTAAATGATCTCAGTCTCATCTTTCCTTTTTAGAAAGGAAGTGTTAAGAGGTTTGGAGCTAAAAGAAAAACAAGGAAAGTCAGCCCCCCCATAGAGATGTGACTGCAGAGATGTGGTCACTCAGTTCGTGTGGGGAGGCTTTTGGTTGCTGAAAAAAGGGAGGTCTGGTTAAGATCTCTGGTCAGGGGTGTCTGCAAGTCTTAACCTCAGCTTTTGTCCTTGAATGTAACAAAAGCCTTCCAGTGGCATAACATCTACTACATAGTTTGAGAAATTCATTTGCTGTTTAGTCTCATTTTTATTTCGTGTTTCCTTAGAAGTATGCCTTTTGCCTCATAAAAAATGTTAATAAATTCTATCATTATAATTTGCTTTGATGGCATATTTAAGGGTATGTCCTCATGGAATGTCTCTTGCAGAGATGATACCCTGGAAAGAATATGTCTAGAATGGACAGTACTGTCTGACCTCATTAGCCAGCCGTCCAGGGAGCAATTGCAAAAGACCTAGATTGCAGTAAAACCTTGTTTCTCTCCAAGACAGGCAGTAGATTGTATGACTGGGGTGTCACCTTGGTTGTGTCCTGCAGCTTTCAATCTGCAACACATGGACAAGCCTTGAACAGGCACTGTGTCAAGCAAATAGCATCAGAGTTTGTCATGGGTGCCATGGTTTATTACTTTCTTGATGAAATGGGCATTTGTCCAGTGAGGACTTGAGTTGTACCTCTGAATTATTTTGCCTGAACTATTTAAGTTACCTTACCTGGCGCAAATTTGGGCTAAATTTGTGCTACAGGAGAAAGGCATCACATCTACCTTTTTTGTAATTGTAATCTTTAATCCATGGTTGGCTAAAAACATTAGATGTGTTCACTGACCTCTTTGACATCAATAAGAATAGAGTATCTAAATCAGTTAAGATTCCATTTATTCATATACATTATATGCATTTTAATATCGACAAGAGAAGACAGGTCTTACCATTAAAATGATCTTGGATGTAATGTTTTCAGATTGTTACCATAATAGTTCATGACATGCTGGATCTGTTTTGAGTGCCATAAATCATAGCAACTGATGGGACAGGGAAGAGCAGCAGTTAGAGAACTATGAAAGAAATAAATTATTTTTAAAAATAGGTTAAATGTTTTTTACTGTCAAAAAGAGGACAGGAATATGATACTTTTCAGTTACTTTTTAACCTGTTTCTTGAGTTTAGCTGAGTTTTATATTGATTAAAGTTGGTGTAGGCTGGGGTATTCTTTTGGGCTGCAGATTCTTCTAAAGTTGAGAACACATGGTAACTGTTGCTTTTATTTTGTGGAGAGATCTTTTTGTCCTAACCCAATTTATGCTCTGTTTCCTGCAAAGATTTAGATTTGGTCTGCCTAAAATGTATATCATCTTCCTGATAAACGGTGTCTTTCAAAAGCACATTTACTTTTTGCTTGTATCATTGCCTTGAATGATGTGGATATTACAATCCAAAGCCAGTCCTATTTTCTTAAATATGATCTAACTTGTAATGCAGATCAATATGTATCAATATAACCTTTAAGTCAAACTCTGTACATTTGGCTTTGTACTTCAAGGTATCTTTTTTTACTGGGTGAAAGAACAAACTAAACAATTGGAATGTTATTAATACATTTTTCAGTATTTTTTTGGCTAAAACTTAACTTGAACTACACAGATAAAATGCTCTGATCATTTAAAATATTTATCTTGGTGTGTGAAGAAACCAAAGTTAGAAAAGAGATTTGGGTTTTCTGTTAGTGCTTTGTTGTGGATTTTTTTTGTTTGTTTGTTTTGGTTTGGTATTTTTTTTTAGTAGCTGAAGGCAATTATATCTTTATTGACCCTCTGTGTTCACCCCCTCCTTCAATGTCAGGTACTTGCTTATTATTATCAACATGACATCTCCTTTCTTTGAAAGGTTGTCCGTCACACTTTGAATCGCCTCTCTCCATGGTTACATTTTCTAATCAGTTCACATGATTGAGCCTACATCAAGTGATGCTTTACTTAATTCCTTTCCGTTTGTGTGGTGTGATTCTTGGAGGGACTCTCGTCAAAATTTTGGAGGGCCCTGTCAGTTTGAAAAGAACATGACCTTTAAATTGTATCAGTATGTTTGCTGGTGCATAAGGGAAAGGAAAAGGTTTGTAGTGATGGAAAACCACTCTAAAAATGAAAAGTAATTCTCTCAGAAGCAACATGCATAGGAAGTTAATTTGTTTATATTTAACTGATTTAAAAAAAAAAAAAAAGACGGAACAAGCGGCTCATGTTCTCATGTTCTTTGAGCAATAAGTGGTCTGAACAGCGTGTCCTTAAATTTGGCTTAGAAAATGTAATCTATTGTTCTTGCTTTCCTGCATTTCTAATAATGGATAAAAGTAGAAATATTCAAATGCGACAGAATAAAGGTGTAATTCTTTGAAATTATCAAAGCTGTTACTTTGCTGCATTTTCATAACTGTATCTGTGGCCATGCTATAATTAGTAATTGACAATGCTAATTATTGTACAGTCTGTCACTGACTAAAGTGGCAGAGTTAGATTTTATGTGGGTATAAATATGCACACATTTATGTGTGCGTGAGAGGATACTTCAAGTTAACACAGAATTTTGCATTGTGAATGCAGGCAGTCTGAAAACAAGGAAAATCCACCTGGAATGCCTAACATGGATAGTTGAGGAATATAATACAGATTCATGCTGGTGGATGAGCTGAGTAATGCTGGGAACATAGTAAAGTTTTGCAACCTTTATTAAGTATACAAACTTTAGATGATCAAATACCCTGCATGACTGAATCAGGGGTATTGACTGTTCTCATCTCCTTTCCTTTATGCTTTGAGGTAAACTACTGTTGAGTATTTTTTACAAATGTCAAAATATGTAGTTTCACTGAAGCTGTTCAGTGTTTGACATGCATTTATATACTATTGTCACTTGATGTTGATGTCCAGAAGCTGTTTGTCATCTAGCTTTTTTCCCTATATTTGGAGTGTTTTTAATCACACCACTACAGATTCTTTGATATCTGATGAGGATTGAGGTCTTCTGAAAGTGTTCCCAAAGTCTGTAAAATTTTCCATTTCTTTGTGGATATGGCATGCTCAAAAAAATGTAGGAACTTGATTATCTTTGAACTTTTCACCCTTCTGTCAACTTTGTTGAAATGAGCCTGTGGATTCTGAAGTTATAGGGTGGAGATGCACAGGTAGGGTGTGAGCACACAGAAATGCTGCAGCTGAGGCGTTTGTGCTGCTCCCTTGTCACCCTCAGTCACCTGCCACTCTCTTCAATCTAATCTGTGTTCTCACTGAACCCTCAGAAGGCTCTAATGGTGTTCTCAGTGAACCCTCAGAAGGAGCTAGGCTCTCCTGCCAAAGATCTTGTTTTCTGGTACTGGATCTCATTCTTGCTTCAGGAAATCAACCCTACTCGAGTCAAGCTGACGAAATCCAAATTGACAGAGCTCTCGTTTTGGGTGTGGCTGGAGAGATAACAGGTTAATCCTTACTGTGAATTTATATTTAGACAGCACTGTGTGAGAGTCAAATTCTTATCTTTGTTCTCTCATTTTCAGCTTAAGGAGTAGAAAAATGGACCCCGAAAGTTCATCACTTTCTACTTTTTCACTCTTCCCAAGAAGTGCCTGAATTTCACTTGAGCTCCAGGCTCGAATTCTGGTAGACTCTGCCCCTTTAACACAGGAACTGTGGGCTGCTTCTGGGCCAGAGAGCTCACCTCTCAGATCTGCCCTGTCTCAGTTTAATTATTTGGCGTGTTTCACTCTCCTAATGATAGCGGCAAAGCCATGGTTGTTTGCATCTAAAATTAAGGCTGTTCACAGAGTTCAGACATGTAGGTTTTTGCAGCCTTGAGGTGTGCCAGCTTTCGTGCTGGGGTTGTGTAGTTCACGATACACAAATTGTAGGTGGATATGATGCTTGGGAATTGCACGCATGGTATGCAGCATTAGATTTCCCCATGCAAAATCTGGAATTATATATTTTATGGGTTTGAGAGACTAAAGGAGATCAAGACAGCTGTAGCTGGGGTACAGGCATGCGATGCTATCTGCATTTCACAGAGGCATTTTGTGTAGGATTTTATTTCAGCATTTTGTGCTAATTCATATTTCATGATTCATTCATACGTTTAACCCGTTAATGCAATTCTAACCTTTCCCTGATTGCTCAGATAAAAGCGTTTTCTCTGTGTCTCAGAGAGTATGAAACAAGGTGGCAGAATGATAAATACCAATAGCAGATTTCTGGGTTGGTAGCAATATTCAGTAGCATATAACGTGGCTTTCACTTACACAAAGAAAGGTCATACATTTTCATCTGTGACGTGCCATCCTTGGCTGAGACATGAACTTCACAAATATGTGAAGCCACTATATTCTACAGTTGTTTTCTTCTGGGCCATAACCTCTAGGTTTTAGTTACTCTAACTTGATGGAGCCCCCCTAACTTGAGGCTCATGGTATTGAGGACAAATGGTGTTTGGCATTCCCTACTGGAAATCCCTCTTTTGACAGGATGCTTTGCTTTTTTAGGACATGAGAGACCTCAAAAATCCTGCAAATCATATTCTCTGTTTGAAAACAAAACCAAAACCATGCATCAGAAATTAAATATTAGAAATTAGGCCTTGACTGAGACAGACGACTTTTGGTTTTGGATGAGAATTTCTGTTTTTTTTTTTTTTTCCTATCAGAGGTGTGCTAGAAATGCTTACATGGCATTACTTTTTTAATATATAACAAATATAACACAAATTCTGTGCAGCCTTAAAATACTAATACACGTTGTTTGGTTTTTTTTTCTTCCTTTTTTCCTTAGGAAGTTGATAGAAATTGTGCATCACTTCAGGGTCTTGTGGTATGACCTCAAAACATTTGTTTGTTTGTTTATTTATTTATTTACTTCCTCCCCCCACCCCTTTTAAACTCCTGCTCTGGCTAATTGCTCTCCTCTTTCCCTCGAAAGAATAAAATTTTGTGTTTTAACACATTTCATTTCCTACAAGCTAAGAGGCTTTGTAAATGCTTTTCTCACTTTCCTTCTTATGGATATGGGAAAAAATAATTTCATATCTTGAATTGTCTAACACACAGAGTAATAGCCCATGTTCCTACAGCCTTATCAACTTGATTGGAATTTTCCACATGGAGCAAATGCAGAGCTGAACCCTTAAAGAGCATCATGGGGACTAGACCCCAGAATTCCAACCTGCTCCTTGCTTAATCACAGGCAGTATTCATTCAAAAGTCTCTCGTAAATTAATTGAGAGCATTGCCTGAGAAGGGTTGAAAGATTGGGATCATTGTGAACAGCAATGTAGTTGTGCTATACTGTTAAAGGATGCCACGTCTTAAATATACTGGAAGTCATAAACACAGCATTATAATAAATTACAAAGCAGACTTTTGGAAGATTTGTTCTACCTTTCACAAAATGCTAATGTTTATTTTGCCTTCATTTCACTGCGTTGTCTTTCATTTAAAAATTACAGCTTTACTACAGTGAGCTAATTTCATAATACTGTATTAACTTAATATTATATAAATTATGTTTGTCAGATTTGGGCATTGTTGTAGATGTACAAAGCCCAAATTTACTACCAAAGCTCTCCAAACACATGTATTCATAATTTGCTACAATGAACCATATGCCACAATATAGTATTAAGGAATTGCACATTCTAATGCCAGGCACAAATCCTGCTGCTCTTTCTGCAACTATTCTAGGTACAAATAGAAACCATATATTTCTAGCCTTTCCCCCCCGCCCCCCACTTGCAATTATGAGCAAAAAATGTTACAGTGTGGGAATATTTTAGCCACCTGCACTTTGTTGTCTGACTAATTTTTAGCTGCGTGTTGCCTTTGAACATTATTGAAAATATGCGGGGATTGCGGCAGTTCCTGGGTGTATTTTCTCTGCAGACTATTATAACTTTAGGCCTGGAAGGAAAAGGTAATAGAAATTGGCACAAGGAATATTACAGAGTACAGAGAGCTACAGCTTTCTTTTAGTGGGGAATGGGAGCGCTCCTGCCTAAGAGGTTTAATTGCAGCTGCCTGCAGTTCTGCATGTGGTGCTTTCCACTTGCAAGGTGTAAGGTTCTGCAGTGTAACCTGGCTTATTCTCTCCATCCAAACAAAGAGCAGGAATGCTCTCTGTGAAGGGAAGGGGAGAGCTTGTGCAATTGTGGAACATCTATAGGTTTTTAAACACACACTGTCTAATCAGCCTCTGACAGATCCATTGTAAATCAAAGGTCTGGTAAGTGGGGATGCCAGAAATGTTTGATCTCATTCCAAGCCTTGAAACAACTTGCTTATTTTTTCTGCAGTTTGGCTCCTCACTAAAATAAAACATTGAGAGATGAATGTTCTGACAGGTCATTGTGTGTCAAACTGTCACTCTGTAATGGTTACATATTTCAGCTGGATTGAGGTGGTGGTGGTTGGGGGAGGTCTGAGAGAAAAAGAGGGAGAGAAAGAGACAAAGAATAACAAGATTTCTGCTCCTTCTTATGGCTGATCTTCATTTAAACCAAACACTTGTCATGTTCAGGGGAAGTTTTATAAATTTTTAATGATGTTGCGTACAACTGGTGCTTTGAAATTTGCTGTACTTTAATTTTTTCTTCGTTAGCAAAGGTTCGCTAATGCATTGAAGTGCTAAGAGCGTGTCCTAGGGATGCCATGATAATTGTGTTGTTAATAATATTGTGGCACTAGTAATGTTCTCCTGGTAATCAAGCCATGAGATTTTTTTTTAATATATTCAGTTATTACACTGCATCTCGTACAAATCATGTCAATTACAATTGCCAGTCTATGACAGTTAAAATAATTGTATACGTTTTCCAGAATTTTCTATTGGCTTGGCTAATCAAGCTAAAAAAAAAAAATCAACACATTATTTGCATTAATTTTGTTTCTAGTCTATTTCTACTCCTAAATCATTTGTCCATCTACTTCAAAAGGCGGAACAGTAAGTATTTTAATAATAAATATACAAGCATATTCATACTGTAACATAATATAGGTGTACTTCTGCAATAGTAACACGGGATATTTCCTAGGATTAATCTTTGTGGGTGTATAGATATATGTGTGCTAAAATTATGCTCGTGTAGAGTGTGTGTACTCTATCAGAGATTTATAAAGATAGATATTCAGGAGTGTTTATTTTCATGGGTTTGGTATGTCTGTGTTTACACCTGTGTAAGGATGCCAGCCTGTCTGTAGACATTGATATTTTACGCCTCTCTTAGAGATGATTGCGTGCTATTGCATTTGAATATTTATCCACGTTTAAAAAAATCAATTAAATAGTTGCCACCTGAAAGAGAGAGCAAGTTTGGTGTCCAAACATCAGCCTTCTGTAATGCTGGCACCTCCTGTCTAATGCAGTTGCTTTGTTTCTTTGAAAACAAGAGACAAACAGCAAAAACTGGCTCAGCATTCTGTCACCAGAGCAGGAAACATCCCATTGTGTGGTTGAGTACCATGTCCTGGTGGGGAGGGGGAAACTTGAGCTTATTTTCTCTATAGTAGATTTAATTTTATTTTTTCCCCCTTTTTTCTTTCATTTGTTTATTTTTGAAATTATTATTTTTAAAGACAAACTGTGGAACTATTGTTTCTTCCAGCAGAGGTTCGGTGTTTTCCAGGGTATATTTACAATAGCTACTAAATGAACACAACAGGGGTGCAGAGGAAACAGGGAGTCAGCGTATGGGTTGCAAAAATATACAGAATGATAATATAATTTCCTTTCTCAGGGAGGTACAGCACGCTGGAGGAGTGGTGAAAATGAAACAGCAGAGGCAGATCAGTGGTACATGAGCAGTAACCAAGTACAGCCAGGGGTAGTATATGAGAGGAAATAACAAGTAAGGGATGTAGTAATTACACGAGGCGGAATA
The DNA here is from genome assembly GCA_013398615.1 of Brachypodius melanocephalos. Classification (NCBI taxonomy): domain Eukaryota; kingdom Metazoa; phylum Chordata; class Aves; order Passeriformes; family Pycnonotidae; genus Brachypodius; species Brachypodius melanocephalos. The sequence continues at coordinate 15,028,936 of VZSR01000393.1, read as the reverse complement.
ACGAGTAGGCATGGAAGCATTTGAGAAATAACAAGTCAGCTGGCAGTGGTATTTGAGGAATGACAAGTGAACATGACAGTATTATTTGAGGAATAATAAGTGAGCTTGGTGATATTATTTGGAGAATAACAAGAAACCAGGGGTGCTTTCTCTAGGCGCTTTCCCCCGCTGTTATCTTGTGAAGGAGGTGCACAAAAGAGTAAGTGGTCACAGGTTGCAAGGGTCAAGGAAACAAAATGTTTTTTTATGCAATAAGCTTCTACTAAACATGGCCTGAACAAATCATCCCTCAAAATGTAGAATTTATTCCTCAACTTTGCCTGGAGGTAAAAGTGAAAAGAACAGATTTTTATTTTTTTTCCCCACTCCTCTGGCCCTGTGAGTCCTGACCATAGAGAATGAATGGCTTTAGAACTGTACCCAGACAGAAAAATCAATGCTTCATATCAGGAGGCTTCAGGGGTTAGACTCCCATGTTCATGTCAACAAGGCTATTGGTTTTCTTAATACTCCAAAGTTATCGTTTCCCCGCTGCAGGAACCTTCCACTGTGACTTGTGTGGTCACAGCTTAACAAAAGCACTTTCCCTTGGCCAACCACCAATTGGCAAAATGGCAAATGGCAAAAAAATTAATTGTTGGTGAGGTCTATATTTTTCCAAGCCATGCCATTAACAAGCACGGGGAAGTTAGCATTTGCTGGTGGGATTTGCTCTATAAAATTATGCAGGTTCTTGTACGCTACGGGGGTCACGACAGTTCCACTGATACCATGATTCATGCTTTGAGCAAAGCCATTACTGGGATAAAAATTAATAAGTATTGGAAAACTGGAATTAAAGAGGGTGGGCTTTTCTTCCTCCCTCTCCCCTCTGCCTTGGCTGGATATCCCTGCTGTTTGTGTGGAAAGATCTCTGCTTCCTCTGGACAGACTCCTCCAGGCTTGGTCGTGTCGCAGTTTTAATCTGAATGGGTCGGTTTGTTCTGCAGTCATCACTTCCGTGTTAATCACTTCTCCCTTGTCAAGAAAGTCTTACAGTTTGTCAATAGAATTATGTTACATGAGGTTAAAATCATATTGCTTCAAATAATACTTTTTGTCATCGCAAGGTAGTAAATGGACTACCTGAAAACGAGGCCCTCTTTGAATCTTTGTCAATTTAATTAGTGTAACAACTATATTTGGCTTACTGGGCAGGAAAAAGACAGCCTTATGAGCTCTAGGAGGGAAAACTGGCTACTGTACAGTTCCAGTATCACAGAAGGCTAAGAGACTTAAACGTTGCATCAGGTTAGAGGAGCATTTTGTGGTCTGGTTAATTTGATGGCTTCCCCCTCCTCCAACCCCCCTTTAAGTATGTTACTGATGCTTTTTTTTGTTGTTGTTTTCCCAGATTTTTTTTTCCTTTTCCTGTGCTGTCTTTAGTGACACAGTGCTAACACTGAAAATGCTGGCGGCTACAGTGAGCATTGCTCACCCAGAGCAATCGGATGAAAAGGCAGTGCAGATGTAATTTGTTTTCAATGGCTGTTTCAAAAGAATAATTGTGGTGACATTGTGGGATCAATATTATAGATTTTTGTTTTCAAGTACACTGTATGTGTGGTGCTAAGGGGAGGCAGGAAATATAACACTGCAGCCTGAATACAATAAAAATGGATTGAGGTCTGTGGGTATTGTCGGCTGGTAGCCATCATGGGTTTGGAACATCATTGGTGGGATTACAGTGCCTGTCCTCTGGGCTGGGATTTCATCGTGAGTGCACACACACATTTGCTGCAGTTTTCCTGCTCAGCTCCTTCAGGGACCTGCTCACTGCACTTGTATAAACTCCCTGTGAGCGAGGCTGTGGCTCTCACCTCTAACAAGTGGCAGGATCAGCAGGCTGGGGGTTGAACTTTGCTGCCACACCACGCACAGGGCACTCCAGCAGGACCTGGGGTGGGCAGGGGTGCACGGCACACCTACCTGAGCATTTCAGTTCTCCTCCTGTTCCCCGTGTCTCTAGGCCACCATGCTAGATAAAACTTCTTTAAGGCACCTGAGAGAGAGAGAGAAAGAACACCTCCAGGGAGCAGCCTGCTGATAGAACCTACTTCTAACAATATGGTGAGTGTCATTTTAAAATACCATGAGAAATATGATGTGGTGATCAAGGACTTCCTGCTTTAAGGGTTTCATGTATCAGGGTAACTAGACAAAAAATGTAGTTCCCAGGGTGAAAATTATATTAACAAAGAATTAGTAATAAAGCTGAATAAATGTAATGAGATGTGAAAGAGAGTGCATAGCACATTTTTTTTTCTGTCTTTCATAATTAGGCCCTGAAAGAAATGGAAATTCAGACAAAACACCTTCCTCATTACCAATTTAAATATTACAAGTTAAAATGCATTGTTATTGGACAGCTGATTGTTTTGCTTTTTTATTCAAGAGGTAAAGACGCTGCCTTTGGTTCAGGTTGCTGTTTTACAGAAAAGAATTTTGCAGAATGGTTTTGGCTGATTTTCCTTTCGGCTGAGATAAAATTTCAAATTTTCTCTCTGCCAGATTCTCCCCTTTCTTTCTTGGCTGAAATGATAGTTACCCAAACTCTGCTGACAGTCTGTGCACTACAGGGGTGGCCCAGAATCATCCTTTGTTATTCTCACAAGCCATTTATCATATTTATTAAATCACATAGATTCCTACCATAAGTTGGAAAAACAGTATGTGCTTAATTTGGACCAATTAATTCCACAACAAATACACTCTCTCTTGGCCTCTTTTATAAACCAGAACATCAAACAGCTGTTCTCTCATCCCAGCAAAACTAGTATGTAACATTTTTAGTCAGCTTTTACTAGTGAGTATTGGATGAAACAAGATAGCAGACACTCACAGAGGTCTGTCTCAACCAGTAAATCTTGGTAATTTATTAATGACTCAAAGCATATAAAAGTAACTCTATTTCATGGAGTTTTTAGAATTTTATAAATCTTCAGGGTAACAGTCAGTAATCTCCAGCTCCTTTCTGTGTCTCAGTGTTATGTTACAGGGCATAAAACTCTTTTTGAATACTAAAATATTATATTTTTCTATTTGAAAAACAAACTATGCAAAACAACGTTGTGCTCTGAGGGCACTTTCAAAGCTCCAACATGGGTTCCAGAGCAAAAGCCACCCTTGCAGTGGCTGTCCAGTCATCCCACGTTTGCCATGGCATGAGCACCTATCCTGAGGATCTCTCTCTCTTATTTATATCCTGGTGGGTTTTGTCAGAGGCTGAGGAGGCCAGGTGACACTGTGTGTTTGCAGATTATCCTGGGAGAAATGCACACACGGGCCTGATGGGAATTTGGGGATGAGAAAGGTTAGAGGAGCACCGAGCGGCTCAGGAGCTGGACACTGTGTGCTGTGCCCTGGGGGGCTCCAGGGGCTCCACTCTGGGTCTGTTAATGAACATTTCCTGTTCTGTCGGATTGTGGTTTTCCGACATTCAGGTGGTTTAGAGTC
>VZSR01000393.1:14996071-15025341 GCA_013398615.1 Brachypodius melanocephalos | reverse complement strand
TGAGCTCTCAGGGCAGCCAAAGGGATGCTCCGGGTTCCAACACTCTTCTCCCTCTCAGTGTGTCTCTCTGATTCCTGCCCCATGATTAGAGGAGGTGACACATGCCCGGGAGTGGCACCATCAGCCCCTGTGCATTGCTGGCAGCTGGTGGAGCTTTGAGCTGATGTGACTTCAAGCTGCAGCTCATCACAGACTGATGCAGATGTGCTTCCAAAACACGGGTGGAGCAGCGGCTGTGGATTTGCTGTGCTGCTGCTTTAGGTACTGTCTTGTCATTTTGAAAAGATTATGAAATGCTGTGCAAAGCCTTGAACTTAGAAAAGATAAAGGTTTAGCCAGCTACTGCAGAGCCTGTAGGAACAAGTGGGAGTAGCCTTTCCAATGTTTGCTTTGATTTGCTTTTGGGTTCGTCTTTTTTGTTTTTACAATCTCTGAGAGCAAAGGCTATTTGCAAGTGGCCCTGGGGTGTGTGTGAATGGTCTACAAGAGGTGGGGGAGTCAGAAATAAGGCTCACAACAGCTCTTCCTTCATGCTGCCTGGGAGACGCAGGCCTGCAAAGATGGGATCCACAGGGATTGCTCAGGGCAGCCTCTCCCCAAAGGCAGCAAAGCAGGACATGGCACTCCATGCTGCTCCCTCAGCTCCACGCCCTGACTGTCAGAACGTGACTGGATCTGTTCACCACGCTGTAAAACACAGATGCTGCCTTTGTAATGGAGTTTGGTAATGGTTTGGTGCTCTAAAAATTTGCCAGTACAACGCTCTGGCTGTTATTGTCAAATAATATCTGAGATGCTGCGTAGTGTGATGTTGCAGTATTGGTGCAGCATTCGTGGAGTTTGGAAAGGACGAGGAAGAACAGGTCTGGGGTCAGCATGCCAGAATTCTCTTTACTCAAATTTCTGACTCCATTTATATACACTGTACAAAGATGGCCAAGTATTGGCCAAAGGGATGTCACCTCATCATTTTGATTGGTGAATATTTCCATCACTCAAATGCTCCTCTCAGAGCAAAGGAATGTAAACATTTTCTTATTTACATGAAAAGTGTGAGAACTCTCTCTGAGTTCTACAAAATATCAGAAGGCTATTCTAAAATATCAGAATGCAAGTTTAACACATGTAAAATCAGGGCGACAGTGTGATGGCTTGGGAAGAGCAACAAAACCTTGTATTTGAGAATCTTTCTCACTGGTAAACCGGGAGGAACCTGGAATGGGTTTGACTGTGTGATATCTTTGTACTGATTGTGCTATTTCTGCCTGTGAAATCTGGCATCTAGATTGCTTACAGAGATCTTTGTTGTGATGAACCTTTATCCATTTTGTCCAAAAGCCTTGTCTGCTTTTGCTCTCCCAATTCCTTGCTTCTACTGCCCTTCCCCTTTTCCTTTGGTGTCCTTCACCATCACAATTTCTTTAAATTAAACCCCAAAGTAGCTTGAGACAAAGCTGACACACAGTAACTAAGGATTCTCATCTCGCCTCTTCTGCATTTTGAAAAATAAAATAATATAATACAGGAAAAACACTCCTCCCCCCAGTGCAATTTCTACAGACTTTTTCCATGAAATATATCTTTCAGGAGTTACCTGGTCTCTGTGCAGGGGCATAGGTAGAGCACCTGAGTTTGGGAATCAAACCTGAATTTATGAAAAAGCATGCAGACTAAGTAAATGGCTTTGTAACTGGCAAGTGTCGAGCACTTACTATCTGCTGACCAGTAATACATTTGAGATTAATGCAAAGTCTTAATATTTTATATCACTTACTTTTTTGTCCTTTATTTCTGAAAAAGTGTGTCAAAAACTGAAATCTGCACATACACCATAAACTGCATTTCTCCACTTCTGTGTCTGTGATTGATTAACCTGAATATGTATCTATATTTTTTTTTCTGGATTAATTTCTGCTGAATCTTTAGAAGGAAATAAGTAAATGGTGTTTACCTAGCTAATCTTAGGTCTGTTCTCTTCAAAAAAAAGGATTGTGTTATTTTTCATGGAATAAAGGTAGACATATACAATATATACACAATTGCATAACCAGAATATTATAAATATCTGTGTAATTTTAGTTTGTTTTGAAATATCAATTTTGTGAGTTTTAAACTAATGCAGCATTCACCATTTTATTTTAAATTCATGTATTTGAGCACAGAGTATTTCCAGAGTTAGCTTTGAGACTCTCTTCTCTTGTCAGTTGCTAATACTCTGTTTTTTATTTCTCCATTTATTTAATTATTTTTACAGTGATAAAATGTTGGTTGACATCAAATTAATTTAATATCCTAATTTTTTGAGGCAAAATTTTGCCTACCATCAAGAATACATGTGTCTATTTAATAGTTTCATAGGTGTTGATAGTCTGCATTAACTGTATACAAAATTGCCTGTAAATTGTTGTTTTAAAGGCTGCTCACAGGTGGGAAAAATTTTGTAGAGAGAGCATTGTCTTTCTCCCAAGTACTTTGCCTGGACATGAAAATTCATTATTTGATTTTTTTTTTTTTAAGGTAATCTAACTTGTCTCAGAAATTCTCCTTGGAAAAAAGGCAGCTCCTTTCAGCTCCTGCCTGTGGGTCTGGAGCAAGGGACCACCAGCTTCGAAGGGAAGATAAGGACATCACCTCTCGCTGTATTTCTCAAAATTTCTTGTGAAAATTTTGCCGTGTGAAAAGAAAGGATTTGTACGGATTTTCCTCTTGTATGGTCAGAAGGAGGCTTTGTTGGATGTCACTGGCAGAGAGATCAGGAGCTTAAGGTGACCTTAATGGCCACTGCAGGTGGGTGCTCTTCTCTTTTCTTGAAACTTGTGTGAGAGGGAGAGGTTCCAGCACGGACACTGCATCAGCTGACAGAATATGCAGGGTACTCCAACAGCTACAGCTGTGCACCAACAGAACAAATAAAGGATTTGGAGAGTCATCCAGCTCTAGAAAAATCGAGTGTATACCATCACAGGAAATGGAGTTTCATAGTTATTTTTCATGGCCAACATTACTTCTTGAGAGTCATCATATTTTATGAAAACTTTTATTAGCATTTCCGAATGACCTTACCCCCATTGTGTTTTTATCAGTCCCAAGAGCCATAACCTTTTAAAAATATTTTTTATCATTATAAACACAATAAAGTAAGCTGTCTTACACATAGATTTGTAGATCTCATTAGAGATACTTTTAAAAAAGGTACTCCATCTCTTGGGAAGATAATGACAAGTAGTAATCTTGGCATGCAAAGTTTTCAGAGAGGAACAGTTTGTTGAAATAGATTGTTTAATCTTTCCAGAATTGTTTTGGAGTGGATGTACTTTTTAATTGCACTTTTGCACAGCTTTTCAACTTGAGCGAGGGAAAGAAATGGAGAGCTGAAAACAAATGCTGTGGCAATATCAGTTAGACGGTATTCCAGGTGAAAAAAAAAATAGCCAAGTATTTGCTTAAGATTTTGAGCGTTATCAAAGTCAAACAAGAAAAATGGCAGTTTTAAAACTCATTAAAGTTAACATTTGTCTGTATTGTAAATGAGGTATATTCCCTAGGGTAGTTAACAGCTTTGGTGGCACGAGATGGGGATAATTTTTCAGATGTACTGTTTCCAGTGGGGCAGTGTCCTAAGGCTTTGCTTTAAATGGCCTTTTTATGCAGCAGGATAATGGGCAGTTTGTGCATTGCTAAATCAGCCCTATTTTGTTAGGAATGTTACAGTCAGAGCTCTTACAATTTGTCAGAGGAAATGCAGAACATCTCTACAGGAGTCTGTTTAAGAGGACATCATTTCTCGATAAGCTCTTGCTTGGGTCAACACGCAGCTCTGCTCTTACACTATTCCCCTGTTGCTTCTGCCACACGGGAATGCTCTGATTTATTGGGATTGCACAAGTCGTGTCCTCTGCCTGACTCAAGCCACAGTGTGGAAATTTTCTCTTCCCTCCCCGCTTTGCAAAAGGAAATGGAGAAGGTTACTTTAAAGGCCTCTCAAAGTATTTCTGAGGGGACAGTGAAAGGAAATCCGCGGATGCTGCACAGGATCTTCGTGGCACAGCTGCATGTTATAAATACATCAGGAATATCACCCTTGTAGAAAGTGTGCTGGCTGAGAGGGTTGGCTGTATGACTACCATCAAACTACTGTAAAATGCTTGTGATGACGTGCAAAGGCAGAACAAGAAGATTATGAACCCAGAGAATGTGATACAAAAACATCCAGTGACTAATGGCATTAGTTTTTTGTGATATATATATATATATTTTTTTTTTTTACCAGAGCATCCAAAACCCCCAAACATCATCAGAAAAAATACAGAAATCAAAGTGAGTTTCAGTGGTGGGTACTTCCAAATGTATGTCCTGACAAATTTTTAATTACATTTAAAATTGTGGAGACACTTCTCCTGTGGTACTGGCTTAATGAACAATGATTCCTTAGTCAAATCTGTTTTAAAAACCGTGTGCAATGCAGTGTTGTGTTAATTTCCCGTCTGATAAAGGTGCTAATACTCTGTCATTCAGGCTGCTATTACTAAGAAATTTTTGGTTTGTTTCAGCGTTGTGATATTTTAAACTCAATGCAGCCAAGGACATTTTTAATGAAAAGAAAAGAAGCGATGAAAAGCCTTAGTAATTTTGTGTTTGATGCCAATTGTAATATGAGAAGTGCAAAAAATAGTTTGAAGGGGTCAAAGCTATCCGTCTTTATTGTTTTTCTTTTTTTTCTCTCCTGTAACAGAGAATTTAACTGTCTGCAGGCATTTAAGCCCAGAATATTCTACCTTCTCTGCAAAGAGATAAAACATCATTAGAGTTTCTCTTAAAAGACAACTTGGGTGGCTGTGAATAACCTTCCCTGGAACTGAAGTAGCTCCATTGCTCTGATTCACAGGGACTCATTCCTTATGGTTTCTTTTCCCCACTTTTCAAACTGCTGTTTAGCACCCTCACTTCACCTCTGCCTTTCTCTTTGTGCATCTTCTGAAGATGCTCAGGGGTAGGAAGATTTTTTTTTTTTTTTAGCATGCGTGTAGAAGTTTGTGTAGGCTTCATGGATTTGCATGAGCCATAAAAAGACCTTTCCTTATTTGTAACACTTTATGGTTGATTCTCTGAGGTCTGGAATGATCAAACGAAGCAGGAGAGGTAGTCTTGGTGTTGGTAGCAAGGCAAAATAAAGAAGAATCACTAAATGTGACTCGTTCTACTTGCTGTCTGTTAAGAAACATTTCTGCAAGTGATGCCACTGCTGGACCTGAAAATCATGGAGGGCATTATTTACCCACAAGAGGACAGGCAATCTGTGAGCAATCTGCTTGAGCAGGGCTGGGGAGTGCAATGCTGCACCATGGGCTGTGCACTGAGTATTTCCAGCCCAGGACTGTGTGCAGTGATTAACAGCAGAAGAACCTTCTGCTGGCACTGCAGAGTGGTGTGGCTGCACTTCAGTTTGATATATACAGATAGCTAAATCAGGATGATTAGACTGTGCAAATTAAATTGATGTAACATCATATAAGCGTTGCCCGGAGAAGAAAAAATTTGATTTTTCCGAAATACTGGATACTTGCAAAGTTCAGCTGCCTAAGGATTGCTTTGAAAAAAATTGAATCTTTGGTGTGGAGCCTTTTCTTAGCCACTGACAACTGATTTTAAAGGTAAAGTGCAAGAAAAAAAAGAAAGAATTTATAAGAAATTATGAGAAATAGAGACAAAATCACAAAATAACATTTAGACTCAGGCAAATTCTATGAAAAAGAATAAGATCACATGGCAGCTAATATCCAGAGTAAAATTCGTTCTGTTGAAGCAGTCGTCGCATTTTTGTTCAAGTGTTACATGAACATGTAGAAAATTTATATTATCTTAGAAACCTTGTCACTCTAAACCCACTGCTTGGCATTCAGTTATTTTTAGTTTACTGTCACATACAAAATTATTCTGATAGCCACTATTGATTTGCTAGAGTGTGGCAAAGATCACTATTTGCACTCCTTAGTAAAAGCCTTAAAGGAAAGGAAACGTACAAGTACTTACTTTCCCCCAGAAATCAGCTCTTGAGGCTGCAGTTAGGGAAGTAACATTTTCATATACCGTCAACTTCTGTAAAATCATAGTTTCCATTAAAAATATCTAGGATTTTGTTTGTTCGTTTGTTTGTTTTTGTTTTCATCTCTTTTTTTTTCTTTTTTTTCCCCTGTACTTTTAGTATGGGAATGTTTCAGATTCAGATTTCTCTTAGGTCATTAAGGTAAAAGATACAGACAAGCTTACCCCGTTTAAAATTAATTAATGAATTGTTAACTCTGGAACCTAAGGATGATATTAAATTGACTCCATTCTTTTTTATGTCATATCATGTCCTTTTTGCAGAATCAGCCAGTACTTTAGTATCTGTTCTTTAATAATGCATCTCAGCCTCCAGGAGTTGTGAAAGACAAATTTTTTCCTTGTCTTCAGAAATTCGGTAAGACCAAACTTTTTATTGAGAGCTTTTTGGAAGCCTCCTTTTTACATGGCCTGAGTAGATGACCCTCCTTTCCAGGACAATTAAAACTGAAAATAATCCAGATTTCAGCAAAATACAGCAGATTATACCTCCTATTTACCTCCTATATACCTTCCTATGCTTATTTCATCTTTTAGGACTGTGTTTAATGAAGTTTGGCAATCTTTCAGATTCACTATGCCTTCATTATTAGATATATTTGTAGGTCATAAAGAATCTTTTCTATGCCCAAAAGACATAGAATACAAGGAAAGGAGCAGGAGAAGTGCCTTTACTGAGAGGTGACATGAACTGTACCTGCTCTAAATGAAAGCTGAAGTCTGGTCAGTGAAACAAAGCAGCTTTAGGTCCCTGAGCTCAGCTGTGGAGCCTCCACCAAAGGTGCCCTGTGTTCAGACTTGGTGCATTGTACACAGTGTGGAGAGGGACTCTAGAAGACATCTCAGATACCCACAGAGAAATGACAAGTGTTAATGCCCAAATCATTTAATTTCAAAGGAACAGCCCATCTACACAACTCAGGGAACCTCTAAATATACACAGAATATTTAAGGATTTTGCTTTAGTAAAAATAGTACCAAAAGAGATGAATGTGTAAAAAAAATTTAGCTCAGTTTAACAGCACTGGAAGTAAAGCTGAAGAAGGAAAGGGGCAAGCAGAAGGTGTCAGATCACTCGTGATTTGGCTGTACATTCCTCCATGAGTGGCGTAAACATTTTGTAAAATTTTGTTTTTGGTTGCATACGGTATAAAGTATTCTCCTGAGCTCGTGAGGATCCTTTGAATCAGACAGTGATGCTCGGGCCAGGGAGAAGAGGGAGAGTCATTCCCTCCCTGTGTTCCTGCCTGACCTTGTATTCTCTGCACTGCTGTAGGCAGCTCTGAGAGCTGCCAGTAGTGCCGATGACTTCGCTGAGCTGGAGGGGGCAGGGGGGAAGAAATTCAGCACTGAGCTGTTCTGCTGCCTTTTTACTCCTGACACACCCCATATGCTGAGATGGTGGGTGGCAGGAGGAGAGCTGGCACCGTAGCAGCGCTGTGTTCCCCGTGCCAGGGGAGTAATCTGTTGGCTGGCTGAATCTCATTTCTGATTCATCTCTACTTCCTGAGCAGCACTGAGAGGCGAGATCCTCGCAGCAAAGCCAGCTCTTGGAGTGTGTGATAGTGCAGTCTAGAGGAGACTCTGAGGCTTGTGCCTTGAAACTCTGTTTTGAATACTGATTTTAATATATTTAGAATAACCCTCAAGCTCTAGACTTTCTAGAACTGCTGTGCAGTTGCAATTTTTACGGAAATAATAGAGCTGTTTGCCCTTGATAGGTTTTAGATGTGCACATGCACGGGAAAACACTACACCAGAAGATTCAAGTAGGCAAATCAAAGCAGAAACAAAAAAACTTATTTTCTCTGTTAATAACATTGCTTGTTAAACAGAAGTTGGCATAGAATCCTGGTGTGAAATTGCCAAGAAAAGATTGTTAATTTGGCATAAGCTTTAAGTCGTTTCATTCAGTATCACATGAAAATGAGTGGAATTGTACGTGTGTTTGTACTGTGCACTGCTAGTGAAAAGGAGGATCTGCAACACAAGGAAAAGAGGTGTGCACCATCAGGGGGAGTTCATGTTCGTTTGACAACCCCAGGACTTGGCAAACAAATGCAGCAAACTTGGAGGCAAGCAGCAGAGAAAACATCCTGCAATGTTTTGCTGGAAGAAGCAAAATAGAGCAGAATCAATCATCTCTTCAATGAGAGTTTGAGGTGACTTGGGCCCTGCTCTGAGCTCTGCAGAGGACTCAAACACCTTTCTCTACTGCCTCCAGAAGATTTTCCTTCCAGCAGGATTGGTACAGGGCTCCTCTTTTGCAAGTGAGCCCTCCATCTGCCGGGGTTGATTTACCCTCTGTGGAGCTGCAAAGGGAGTGGTCCTCCTTGCCTTGGGGCGATCATGTCTGTTCCTCATGCATCAAACTGCTCTTGTCAGCTTTAACAGTCAGCTCAACAAAGCTACAAAGCTGGAGAAAGGGGGGAAACACCCTTCAACAGCAGAGCTATTAATTGACTTTTTGCCTTGTTGTAATGCTGTAAGTATCTAGAGATATTTGTCTTACTTCTTTTTTTATCCAAATATCTAAATTTTCTTTTCTTTGTGTCTGTCTGTGACTGAAACAGAACCCCAGTGACAATAGTGTAGAGTTTCTGCTCAGTTTGAGTGTGGACAAGGCTGGTACATTACACCTACTTTTTTTCTGAGAGGTCAAACCAGAGTAATAGAAAAAACATGGAATAAAATCCTGATTCCATTGAAATAAGTTTGATTTTTCAGTGCTGGATTTGTTTGGACTAGGATTTTAGCTGACGTTAGCTGGAGGTAGGATCTTTTTTTGCAATGAATTCCTGGTGCTGAAATATCTTTCTGAACTCCTGGAATAAGACTACTGATAGCACAGGAACTTGCAGCAGCATTCAGCAGATGGCAAAAAAACCCCCATCCAAATTAAAAGTTAAAAAAAAAAAAAAAAGGACTGCCTTACTCATCTCCAGTATTGTTCCTGATGTGGCAGGTCGTCTTCAGTCTGCAGAGCAGTGAGACAGTTCTGCAAGGGCACCTCTGGCTTTGGGGGAAGTCTCTTCCTCCTGCAGGTCCTTGCTATTGGAAGCTTCCATTCTCCTGCATTATTGCCCCCCTTGCCTTCTGCATGTCCTGGTGGAGGAGGTTTTGGCTGTGGGCTGGGCATCCACTGCTTGGAATGAGCTGTCTAATTCCTCCTCAGCCTTTCTGATGTTGTGCAGCCTTCTCACCATCTCCTGCAGCTCAGCCACCTGCTGCCAGGCCCTTCCCTTCTGCAGACAAAGGTCCAGGCTCTCCCTGCATCCTCTCCCTCCAACACCTCCTTGGGAGCATTGGCCACTGCCAGGGTGGATGGTGCTCTTAAATGGTACTGCACTTGAATTATTCTTAGTTCACAATCAAATGCATTAATTTAAAAAATAAAAATCTTCCATTGGTACTGAAGTGGAGCAGCTGCAGAACAAATTTTTTTTTGTCACATGTGACAACTGCTGGTGGAGAAGCAGAGAGAAGAATTGGAAATGATAGTCCCCTAAACCACTCCAAAAGGATTTATTAAACAACATCAGTCAAAGCCAGAAAGTGGAGTTGAAAGAGCTGTGGTTTTGTATAAGAGGAAAATTCTGTTGGTGTAAGAGTCGTTGCTTTTTTCTTAAGTGTTTGAAATATGAGAGTGAAGTCTTGTTTCGGGTAAAGAGAAATCAACAGTTTGTACTAAAAGTGTTCTGAGGATATGAAGAAGTACTAAGTATTTTTGTTTAAATTATTTTGGGGGGGGAAGCAGTACAACAAAGGCAGATGGTATACTTGCACCTAATTTTGTGTTAGGAATGTTTATTGGTACCTTCGTGCAGACTGGCATAAGTGGCATCCAGGCTAGAAATACAGAGTGAGATAATAGAATTGTTTAGGAGACACTTGTGCTTGCCTTTCTGTGTGTGGGTTGGGCTGGGATTCTCTATCTGCTTTATTTTGTTCATTACCTTGTTCTGTGCTGCACAGAGTGAGAGCAGTGAGTTATCAGGCACAGGGCTGAAGGGGAAGATGAAGATAGCCTTCTTGTCCCACAAGAAGTGGGAGGTGAAGCAGCAAAGACAGGAAGGCTGATTCAGGGAGATAATGCAGTAGCTTACAGCGTGGGGGACAAGAGAGCTCCTCAGAGGTAAAAAAACCTGACAAAATTTCACAGCAGGCACTGGTGGGAGATGAGAATCCAAGGGAAGCATCATGCCATGAGGGAAGCAAGCTTTCATTGATCACAACGTGCCAGGATTGTCTCCATGAATGCACTGTCTAGGAAACCATTAACTGTGGTGAGGAGAAATACGATATCTGACAACTTTTTGTTTTGTTTTAAGAGGTAGACATTAAAAATACATCTAACGTATGGGACACAAAGAATCTAAATAATGCTATTAAACTTCTGGTAGATGTGAATCTCCAGGGATGTTTACATATGCTTTTGAAGGAAGCTGGAAAACATTAGATTATGCATTTCCAGGCTTAATTCATCATTTTATTTTGTTCCGTTTTAAAAAAAAAATCTATGCAGAATTATTAAGTTGCTCAAAATAAGCCCAAAATAGAGGACTGAGTTTTATAAACATTTTACATATTTGTGTTTAATTTGTTGAAAATAGGATAAAATCTGCTCTCATTTGGCATCCCGAATACAAATATTAGGAACCCAATCCCCCGATGCAGTATAATTTTTAACAGTACAATTTAACAGTCTTCCAAAAGATATTGTGCACACTTTTATTTTACAATAAGGATTTTTTTTTTTAGTACAGAAAAATAATTGACGTGTTTGTATTTGTACCTTATGAACTGCTGCTGTGTGTTGGCTTCTGTGCACACCTGCATTCACTGCAGAAGAAAAAGAAAACAAAGTTCCACCGAGGGGGTTTGATTTGGAAATACATTCATTTAGCTGGCTCAAAAAATTAGTTTAGGAGATCACAGTGCAGGGAGGGTCTTTTACCTCTAAAACATAAACCTTCTATCTCCCAGTGCAGAAGCGTTAAGTGCAGAGCTTTTAAGTTGAGAAAATATGCAGTTCATGTGAAAGGTTTGATAGCACTATATACCCACCAAAAGCTTAAATGTGCCTGACTGGTTTTATGGAGGACAGTAAATTAGTCTTTCCTTTACCTCTGACAGGTGAGCAGCAGTTCTTGCATGACCGGTGGCTCTCACCACACGTCGCTACCACACAGGTGAGGCTTTCCCTTTCAAAATGATGACTTGTAAGAAAAACAAGATGTCTTTGCTGGTTATAAATTTAACTCTTCTATGATTAGTCTGGGCCAATTAGGACACCCCTGGGGTTCAGACTATGGCTCAAGTACAAGCTTGAAAGCCTGATTAGCTGAGGTCTCTTGATACTTGTTCTTGGTAGTAAATGCTGGCACATATAGTATTGATTTTCATTTAGATATCTTAATGTTTCCAGACAATCCTAGCAGATGTGGGCTGAACTCAGATCTACGAGAGTGCTGGGCTGCAATCTGCAAGCATTTTTCTTGCCATTTTGTTTCATTTTTCCTAAACTTAACTGATTTGGAATCAGGAGATATAAATGAAAAATGCAGAGTTTGCCTATCAATCATGGCATGTACAAACATTGCTACTGCCCTTTTCTAACATCCTATTACCACTGGGTAGTTGGCTAGTCAAACAGGAATAAAAATTACACTGCAAACATCATAAGTTAGGCTTGATTTGTTGAGCAAGAAGCCTGACAATTCTGTAAGAGTTATATACCTCAGCCTCGCTGAAAATCAGCCTTGTTATAGCTCTGGTACGTCTATAAAGATTGTTCATTTCATATAAAACAGCTACCTGCACTGAAAGGCCTGAAAGGAAGAATGATGCTGGTTATAAATATAGAGGAAAATCTATTTGTCTGCCCCTTCGCGCTGTTAGCGAGTCACACGGCGCAGCCCGGCCGCGGCTCCCCAGCAGCAGGGGGAGTTTGCCGTGGCCACCTTCCCTTTCATCTTCTGGCCTGGGCTGAAGCACATCATCTCTCTTTGTCATATGAGATAAAGCAATGAAGTGTGACCAGTGCCACTGCATTGCACTCTGCCCACCAGGAGCACGTTAATGATAATGAAAAACTGTACTGCGCCGCATTTAAACGAAACGCGAGCGTAAGGCTGTCTGTCGGCAGACTGGTAGGACAGTTAATGTCATAAAAGATAAATAGAAATTATTAGAATTGGCTTGGAAGGGATTTTTTATAGAGCAGGGTTGTATTCCTTTAAAGTTATACATTATCAGACTGTTAAATCTAATTTCAGGCTACTGGGCAATTAAAATGATTAACATTATTTACTCATAGAATTCGATTCATTAAGGTTTTAAACACCCTTTACACACTATTTATGTTGAAAATAGAGAAATAATGTGTTAAAATGTCTTGGATCATTAATCATTCAAATTTGCTGCATAACTGCTTTCTCAAAACCTTAGCACCACAGTGAATATTTACAAAGCTCAGAGGCATTTTGAAAGGATGAGCAAAATCAAATTCCACCCACCTCTGATATGTCCAACCGTAGTTTCCAGACCTATTGTGTTTGCAGGAAAAAATCGGGCAGAAAAATCCTGAGATTGTCTTAAAAGTTATTCTGCCCAGGTGCTTGTAGAAGTCTTGGCTGTGTTCACCTGGGGGCTTGCTCCCCCTTTGATAAGTGAGGGGCACAGCACGGGTGCTGTTTCTGAAGCTGATAGGAGCTCCATGGATAAAGCCTTGTGTACTGAAATGGAAATATACTCTGAGTCCAGCGCTTAGTTTTCAAGTGTGTCAGATGGAATTTCGCATTATCTACTGACAAACCAGTTTATTAGATGGATATAAGAAGAGATCTTCGGGCTAGTAAATGCTGCCATTAGTCAGAGGTGAAACACCCACTTCCCTTCTGTGTTGGCATTTATAACAACCTCTGAAATACTGTGGGAAAAGTCATGAAAGTCAGTATACAGTATGTGACAAGACAATTACAAAGTGCATATTGATGCTGGTCTTTTGAAAAAGATTGTCTACGGGCTTTTTTCAGTGGTTTGAAGCATCAGGGGCTTGCTTGTTTGCTTGTTTGTTTTTATTTCTGCCTGCATTGACAATACCTTTTTGAAAAATGCTGTAAATCACAGGGGGCAGGTGGATGTAACCTAGAGTGGGATCCCATGTTCTGGAAAGACAGATTATTGTGTCTGCCTGTCCCTGGAAGCACTGGAAGCTCATGAGGTGGCTCATAGAGCACTGGGCAGGGATCTCAGTCCTTGCCTGTCGGAGGTTCTGAGCACGCACAGGGCTGCAGGAGGCTGCTGAGTCACTGAATGTCCTGTTCCCCAGAGGCCAGATCTGCTGAACAAGTGTGGTCATTACTCTTTTGTGGCACCATTGGTAAGAGGTAGTTATATCACCCAGGGGCTCAGCTGATGTGTCAGAAATGTAGCTGGTGTTAAACACGACGACACAGCTGCATTGTCCCCGGTGGGAGTGTGACCCCAGCACCAATGCTGTGTTTAGTATCTAGGGTCTCCCACTTTGAGAATAACCAGGAGTATTCAGACTCCTCCTAGATGCTATTTCAGGAGCCATGTGCTCTGGGTAGACACTGCACAATTGGCTTCCTAATTTAGGTGTTCTGGATTAGGCTCAGTTATCTTAACAGACTTACCAAGGAGCTCTGCCTTCGAAGTTATTCGCCCACCAGGATGCCCAGGTGCAGTTAGAGACAAATGCAGCAGTCCCAGGATCATTAGTGAATGGTGTGCTGACAGCAAAGTCAAGTGGCTCATCTTCCAGCAGGACCTGGAGAGGAGAAAGCCCGTGAGCTGTTGAGGATCCACACAACTGTCCTGAAAGAGACCCTTTCTTACCTCTTGGATTAGCCACTTTCTCCCTTCATTCCATTACTCTTAGGCTCTGTGTAAAGCTGCCTGACACATAAGGGGACCATGATGCAGCCCCAAACCATGGTGTTTTCCAGGGCCATGTCCTCCATCTGATGCAGTCCTTGCTCCAGAAAATAAAGGCAACTGTCAGCCTGTATCAATGAGGATGTTTCTAATGCTATTCATCATTCATTTCTAGAGCAACACGAGCAAAACCTATCCCTGGAGAGCCTGGCAGCTGTTATCATCTCAGCAATACTCTGAACTTTTGCTGACCTCAGGGAACAGAAACCCCAGAATTATTCCTGAATTTCATGTCAGTGTGTGCTGGTCTAAGCCAGCCCACCACAATGGCACACAGAGGCACTGTACCATTGCAGGAGAAGGCTGAAAATTAACAGCTACTCACTCACAATGAATATTAAGGATATACTTCTTTCAATGAATTAATTTGCTTAAGTTTTTCCTACCCCACGTCCATATGGAGAGAGGTGAGGTGGAGAAAAAGTCCTTTTAACTTGGGCTGAGAGGTCTGTCTGTGTTCTTGGTGCTCTCTGCTGTGTCCTGTGTGTCTGTCTCACTTGGGTGCCTGGGGCTTTGGCAGGTTTGTGATCTCTGGCATCACTGTGGTGGTCACAACTTGTGCCTCCTCTTCCTAAACTTTGGATGGCAGAAGGTGAGGTGAGGAAGGGAATCCAGAGGACTGAAAGAGGCTTCCTTTTTCACAGTAGCAAAGTCTCCTGTTGCACTGGGTTTATACACATGGATTTATCCATCCTTTTGATGTGTGACAGTTTTGGCCTCCAAGTTAACCTGGCTGTGTTTGGTCACAAAGTATTAGGATTGATGCTGGTGCCCCCAGTACCTTTGCCCAAGCTGAGCTCTCCTGGGGGTTGTTGGACTTGTTTCCCCACGGGGCTGAAGAGGAGTTCTGCCCAAATGATCAGTCAGAAGAGTGAAAATATAACCCCAGAATACCACAATCCCTCACAGATATCAGTGAAATACAGAATAAAAAATTTAGTCTGGGTTTCTGTCTTTTCTCTTTTGCTAATAATTAGAATTATATAACACGGGAATGACTCTTATTGCTGGTATATCTGGGAAATTATTTTTCCTTTGAGTTTTTCAGACTTCTCATACCTCCCATTGATTTTGATTATTTACTGTTTGACAAGGGGAACACAGGCAGCCCATGCTGTGAGAAAGATCAGAGGTGCCTTCATTCCTCAAGGCTATTGCCTTCTTTAATTCTTCAGTGTAGGATCAGTGAACTGATTGCATTTTCTTCTGTTTGACACTGTATTTCACGTTTCTTCATCAAACTACCATAGCATGCTCTCTTTTAGAGCAAGCTGCTCTGAGAATATAACCTTTTTGTTTTGGCCATTGTTATAACTCTTTGGTGACTTGTGGCAGCAACTTTCAGCCCCTGTCCTGATTCAGTGTTTCAGTTAAACTGCATGGGGTTGAGCATCTTGTTAATCCACTTTTTGTGCTTTTCTTTTATTGGTGTTATATGTATTTCATATTTAATCATTGCATGATGTGGCTGGAGGGCAGTTGTTCTTTGATTATTTTTTTAAATTTTTTTTTCCCTCAACCAGGATAGTCTTACAGGCCTAAGGGGAGATTTTTAAGCTGCAAACACTGTATGCCAAATCTGGTAGTTAAAAAAGCACAGTTCAAATATTTGCAAATAGAAACAAATAAATGTACACTCTATTTGAGCATGTAGTTGTGTGTGCACATTTTTAAAAAATAGCTCCTTGGACAGACATGTTTGACAATGGTGGGAAAGAAGCCAAAGGGATATGAGTGTTTAGAGCCTTGCTACTTTCTGAAGGATCCACTTTCTACTAGAAAACAATTAATATAAGCATCTGAAGTAGAAAAAACAGAAGTTAGTTCCGTCAAATCTGACTTCAGGTTACGGTTCCAAATATTTTGATCAAATAGGCTTCTCTCTCCTTTTGTGTATTGTAAGATATGCAATGTAGTGCATATTTCCAGTGACTAATGTTTGTGCTGTGAGTCCCTGTAAATGAAAACTTGGGTGATGGTAGATCAAAGTCTACAGTAATTTCATAATTTCTTTAAGAAGAAATGCTTGTTTTCAGCTCTAGTTGGCATCAGTCTAAATGAATCAGTAAAAAGGGATGATCTCAGCTCATATAAATAATAACAGCCCTCTCGTGTTAGAAATTTCTTTCTTCTGGAAAAGCCAGTTGTCCCACATTAATGCATTTCCAATCAAAAACACTAAGCCCCATATGGTATTTTTTAACACATTTGAGAACCCTGCTTAAGACAGAGCACTAAATGTACTGGAAACCAAAGTTCATTGTTTGTCAGCACTCAAGAGAATGTGCAAAAAGTAGTCCCTTGTATTTGTCTTATCCTGCTTATTAGTTTTACAATTCTGGGTCTCATTCTCTTTCCTATTCCGCTTTCTCTGTTTTTTTTTTTCTTTTCGTGTGTGAAATGACCTTCATGTTACCATGTAATGAGGTTCATCCTCTCTCTCCCTCTTAATGAATGTGAGCAAAGCTCTATTAGACATGAGCAAAGACCAGGAGGGGACATCCCAGAATACCAAGGAATGGTGAGAAAAGAGGTCCACAGTACTTCATACTAGAAAAAAAAAGTTAGAATTTAAGACAGAGCTTGCCTGTAGAAATGCCGTTTGAAAAGAGTTTGCCCACGTTTTTGTGAAACAATATCTAATAAGATACTTTGGGATTAAAATATATTTGTGTTTCTGTTTATCCTTTAAATTGCATCTATTTCCTCTGAGTCATCATTAATTGCAAAAATTTCATATTGTGGCATGTAAGGTAAAGAGAAACATGAGTTACTGGAGTCAATATTACTAGAATGTATATTACCTAAAATTTCTCGTGCTGTGGAAGCCCATACGCGTGGATCCAGAAAAACCCTACACTTCAGGTTTAATTCTGAAATTTTACTGGTTTAAAGCAGATCTTTTAGGACCAGTTTAAAGTGTTACTGTGGTGTTTTCTAAACTTTTCTGTTTTTCAGCACAGAATCCTGTCAGAATGTAGGCGTGGAGGTCAGCCCAAAGCAGGGACAGCTGTGTGAGGCTCCCCAGGACCATGTCCTGTTCACATTTGCTTTGTTTCACACTCAGAGCCTCACTGGGTCCTTGGGTCAGTGTTTGACCACCCTCTTGTTAATTAAGCAATTTAATGAAGTTTTCCCATGTTACAACCTGTGGTCCAGGGATGTGGAAACCTCTGTCCAGACTTTCCACGTAAAAGTAGAATGAAAAACACTCAATACCATCACTCCCTCTTTGTCACTGAATGTCCTGTGGTCCCACACCTTTTTCAGTCTTCCTTATGTGGATCTTATACTTAAGGAAACCCTTCCTATCCTTCCTAATATCCCTCACTAGTTTTAGTTGGATTTCTGTGATCCATCTCTGGATTTTGACCAACATCTCTGCTTGGTAACACATCCCCACTGTCACCTTGGGGGTGTGTGTGTCCTTTCCATATCAGCAGAAGTTCCTTGTTCATGCATGGTGGCCTTCAGGCAGACCCTCTCAAATTCCTGCATTTTGGAATGGGCTGCTTCTAGCTTTGAGGAGGTTTTGTGCCACAAAAGAATCCCAAGAAGAGGAAAAAATAAATAGTTTCTTGTTCTGGCTTGGCAATTGCAAAGTAAGCAATTATATTTTTGTATGTGTGCTAGGAAAAAACCACTGCCCTTAATGGCAAATTTGGCAACAGAAAAAAGAATGACAGGGAATGGGGAGTGGTAATGAAAGGGTTTAATTTCAGCATGCACAGTTCAGAGCTCGAGGAAAAGTGAGATAAAATTCTGCCTTGACAACCTGTAGTTCAACTATCCTTCTCTGCAGAAATAGGCCTTGTGCACAGTGATGGTCTGGCTGACAAACAGGTCTGTGTCGCTTCATTATACTGAACATCTTCTGCTTCAGAGTTTGCACGTTCATTTTTAATAAGTAGAATGTAAAGAAAAATTAATTACTGGCCACTACATGATGCTTTTTGATGGAATTGTCTCTTTATGGGGAGGATAGAGCTCACCCTCTCTCTCTGGGTGTGCATGAGTTTTAAACAGGCTCGAACATGCATGATGGGAAAGGAAAAAGACCTTATCAGAGGCACACTTAGGCAGAAGGAACTATCTGAAATTATTGTTCAGCACACCTGGACTCTCTTTGGAGCCACGTGAGGCCACTTCCCGCAGTGTCAGACCCAAATGGTTATTCCTGGAGGATAAGAGCAGCCAGGAATGTAGTTAGCAGAAGGTAAAAGCAGGCATGCCAATGTGCTTCCTCCAGTTAACTTAAATTGCCCCTGTGACCCTGCAGCGCTTTGCACTGATGTTCTGCTGTAACATTACTTGAATGACATTTTGTCATCTGCTGAATGTTAACCTGCAGAAATGCCATCCTTGCTCCTTTCCTTTGAGACAGGGTGACACGTGCTGCAGCCCCTGTTGTTGGGGGTAATTTTGTGCTCTGTTCCTGACAGACAGGATTCCAATAGCACCATATGTCAAAAACTCCAACCCATTCCAGTCATGTACCCACTCCGTCCAGCTGTCACTGCCATAATTATTGAAACTAAAGCCCAGAGAAGTTTCTGGTTTTGGAAATGCTCTAGTCTCCTTAGATCTTTACTACTGATGTTATAGCTGATTAGGACCCTGCCAGCCTTCTGTTGGTCTCTTGAAAACTGCTGTAATTCCCATTCATCATGGAAGCTAACCAGCTGCTCCAGAGCCATCCCCTCAAATGTGTTGCTTGATGTTGTACTTTGCTGTTGTCCTGACCTTGATATTTTGGATGCTCAAACAAAGGCTCCTTATTTTGTTGAAGCTGGTCCAAAAGGAGCCATGGTAACTAACCCTGCACAGAGAAATGGAAGCAGTTTTTGTTGGTACCTGGTGTCTCTGTAAGACTGATGTTAATCCACACTCTTTCCTTGGCCATCCTGCCACAGTTTCCAGGCCATTCCAGGCAGGGCAGTGAGAAGCACAGACCCCTGGAATGCTCTCCTGTCGGGCTGACGCCGAGCTCCTGGCAGGAACATCTGTCTTGTCTCTCAGCAGAGACTAAAGGGACTCCTGCAATCAGGGCTTTGAGCCTTTACAGCCACTTTTGTCACTTTTAACCAAATGTAATGAAGTTCAACATCTTTTGATTCTATTTGAAACTTTGGTCTGAGTAGAGAGTTCAGCTATTGGCTTTTCCTATTAAAATTTTAAAGTTGAAAGCTTTATGATCTTGAGGTGTTTATGGGTTTTAGGCTTCTTTGACAGCCTTTGCATTCATATCTCTTGCAGTGCAGATATGTGTAGTACATAAAGTAGCACCTTTTTAGATTACATTTTCACACTATAATATTTGTTTGTTTGTTTGTTTGTTTGTTTGTTTGTTTTTGCCTCCAGGATTCAGCCCCCCTTGTACCCCTTGCAGTAACTTCACTCAGTGTTAGTTATGCTTTTCTGTGTTGTTCATTCATTTAGAAGGCAATTTTTATTCTAAATATATGAAAGCTTTTATATTTAATAAGAAACACGTAAATTATCTGGCTTATATTTTGATCAAATAGCAATTTGTAATCTAGTGCCTAGACTCCAATATGCTGCTCTCAAACTGGATTTTCTAAACTCTTTTGAGATGCTAGGTAAGAAAATGTCAATATCTTTAAAGAAGAAATGTTTTATGGATGAAGAGAGATTTTTAAAACGTGAAAAGCAAGACTGAGTTGGAATTCCTCGACTGGAACAACTGACTAATTTGATGAAGAAAATGAGAAGAAATTTGCTAAACAAATTCTTTGGCAACAGTCTTCTAATAATGAAGGAGCTATTCCAACAAAAGCCATCACACGCACACATACACACAAAAGGGAATTTGATATTGCTGCTGAGAAAGCTCAGGATGACTTTGAGTATTGGAAGAAGATCAAGTGTGTTGTCATGCAGATCACTGGCTCCCTCTCACAGGCAGCAAGGATGGTGTAGATTTAAAAGACAGACCAGGTTTTTCAGAACACACATAAGAAATTATCCCATGTGGAAAATAAACTGTGTCTAATTTATGGTTAATTCATAGTTTTTGGATTTTATTTTGATGGCCAGATTAGGAAAGAATGAAGAGGCTTGATCTGGTGGACCCTGAGGTCCTTGTTTTTTCCTAAATCTCCAGGTGCAGGATCCTTTTTTTTTTTTTTTTTCCCCATTTTTTTTCTCCTTAACCAACTCTGTGTGGAAGCCTGAAGTCAACAACTTCTGGACAATTGATTGCCCCTGAGCCCAATTTTGGGAGTCTTGGTCATCACCTTACACTGAGCTGAATAATAATTGAAATGTGACTGTTAAACAGGAGACTGAAGGAGAATTAAAGGGGAGTCATCAGCAGAAGAGCTCAATAAAACAGGATAGCCAAAGACACAAAAAGAAAGTAAACAGAGGCAAAAAAACTCAACTGGAGAAGCAATCAGTGTAAAAGCAGCAGGAGGATGTGTAAAAAGCAGCACGAGGATTGTGTCCCAAAGAAGGGAACTGAGGGGGGACACTGGGCTGGGTGTGCCAAACCCCTGGAACAGCTCAGGACAGCCAGCGGAGAATAAAGGATGGAGACAACAGGGTGAAGTGCTCTGCATTTTGGGGTACAACACTTGAGACAGATTGTTAGAAAATTCCTACTGAAACTGGAGGAGAGCATGCATGTTGGAATTCTGAGACACAGTAAAAACCTGGATAAAACGACAAAGAAATAGGTGAAAGGACAGGATCTGTCAAATGCACAGTGAATATTGAGTAGAACACAAGTTGTTCAGAACAAGACTTACAAAAAACATCCAGGACTGAATGAGTAGGAGAAAGTAAAAAGAATGTAGATCTCTTTCAGATAATAATAAGAAAGAAATACTTGCAGAATGTATGAGGAAGGCACAAAATACTTTCATGTGGTATTTTTAATAAGACAGAAATCAGTGTAGCTACAATATAGCTGAATCTACTAATATCTGCCTTGAAAATAGGTTTAGCAAGTCATCTCACAGAAATGGCATATTTTGGAAACTTAGGGCCACCAAAAGCCTTGATTAAAGAAATAGAAAACATGCAGTTATAGAAGAAGCCAATAGGAGGAATTTCCATAATCACAGGAGTGGGATGAGCCAGGTTGCTGTTAGTGCTGTTGTTCTGTTTAGCATTGATTTCAAATTAAAAGATGAAGGGAAAGGTGGGGGAAGAATCATTTTTATGACAAAACAGTGAAAACACAGCTTCTCAGAGGATATTCATCTTATGGCTTCATTAAAGAGCCATCAGAGGTTCCTTGGAGGAACTAAGACCAATAAGCAGAAACTCAGACTGAGGTTCAGCACGCAGAGATAAGGAATGAAGTCTGAGACAACTTAAAAGGGGCTGTGAAAAGAGAGTTTGAGGAATTTCAGATAACTGTTCTGTTGCTTTTGCCTCTTGTTTGATAATAGTGCTGTATCTTTTCACCAAACCGAGCCTCTTGCTTCAGGAAAACTCCCTTCAACATAAACTTGTTAAAAAGGGAATGTGTGGGCAGTAGCACTCTGGAAAGCTCGACACTGAGCTTCAGTCTAATGGATCTTAGTCTTAAGCAATCTGGAGAGGCTGACTTAGTGGAGAGTGTGCTGATGGCTAAGGTTCTGCAATGAATTTATATCAATTTTGAATGCAGCTGCATGTGTTTGAAAGTTCTCAGTGATAGGGGTATCAAGTCCTTTTCCCTCTTGCTAAATCTAACAAATAATTGGGCAATTTCCTACACCCCTTGATGCAGGTAAATGACAGTCAAGTGCCCACATTCCCCCTACTATGTGTGACCTGGGAGATTGTGGGGCTTTGATTTAAATGAAAGTTGGAAACATTTGCAAAACCCACTTTGCTTGATTGTGTGTAACTTCCTTATCCTTCTGCAATGTTGTAGCTGGAGATCACATAGAAGGTGCTTAATTCTCAGCTGTGCCATGGTATTTCCAAGACAAACACAGGCTTTGTGTCCTGCAGCAGAAGTACTGCAAAAAAAAAGCTCAAATAGGAAGTTCACTGGCCTAGTAAATACCGTGTTGAGTCAGATATGGAACCTTTATTGCATGCAAAAGAAAAAGGAAAGCGATTTTTATGATTTATTGTACCTACGCTAACTGAGCCAAAGGAAGAATCCAGCTCTCCTAGGAAGAAACAGAATTATGCCAAGATTTTTTTAAAAATTATGTCTAATACTTAAAAAAACCTGATATGTGAAAATTTATGATTTTCGCTTTTAGACTGTGGAGTGTACGTGTAAAGAAAACCTTGTTCTTATGAGATGCTTTGAAAATTATTCAAAGACAACAGTACTTTTATAAACTTATAATTTTGAAAGAATGTAGTAATCATGTAAGTGTAGTGATGGATTGATATCCATCTGCTTGGTTAGGAAGAATTGCTACTTTAGACTAATTTCATAATTACCTTTAGTTTGATATAATTCCATTTTTTAATTTTTAAAAATAATAGTATGTAATAGGGGAAAAAAAACAGTAAAGAAAAGCTAAGAAAATAAGTTGTTCAGAAGATGTTAGTTCTTGTCTCAGTTTTCTGTTTTCAACTGACAGCGTGGTACAGAATTCTGCTAGGCAGAAGCATACCAAACTGATTTTTACAATCATTGCTATTATTACTGTTTATTACAATAATATACTTTAAATTTACAGTTTTGAGCCATCACTGGTATAGAAGACTATATGTGTAGCTATAC
Source organism: Brachypodius melanocephalos (assembly GCA_013398615.1). Classification (NCBI taxonomy): domain Eukaryota; kingdom Metazoa; phylum Chordata; class Aves; order Passeriformes; family Pycnonotidae; genus Brachypodius; species Brachypodius melanocephalos. Next base: position 15,002,576 of record VZSR01000393.1, on the reverse strand, counting down.
ATACCTAATTATTTGTGGAAGGTATTAGTATTGTAAACACAGCTTATCTTTGTGTGAGAGTGGCATTAATAACAGAATTTCATAAATGCCAACATACAGCACGATAATTTCAAGACTCTCTGAAAATATGGTGTATTGTAGCTGAGGATGTTCACAAATGCATGGTGTGCATGGGGAGGGGGAGGAGGGCTGTTTTGTGCTTAGAATGCTTTCTGATGCATAAATATTAGCATTAAATAATTTTGAATACCTTGTTTTCTAAAAAGATTAGTAGCTCTTCTCCGCGTGATAAATTGTGCAAGAGTTATTGTTCACACCAGCCTTTGTACTGCATTATCCTGTGCAGCTTTAAATATCCCAGCCCAAATTACGCTCAGCAAGCTGTTGGGAAAGCTTGGAGGAATCTCAGAGCTGAAGGGCCAATTTGTGCCCTGACTTACATCCTGTGCAAATGCACTGGCTTCGTGCTGCCTCTAAAGGATGTGAGGAAGGAAAGGATTTAATCTGTAGCTTTGGTTTTATTATTTTTTATTTAGCTTCGTTCTGTTTTTTGTTTTCTGTGGTTTTTTTAGGTGTGGTTCGATCCTCCTGCAGGGGAACCTCGTGCCTGTGTGTTGCTGGTGTGTGGATGGCAGCATTTCACCCTCTCTTGTCTGGCATCTCAAATGTTACATGAAAATCTTATTAAAAACAAAAAGAAGAGACAGCTACGTGTGTGTTTACCAAAACTCTGGTTTATATGGGATCACACATGGAGTCCCAAGCTTTGCACTTGAGAATGTTGCACGATAATGTATAGTTTCTTTAAACTGGTAAGCCTTAAATTGGTGTGTCCCAGTTCTTCTTCTTCTTCTTTTTTTTTTTTTTAAGTGCATCTGGTTTGTCTCTTCTCAGTGATCTTTTTGCAGTCCATCTTGCTCTGATTTAGGAGCTATTCTGCAGGTGAAGTTACAGGCTTTGGGGAGACAGGCAGTGTAAATGTGGCTTCTCTAAATTTGATTTCAATCACCAAAGATCCATCAAGCCATTGTAATATGAAGAGTCAGTGTGTCATTTTGCCTGATATTTCTCCCTGTCTTCTAATGGTCTAGGAATGAATTCTTATGCTAGGAAAGAGAGGAACTGAAGTAAGGGTTCTTTGGAAATATCAATCATCTCACTTAAGTGTTTTCATCTGATTTTGCTCCCTGATGGCTCCTGCAGCAAGAAAACCTCAAATTCTGGGTATTGTGAAGTGATTGGCAGCAAGTAAGACAAGCAGAGACATTCAGACACAGACCTAGTATTAATTCAAGCTGTGCAAATAATTAAACACACCAAGTGAAAGAGGTGAACTGAGCAGTTTCCACTGAGTTTAAGGACAAGGTGAAGAATTCCACTTTTCTTAATGACCTTAGGAATAAAGAGTATTTTGTGAGGCCATCCATCTTACAGTAATTAGAAGTAAGTCTGCTTAACGAGGAGGGTGTGAGGCCTGATGCTGCATTTGCCTGTTCTGCTGTCCCACTGAACCCCACTGAAATGGGTGGGACTGGTTTAGCTCCTGGTGCTCCATCATGTGGCAGGGGACTTTGTGAATGGGTCCTCCTGAGCTGCTCTTTTATTGGTATGGTCTCTGTACTTCCAAATGCTGGAAATTCACCTCACTGTTGATTAATTCAATGAAAACAAGAATAATTTCAATGGAAAAAAAAAAGCCCAAACAACCCATTTCAATGTGTAATTGGTGTCTAGTTCACAGATTCTCACATTTTTATTTCCAGGTGAGGAAGATGTTCACCCTGTTCAATTGCTAAGCTAGAAGAAAGCTGGTGGATGACTGGAGAGTAGAAGAGATTCAAAAGTAAAAGTTGTGCCACAGTTTGTTTTCACAACAGTTTATTTTGGCAGTAATTGGATTGGAGGAGCAGGTTTGGAGCGACAAGAAACAGAAAATAAATGCATTTTTTTGGTGATTAATGGCTTCAGAAATAACTTGCTTAGCATAACTAGCTGGCTCTAACTCTTCAGTCTGGTTTACTGTGTAAGTGGAGTTTGACTCTTCTGCCATTTTGAATTTTCTGGGCAGTCAGTCACAAGTTTGATTATCAGACATTTTGGCAAAATTATAACAATTTGAAAAGTTCACTGAACCTGCAAAAGCAGCGTGTAAAATTTCTGGTAGATATCATAGATTAATGAGAAATATTAATGTGGGTCAAACATAGACACAGTTAACCTCTGCAGCACCCCTAAAATACACAGCCTTTTACAAATTGATTGAAAGAAATTGTGATCTCCACTTGAAATCCAATTCAAACTATAATGTACAAAAATGCTTCCAAAAGGACAATAGCCTTTATTCGTCACATTGTAGAAAAGCAGCTGGAGAAAACAAGAGCCTTGTGCTTCCAGATCAGATCTTTTATCAGTGCTGTAATCCCATTTCCATTGTGCTGTGGAGAAAAGGAGAAATCTGTCTTGGTATCATTTATCTCCATCAAAACTGTGGAGTTTTTCTCCTAGGATTCCTCCTCGAGTGGCCTTTAGAAATTTTTGCATAACTTTGGCACATCTAAACAAACTGTTCTCTCATTACCTTCATTACTTCGGACTAAATTTTCTGCCTTTTCAAGAAGCTAGAGAAACAGGTGTCAGTAAGAATTCCCACTGACACTTTCTTCAGGTACCTAAAAGTTTAAACCTTGTGTAGGAAAGCTGTCATGAAAAGAAGGATGAAAATTTCAGTTTGCTCCAGTTACAACCCAGCATTAATAAGGGCCTTGGTTTTCTATTTCCTTATAGAAAGTTTTAGAAACTTACCCCTGTGCAAGCATAATTTTGAAAGTTCCTTTAAGGAAGCTATTAACTCTGCTGGCATATGGAGAATTTGTAATTTCTGCAAGTGTTATATAGGAGAGACCCTCTCATGTAAGCATATGATGCATTTAACTCATGTTATGAAATCTGCCTCTATATCTGGCAATGATTTCAAAATTTCCTGAGTTCTCTGTTTAAACTATAACAGAACTTCCAAGCACAAACTGTCACTGAAGGGGAGCTAAAGTTATGGTATGTTATGCTTAGGTAAAAAATATTAACAGAATATTTTAATTGTTTAGGCAGAGCAGACACAAAGTGATGATGTGCACATTTTCCAAAGTTGTGTTAGCGTTTACTTTCATATTCCACACTGATGATCTGCCTCTCTCTTTGTTCCCTATCTCCCAAAGACTTTGTCTGATGTGTTTCTGAAACGCATTTCATCTCATGCAGATAACATACACAGATTCTGCTGGCCAAAATTTTTAACTATTGGTTTGGGGTTTTTTTTGCTGTTAAATGCCAACTGCATGAGGAACTGAGGCTCTACTCCCCCTTTTTCTGCCCCTCTGCTCCCACAAAACCGTTGCATGCCCCGTGAGGGTTTTCCCAAAGGGCTGTAAATCCTCCCAGATGGCCACTCACCCATGACCAGCTACCTCACTTGCGCCTCTTCTAAAATAGGTGGTTTTGAAGCATTTTGCTCTTTTCCCTTTGGAGTATGAAAAGCACATCCTTGATGTGGGGCTTTTGGATGATCCCTGCACAGGTAGGAGTGTGACTGGTGGCAATAAGGACACTTTTGTTGTGGTGCTACCCCACGTGCATCTAAATCACGTACTTCCAACTGTGTAGTTTCCTTGGGAGATAAGATCTGTGATTGGAGTTTTTGTTGGAACTTAGGAGTTACCAACTGGAATAATCTCCCCAAACCCTGTGTTTTGGTTTAACCGAGGTGTTTTACCTGCTTCTCTTGGTGTCTGGTGGTCAGTCATCTGACCCTCAGAGAGCTTTGGCTGCTCAACACTGTTCAACTCTTCCATGGGTCTACAGCAAGGTCTGCCAAGACACCAGGATTAATAAGTCTCTTTTCTATAAAAACCCAAGTCATCCTGGCTGCTATGGCTTTATTGTTGAAGACTCTTTGCTATACTGCCCCCTAAAGAAGCTTAATTTTAATTTGTCTGAATTACATGCTGAAAGCAGCTCAAATATTGGGTTTTATTGTGTCAGGAAGCACAGCCACATATATAGGCCTGCTATTGAAGCTGGCAGGGGCTTGAATTATTGCTGTAAAAGGTTTTACATGTTCTATAAGTTTATATCAATTTGCTTTCAAACTTGGAAAATTTCCTTTCCAACCTTGCCAGGTTTTAAAATGAGAAAGTGAATTTTTATGGTCCTGTTGCAATGGAAAGGTTGACCTGAGTTATTGTCACACGAACGACTTCAATTAAATGAAAAATTAAGTAAATAATGGAATGATAAGATTCTATATTATTCTATGAAGTCCTTAGAAAACCAGCATTATAACTTCAAAAATGCAGCAGATAAAGATATTTACATTAAACTTATGTTGATTCTTTGCTGCTTTCCTTTCTCCTCCTTAAAAAAACCCAAATGAAAAGCACCAAAAAACACTGCTTTAGGCAAAAGCTGTTTCCATCATATTATTTTTTCTAAGGTAAAGACTCAGTGCCTAGACTTTTAAGCAAGTGCTTTATCCTTGAAAATTAAAATAAAATATTTTCATGTAATCAGTAAATTTTGTTATGAAACTTTACAGCAGCAATATTAAACGATAAGAATAACTACTATTTTGAAATTCTGAACATCTCATAATTAGACCAGCCTTTAAGAAATATTCAGAGTTAAGGCACATTAGAATGTATTCCACAACATGGAGACAGCCCTGACAAAGAAACATTATTCTTAGATTTACAATTAATTACCCTTATGTCTATACCTTGCATTCAATTTGCATATCTTAAAAGTGTTGTAAATTTCATAGCACTCCCTTGTTATTTAAGATCATTCTGCTTTAGTAAAAGTTTCCACAGTGATAACTTTCTCTTGATTATGTAGTTGTGAGGTCAATAAATTTGGCTTTACTTGGCTCCACAATGTTATAATTTTTCTTTTTTTGTGTTGTTTTTTCATTATTTTGCTCCTTGTTCCTCCTGCCCTCTCATTTATAATCCCCTGAAGAACCAGTAGATAGAGAAGTCTGGCTCGAAGACGAAGTGAGTGGTCAGATCCTCAGATGTTATCTTTTTCCCAGAACACTCTGGTACTGGGTGTCTGACATGTTCTATACATCTTTCTGGTGTCAACCTCATTAAACAAATGCACCTTGATGTATAGCTCTCAAGAAATGAAATTTCATGCCATGAATTTGCTCTGTATCAGCTCATGTTCTCCCTCTCTCCCCCGCCCCACCAATCTTTTCTACTCCAGGAGTAATTTTATTCGTTCTTGATTTTGAGCATAATTCTACAGAGTGACCATCCATAATTTTGCACCTTGAGATTTGTGGTTGCTTTCTGATGTTTAAAGAAATATCCATATTTTCTGCTTGCAGCTTGGTGTTTCCTGCTTTCTAAACATGGGATCCTTGCTAAGGATGGCTAAGGTGTGGTGCATTCAAGAGGTGGGTCACAATATTTACTTTGGTCAGATACATATCAGGATTTTCTCTAAATATTAGACATGTTGCAGCATGTTTGTTGTAAATTCCATAGACTTCTATCAATAATTATTTATAAATGTGCTCGACCTGTGTTTTATGCTCTAATTCAAGGTTAACACAATATCCTGTAAGCCAGAAAGATGTTGAACACTTTGCAGGAAGAGTATATATTACTCTCATCTTTTTCCCCTTTTCTTCCCCCCTTCAGCTTAAAAGAATTTTAAAAAAGAAATATATTTTCAAACTAAAATAAAGCTTCTTTAATGAGACTATATATTATTTACAGAAAAATGCCACTAAACTCAATTAGTACTGGTCTCACCACTGGGTAGAATTGAAGTTGTTGAACTTTTTTTAATGTAGTTCATTGAAGTCATTACTGAATCTGGGGCAATATTCTATTTTTAATCAATTTTAAAAGTATAATATGTGAGAAAACAGCAACATACTGTATGGATTTTTGTAGATTCACTGCTGCAAGAGATACACAGACAAATGCATAAAGTTTAAGCCCATCTTTCTCTTACTCAGAAAAATTGTTTGAATGTTACTTTAAGCAGGTAATTCCTTATTGCCACCCCCTGTATTGTTAATTGGTAGCTTATTAGAGTTATTTTTAAAATTATTATTGCAACTTCTTTAATTTAATATTTTATTGTATATCACTATTATTTAAAACTACTTTCCTGGAAAAGGGTAGCCGTCCAAAACGTTGTCTGTTGCTCAGAAACAGAAATAATAAATTAATGGAAAGCAGAGCTATTGTGTTAAACTAATGACTGGTTATGCTTCATATATTAAACAAAACCTCTGAATACAGTACTTTGAAATGCTTTCTTATTGAGTCATCCAATCATTGTGAACTTTAAAACTGAATATGTGTTTTTAAAAGGGAAGAATCTTTCTTTTTTCCCTTGGGACGTGGCGTTGGAATTACAGGAAAGAACAAGTTGCGAGATTTAACAGATATATTCATCTCTGGTTTTGAATTTCTCTTAGGTCTTTTAATAGATA
>VZSR01000393.1:14928571-14993571 GCA_013398615.1 Brachypodius melanocephalos | reverse complement strand
TTTAATCATTGTGGTAAATTATTAGTGTAATGAGGTGGGATCATCCTCACTGAATGGTGGTAATTTTCCTTCTAGTATACAGGATAAAGACAATTCAGCATGTTATATATTTCTGTACCCTTTCACGTAATATCATGGTCACATTGAAGGACTAGATAATTTAAAGTCAAAATAATTCATCGCATGTTCAATTCAGAGGGGGTGTTTGGGAAGAAATTCCTGAGATCCTTTTGAGGAATCCCACCTATGTACCCAGGGGAAAACGTTAAACAGTGAAACATTTAGTGTTGCTTTTTTCTATACATGTTGTATACATCTGATAATTTCTCAACTGTGTAGCTCTGAAGAGTTTATCTGATCGAAGTCTGATAAAAAATGATAAAATCCAACTGAAAGTGTTAAAGGCACTTTAGAATACTTGGCCCAAAACCTAAACCTTGAGGAAGTACACCACAGTTCACCACTCTTATGAGAGCAGCAAATGTTGATATTATTGCCTGTATGTCTGTAGCAATGTCTATGACTACCAGCAAATGCTTGTTGTTTAAAGGTGAAACTTGTTGTTTTGCTGCAGCATAGAAGGGCCTTTGTCACCATCAGATGTTAAACTGAGAAAAAGCAGACTGATAGGTACGGCTGCATGTGCAAGGACTGATTCTGTATGATTTTTTTCCATCCCAAAAGTGATTTTTTTTTTCTCATCTTCTGTGCTCTAGTAAAGATGTTCTTTGATCTCTTAGTACAGCAGTTCATTTTCAGCCTGATATACAGTCAGATATTCTATTAGACACAAGATCTTTAACTATTTGTCTTACTTTGTGTGTAATTTGCTTTGGAACTCTTTGCCCAATAAATAGTAAATGATACTGACTTCCACAGCCGTGTATTTTTATTGTCTAAGATACCATATATAATGTTCTCACAGCAATGCTTAACTCTGAGAGGGTAGGGATTAAACACTGCTACATGACTAATTTACTGCCTTACAACATAAAAAGCAAAGCTTGGAGAGAAAGGCCTCATATGGGGCTGCATAAAGCAGAGCAATAGTATCGTGTAGCGGTACTTAATAACGGCACTGGCATTTTGTTAGCATCTCTACAAGAAAAAAAATTGTTCTTAGAGAAGGATAATCTACAGTCAAATCTGATTGAAGTCAAAAGAAACACCGGCTGATTCCTTTGAAAGATGCCCGTCTGTCCCTGAATTTGACTGTACACAATACATCCTGCAACAACGAGTCAGATTGTCAAGGCCAGAACCAGGTGCCTATGTTACTTGTATCCTTCTACATCAGTCATACTGTGGGGAGCAGACAATTAATTCTGGAGCAAAATTGAAAGTCAGAGGCAGAGTGTGGAAGAACAGAATGACAATAATAAAGTGCCCCTGCCTCACATTAATCTCCCTCACTTCAGGGCTGTCAGAGGCGGCCTGGCGGTGACTAATGCCAAGCTTTGCATACAGTGGTCACAGACATGAGCAGCATGCTCCCCTTACAGCGCCCGCGATCCGCTTTGTTGAGTTTTTGACTCCTGCGGAATCATTGGAAAAACATCGCCGCTGGTCAGAGGGAGCAGCACCAAGTTCCTTCATCATACACCTATTGATCGATGGGCAGCATTCCCGGGCTGGAGAAGGAGAGAAGGGAGAGGGGGGAAAAAAAAAGAAAAGGAGAAAGTGAAAGAAAAAAGGAATCCTGACAAATGCAGGGAGATTAAACGAACTTTTTGAAGGGATGAGCTCAGCAGATAAGGGTTAATAAGTTTATCTTTGACTAAGTGCACGTAACGCACGAGTCCCAGCATCAAGGCAAAATGATCTTACACCTCTACAGACACGCTAATCCATTAACATTGCAAAAGACTTTGATGCACATTTGGGAATTGCGCTGCATTGATTTTATTGTCATCTTTTTGCACAAATAGTAAATAGGGTAACATTTAAGGAACAGTGTAATTATTCCCAAAAAGCAAGACATCAATGTAAAGTTTATTGTTGTAGACCAGACATTTTGACAGGAATACTGTAATATCCCAGAGGTGTCACTAGGTTACTGAAAAGGTTAAAAATTGGTGCATTGTGTCGGAGAAGAAAGGCAGTAACAACAAACAGCATTCAAAAAATCACAGGCACTTCTGTAAGAAAGTGGAAATGTGTCATGTAACAACACACAGCTCCTGTAAGTGGATTGCTGCACCGAGGAAGAAAGTGAAACACACCTAATGAAAATGCTTCCTCCACTGCCAGCATTTCAAGGCTCACTCTCATTATTGAGGTTGCAAAAACAACTTTTCTCTCAGGTTCCTCGTTTTATTGTATCCAAGCCCCACACATGCTGTACTGTGGAGTTTGAAAGGGCTGCGCCTGAAAATTTCATTTCTCTTCTCTGGTAGTCACGGGAGAAAATTCCCGCTCGAGACTTTATTTGCCAAACTCTGCTGCTTTTCCCTCACTAGCCATGTATCCTAAATCAGGAGGACAATAGTATTTTTTATAGAGTGCTATTTGACAAGGAGAAAAGTACTTTCTGTCTTGTGTTATAGTTGACCAGCAGAGCAGCATTCATTAGAATCTGAATGAGAAGAGAGAAGGGGATATATGGCAATTTATGGTATGTAACCAAGAGCAACATGCTTTATGTTTAACTATATTGTTGTTTAGCATTCTAGAGGACTAGGAAAGGGGCACATAGGTCCCCTTGTAGACTGAATATTGTATGTCATTGGATCAGGATTAAAATATATTTACAGAGGCATTTTGAGCCTTGTAACAATGTCAAGAACTGTAGGGGTTGATTTCTTTTTCTAAGCAAACTTATTTCCATTATTAGCTCCCAAATCCTAGCTCTGACTTAGAACATTTTATTAGCATTTCCAAGAGGTTTTTTCAAGCTACTTGAGTAGATGTGCACTTGTGTTTACTTCAAGCAGGAAATAGCAAGTGTAGAAGATGTCTGTCATTGAGGCATCAGTATGGTTTGAATTTGGGAACCTAAACACAACTCTTCAGTGCTTGTTTGTGCCAAGGGAGGAAGTCTGCTATCTGGCAGCAGTGACTTTTACCCTGCACTTGGATTAGCCCTTTCATGTGCTGCAAAGCATATTTTACAAGCATTATACAAAAGCATAAGATGAAATATGCATATGGTATGTGCCAGCCATTTCCAAGAGTTCTGATGTGAATACACTTAACAACATGTCAGTCCCTCGCCTTTGGGCTCTATTGCCATGTTGTTCTAAATTCTGGGGGTTTCAAACCCGAAGCAGGGGTGGTGTTTTGGGAGGCTGGTGAAGCCACCTTTCGTTTGTGCAGTCCCTGGGGTTTGTCATTCAGGCTCCTGCTGGCAGAAAGGAGCTTTCAGCTTCACACACACAGTGCCCCTCCTTCCTTCCCTAGTGAGTTTAGAGGTAACTTTTTCAATCTCTTCATGGATAGTCCTCTTCTCTGGTGCCACAGGCAGTGAAATCCCAGGACTGGTTTCAACTGGAGACCTGACGCTAATACATGGGATTATAGCATTCCCTGCTTTATATCCAGTGTCTTTGGAGTTTTTCAGGTGAGGTGGGGATCTGTTTTCCAGGGCTCTCTAAGGTGGATATGTAGCATGGTGGTTCTATTTGTTCTTGGAGGAGTCACAGCTAGGAGCTGTCACTCGAAATGCACTGTTCTAAAGTTTTGAATAAATAATTGGTGTGTGAATCCTGCATCCTCAGCTGACCTAGATGTGGTAGATCTAATTATGTCAAGGCTGCACACTTTTCAATGCCCTTTTTTTTTCCCCCAATACATTTATTCTATTTCTTTTTAATTGACCAGGGCAGAAAAAGGGACTTTGCCATGTTTTTCTTTGTTTTTATAGGGCTGTAAGCTGTCTGATCTTTACTCTTCTAACATAGGAAAATCCTGGTTTTATTTTACAGAAACTATGAACAGCTTTCGTATAAATGGAAAAAACAGCACTTCAGTTGTTCAAGAAAACCAGCATTGTTATACAGAAGACAATGAAGGAACCCTTTTTTCTGCATGCTCGTAGAATACGTGAGCTCTGCTGACCTCAAACCACTCTCAGTTTAGGAAGCTGTGAAAAACTATTCCTAAACTTCCCACTGAAGCTGTACCAACTTGCAGAATGATACAGAGCTCTTTTGGCTACTGATGGGGCACACTGCTGGTTCCAAGTCCATACAATCTGGAGAGAATTCAGGGCTCACAGACTGGTTTCCCTTCAGCCAAGATGAAAAAGCCTGAATTCAGTTCTCCAGATTGGAAGATTAAGAGGTGCTTAGCTGCCCAGATTGCATCCCCACTTCTATGCACAAAATTGGCCCTTACTGTGTATATAATTTTGAAACAGAGAGAAATTAATGCAGGCTCTAAAATATTGTTTATTAGGGATACATTTGAAGAGGAGTTCTATAAAATTTGGGAAATCAACACATTTGCAAATAAGTATGACATGTTAATAACCATAAAACAAATTCAGGAAAAGTTGTATTCCTTCAGTGAATGTTCTCACTTTGCCATTCATGTCCAGCTCTATTGGGCACTATTTTGGTGCAACCCATAAAAAGCAGGAGCCCTTTTCTATAGTGGGAAAGCCCATATTTGTGACATAATGTTCATTTCTTCAAGTGGTGTCTCCTCACAAAGGCCTGTTCACTGTTATGTTTCTGTGGCCATTTATTTTTCTGGTTTCAGGGAAATGTGAGCCCCTTTACACACATTGACAGCTTTTAAAGGAAAGGCAAAGCTTCCCCTTAGGTGGAATTAATATCTTCTTATTGCTTGTGGTACAAATAAAGAAGATGTCCCACGATTTTAATGGGAACAGGGAGTTCTCTGGACTCTGTTTCAAGCACTTGTAGCAGTTTTCTCCTTGTGCTTTTGCAGGCAGCAGTGACCACCAGTATCCATCTGTGTTGGACTTTGCTCTGAAAACCCCCTGAATTAGTAAAAAAATTGATCAAATGAGGTGGCAGATCTTAGGATAATTCAGGTGGAGAGGAACCTCAGGAGGTCACCTCAGTCAGTCTCCAGCTTGGGCTGTTCTGTCAGTGTTTATGACTGTTCTTATTTCAGCACACCAAAGTTCTGAACTGGGTTCTAACCCTACATTCACTGGAGCTGTGGGGAGCTGGGCTCATCTTAGTGATTAGCACTTCTTAACTGTCTGTCCAATCTGCCTGTGAAGGTTGCATTCAATTCCCTGTAACCTTAGAAGAGTTTTTATTGGGTATAGATACAGCAAAGACAGACTTGTCTTCTCACTCAGCTCTGAAAGCTTTCGTTTTGTTTGACAACATTTTTATACTGAGCTTGGCTCATTCTCTCACAAGGAGAAAGTATGCAAACTTTACATAAAAGTGGGCAGAAAACTTGGCTACGTTTGTTTGCTATAGCAGACACCAACTCACAGAAAGGCAAACATTATACTGATTGTGTTGAAACTTGAAGAAAACATGTCTGGTGCCCAGTATGGAATTTTGGATCAGAATGACAAAGGTAAATGCAGAAGTAACTGCAGTTTGAGACCCAGAGTACTTATATGGATGTTGCCTATTTGGGTTTTTCATCTTTTATTTTTCACTCCCACCATCTCTCTCTCTCAGCCCTATAAATTAGGCTTTGTCTAGGTGTAATACTTTTACAATTTCAAATTCTTTATGGCTTGGAAGAAAAATTAAACCTCTATTTCCATCTGTACAACATCTAGCTGGGAAACCTCACCTTTTGTGGGCTGAATTCTTCCTTCCAGAGAAGCAGCACGTGCCTGTGCTGGTTTGATGGCCCTGCCATCCCTGGAATACAGTGGAGGAGAGTGCTTAGAACATTTTGTGCCACTCTGGAGTGAATTCCCCAGGCCAGGCCCTGCACTGACACATTTCCATCCATCCCCTGCAATGCATGTGGCAGCAGCATTCCATCTGTTTCTAATGAGGCATAGCGGGGGAGGAAATCCTATGCATAAACATCTCCCACATCACTTATGGTTCCATTGAGGAACATCTCTGCAACAGTATTTGCTTGTGACAAAGGTTTTTAGCTATTTGTTTATTTTAATACCTGTGGATGTCAAACAGAAGAGGTTAGCCAGCTCCTAAACCTGGCAAATTCCTTGGCTGAAATTTTCCTGTATTTTGAGAGCCAATTCCGGCACAAATTCTTGTTGTAAAGGTCTTGCCTGCATTCTCCAAAGTATAGATTATAATTTTATATGTACCTATTCTATTTTAGGGGTGAGGCAGTTGTAGCTAGATTTAACTCTAAACAAAGAGCAAGCTGTTCCTTATTTAATTCCAGTTATAAACAAGTTATAGCAAAATATAAATGGAGGGCGAAACAAAGGAACAAAAACTACCACATTGCATGGACAGTCTTTTAAAATGTATAATTCTTTGTATGGAAGGGCACTGCAATGGTTTTTTTTAGAGGCAAATAGTTTACTGTGGTGTGTATGAAACAGAATTTTGATAGACAGAATAAGCTGCAATCCAGCTCTAAACTATAGATTTTCAAGCAGATTGATGCAACAAATTGTTAGCAAATAGCAGTTTGCAATTTGATGCTAATTAGACATAAGGCAAATATGTGCCATGACAAATTAGCAGCAAACCATACTGAAAAGGATTAGCAAGAGCTGGCACAGAGACTGCTCGATTTTGCATACTTCCCTGTCTTAGTCTAGGAGGTCTGAGCCAGTTTTCCTTCTCTGTAAATAAGAAACCAGAGCAGAGATCACAGGCATGCTAGAATGCCTTTAATTGCATATTTGAAATGTTTTAACTCTCTCTTAATCCCATGGAGGCTTTTCTCCATACCACCAGCTTTATTATCCTGGGAGATGATCAAGTACTTTATCCATTTAATATTATAACTAAATACATTATGAGGTAAGTAACTCATGGGGTTATTTACTTTAGCAAGTCTATTGTACTTATAGATTTAAAGAAAAGCCCCATTCTTATTCAAAACACCTTTGCTTAACTTCCTGCAAATGTGTTTTTCAGCAGATTTAATTATTCATTTCATTAATAAATTAATTTTTGCTAGAGGATTATCACATTTCTTTATTGATGTGCACAATGCCATTGTAGTAGTGAGTGTAGATCAAATTCATCACCATATCCAAACGAGATAATGCAGTTGTGTTTTCAAACCAGACAGAAGCAGGAGGGAATTTTTAAGCCAGTTCTTCAGACCTATGCCTGAAAACCAACACAGCTGTAATTATGACCTCAGAACCAAAGCAAAAACTGCTCTTGCATCTTTGAAGGGTGACAAAATTTCATTAGCATCAAGAATGCTAAAAAAATCCCACAGTAAAAATACCTGTTTGTTAAACTTAGCAGCTCATTTTTTCTTTAAAAAGAAAAATTTGTTTTTTTGGTTTGTTTGTTGTTGTTTTTTTTTGGTTTTTTTTTTTAAATTAGGAGTTTCTGAGGTAAACCATCACATTCCCCAAGCTTTCTACTCATATTTGCTGGTGAATACTTCAGTTTGGATATGTAAAATGACATGTTTATACTTCAAGGAATCATTGGGTAGATCAGAGGTTCTTAAATACAGTTTCCCTTTCAAATCTGACTTTCTAGGGCATACAAGACACTTACTAGGTTGATGGTTGTTGTCTAAAATTTTATATATATATGTGTAACATTCATATAACATAACATTTATATATATATATATAACATTTTATATATATATATATAACATTGTCTAAAAATTTTTATATATATATATATATAACATTGTCTAAAAATTTATATATATATATAACATTCCAAACATTCCTGTGTCTATATATGGATCAAAAACATTGTTAGAAGTAGTTCAAAGGTGCTAAAACGTTGTGTAGTTAGATGTAAACACACATTTCGGTTACCAAAATAAATGAAGTGGGAACATAAAAGGATATTATGCACCAAAGATTGTTCTTTCATAAGTCTTAGAGAGAATTCCTCAGACAATTTAAACCACGATCAGTAACAAGTTTTGCCACAGCACTGTCTTCCCACATAAACAATATGATAACACACTATTAAGGATTTACAAAAAGGTGATGAAAGTAGTTGCGCTATTTAAAAAGAAAAAAAAAAGGGGAAAACTCCAGGCTTTCTCTGCAATTTCTGAAGGCATCTATATACTATTCACATGAAAGGCACAGTCCTGTAAAATCTTCTGTGTGCACTGAGGCCTGGAAAAGGTGTTTCTAGTATTGCCAGGCTGTCTCACTGGGTGTTTCCCTGCTCTCTTTTGCCAATATTTTTGCCCAGTTGCCACATCGCATCAGAAATTTGGGCAATGATCTCTGTGCTGGTGCAAAATCTTAGAAAAGGGGATTGATTCCCCTCTGAGCACAAAGCTTTCTTTCCTTTTTGTTGGCCTTGCACAGACTCGTGGTGAATTCTTGGTAGGCATTTATTTGCCTGCATTGAAAGAGTGTAGCAAGCCCTCAGGAGGCAAATGGAGACTGAAAGTTGTAATACTTAAAAGGGATGTCATTAAGAATTTTAGGATTACATGCAATATATAAATGGTTGTAATTTCCAAAGGGCAATTCATTCCCAGCCAAGCCTTTTCACACGGTATCTTCTCTCACAAAAGCATCACAAATTTTCTGCCCGTAATGTTTCTCCCAAACACCCCCAACTGCTCAATTCAATGACAGCTTTCCTGGCAGTGCCCAAACAGATTTTGCATTTTCCTGTAGATGCAGTGTCAGCCCAGCTACTGCCCCTGAGAGCTTGGCTGCTGGTGGCTGCTGTGGCAACTCTTAGTGCTGGAGGACAGATGTTCCACACTGTGCCAGATGTTTCACACTGTGCTGGGGGTCTGGGTGGGCAGCACCCACTGCCTTGGACCATGCTGGATGTTGGGAATCTCCTCTGGGGCAGCCACTGCTTCCCAGCCACCTCCCAGTTCCAGGCCTTATCAACAGCTGTAAGTAGGGTGGTGGGTTTTTTTTGTTTTATTTTGTTTGTTTGTTTGTTTGTTTGTTTGTTTGTATGTTTGGGGTTTTGTTGTTGTTGTTGTTGATAGGGATTGAATTTTTCTGTTCTGGTGTCGGAACCCAGGGCATCCCTTTGGCTGCCCTGGAAGCTCAGGGACCCTGGCAGGGCAGTCTGGGAACCGAGCAAAGGAGGTCAGAGTTCTGTCCAAGGGGATTTGATACCTGTCCAGTGGGGTGAACAGGGGGGTTCTAGTTCTGTCCATGGGGGTCACAGACCCTGGCACAAAGCAGAGATGAATTACAAATCTCAAGAGTGTGAAACACAGAAGTTTAGCTTAGCACAGGGTGAGAAATATGTAGTTTTGGGTTTTTAGAATGGGGGTAGATGAAAGCAAAGATGGAGAAATTGGGGTGGTCCTTAAAGTAGTAGTAGTAGTAGTAGTAGTAGTAGTAGTAGTAGTAGTAGTAGTAGTAGTAGTAGTAGTAGTTGTTGTTGTTGTTGTTGTTGTTGTTGTTGTTCTTCTTCTTCTTCTTCTTCTTCTTCTTCTTCTTCTTCTTCTTCTTCTTCTTCAGCTCCATCTTCTGCAGTGACGTGGCACAAGATAATTCACACAGATTGGGTCAAGTAGAGATGACCTGTTTAGTGTAAATAGTGGACATTGGTAGGAAATTGTAAACAATACGTTCATAATAATCTGCATAAAACACGACAACCTCCCATGGGAGGAGGAGTTCTCTGATGGCTGAGGTGCAGAACAGATCTCATTGGGCACAGAGCAAACTGTGAGATGAGAAATAATAAACAAAGTGATAGACCTTGGAGAAACAGAAGCTTGAGGCCTCTGTCTCTTTCTTGTGTCTGGCTCAAAGATTACAGGAGGACAAAAAGGAATTTAAACCACCTGAATCTCTGAAAACCAACCCGAGATTCTGGTTTCTTCCATGTGGCTTCTGGCAAATGCAAAGCAGTTGTGAATTTTTTGAATATAGATTTGTTTTTAAATAATAAGAAAAAAGGTAGAAATCACAGGGAAGGCAAAAGATACTTGATGAAAATGAAACCCACATAAATTTCTTAAAGTGCTAGAAAACAACACAAACACACAGAAAGCCCCCATAAAAAAAAGAAAGTAGTACTTTTGTGGGTTTGTGCAGGTTATTTCATCTGGCTTGGGAAAAGATAGTAGATGTTAGGTTAGAGCAAATTCATCCTGATAAAGCACACGTGTTTTTTGACAAATGTATTATCTCTTTAGATCGTGGAATTAATAAGATACATTGTCCCCAGGAAAATATGTGCGCTCATGGAGAACCTTATTGACATTGCTGCAGAGAGGTGAGTTCAAAAGGCCAGATATTAAAAACAGTTTTTTCAGGCCGTGGAGGCAAATATTTTTACTTGAAACCACAGAAGTTTGCATTTGTATCATTTTTAGTGGGTGATTTTACACTCACTTAAGTTATGTGCACGTTTATTTTTGTAAAAATACGTGTGCACGAAAAATGCTGATGTGCTACAAATTTGGCTTCCAAAGTCTTGTTTGTTTCTGTAAATGCTGATGTGTGCTGAACTGTGTTGAGAATAATTTTGACAGTTTTACTTTAAAATCACTCAGGTTATCCTTATCAATATTATTAGTATTTACGGTGGAGATGGTATGATAGAATCTGACACTTCTCCCAGACATTGAAATATTTAGGGTTGTCTGGGGATTCTGGAATGCTCATAATAATCACGAAACATTTATTGTCTTTATCTGCATATCTAAAATTCATCAATGAATATAAACAGGAGAATCTTTTAAAAAAAATTAAACAAAATATTATCCTGCCGTAATTTGTAGTTGCTTTCTTTTATCTGTTTAAGATGCTTGAATTCACTTTGTTAGCAAATTTCTCTTGACAAGCACACCTATTTATTATTACTAAGCATCCTTTTTAGGAATGTCTGAAATGACACATGTATTGTTTTAAATAAGATCATAGAGTTAATTTTTAACCACACAAGCAATGAAGTAAGAATAGAGTGAAGAAAACATAATTAATAGTTTTATGCCATTCGTCAGGATCATTTTATTTGCTTGCCAGCATATGCCAAATGCAAAAGCATTTTAACTTCAATTAAGAATTTTAAACAAGATTAAACCTGTTGTCATTGAGATCATAGAACATATATGCTTCTAGGTATTGTGTGCATTCCTGAGTAGTTGCACGTCTTCAAGCAAGGAAATGTCACTGGGACAGCAGAGGTGTGTGAGGACTTCACCACTCTGCAAAGGAGAAGGGGACAGCTGTTTCTGCATTCCCCCACTTACAGTGACACAGCTTCCCTCTGGCCTCAAATGCACATTTCATTCTCCACTGGAAAAGGAAGTGAAAGAAGCAGCACCACTTCTATATTTTGTGTTTTATAGAGAAATTACAATACCACAGCTGCAGTATATTAGGTGCATGAAGAAACAATTTTATATTTCTCTGTGTATGTATGTGTGTGTGATTTGCTTTTTCCTTGCTTAGGGCTTTTTAAAATTATTATTATTTTTTTTTTTGAAGAATTGCATCATGTTTCACGATATCTGTATTATTGCTGCCACACTAGATAGGATCTTGTCACTGCCAGGGGTCCAGCTGTCTTGCTGAGTTACTGTCACAGCTAGGGGTATTTTAAACACCAAAGACCTGCTTCATCCTGGATTTGTGGCTGGTCAGAGTTTGAGTTTGGGTACCAGTGCCACCTCAGCAGTTTGAAACCAAGACCATGACCTAGAGGAAATAAAGTACATACTGTCCTAAACTCCTAATTGTACAATTGTCTTAAACTCCTGGTTAGTAAAACACTGCAGTGCTTATTTAAATTTAAACATGCCCGAACCATATTAATTCCTTATTAATTGCTGATTTGTTAATTTCAGTGGATTTATTAAATTGAAGACTCAAGAAGTGAAGAGCCCCCATAGGATGGTAGGACAGGGAGGATCCACACTGAATAACTGAGCTAGCTCCCCTAAGGGCTCACAGCTCCCTCTTTGCTTAGGCACACACCAACATGCAGATTTCCTGCCTGGTGTACTGCAGTGCAGGGGGAAAATCCCAGATTATTTGTTACCCAGCTGATACCTTTGATGTGATACTGTGCAGAACCTCGCAAAAACAATTAATGCCCTCAATGAGGCCCACACTAACGAGGCTGTCCCAGTGTAAACCTTCACCATGGTCCATCAAGAAATGGTGTTGGTAAGGATTGCTACCACAAATTGCAATGTTATTGAGGGTTTGGAACAGAGATTGTGCTCTGCTCCTGCATTGCTTGATTCTGAAACTGATGGCTGGATAAGCAGCAGATGGTAGAGACTTCTGCAAATGCAGGGTATTTTCAAATTAACTTAAATACACTGTATGGGACTGAGCCATAGAGCAGCATTGTAAATCGTAGCTATGCACTTGGAGATGTGCAGTGAGGACTGCAACTTCCAGTTTTCTAGCTGTCAGTCAGTTCAGCTTTTGGTCTCTGTTCCATTTCTGGAACAGAAAATCTTCATCAGTTTGTGAATTTAAGTTCAGCAGAAATGAGGGGAAAGGATATCTGGACTTAAAACATTAGAAAGAATAATAACAGTTCAAGAATACTTGTAAAAGGGCACATATAATAGGAATGGGGAAATCATAAATGATACCTCTCAGGCTACCAGAAATATTTGTATTTGCTGAGGAAAGGGCAATTACAGAAGAAAAACCAGCTTAATGAAATGCATTTGGACCCTTGGAAAAATAACAGAGAATGGAGAACTGGCCAGTGTTCAGCATAGGTACAAGTTAACAGGGCTCCCAGAGACTCAGGATTAACAGTGATGTAGTCACCATATTTATTAGATTTATTTGCATTGTAAAGTCTCAAGCGAAGGTGTGTATGGAATGCAAAATAAAAGGCAAAAAAAATATACATGACAACAATTTTTGCTTAGTCAAGTCCATAGCAGCCTCGGAGGAATTCTGGAGATCTAACTGATTTAGGCAATTAGGGAGCAGAAAACCAATCAGTTTTGACAAATTTCCCGCAATGTGAATTTTGTAGGATTATTTGCAGTATTCATAACCATTGATTGAATTCGAAATTAGCTACGAGGACTTGATAGAAGGAACTTCAGTGAAATTCAGACCCTGCTGAAGTCTCTGGGAGTTTTTGCCTTTTCTCTCAGTGGGGCTAGAGTTTCCCCATGATCATCATTACTGCAGACAGCTCAATAGGAAAGGCTGCTCAGCTCACAGCGGTGGTCCAAGCAGCCAGCAAAATGGTTGGGTGAATAAAGAATGGGCTGGAAAATAATACTGCAAATATTATGATACCTATCAGTGATACCCTCTTGCCTTGAATATACACTGCTGAATTCATACCTTTCTGCTTGAAAATATACATCATAAAGAGGAAGAGTAGAGCAATAGGCACAAAAAGTGTCCAGAAGCGTTGAGGATTTTACGTGCAAAGAGTAAAAATAGGGGAGCTTATGTTAAGTGAATGAGATGATAAGTAAGGTTTTGGAGGAGAGGAATGATTTACACAAGGTAAATCTGATTTCTTTCTTGGCTTTGTCCCATACTGCAAACAGAGAAGTCTGCCAACAAACTGAAAATTGATAAGGAGGAGGTTTTGATGGTATGCAGGATAGACTTAGAGCTGAAGGAAGATTTTGGAGTGAAAATGTGGCAGGGTTAGAAAACAAAACAAAACTGGACATCCATGTTTATCAGGTAGTTCTCAAAGATGCAGTGAAATAAAGCAGGAAAGCATAAAATTATCATTTGACAGAATTTTCTGTCTCCCTTTGGGATAGTGATGATTTTGTTGGTTTTTTTTTTCTTCACACATTCTGGAACCTGTTTGCTGCAGGCAGTGGGGTGGGTTGCTGAGTTGTCACACACTCATTTTATTTGTGTAATTTCTCCTTCCAGCAGCTCAGACTGGCCTGGAGGTGCAGTTTAGGGGAGGGAGAGAGGCTGCTCAGAGTCCCAGGATGTCCCAGGCTGGCTCTGCCCTCCTGCTCTGCACAGCTGAGGAGCTCTGTGGAAGTCCTGTGCCAAAGGAAGAGTCTCTTCTCCCCATCAGAGCTCAGGGAATCTTTAGCCTTTGATGGAAATTAGGATTTACACTTACATATTCATCTTTTGTCTTGGGACAATGAATAAAGTCCCAAAGTAAAGACTACAGACTCTTCTGGTAGATAACTTCAGTCTCCAAATATCCTATTTTACCTTTTCAAGTAAAACACATTCTGATTTGAGGAATGCTTGTGCCACACAGTGTCGTAGGAGTGGGTTGATAACATCCAGATGTCGTCAATATGCAAATTTGTTGTTATTTTTTTTATTTTTTCAACAAGACTTTCTGGCATTATTTTTATGCTAAAGTACAGTTTTGTATAAAACCCAGCAGAAACAACTTAAAATAGCTAGAAATGCTTAATGATGAGGGTGGTGCACAGCTGAAGCATTACCAGTGGAGTTGCTTGCTCACTGATTTGTTGCCAGGTAGCGAGCCAATTAGCAGTGCTGGTTATTATTTACTTTTCATGCTATATATCACTAAAATTGTGCTGTTGATTTATCATTTATATTGTTGTATCGTCAGCATAATTTATTCAGATCATGCTGAGATACCTGGGAAATTAAGTAATAAAGAGAATGGCATAGAATATGTCTGTATTCAGAGATATTTACTTTGCTTTTAATGAGAATGCATGTTCAGGTAAAACATAGATCATTTAGCTTTTAAATTGTTTTTTAATAAACCTGTTAAAAGTTTGTACCCTTTATTTCTGTAAATAAAAATGCTTGGTTTCAATTCTAATGTGATTTTTACCATTAAATAAGAAAGATTTTACAGATTAGGTTGAATAGCAGATCAACTAATTGTGCCAACTTAGTTGATTAATGGTTTGCAGAAAGCTGTACTAGTCGAAATATTGCTGAGGTGTCCAGTGTTCTTTATGTATTTGATACTATTTCAATTTTTTTGGCAAATAAAAACGTAAATTTTATTGAAAATCCTTCCTGATTGTTTGAATTATTAAAAAAAAAAGAAAAATTGAAAGCAAGTATTTTACAAGAAATAAATATTTTGAATGCATTCAGCTGACTAGAAAAGGTCAATGCTTTGATTTTAGAATGCATTTTGTACATTTTTTTCCCTTAGCTGGGACTAGAACTTGTCAGAGGTCTTTGTACAGCTTCATCTTATCTCTTCTTTTTAATCATCCTATCTAGTTGATTTAAGATCTTTTGGCTGACAAACAGATCTGTGTGTGTTCAGGAGGTTGGCTCTGGTCAGGGATGGTTCTCTCCTGAGTGTCCCATACAGGGAAAAGGGCCTGGTGCTTCCAGGGGCTGGATGGACCTTTCCATTATGACAATGGCCTTTCCTTTCTTTCTAAACTTGTGAAAATTGACCTCCAAATGAAACAATAATTCAAAGCAAAGTGGAAGAGGATATTATTTTCCTTAAGCTATTAAAACCCCCTTATCTTTTTCAGTTGTCTTTAGTTTCTGTTTTCAGTGATAGCTCTAACAAACCAGTAGAACCACAGAAAACCCACATTTTTCTGGTCAATCTTGATACAGGAATCATTTAAACAGCTCTACTGACTTCAGAACTTGAATTTTCTGCCAGTTTTTTGTCACAATTTTCAGTTTTCACAGCACTGCTCCTTTGCAGTGACTCTCTTGGGTATGGTCAGACCTGAGAATGAATAAATCCAAGGAGCAAACATGAGTAATCCCTAAGGAACCATCCAATTTTCTGTTTACTAACTCTTAGTTGATCATCTTTGCATGTATGTGGTGTGAATGAATTTTTATGTGCCTTCAGGAATCAAGGGGGAGAAATTTCTGCCAAAGGACAGAATCCTGGAAATTGTGGTTCTTAATTAAAATGTCTTCAGTAATCCCCTGAAAGAATTTTGATACAAGGTTGAGGTCCGTTGTGTGATGATATGAATGAAAAATGTCAAGAAAAAAAAGACTACTGAGCTAGAAACCCTGCAGTAACCAGGCTCAGAACAACTTGGATCAATGCTATGTCTTTACAGTTAGGAAGGGAAATCTGAGTGATACCTGTCTTATTCCATTGCTTGTAGTAGGAGACACGTTCATTCTTTTGCAATCTTGTGTAGCAGAAGCACAGCACTTGCTGCAAGTGTAAAAGCATTTCCAGAGGCTGAAATCATGGGAGTACTGTGGTTTGTGTGTTAAATTCACTTAAAGAGTACAAGGTATGTGCATTCAGCTGGATTATCTAGAGGCTGAAGAATGACTTTGTAAATTAAGAACCAGCAGACCCCTAGTGAAATGTTTATCGTATTACTGAGTAAGGATACTTCATTTACTTATTT
The DNA here is from genome assembly GCA_013398615.1 of Brachypodius melanocephalos. Classification (NCBI taxonomy): domain Eukaryota; kingdom Metazoa; phylum Chordata; class Aves; order Passeriformes; family Pycnonotidae; genus Brachypodius; species Brachypodius melanocephalos. The sequence continues at coordinate 14,977,233 of VZSR01000393.1, read as the reverse complement.
TGACAACCATAGGTTAGTTTCAGTTGGAAGTTATTCATGAAATATGAGTGCACTTAAGTCATATTTTATGAAAATATTGAAATCTGAACTTGAGACAGGGAGCATTGCACGATAAAACATTGGGAGTCTGTGTGTCTGTGTGCAGAGGATGGAAAAACTCCTTTATTTTTGCCATAAGATGTGTGAGTCAGCTGGGAGTAAGTGACACTCCACTCTGCAGGTTTACTGGGTGTCTGCTACGAGGATTTCAGGAGGAGAGCAGGTTTTCTGCTTTCCACATTTCTCCTGAAACCTCTGCATGTCATTACACAGCTGAAACAGAATACAGGATGGGCTGTAGGAAGATGTAGCATTATTCCATCTGTGAGAGAAGAAAGTCACTTAACTTGCTCTTAGCTGTGTTATTTGAGATTCACAGGATCTCTCCTCACTTGAATGATAAATGTCAAATTCCCACAGAACTCACCCCTTGCTCTCTTTAAATATAATGGCAAACATTTGTCCGTGGCAGTTAGCGGTTTTTGCATTTTAATGTAATAATATTGATGAAATTCAAGTGCTTTATTTTAATGTTATTTACTACGAAAGTCAATTGCTTAATCAAAAACTGATTCCTTTGGGCAGAAAATTTGCTTCCCCAAATTCCAGACGTTTTAGTGTTTATTCTTTTGAACTGGGAAAATGCATGTTCTACATCTTAAGCTTCCCTAGTCTGTCTCAGGATTTCATTAACTAAGTTGAAATATTAGCATGTTCCTGAATTTGTGTGCTCCTCTGTGCTGCTTCTATTACCAAGCAATATTGTATTGCTCCCACTTTCCTCAGCTGCCATGGACAATCAGAATGCACCTCGGAGTATCCCTAGCACTGATGGATAATTTTCAGTAACTCTAGATGGACCCTATCTGACATTCATCCTAAGATGGTCCAAGTGTCTTTAAAAAGGGCTTAACACCCTTTTGAATTATGAAATCAAATTAGCAGTTGACAGAGTGGATCGTGTTAAACTTTTGCCAGTTTCGCCTTGGCTTTCCTCTCCAGGAAAAGCCAGCTCTGTGCACAGCAGATCTTTTGCAGTCATAAACTCTGACTTCTCAATGAGTTCATTTGTATTAAATCTGAGTTGTTTGCCCAAATTTTCTGTACTGTGTCAGGAGATAGGATAAAAGCAATTAAAATACTCAGAAATATCTAGTTGCCTTTTAACCCCCTATTTCCTTTTAATAGTTGCATAGTTCTTGACACATGAGTTTTAGTGACTTTATTCTCCTTATCATGTTGCATTAATCCTACAGATTCTGGTGAGAAATACTCATTTGGAATGCAAGAGCCCAACCAGAAGTTTATTTTGTGTTGAAATAAAAACTACTGAGGAGGTCATCAGAGCAACTGCATGAAGGAGAGGTGTCCTTTTATAAGAAGATTTGAGAAAGAGAGGTGTCAGGTAGGATTCGTGAGAGAGGTGAAGATGAGAAAAAGAAATTTAAAAGGGAAGTTTTGCAGATTACAGAAGAAAGCAGATAGGATGATAAGAAAGATAAATTTCTTTGGGTGGAGATCATGGCTTTCCTGTGATTTATGGAGTTTTTCAGAATTCAAAGCGAAGCTGTGCTGACTCGTGGCTGTCAATATCGAGACATCTCATGAATCCAAACCAGAAAGTTTGATGAAGCTCTGGTACAAAGTAGAACTTTAGCATGCCCCATCCCCACCTACCCTTCCTCCATTCTGAATATGTCTGGAGAATTCAAAAAGGTTCAAGTGAAATCATTATTTTATTAGAGGTCACATAATGAAGTCAAAGCTGAAGGAGAGTTTATCCTGTCCCTTTTCCTTCTTTTCCTTTACCAGGATGATTCAGGCCTGGATTTCTTGGACAAGACAGAGCAGTAGTCCATGGCTCCTGTCTTTATGCTCCCAGCACTGCTGGCTCACACTTTCCTGTGCAAAATCCTTCCCTTGGATGTACACCCAGGACAATGTGTGCTGTACTAAAGCAGATCTCTTCAGCTGAGGCTGAAATCCTAGGTCAAGAAGTCTTTAGGAAAGAAGAAATCTCATATTTCACTCTATAGTTTCTTAGGGAGAAAAAAAAAAAGTTGGCATTAAATATTGCTCTCTAGTTGATTTTATTGCTTCCATTGCCTTCTACTCTCTCCTATTCTTTCTTTGACAAGTGTGAAACAAAAGTCGGGCTGAGTTTTAGGAGCAACTCAGGCATGTCTGGCTCAGTTGCCAAATTCTAATGTACAGAGCTGCTCAGTAGCCAAAGGTCTTGTTGATATGCAGTGGTCTGAACTCTTCCCTCAGAAACTGGTGGAGCCCTAATGTCAAATCATTATCTACTGGATTTGGGGAGATCAGTTCTGAGGCTATTTCAGTGTTTTCAGGGTGGGTCTTGATGGTTCTCTGGGGATAAACGTCAGAAAAATGTGAAATGTCTGCTTGAGGTTACCACTCTCAGCCAACCAGCTGTTTAGTCACTCAATATCTTCACCATTTGTATTTGCAGTACTCTGGAAATGCTGAGAAGCATAAAACAATAAGTGAAGGGTTAAATTAGGAAACAGTATTATTTTGTGTACTCTACTAGGTAGATTTATCTCTTTATAAATTTGTTCTCATTCCAATATGAAGCGGAAACTGGGCAAAGAAAGATTAATGGTCACCAGGCAAGGACACAGTGATTGGAGTGATGTTGCATGTTAGGTTGGTCCCAATTATTTCATTCAATAGCAGGGTTTAGTTATATACACCTGCATTTTGGAGAAGTTTTCAATTTATCATTTGTCGTGACAAGGTGAAAGTTGCTCATTGAGATCAACCCAAACCATCTTTATCTGGATAATTCTGCATCCTGGTTAATTTCCAAAGACAAAGCAGAGGTTGTCTTTGAGGATGATATCAGCTGCACCCAGTGATTTTGCATTATTCTGTACTTGGCTGGTTTTTACCACAGGTGAAGACAAAGCCAGGGTAGATCTTGGCTTCATGACCTTGCCTTACCTGGGAACTCTGATTATCATGATTTTGATTTTAATTGTGACTATTTGCTGCACAGTTCGCTGTTTGTCCTGCCCTCTTCTCACAGAGCATGTTAAGGACTGAAAAATGGGATTTTGTCTCCATTCATTAAAATCCTTATCCTATCCTTCAGCTTCTTTAAAAACATGCTTCCCCTTAAGTCTCCTGGTTGTAAGAAAATCACTACTAAAGCAGTGCCTGCACTAGATTATTTCATTAGTGCTACTGGATGCTGCTACTGCTGAGCTTAGCAGCCTCCTCCTTCACTGAGGATGGTCAAGATATCTCCCTCCAAAACGTGGAGAGCCCATATCCGCTCTGTGCTTGGAGATGTAAGCTGATACCCTTGAATGATTGAGAGGTATATGTTTGATAGGTAATTGCTGACCCACCCCCTTCCTAATTGTTGATTTGTCTTCTGGCTTTGTCAGCTCTTTGAAAGCCTTGTAATTCTGTTCTGCTCTCTTGTTCAGGATCAGAGTTAAATTACAAAACCTGACATATGAATAATATTTCTGCTTAAAATGAAATAATTTACCTCACATGGCTGCTAAAGAAAGTAACAAACACAATGCTACTCATCTGTTTCAAAAATCCCATGCTAATCTGGAAATTTGGTCCTACTGGGTGAAGATCAAATGAACGATATTATCCTTCTGCACTCAGCCACACGTGCCCTGTGTACACAATCCTGAGGGAAGGTGTAAATAGAAGGTCTTTAGGATCTGTGAATTGTTAGCTTACTCTGGCCCAGCAGGCTGATGTGCTCAGAGTATAAACAGATCAGTCTCCACTTGATCCCCTGCACCTTGTGCTTTTTGACATCACCATAAATTCATATTGTGTTTTTATGGAAGCTGCAGAAAAGAAGAGGCACAGCTTTGGCAGCCTTGGAACAATTTTATTTTGCATTGACTGTAATATTCTATTTTTTCCTACACTGCTGTAGTTCTGGGGCTCCTTTTATCATTTTGGTATTTAAGCCACTCTTGCAGAATATGTTCTTTTTTGTTAAGGCATCAGTGGTCTTTTAATTTACCTGTGAAGGAGAAAATGACTGTTACCATGTGTGCTTGATTCTGCTGCAGGGTCTCAAGTCACATCGCCACAGAATATGGGAAAAGCACTCAGAATAAAAGTAATCTTTAAATTCTGTGAGTTTTCCTAGCAAGTACTCATGCTATAAAAACTGTTACAGAAAGAGTTTAGTTTTTGTAGTTTTCTGTCTTAACCTATCCTTCAGGAAAAGAGTATCTCCACATCTCTTAATGGTGTGATAGCTTTCAAATGTGTTGTTGTGTGAACCCTTGATTAAACAAAATGGTGCTGATTGCAGCAGGGTGGCTAAACGTGGGCAGAAGTGGCTATTGCAGGCTGCTCACTAAGAAGTCATTTATCAAAGTTTTATCTGATTCCAGAGGCATTAGGTTTATCAGTCACAGTTTATAAATGGCATGTCATCAGCATCAAACCAGAGCAATGCCTGCCTCAAGTGCTGCTGTAGAGCAAGTGTAAACATCCCCTGCAGATGCACTGTGTCCTTCCACAAGGAGCTGTGTCATGAACCACATTTCAACCTTTAGCTTTTTGCTCAGCTCTGGAATTGCTTGGATGTTGTTGTGTTGGTGATCAGGGTTTGATTTCTCCTCCTCACCCAACCTAAACCTGTTAATGGTTGAAGTCTCGATGAGAAAAGCGAAGGCATTTGGTGCAATGTGTAGAAATCTGCAGTGGAATGTGTAGGAATAGACAACTGGAAGAGTTGAAGGTGTTGGGGCCAGCAGGTGATGAAACCATTTGACATTCGAATGGAGGAGAGTTTTATTAAACCTATGGATCCATTTGAGCCTAAATTAACCTTGGTGCTCTTTTAACCAGCCTAAGGAGAAAAAATGCTAAACCCCAGCTAGACAGACACCCTGACTGCTCACTTGGTTTTTGGGGTATGTTTTAAAAATTTCAGCACTCAGTTCCTTATTTGCAAACTTAAGCTCCAAATTATTAATGGTGAGAAGATTGTTTTAGACTCTTGAAAGCATACACAACTTCTTTAAGTGATTGTGAAGGTAAATCTTATTCTCTGGGGAAATGACTTCTGCACAGCTATTTCTTTTATTGCTGTGCTGAATGTGAAGGCATTACTCACTTTAATAAATCCTACAGTATCTCTCAGTCTGTGTAGGCTGATATAAATATCTCCAGTTATGTCATATTACCACCTTTGTACAGCTAATGTTACATTCTTGATGACTGGTGGCTGATAAATGCAAAACCTCATTTGGTTTGTGAGTGATTGAATGCTAACACTGTTTAGATTTCTTAATATACTTGTATTAGCATGAATAAGTAATGAGCATGCCAGGCTTTTTTGAATATTTGATTGTATCTTTATAATGGATTTGTGTCTCTCTCTTTGTGCTAATGTCATTGTAACTTTGTTGGTGTCATAACTCCAAACCCCGGCAATCGATCTTTATCAGAATATCTTAAGTCAATTACCCTCTCATGGCCAAATTACTGTGTCATAATACTTTTCTTATAAAAGTATTCTGCATATTGCATTTAGGATACAAATAGGTACTAATTCTATCTGCAGTATATTCCTCATTTCCTCGTTGTGGCTTCTCTGAGCGTATCGACCTGTCCTGTCTCTGCAAGCACACATATGCACACATGAAACATTAAACCTCTCCTGCTCTTTATTAATACACTGGCTGACCCTTTCTGCTCAAATTCAGCCATCTCTCATGTGCCCCAGACTTCTGCTGCTTCTAAAGGAATTAAGCCCTAATGCTTGCTGTTTCTTGGAAATCATAATCCATCATTTTTGGATAGTGACTATCATAGGAAGAAAGTATTGGTTTGCCAGAGACTTCTAGTTATTCCATTACCCTAAGAAGACTTGCACCCGCAGTGTAGTGGATTTTCTTTCATCATCTTGTGTCCTGGTTGCTGACTGACACATTTAACAAGCAAAAGAATTGGAAGAAAGGCTATTATAAGGTTCCCAAATAGATATTGCTATTTCTATGAAAACGTACTTCCAGAGGAGACCACTGGACCAGTGATTCCGGCACAGACCAGGGATTATCTGGGCATACATTGTTCTCTCTCAGTGCTTCTGAGTTTATGTTTCTATTCTGAGGTCCTAAACAGCGTTTTTGGTCATGGAAAATTCAAGACCTGTTCTGCACACTTCGGTTCATGACAGAATTAAAACACTCCTACTTCATGTCAGATGTTGGATCCATACTTCCAGTTGGTACAATATAGCTGAAACACAGCCCCAGTTGCTGTATTTAATTGCTGGGTTCTATCAGCAGAACCACTGTGAGCTGGAATATGGGACTACCAGAGGTGGATCTGCCCCTGCTCTTTCCTTTAAAACCAGCACGCCTAAGTGCTTCCCTTTTTAAAGCTATATTAATCAAAATACACTAATAATAATGTAAAGCAAACCAACTCTGTAACAAGGTGCAAACAGAACTGCTGAATGAGGGAAAACCTCCACAAAATGGGATTAAAATAAATTACTCCTGCCTGGCAGAGGCTGGTGAAGAGATAGTCCTCTTATTTTGCTTTTCAGTCCATTGGCTTAGCAGCATTAAACCAAACTTCACAGAGTCTCTCTGATTGCTAGAAAATTTTGTTTTTACTCCACTCCTCAGGTTGGATCCATGATGTTGCCAGACATCTCTTTTCTAGAAACTTCCAGTCTGGCTTCTGCTATAATCTGTGCCCCCACAGTCCTCAGGGTCCTGCTCTGGCTGTCATTCTCTGGGCTGGCAGGGCTGAAGCTCAGCTCTCCAAGGGCAGGACAAGCTTCCAGGGTTCAATCTGAGCACATGAAGCTTTGAGACTGGACAATCACACAGCCTTCCTTTGCCACCCACCCACAGAACGTTCCAAACGATCTGTTTGCACTCCTTGGATGGTGAACGGAGAGGAAACCCATCAGATTCTTCTCTTTGTCACAAACTGTCACCTCGCAGGACGGGCACAGCGCCATGTGTCTCAAAAAGATGATATAGCAGGTGAATTTTTCAAAATAAAGCGAATTTTAATATTTTACGTAATGTAGTGCAAAAGAATGTTGTGATTAACAAATGAGAACATGAGAAAACGGCCTTCAAGCCCCCAGATTTTTTCCATGTTCACCGAAGAGAGTAAAAGTGCTTCCTGAGGGTTTTTTCCTTAGATTCCAAAAGGAAGTTGTGGAGCACACTTGCTGGGAGAAGTCCATGAAGGTCCATCTCTGCTTTCCTGCAGACTTAAAACATGTGCTGTCAAGGTGTGCCAAGATAAGCCCATGGGACTGTTGTAAAAAGATGTAATGAAAACATCTGGGACCACCACAGATTTCCACAGACTTGTCAGTGATTAATCCAATGATGGAACATCAGAAAAAAAAAAAAAAATGTGAGCCTTTCTCCCTTCACTTTTTGAACCCGTCACTCCACCTTCCCTCCAGCTTGCAGCCTGCATTCCCTGCCTGCATTCCCACTCTGCATTCCCTCTTGCACACCATTTGTTCAGGCCTCTTTCCCATGAATTTTTATTCCGTGTGCTTATGTCCCATGTTTCAGACACAAGCAGCATGGCCTCTGCATCAGCAACAGCTCACATGGAGTTTTACAGATCTTGTCCTATTAGAACAGGCCATATATTTTGTAGTTTATAGAGTTATGTGGGAGAATCAGAAGGGTCACATCTCCCTCTGTTTTTCCAGAGAAGAAAATGAGTGTGGTATAGTTCATATTGATGCCAAGTACATAATCATATTTCCCTCCTACTTAAGAAACCTTAGCCTCAGAATTTTATGGTAGATGAGCAGATGCATTGCATGGGATGTTTTCCAGGTTCCTTTTTAAAAATCTGAGTCACTCAGCATTTGCCATGCAAAGTCCTTTACTCTTTAACAGTGTCCCTGGACCATTTGAATGTGCACCAGGAAACATGCTGAGCAAATTACTAGATTGAGTAGCAGATTTTTAGTAAAGTTTGTCATTCAAGTTAACAAAGTGACAAGGGTGCCAAAAGAAAAAAAAAAAAAGATCTAAAAGTGAGGTCTATGTTTGTATCCACTTTTGAAAAAAGCCTTGCACTTTTGTTTCATGGAATATGCCCAGCCCTGCCCTCGTGATGGCATCGTGTGGGCCAGCTCTGGTGATCTGAGTGTTTCATAAACCTGCTCATTTGAAAGAGTGATAAATGAAATTGGGCTAGTGGACAGTTTGAGAACATCCCTAACTCGACAAAATCTCAGTACCACTCCAACTTTTCTGCAATGCTCTCCATTTGCTATGCTGGGCATCTCTCCATTATGCAGGATGAATTTGAGGATTCCTCTCTTTCCGTGTTCTTTCCTTTTCTTTCTAAGTACTCTGCAAAGAAGCATCACTGGATGTTCAGACATGCAGGGCCTCATCTTTGAGGAATTATGTTGCAAGGAATATCCTGAGGTTTACTTTTTTGACTCTTGTCTCCTTACTACAGTTTACCATGCAAATACTTTCCCATGAATGATGATTTCAGTGTTGATAATCTCACGTTCCATTAATTCTCTGAAGATTTCAGTGAAGTTGTCTCTGGTGAAAATTAATTCATTCTGTTAACTTTAGAGAAAGAATTTCAGAACACTTTGTAAGAATATGCTTTTGGTGAACAGTGTTTATATGAATTTTGGAAACAAAAAATTATTAAGAATGGTGTATGGCTTTAAATAGCGTGATAAGCTTACAGATCACAAGACTTATGAAATCAAGAGTTTTACCATGTCCATGCACCTACAACTGTCTTTGCACATCTGTTTTGTGTTTTTGTATTTTCCCAGCACTTTCTGAGCCACAATTCCAATTGTGGATTTATTAAATGAGGTAGAAATAGATTGCTCTAGGTGCAGGTGAAAGCAACATCTGGTTTGCTAATGTTATGATTGTTGGGGAATAAGGACAGCTTTTCTCTCTGATCGTAATGTTATGCCTCTGGTCTTGATAAAATGAGGAAAAAGGAAAAAAAAAAGTATTTTCTTTGAGGTGCTTTCTCTGTGAAAGGGCTTTATGAGGATATGCCCTTACAGAAATTATTTTTGAGTGTCTTCTTAAATGCTGGTAACCAAAAGACACAAACTTCAGCCATAAAAAAGAAAACCAAATTTCTTAAGAAATGGATAGCATTTCATCCATGTTATTTGAATACTTTTCTTCAGTGGAAGAATGAAAGTGGCTTTTTTAAAAAGAAGGCTTGACAATGATCCCAATGATCCCACCTCTGCGGTGCAAGTAAACTCCCTAAGAAGCCTCCCTGGGCTCAGCCTGCTGTCCCAGATTGAGCTGCTGTGCCTGTTGAAGCCAGCTCAGAGCCCCGTGCTCCCTGCAGCTCCTCAGCCTGGCACAGACAGCACCAGCACTGCAGTCACACACACAGGGCTCTTTCTTACTCTTTGGGGATTCATCTTTAGTGTTTGGTTCAATTCTGATTGATATCTGTCCCATCTGATGAGGAAAAATGCTCTACCTGCTCTTCTAGAGAATCTCATCCTGTGATGTGCCCTCTCCTGGGGCATGAGACAATCAATGAGGGATGATCAGCCTTGGGTTTTCTGGATTCCTGCCTCTGCAGCAGCCCACTCTGCGAGCTTTCACTTCATTCCTAGCCCAGATATAAGCTAGAAATCATATACCCTTTTGTTGGATACCTTTTAAATTCTTTTTCTTTAATAAACTATGCTATTTTTTTGTCAAGCTTTTTTCAGAATTGTCGAGACACTGTATTTCCATCAATTGAAAAAAAAAATATTTAATTCAGTAATATGAGATGTGTTAAGCTTGAAATTTAGTGTCTGTTTTCCTTGGGAGCTTATGGATTTATATATCATAAACTTCTCTGGGTAAGCAAGATGTTTTCCTCAAGTTTCTTGGCAGAGTGTTTTCTCCTATGTTTTCTGGTTGAAAATTCCTTCTCCTTTTGATTGCTGAAAGACCATTATCAGCTCTTTTTTCCCTTCCATGATTTAAAAGCATGTTAGGAGAAGTTAATTAACAGTCTGTCCTTTTCCATATTTAAAGGTTTTTAAAATATCTTTAGCTCCTGGAAGAAGTTTATATTAAAATAGAATATTGCATGGAAAAGCCACCTACAGATATTAGTTCTCTGGTAAAAGACACAATAAAGGAGACAGCGACTTTCTGTCTTTCTTGATGGGGATCTATACTAGGCATTTCCATGGTGATTAGTGTTTTATAAATGTCAGAGATAAATGGTCACAAGGAACTGCTGTTAACAGTAATAAGTGCTGAAATAAACGCTTAAAAATTCTCCCAGTCTCCCCTTGTAATTCACTCCCTGTGAAACTGCAACTTGTGGACCTACCCGACCAAGCTAAAGAGTCCATCTCTAGAGCTTGTATTATTTTCTGACCACCTGGCACTTCTATATTGTCGTTAATTAAAAATATGTATCACCGTACAGTGGCTCAGGTTGCATCAATACATTTATACATTATAATGTTGGCATCACTCATTATCAAAATGTACTGTATTTGTGGAAGAAGGTCATAATTAGTCCCCAATTAGGTAATGGAAGTGGTCAGTGCCCCCTGTCAGTGGGTGGAGCCCTGCCTGGGGTGCAGAGCTGTCCCTGTCACTGCAGTGGCAGTGTTGGTGGCAGTGTTGGTGGCAGCTGGCAGGTCAGCAGTGAGAGCACAGCTGGAATGATGATAGTGCTGGCACCACTGTGTAATGTAAAGCCTGTTCTACTATAAGCCCCAAACTCTATGAAATTGAGCAAATGGCAGACTGTCCCTCATACCCAGACATTTTTTGTGTTTGCCTGGGACTCTGTGGTGCTTGGGAAGGGAAGGTGCTGCCAGGCTGCCTTGAAGGACCTGCTTTCCTAAGGAGGGGTAGATGGAGTCATCTCTGTTTATTGCTGTGGAAGTGCTTCTAGGCAGAAATTGCATTTATTACAATAAAGGGTGAGGCTTTTCAAGGGAATAATTTCTCATTAAAGGGATGAGCTTAACTCACACACAGTTAGTTGAAATCAGTTACCTTGATTTCCAGTCAAAATCAACTCCGGTGAAATCTGTGATTAACATTTACCTTGTGGATTTCAGAGTGATATCTTTTCCTAATTTGCCATGGTCGAGCATCTGAATCCAGTTTATTTCTCCTGTGATGGCAGTTTGATACGCAAATTCAGAAACAAGGTGTCTTTGTGAGTCCAGGATTTCCAGGACAGAATCAACACCCAGAGCCTGTTCCTGGCCTCAGCACAGTGTGTGGGAACACACTGCTAGGTATATAAACTCCCTACAAAGGAAGAAAACACTTGTCACTCAGGGCTCCCATGTTCTGAACTAATTTCATCTTGTCTAAAGCAGCAATAGTAACATGAATGTTTTACCTAGTTCCTCTTTTTTTCTCTGCTGTGTTTAATTTTATTAATTTTATTGTGGACACCATAGGACTTACAAGTGTGTCCCAAATGCCATTCTACATGGTTTAATCCTCTGGTGGTTACTGGGTTTGAGTGCCTGTAACAAGCCAATTGCTCTCAGCTGTTTCCCCCCATTATCAGATGTTTGATGGGTGACTTAAGACCTTGCAAGCTTAAGATTTTGAGGCAACAGTAACGAAAATAAAAATTACCTCATCTCTTTTGATTGTTATGTGCTCTGCATTAATTCATACAATGGATTTTTTATACCAAAGTTTTCTTAAGATATGACAAGTGATTATTTCTTTAAGTATGTACTCTATCCATTATTAAATTGATTATTCAAATCTCATTTAAAACAAGAGGCCAGATGGCAATATTCCAGTATTTGTTGCTACTAGCAACCAAAAACCCCAAACTGAATGATTTTCCAATTTTCACTGTGGATGAAGGGATCTCTTCATTTTACAGGCAATAAAAAGAAGCTACAGCTCACCAATTATGAAACCAGATTGTTATACTAATACTTTATAAAAATCATTCACTGACATTCTGTTACACTTGATGACCTCCTGATGTATGTGATCTAATTCTAGGTTTGTTAACTTTGTTACCAATTATAATTTTTAGTTAGAATAATATTGTCAGGAAAGGAAGGCTTTTTTCTTTTTGTTATTTTGCTCAGATTATGAGACTCTAATTAATGAGATTATGGCTATTCTAAGAAAGTATAAGAAAAAAATAGAATTAAGAAGGGCTGAGAACATAATTTACCTGGGTGGCTGGTACATGTGATTCAAGTAAAAGAAATGGTTTTTGAGAGTAAACTTTAAAGTGATATAAAAATGTCCTTCAGTGAATAACGACTGAGGAATGAGTGGTTAATGTCTTCAGAAGTATCTCTGATTTAAAAAGTGGGGGCTGAGACAATATCCAGAACTTACTCAATGTCTCACTTGTTAGCATTTAGGAGTCCCAGAGCTGACCACTTTGGCTAATTAGCCAAAAAATGACAACAAGCCAGGGACTCTGAGTCCCCTCCTTAATGGGAACTTGCTGTGTAATGGCAAAAAGTGATGTCTAACTCATTAATTGGGATCAGACAAGTGACAAGGACAATAATAAAGACAAATATGCAGAAGTAACTTTTTAATTTTCATAAAAGGGACTGTTTTCCATACAAATAATTTCTTCATGTGCACTTACAAGCATCTAAATCTGGTTCCTATCTACGTGAACATTGTCACTGCAGATATGAAAGCAGGGTATTTTGACAATACCCTGTTGAAACTCTGTTTTGGCCATAGAATTAAATGGTCTTGAGGTGCATTTACTCTGTTACTTGTTTGTTCTTGAGTCCCTATGAAATCAAAACTCCCACTGACTGTGGCACGTGCCACTGGCCCAGTTTTCCTTGGTTGCTTCACAGGCAGTAAAATTTTTGGTCAATGACCTGAATTTCTGCAAAACTTTAGATGCTATATACTTCATGCAAGCACTAGATATACTCTATAAAAGTTATATTTGGTGTTATTTATTAAATATAAGTTGACCTTTTGCTCACTGTGAGTAGGAGATGAGAAAAGGGATCCTAAGTGGCTGATGAGAGATTGCTTAATGTGCTATCAGGAAGATCTGAGGGGTTGTAGTAAACAGTGTAGCACACGAAAGAGAAAGGAGACGTGAATATGGAAGTACCCTTTTGCTATTTATTGAATTTAGAGATTTTAGTAAGTTGAAAATTCTCACAAATAACTCCTGCAATAAAACACTTGGTAAATAGTAAACATTCTCAGCCCCATAAACCAGGGACTGTTTATACTCTGGTAATTTCAAGAAACAAATATTATCTTATAAATGCAGTGATGGCAAAATGTGCTAGCATACATGTTAAGTTTCTAATCAAACATTGCAAAAATTCATTAATCAGTATTTCATAGTTCATTACAGTCTGACTAATTTTGAAATCCTTCATGTAAATTGATTAAATGTCTTCAGTATTCAGATAAATGGGCTTTTGTTTTAAGCAACCTTTACTGTGAAGTCCATATTTCTCCAGGATTGAGTCCTGGTAACATTTGACTGTCATGTCTGACATACTAGACAGTTGCCATTTCACCCCTTCTCCTTTCCCTCCTCTCTGTTCCAAATATCTCATTGAGCAATTGTGAGAAAAATATTCTTAAATCTTCTTTAGACATACCAGGTCATGGTTGGAAAAGTGCTCCATCTTCTGCTGTCATCAGTCACCAAAGCCTTTTTTTTTTTCCTTTTTATTAAAGCAACTCTGCTTGTATTTGAAGGAGCTGCTTTGCTGCATAAATTGCAGATGTGAACCAACCTCAGGTTGGTGATCAGGCCTTGTTTTACACAAGAGAATACAGGTGGAGAATACTCTGGGGGTGTACACACACGGATTTGTGTGCACAACTACTTTCCCAGGGGAATGGTCCATCCCTTTATCCCCAACCCCAGCAGCCACTGCCAAATTCCAGCACCCAGAGACAGGCACAGCTTGGTCCCTCGCAGGCTGAGCTCCCTGAAAGGTGAAGAAAGGCTCTGCTTCCACTGAGCACTGCGAGGGCTCAGATTTTACAGTTTTATGTAAGACTGTGATGGGAGATTAATGGAGATACTACAGCACATAGTGCTTTTTATTAGAGAGACCCCATTCCTTCTGTGTAAACATCCAGCAGCTCGTCTGCATGGCAAGTGCAGGGAGCAATCCCACGCAGTCTTCTGCAAAATAAATCCTCCTGAAAGCAAAGTGCTGGCTGCAAAAGTAATGGCCATGTTCTCATTTGCTTTACTGGACAATTGAAAACTTCCTACTGTGAATTTTCAGCTGGCTTTCCAAAAGGGTTCATCACAGTTTAATTATTTCAGAGCTTGTACAGAATGAACGTAAGAGCCCAAGGATGGCCAGTATCAAGTCAAAATCTGACTCCCAAGACCAGAGCTGTTTTGCAGAGCCTTTTTGAGATAAAATGGATCTTGAGTTCTTATTCATATGAACTGGTTGTTTCTTGGAAGTTGTACTATAAAAACCACAGAGCAAAGCCCAGTAGATATGAGCCATGTCACAGATGTGTCTGCCTTCCTCCTAATCAGTGTAATTTGAAGTGTAAATGTTGGATTCAACTGAAGGAACCTGGGATGAGTTCAAGGGGATTCCATGACCAAGCTATTAAAATGAGACTTTCAAAAGGATTAGGTTCTTGTCTGAAATCCCTTGGAATATCTGAGCTGAGATGCCCAGCCTTGTCTCTTGCTGGATTTTGGTGTACAGCTGATACCAAGAGCTGTCAGAGACTTCATGGGCATTTTGACCATAATGTGAAGGGAGGGGAAGACATTCTTCTCTTTTTGGAATTTCTCTTTCTGCAGACTCTTTGATGTTAATAGTAAAATTTCATCTGTTTCCTGTCATGTCAGTCTAGAGAAAAAAAGGAAAAAAAAAGCTGAAAAAGGACTATTTCAAGTAAATTGTTTTACACTTAACAGATCCCAAATTACATTTATTTCTGCAGTGCTATTCCTAGGAAGCATTTTATTTAGCAAATTAATAAATCTTTCAGAAGTCACTTACATATGATACTTTTATGCCAATTTGGTGGCTTCTGGAGTAAATTCTCCTTTAAGGTTTGCAAGTCTTATTTCCACTGGTAATTTTTTTTTTTTAATCTTCAAGCAGCAGCCTGATCAGTAACTGTGCAATAGTATGTGCTCCAGCCTCGTTTCCTTTTGTAATTTCATAGCAGGTGCCTTCAGTAAAGATATTGTACTTACAAGTGAAAGGTGAGCAGAATACAGAGAATCCACCTTCAAGTTACCTGGGAGAGATACCAGCATGTGTGAGGGAAAAAATATTGAAGCAAGATGTACTTCTACCTAGCTTTAATGAACGTGAAGTTTTGAAACAATTTATCCCTCACTTCAGTAATATTGGTGTCTTTCATAAATCATATTTACATGTATTTTATGGAAAAATAGCTCCCCTTACTGCTTCTGTAATAAAAGTCTTTACAAATCTGCTCCCTGATAAATTAAAAGTAGCTGGCCACATCTTTTTGGAAAGTCATAAAGGGGAATTAAGTGCCCATCTCCTATTAACTTTTGACGATGCCTGAGAAAATCTGCCAGAAGATTTCTCACAGATGCCTCCAAAACTAGTGGTCGAGAGTGTATTTTGATTTTGGGAGCAAGAAATTTGCTGTTACACTTTTGCTTTTTCTCTCAGAGGGGCTCTGTGTTTGTTGGTGTGCCCATGCCTGACCCTGTGGTGTTTTTCCATGCTGGCATTCAAAACCTGCGGGTGCTTTCCTTTTCCTGGTGCTGGCTTTGCCCTTGGAGGTGGCTGCAGAGAGCTGTAACTTTCTGCCTGTTTGGTCACACACTGTGTGCCTTTGAAGAAATATCCATTACCCCCAAATTAGTGATTTTATTTCCTTTGACTCTAAATGTGCTTGTTTCAGATCATGATATGTGTATTATTGCTTACTAGTGTGCTTTCTCATTTAGCTGCATAATCCATGGGCCACCCTCTCCTACCAGAGTGAGATGGAGAAATCAGCCTTGGGAAAAGGGAAGAAAAGTGGAGATGCTTGGAAGTGTTCTTGCATGCCATGAATTCCCATTTTCTCCCCTGTTTTCAGTGGAGCCAGGCAGTGTTATCAAAAAGAGAGGGGGAACAGTTTTGGGCAAGTCTACAGCAGAAAGCAGCACCCTGGTTCCTCCCAGGTGTCTAAAACTGGAAAGGCCATCCCAGTTAGAAATATTCAGGGGAGTTATCTGTTTGCTGTAGGAAATAAAGTAAAAAACACCCATAAAAATAATGAATATTTTGTTCCTCTCCTCCACTAGTGAGTTTTCTGCCCCACAGTCCCGTGTCTGTTTACATCACTGTCTCCTGGTATGTATTGTGTGATTATGTTAGAGAAATAGAGAAAGGATGGAAAAGCACCAGGCCAGAGTCCCTCATGTTCTGGACCAAGTCTGACTAAACCCAGCTCTGCAATCTGAGAGCTTTCAGGGTTTTCATGGCTCCCCTTGCATCAGCTGAGTCCTTTACCCTCGGTGATGGCAGCAGCTGCTGCAAATGTGGCCACGGCAGAAATGAAATTGCTGTAGTTCTGTAGGCAATGAGCTAAAAATGAGCAATCATGGCCTAAAACAATCTACAGACTTGGGGAGGAAAATATTCCAAATGGCTTAATTAAGTCTTTGTGCAGCTGAATTGTTGATCCAGAGATGAGTGTCTAGAAAAGGGTTTATTTTTCCTGCATTAAAAATTGCGAAGCAAAGTGAAAGAAAATAAAAAAATGGAGGTTTGCCTATAATTAATATTTCTTCATATATGCTGGGATTTTTTTCCTCCTCTCATCAGATTTTACATCTATTAAACTGAAAAGCAAAGAAAACTACTGAAATCTATATATATGCAGTACCCAATAGTTTGACTTGAGTTAATTTGCTTTGGAACCATAGGTAGTTTTTCAAATAAAATCAAGAGAAACTTTGCAATTTAATGGTGTTTTAAGTACTTTTTGTTCTCATTTATACTGGCAAATTTGAGCTGGATTAGGTAGGAGGACCTACATATTTAATAAAACATTCCACAAAAAATTAGAGAAAGTGTCATTTTATCAAAACTAAAAAAATGCTTTCTGAAAATACTGTCAATACCCTGATAGAAATTATTTTAAAAGGTTTGGCTAGACTTTGAATCTAAGCAGCTAACATTCGACAAGGGCTATGTAAAGACTGTGTAAATCCAACTTGAGTTTCCATTATTAACCATTAATCTTAAAATAGATGAATCCACAGACACTGGAATCATACACTGATAATTTAATATAAATGTATTAGACTTGCTAATAATATTCTGCCAAGGACTGTTTTAAGCATCTAAAAAAAAAAAAGAAAACACAGACTAATTCATAGTAATAAAATAATTCTAGACAGCATCTTAGTTTGGGGAAATATGTTTTCTGTTGCAGATTTTCAAAAGATAAAAATATTTTTTAGTGTTCTCCTTATGCTTCTATTGTATTTTTACTTTATTGCTGGTGATTTCTACTTTTGACTAGCTAATGGGAATGTATTTTTTCTCTGTATTGCTATTACCTCTTCCTGCTACTTTCCAGGTCACTAATTTTTCTGCTTAGAGTTCATTCTGCTTAGACCGATATGCTGTCTTTTTTAATGAGGTTATTTCTGGGTTATTAGCCTTCCTGTTATATGATACCTTATGTGAAAGATCTAATTGATGTAAATCAAACATAGCTTGCAGAATAAAATCAAAATGATCTTTTAGATATCTTGTAGTTTCATGTGTATCTCAGAAATTTTGTATTTAAAGCTACTTTTTAGACAGGAGGGTTATATGTGGCAAATAACACAAATAAATCTTTTTTTATTCGTACATTAACAGGTTCAAAGAAGTGGAAATTGAAGAAATGCATTGGCATTTTGGTTTGCTGAATAAGCTTTAGATGGAAATTGCACTGAAAAGTATTTAGTGGGAGGGGTTTAATTGTACAGTTCAATAACCTCAGTAGCATTTTTTTATTAAAGCATTCTTACATAAGCCGTTAGGCTTTAGGTTAATTTTTACTGTTATGTTCTGGTTATATTTAAAACCACACTTTGAAAATACAACTAAGACTCTGCTACACCTTGTTAACACTTTTAAGTGGATTACGTGTAGGCTGCCTTTTTAGGATTATTTTTGATGCAAATTTTGCAGCCGAGAGGATTGTGTTGTTATTTTACACGAGTTAACAGCTTGCTGTTTGTAAGTCGTTTCGCTTGTGGCAATCCGTAGTGTCAAAGGGAACTGTGTGTCTTTTGTATAAACATTACAACTGTATAGGAAAGTAAAATGTGGTTTATTCTTTTGCACGTTGGCTTTCCCCTCCTCTGCCATCTGATGATTTTTTTGCCTCAATTGAAATGTCCTAGTTTAGACATATGTGAGTGACTTTTATGTATGTATTGTTTTATATTCTTCTGTAGTACCTGTGCATGTTTTACACAATATAGACACAAAAGACATGTTGTTTCTTGCAAAAAATATCTGGCACAATATAGCCCAATTTATCTAGCTGTGAATGTGTAGATCTGTATTGCATTGGATTTTAAAATTTCCTTGCCAGCTGTCAAGGTTTTTGTTTATTTTTTAACTTTGCCTGTGGTTTAGGGTTGCATTATGTAGCAATGTCAACCTCTGCTGCTACACCTTAGTGCTATTTAATGCATAGACAAAATTGTTTCTCGTGCAGAAAACTGGGACAAAATCCCATTTTGATCAGCTTTACAGTTCCATAATGAGAGACAGTCTCTAATAAAAAAAAAGCCTTTTCAAGCTGATAGGATACATTTTGTTTTGCTTTTGCTCAGAGCTAGCAAGCTATCTGTGAGTATTCCTGAATCCCTAGAATTATTTTATTTTCCAAGAACTTGGAAAATTCCAGGTTTAGAGAAATACAAATAGAAAAAAAGTTGGAATATTTGCTAAAACCTGTGCTGATGTTCTGAGCCTGCTTAGAGTCAGCGAAGTACTTTATTGGAACCTGAGTGATGTGTTCTGGAAACTAATTAGATTTATTTAATTTACTTTGTGTTTCCACACAAAAATTCCTGGTAAATTTTTACTGAACAGTAGCTTGTCTGAGAAGTTGTAGTGAATAAAAGTATACATAACAGAAAATGGCATCAGTCTAAGTGACAATTTAATATTTACTTTCTTGTTGCTAGTGAATACAGAGGAAACCACAACAGTTCAAGGCATTTCCCTGCTGAAGGTGAGTTAAGTGAAATGATGATGATAATGTCAGCTGATTTCCAAGACGCCAGAGTTTGGTGGTTGTCAAAACCAGACGTGTTTTGGCAAGCAGAGTTAGATGTGATCGGTTCTAACACAGTGACTTCCAGCCCACCATTTGGATGTTGCAAGTTTAAATCGCTGGCATTACTTCCACTAACGTAGTTTTCCCAAAAGTTTCTGCATGGTTCATGAAATTTGAAATTATTGACATTCTTGTTGTTTAATTTGAACTAAGGACCTCAAAGGACACAGCAAAAAAACTTGGCAAACTGCATTGGATGAATAAACTGAGATTTTACATTTTTTCTTCAAATATGTAAGTTAAGTGGAAAAAAGAAAAAAAAAAAAAACCAAAAAAGTTAAAAAGAAAAAAGCTGACACTTGGAAATATCTGGAATTCCCTCTGCAACATAAAGTTAATCCAGACTGACATCTGCTTAGGAAATCTTTTTGCAGGTCCATCTGATATAAAAAAACCTCTTGGGAAAGGTGTTGGACAGTGGCATTTTCTGGCACGTCAGACAGGTGTGTTTGTATTTCTAAAGCCACAGAAAAATTCCTCCACTGGGTGAAGGTGAGTGAAGTTGTGAGTATTCTGGATGTTCTTTCTGCAGCCTCTTGCTGCTCTGTGCTGCTGTGACTGCCAGAATGTTTTTACTCTACGAAGCCCATTCATGTTGTACCAATATTGCCTCTTCCCCACGCTGCAGCTGCCAGGACCATCCTCCCAGCAGTTACAGAGGTGCAATGCAGTGCTGCTGCATCTTCAAACAGTCCTGGAAACCTCTGGGATCTTTGATAAAATATCTGCTTTAGTCTTATAAGTTAATCTGAGTGTGAAATTGCTCTGCAGGTTACAACAGAACCAAAAGCCTTTAATCCTCAATGGTATCTCCTCCAGTTTATCTGTGTCCAGCCCCCAGCAACTTGTGCTTTGGCTTCCATCAGGAGCCAGAGCAGCTCAGAGGGTCTGGGATAGTGTGTTGCTCCTGACATCATCTGAGGAGCCTTTTGGAAGAACCTGAACAGAGCTGCCTGTAGTAGGACCCCCCTCAAAGTTGCATGTGCAGAAATAGGCAGAAATTCCTGAGTCTTGCAGAGACTTTGGCCCTTAAATGTGGCCGTAGCAGGTGTCTGTGTGGAAAGTGTTGAGATCCACCAGCACAATGCGGTAGAAACTGCTTTTATTTCTCATTCTTGGCTGGACAGTGCTCCCCACTGAGGAAGCAAAGCTCTGATATGTAGCCTGAATTGATGGATTGCTGAGCAGCACAGTCCTGGGGCTGAACAGGATCACTTGGGCACTTGAGATACCAATATATCTGCAAGACCTTTAAAAGTGAATCCCTGTAGAACACTGTGTATATATGTGTGTTTTACCTAAAATTTGAGCTTGCAGGTATATCCTTTGCAATATAACATAGTAAATACTTTTCTTCTTCATTAGGCCTTGTGTTTTACTCACTACAGCATCTCAATTCTGTTTAACTGGGGGCTGCTTCCCCACAGCAGCAGCCTGATGGTCTGAAAATAGTTTATTTACCAAGTTCTGTTAATTCTAAAGTTTATCTGACCATCTATTATTTTAAGAGTAGTATATTGATAACAGAGCCTGTGATAAAACGCTGCTAGAAAATGGGAAGTTTTTATTTATGCCCAGCAGTCAGTTTGCATTCTTTCATATGGTTTCTGTTGCTTGCACACATCCACATGCAGACACACAACTACTGAGTGCTGGAAGGTCTTTGCATTTCTCAGTGGCACAAGACAGGCACTGTAAAACTTCCAAAGCATGTTTCCATCTCTTTCTTGTCACAAAGGAGGTGGGTGGCAGATTGTCCCCAAACTGGCCTGTTAAGCTCACAACAAATGTATTCAAATTCATCTTTGTAATGCTTGGTGTGGGAAAATAGTCTGAAGCAGCAAATATTAGTAGCTTGTTTGTCAGAAGTTTAAGTGAAAACAAATGATGAAATTTTTAGTGCTTTCAACTTGTATTTGTTAGTGGTACTAAATGAATAATTTACATCTGGTTGATAGTAGGGTTTGGGTAGTATCAACATTTGAGTCAAACAACATAGATTTATTCACAACGTGTGGGGAGAAAAATGGTGATGTGACTTTGTTCTTTCCACACTTTTCTGATCCATGATGAAACTAAGGAGAAAGCAAATGACTGACTGTTTTTTTTTTTTTTTTTCCTTCTGTAATAATTTGAAATCCTCAGATGTTTCATTACTTTGGGTATTGAAGAGGCAGCTTGTTTGTAACTTAAAGTTTGCCTTCGCAGGACTTCAGCCCTTTTCAGATGCTTGAAGGAATGCCCAGTAACCACCACACTCCTCTGCTGTGGAGCATGTGCTTTCTCTACACTGTAGATTTTAGAAGATTGAATCTTCAAAGCTGATCACATAGCAATTTTTTGCTTTGTTTTCAAACAGAAGAAAAGCTATTCCCTTTCATTAATATTCTAGTCCTGGTTTAGAGCTCTGGGTTTAAATGAGGATTTGTGAGGTTCAGACACTTGGAGTTTCAATCTTACAGCAGGAGAACAGGTGTGACGATTCAGGAAATGTCATTGATGTTTCACCTTCTGCTAGAAACATTTTTGTATTTGGGTGATTTCAGTTTCAAATAAGTTTCTGGACATTCGGAAGAAATCCCCTATTTCCGTCTGCTTCTGCTCCTCTCAAGGAAATCTTTATCTTCAAAATAAAGTTGTAAAGGAGAGGAGTATTTACAAGCTCTTTAAAGTGTGAAAGTGTTGGTGCAAATGTCTTGGGTCTTCAGGATTCAGTGGTGAATCCTTTTTGTTTTGTTTGGACCCAAAGGAAAGGAAGTTGCTTACCAAATTTATGGGAGTACTTAAACACGTGCTTTTTCAGGTGTGTGAAATGGTTGGCACTTACATCCAGGTCTATATCATAATCTAATAAACCTTTAATCCAGAAGAGTCTTTAAACTACTCTTTCTGAGTAATTTAAACTGTTGTATCTGCCTGCCTGTAAAAGATGGATAATATTACCATTCACCTGGGAACGATCTTCATTAATAAATTTCGATGAAATTCCATTCAGTCTTTTCATCTGTGCTTGATACAGAATTCTGCAGGTGCAGTCAAAGGTGAAATTGGGAGGGAAGAGGAGGAAAAAAGAATGTCTTACTTCATAGTAGAGGGTTTTTCCTTTTGGTTTTTAACATACTGACATATAACTTTGAATGTTCACTGTTCCTACTGCAGAGCTAAGACGAGGCTTTCAACAGGCTCTGACAACATCAAATGTGAATGTTCTTTTTCCCATGTTGATAGTAATTAAATGCAATAGAGATAATTTCAAACTTGAAAACCCAGACCATGGTTCAGAACTGGGATGTACACTTTTGGAGTATCCATCTTTTTGTCATTTATCTTTAACAAGCATGTAAAATTCTGGGAATTCTGCCTCATTACCTCTGTGATTTATGTACAATCCAAAAAAAAGGAGAAGACAATGGGAAGACCTCATTGGCCTGTTAGTAATCAAAATAATAGAAATCTAGGCCTCATCTCTTGCTCTGTTTAAAGCAAGATTCAGTAATCTGGAGGAGTCCTGAAGATCATAAACCTTACTTTTGTTCAGTTCCCTACTTAGCAGAAATAACAATGCGAAGAACATCTCACTTTCTGGCCAATGAAAATGTTTACTTTGTGGTTATAATGCCTTTTATTTCAGGGGTGCATATCCATCTCCAGTCAGGTAGCACCTCTGTGCCAAAATGTGGCCATTGGAACCCCTGCTCTCATGTTCTGTACACAAATGTGTGTGTTGTGCTTGTCCTGGCAAACAACCCTGGGAACCTCCAAGGAGACAAGGCCAGGAGCAATCTGGAATGGCTCACAAGTTGTGGTCTGACACGTGGGTTGATTTGCCAGCTAAAATTACCTCGGATTCATGAGGACACCCGGAGATGTCACTGTCCTCTTAAAACATGTTGAATTTCTGTGAGAGCTGGGAAAGAGAAGGGCTTCTGCCACTTCACAAATTTGAATCTACAAAGGTGCAGTGGTCAGTGGCATGTCAAAGATGGGCAGAGGTTGTTGCAGAAGCCTTGCTTTTTTAAGGAGGGAGTTTTCTGCCCTAGTGAGTTTAGGAAAAGTAGTGAAATATTTCTAAAACTTTTGAAAGAAATTTCCATTATTCTCATTTTGCATCTGATAAAAAAGTGATCATCACACCCCCTCCCCACCCTGGATTCTGCCAGAGAGAAGGGACAGATGAGCCAACTGATGAACATATTTAGTCTTTAAGTGTTTTAGAACTTTAGAATCACCAGCTTTGGGATTGTCTACAGATGATGAAGACTCAAGATAATTATGAGTGTCATGTGAAAGCAGATTCTAGTTTCATTGAGTTTATAAGCTTAACAATGTGAATATTTTAATTTTTCTCAATATTTTCTACTGCTTTCTATCAAAGATACTGAGTGGACCAAATTATGCCACATGCCCCATGAATGCCAACTAGTTCCTTATCCACCTACCATTGGAATATTATAGGTCAATTTAGCAAGATCGTTAACAGCAACCATTTTTATTCCCCTTGCTCCTATTTCAAATCCCAGAAGATGAATTCTTATGCAGTCAGTTCAACATGTAGATGACCAATTTATGTTGTAATTCCTAAAACAGTGTGTTTAGAATTTATGCTAGCTATGGCTCACCAGTACTGAGCATTCTGATTCCTTTTCTTTACTTGCAAGGATTCTAGAATGAAACAATATTCATTTTGGTTAACCTGCCTTTCAAAGATGATTAATTTGTACTTAGAGCATTCAAAAAATTCAATTAAAAATTAGATTTATGTCAAAAGACTTCCTGGGATTCTGGGTTTTCTTGCTGTTTTGTACTGTGTGTACACTTTTTCAGATTGTGGCAGCTATTCCACCAGCATGTAACATGTTTTGCAACTCTTAGAGATATCCTAGGAAAGTCAATTCTACCTACTGTTTTTTTCCAGATTAGATTGGTTTATAAATTGGTCTGGAATGTGAATTTCCTTCTCTAGTGTGGTCTTTCATTAAAAGCTATCTTTACATCATGATAAAACTTTTCTTTAAAAACAAAATACCTAATTTCATTAATCTGTTTAGCAATACCAATATAATGAGCCATAATATTGATTTTTTTACTTAGGATTTAAAATCTCTATTTCTTTCCACAGAATTAAATGTTTCAAACTGATACTCAACCTCCTTACAGTCCCCTCTTTAATTTAGTTGTTATAATTAGGCATTAACTGGTGTCGGTGGTATAGCCAGTTACAAGCCATTCTGTTCTGCTTGTCTTGATTATCACAGTTTGGATGTAAAGTAAATTAGAATGAAAGACTATACAGTCCAATTACAGATAAAAGCAGCAAAGTCTACTGCTGTAATTAGATGCCAGTACTATTTTTCTTAGATATTCTATCTCTGAGGGCATTTCTTGTAGCTACTTTGCTGAAGCTAATGTTTAAAGATTTTATAAATGCTTTGTGTCTTTGTGGCATCATCTTTGCTCCTTAAACTTTAAGTGGCGTGTTTTGATGTGCAGGATCTGTCTCTGTATATTCCTTGCCCATGATTCATTTTTATTTCAGGCTGATGTAATGTGTTTTCCATGTTATGAGTGTGTGGACGTTAATAAGCAGGAGTGTTAAATAGTTATCATCCATGTACTCAGACCTTTCCAGTGAGGAGGTACCTGATTTTGGTCACAATGCCAAATAGTTCCACCCATTTCTCCTCTGCTCCAGCAGATAAGAGTGGCTGTGCTGAGGGTTCTGCTGTCTCCCACCTGTGTGACGTCTTCACCAGGACAGTTCACTGAGCTGTTCTGAGTCTCTAGTGCACCTCATTGACAGTCACAAATGTTAAATAGCACCTCCCAGAGTTATTAATTGAAATGAGTCTCTTTCTTTTTGGGATATAGGGAGTGAAAACATCCTCAGAAGGCAGTGGACTCAAGGTCATGACAATTTTCTTGACTGCCACTCCAGCATCCTACAAACCAACTCCTGTCTTCCTCAGGCATCTTTATAGATTGGCATGGAAGGATCCATAAAACAGTGGAAGATAATGTAGATTGGATTGGCTTTGCTATATTTTGCCGGAAAAAAATGGCTTCTTTATGAATAGCAAAAACCTTTAGCTCCAAAATCACTGAAAAGTGATGAAACAGACAAGAACTGTTTAATGCTTAGCAAGGTCAGTGTAAATACAATATTTTTTGGTATTTTTACTTGCAGACAGCTGTGTTAAAACAGTCTGTAGATGCAAAAAATATTTTATGGCAAGCAAAAAATACAAATTCTGCGGTATTCACCTTTTAAGTCCTTGAGGTAGAAAGGAAGTACCTTTCAAATAATTTAGGGAAAATGTGGTGTTTGCTGTAGCTGATCAAAAGCACCTGATGGAATAATTTTTGTCCTGAAAAATTCAAATGTCTAGTTTTGTTGTGGGAAAAACTTAGATTCAGTTAACAGGTTGCTGGAACACTGCATCAAAATAATTGGCTTCAAGCGTTTTGTTTTGGCAAAGTTGTTTCAAGTCATTCCAGTGCATTTTAAGTATTACAATTAGTGAGTGTTAGTATTACCTCTGCTTCTCAATATTTCACATGCTACAGAATCTAATACTATTTGAGTCAGAGTAAGTTTGCTGAAGAAACAATAGCTTCATGGGGTTTTTTGGTGGGATAATATTTTAGTAGGAAATAAAAAATTGTTATTTTTAACAATTGCTGTTCCCTTTTTTCTACTGAAATAATTGAATAGCCAGTCATTGAGTAGTTTCCTAGATTTTCAGCAACCACTAATATAAATTATGTCACCAACTGTACAAAGTGTTATTCTGTAAAGTCGTAAAATACCATTCATACATGATAAAACTTTCAAATTAATACAAATGTGTATCAGTAAGGATAGTACCAGAAACAATCTCAAACAAGGAAAATGAGGAGCATCTTGCTCATTATGTGTGAGATTTGCCTGTTGGGAGTACATTCCACCTGCTTGGGTGTGAGGTCAGTGCCACAGATTCTTAGAGATGAACTAAACCTCTGGAGGAGAGCCTGGAGAGAGGCTGTACCACTGGCGACTGAAATGGCAGCAACAACTCCCCAACGCCACCAGAATGACACACTTGAAATAGCAAAGGCTTCAGTGTAAGAGCTCCACAATGGACTTTACATTGTCTGGAGGCAGGAAATTTAAAGAAATGATATGTGTGTATCATGATATTAGAGACAATTATTGGGCTGATGTTATAGCTGGCAGTAAAAGAGATTTAAAAAACATACTTGTAATATTGATGTTTCTTCCTTACGCACTGTGTTTGGGTATGGTTTTAATGTACTGGTAGAGCATAAAAGACTCACGTTGCTTGATTCTCTAGGGTAAAGTTAATTGGTAATTTAAACAAAAATGATAATCAAAAAAACATTTAGCAAGTTACATTTTTCAAGGCAATGTTGAAACTTCCTGTTTCACAGCAAAGGTACAGAAAATTATATATGTTGATTTAAGGAGATTCAGTTTTACGTGATGAATTTTCTAAAGATCATTTAAGGTGTAAGCAAAGCATATATTTTCTTGTGAAGCTAAATTGGTCCGACCCCTCGCTAATTTTGCCTACAATTAGTTTGGTGTAATTATCACAGCGCACAATTTAGTCTGCTTCCACAAAAAATTATTGTTCACAGGCCCATAAAACTCTTTAAAAATTGCTTAATGAACAACTCAGCCATGAGTATGTCTTAGAAGATGAGAACTGCTATTAAATACGTAGAATGTGAAGATGCAACATGTGAAAATTGCACATAACAAACTGGGTGTAAAACCAACCCCCAGGACACTCTACAGGGTGGAAGAGGATGAGGTCACCAAATAAAAGACTGTATCCAAACAAATCAAACTGAAATAAGATGAGACATCCAAGTTAAATCCTGCCATCTCCTGATTTCTAAAGGTTTGGATTTTCCACATTAGTGTTATCTTACTATGAACCCAGGCTTTGTTTTGGTGGGTTTTGTTTGGTTTTTTTGTTTTGATGGTGGTGTTTTTTTGTTTTTAATGAAAATGGTGCCACCATTCATATGTGGGATTTGGACTGAGTTACATACTAACAGTTAAGGTAAAATTGATTGGTTACCATTTCTTCCTAAAGTTAGAAGGCCCACATGCCAAGCACCAGACATAGAGATTTTGATTTCTTTTTTCAAGTAAGGGAAATTGATGAAACTTCTGCCAGACTTCAATCATCCAGCAGTCCAAACTGAGGATCAGTTCATAGAAAGGATGTTCAGACAGGTATACGGCACCTGTACGTTCACCAAGATTGTTTCATGTCATATTTTTGCTGCATATTTCCCTATATATCTCCTGATTTGTAATACTTATGCTTTTCTCATAAGAGAAAGCAAACCAGATTTCTTCTGTCATTAATTCTTACAAAGACTGAGGAAATTTTTGCAGAAAATGGTAAAGAGAAACACCAGTTCTCATTGAACCTTTCCCCGCCCCCCTTCAGGTTCAAAAGCAAGAAGAAAAAAAACAATCTGGAGTTTTACAGGTATGGCTGGAGTGACACAACTCCCTGAGCTCTTACCTTTGTCAGAGATGAACCCTTTCCATGACATCTCAAAGGCTACATAGGAATTGATAAAGATGCTCATATTTCTGTAACTCTTGACTTTCAACACAAGAGTTACTGATATTTGTCTCCTGTTATGGAAACCAGCGCTGCTATAGGGGAGTCATTCCTTGGAACTGGAGTGTTTTGTGGGAAAGCTCTGTAGAAAAGTCTGGATTGACTCTATGTGTGTAGTATAATCCTACTTGAAAACCACCTCCCAAACTTGCCAAAGAGTCTGACATAGGATTTCCAAAGAGAGATAATTAGTCCCTAAAGAAAACCAGGGTTTTTAGGTAAGGGTTAAACCACACGGTGTTTGTAATACATCTCCAAAATTAGGGGGGAAAATAATTTCTCACTCCATTTAGCAAAAACAACTTGAATCTACATCTTAACCTGTGCCTTTCCTATAGCATCTATCACCATACCAGCATGATGCTGACTTAGGATTTCTCCTCTTTTAAAACCTTTTGTCTTAAACCACTTTTGTGGGTTGAAATCTGATCATGATTTCCTACTGCCAGAGCATATTAAGAAACCTGTTTCCATTGCCAGTTTGTAGCAGGAAAGATGTGACTGAGCTTCAAAATATTGTTTCTATTCTAAGTTTTGTCAACAGTGTACAATAAAGTCTTTTGGGTGAGATTTTCAAGATGCACACAATATTAGCCAAAATAGTGTCAGTCATAAAAATCCCTTTGTCTTTAGTGGACAAAGAGGTAAATAGTGCTTTTTTGAAAATCCGACTGTCATTTATTTTAGTACTTTGTGGCTTCATAAGATCTTATTTCATTGGTTGCCATACAGCCAAAACATCTTGTGCATGACTCAAGACCTCTTTCCCTAGAAAACTAATGGACTACCTTTTGGAAACCTTCCAGCTAATAGTCTGCTCCAGATGGTGTTGCTTGCAACTTCTAAGAAGCACAGGAACAGACAGCAAGTGCCTTATTCTTTCTGTCAAATAAACAATCCATGTTTTGGTAGGTTGGGATGTGGTAAAAATAAATCAAGCTTCATGGGCATGAGCAGTAAACTGAATTTATAAGTAGAATGGTTCAACTTTGGAGGTCGAGTTGCCTACTATCAAGTTCAGAAAGGAATTCCAGATAATACCAGCCAAGTGGTAGGCTCAGTTTCTAGCCTGGCTTCTCTCAAAGGGAAAAAGAGCCATGTTTTCAAAAGTGGTGCCTGGAGGTGACAAAACTAGCAGGGTAAGGGCTGTTGTTTTTACAGCTCCACAGCTCATCTCTTTTGGCAGTTCAGATGCTGGAAGTCTGATCATGATACACTGTGATGCAGCTGTGTGCAGTCTGATACAGGCTGAAAGCATGTGGAAAGGCAAAACTTTCTCTTTGCTTAAGTAACAGCACATTCACCATATTATCAAAGTGGTCAGTCTATAAGGGCAACCATCAATTTGGTTTTTCCTGCTTTATTCCTTGCATACAGTAAGTAAAGATTTATCAGCAATTCACAAGGGTTAAACTCTGAAAAGCATTGTTATGAGGCTGTTGTATAGAAAACAATGGTGCAATTGAGATTATTTGTCCATATCATAGGAAGAGTCACAATACCTGTGAATATGTTGATTCTATCTTTAATTCTTTGTTTTCCTTGTATGTGCTCTGTGTGTATCATTTTCTTGGTCTTTCAGAAGGCCTCAAAATAGCAGTAATTAATCTTTAGTGATACTGAGTATTCTATTAGCTGTGAATAATAACTTTTACTTTCATTAGGAGTTTTTTTATTTTTTTAACCTCTGAGGAATGCAAAGTATTGTTCTCAATTAGTTACGATGATGAGAGAAATATAAACTGTAGTCATGGGAAAGTTACTATAAGCAACTCAGACAAAATGTTTAATTGGCATGGACTGGCCCTGCTCCATGTTTTGTGTGCAATTATAGCCACCTTCCTGAAGCCTAGATTCTGCCCTTGTAGACAATAATTTGAGAGATTTCTTTTTCCTACAGATGTTCTTTCTCCATGATTGTCTGCACAGCTCACTAAAACTGTACCTAGGTATCAGGCTCAGGGACAAAACTCATTCTTTTTGGAGGTGCAGCAGAGAAGGATTATAGGAAACTTCCATATTCCATAAACAACTCCTTGATTAAGCAAAGAATTACATTAATATCCTTTGCACCTTATAGATCATATGTTTGAATCTTTCCACAGAAATGAATGGCAACACTCACATAAAAATTACATTGGAATCAAGAGCAGTCCCCGGCTCTGAAGATTTTTCTCTCTGTCATCCCACACGTTACTTTCACCTACAAGAATGACAGTCATGACTATTTATGTTGGAAACTCTACACTTAAGTCTCCTGGAATTTACATGACCCAAATATTTAAACAAGTGGTTTTAATATTTTACAGTCTTTTAAGAATCAGACAGAGTTCAAATTCTCATTGCAATTTAGAATATGAGTTTACCTAATTTCATTGAGGAAATTGGCTCAATAATTGAGAGTTGGGAAGGAGAGTTTAAAATCTGTAAATACTGGAGAAGCTTGTATCCCAGTTTAGTAACAGTTTTTTGCTTAGAGCAGCTTTACTTTTCCAACAGTAGAAACAAAGCAAGTTACAAGGGATTTCTAAAAGCATGTATGTATATATATACTTATATATATGTGTAAAGGTATTTATACATATAAATATTCAGTGTGTGTGCACTTGTGTCCACCATAAATGGTATCAAACTAATGTGAAAAGTAGTAAATAATAAGAATAGGACCAGGATAAAGAAGCAAGAAGGAAAAAAAAAAAAACCCAAACTATTCCATTCATTCCGAGCACATCATACAGAATTGCATTAGGAAAAACAATAAAAAATGTGCTTTTAATCTGATAGTAAAAAACCTCAATAAAATACAAATGAGATCCATTAATGAAAATAATGGATTTTATCCAAACTAGTTAAATACTTAGCTTATTTTTTTTGATACAATACTTTCAGCTAAATACTGGGTTGCTAGTGTGCAATTAGTACCAATGTGCAAGTTTAAGAACAAGATGAATTGAGATAGATAGATGGATATGTTCCTAATGATTCCAGGATAGCTGTGGTTAAAAAAAAGAAGAAATGAACTTTTTCGTTGGATGGCATCTTAAAATGAAATGGCTAAGACATTTTGGAATGTGTTAAGTCCTGAGGAAATGGATTAATGGGCCAGTAATGTCATAGTACTACCTAAAGACAATTTGGTTTAAGAGACACTTCATTTTTGGTCACAAAATTCTCCCTGAGATTCTGTAATCCTTTTAGTTGACAAGTTGAAATTATTATTGTTTTCAGAAATAATGGATCAGAAACTAGGTTATGAAAATGCATTTACATTGATGAAACATTTTCTATCTTTACTTTGTCTCATTTTGGTCTTTCTTGTACATTTTCCTCTGTTTGGTCTTTTGTGTCCTGAAAGACTAGATGTGATTAGAAGTTAAATTTAAATTGCATGGATAAATGATTAACTTATTAGAAATCACAATTCACAACTTAATTTATCACATGCCTCCCTAATTTTTCACATGGTGATTACAAATGGGGGCTATATGAAAAATTTGAGACATATAAGATAAATTGCAAACCCACGTGATAAATGTACTTATCAAGCACCTTTTGGCAGCTTTACCTCCTCTCTGCTCGCTCATCCATCTCTCCTGGGACTTATGGAGAAACCTATGAGCAGAGTCAATAAATCACTGAAATTTTAAAACCAAGTTCTCCTGGAAATATTTTGTCCCCTTTTTGCCAGGTGAAGATTTGCCTTGTCCAGTGTCACTCCTGTCACGTTTCTGTGCTGGTGTTCTGTGGTCACTGTGTGGTCAATGGCTTTTTCACTGTGGGATGTGGTGATTCCTGGCTTTCCAAAGGGATATAGACTTTGCTTTCTCACTCTTTTTCCTGCAAGATACTTATTATACACATGGAATGAGACATCTCTGTGCATGCCTGCTCTAGAGCCAGCTAGTTCTGTGTGTAATGAAGCCTTTCTTCCTGGATCATCGTTTAAATTGTATTTTACATGCCTGTGACATAGTTTGCAGAAGTTTATCATGGAGCTGTGCTCTAACATGCTTTCAGAGACACTTTTCTAAAACAAAATTTGAACTTTAATAAAAAGTGGTTGTGGAAAACAAATCGCAAATGATTTTACATAATAAAGGGTTTTTCGATCACTGTATACAAACTGAGAAAAAACTTTGTACATATTTTAAAACAATGCTTAAATGGAAAAAACCCTATTGAAACGGGAAAAGGTAAGGGGAAAACTCAGTAAAAATATTTAAAACACAGTAGGAATTATCTCTTTTTAACTATTATTGATATTCCAGATATATTACATATTATATATGTTGACATCTATTAAAGTATAATATAGTATGTTATTATTGTTTATATCAGAAATGTTTATGTAATGTGTGTAATTTCATCTATTATGTATATTTTTAAACATTTCAGTGTCATGTAAACATTATAAGAGTAACTTTTTTTCCACAACCGAGAGAGCAATGTT
Source organism: Brachypodius melanocephalos (assembly GCA_013398615.1). NCBI lineage: Eukaryota > Metazoa > Chordata > Aves > Passeriformes > Pycnonotidae > Brachypodius > Brachypodius melanocephalos. The sequence continues at coordinate 14,944,765 of VZSR01000393.1, read as the reverse complement.
ACAATTCCTGTAAAACTGGTTAGAGTTTGTCAACTCATTTACATAATATTTTTTTCTGTGCAGGGAGGAATGATTCCTTCATGTCTTTATGTTCTTTGGATAGCAGTGGAACCAGATGAGAGAAATGCTTGTTTTGGCACTTCCCCAAAGAGAAATATAGATTTTGATGTTGGCAAAGTTGACTTCAGCAAATAGTGCACATAAAAAGCCAGCATTTCATGCAAGTTCATAAGGAAAAACTACAGAATAGAATAACTTTTATGAAGAAAGTCTATGTCTTACTTGGTGAATAGGTCCCTGTGCTACCATAATAATGCCCAGTTCTACAACTACAAACACTTATTTGTTCAAAGTGAATATTAACATTGTAATTTACTATCTAATTACAATTTTATAGTAATAACTGAAAATGTGTTGTTAAAAAGCATGGCATTCACTGCCTCACGCTCTCAGGCTGCTCTCAGCAGCACAGTGTGGGATTTTTGCCGATCTGAAAGGATTCATAGAAAGCATTGATGTGGATTTTTCAAAGTTTCATGCTCAAACCCTTTTATAAAAAACATGTTTTAGAAAGCTGCTCTAAATGCTCCAATATCACAATCGCATTGCAGCTGAGGAAAAATTTCTGTGAGCTTTAATCGAGCAGGATTGAGCCCTGTGAATAATCAGTTTGCAAAGCAAGTATTCTTCATGTTAAAGGCCTTTGCATTTTATTTCTCAAGGAACAATATATATCATTAATTTGAACAGTTCCAATGGAATGGGTTAATCTTGTAAAAGGTTGTTATTTTAGTCAGCTAATCTGAAAAACTTTTCATTTAAAACTACAGAATTAAAAACCAATTAAAAATAATGTAGTATTAGTATTTATAAATAGGGCGTTCATAAAATGTAGTTGGCTGGTGGTGATTATTAATAAAAAATTGGATTTTTTAACAGAAAATTATAGTAAAATAACTGCAAAAATAAGTTTTATTAATGATATCACTAAAAAAAAGTGTACTTAAAAAATGTCCTGACTTAATCATAACTTACATCAACAGATGTTGAAGATTTTCAGAAAAAGTTAAATCTACTCATGTCCATGTGTTTGATGCTAATATAAATTACTGTTGTATTAAATTATACTCATAACTGTTATTAGCAATAAAAAATTGATAATTTTGGTATGATTACAGTGCAGTCTGAAAAATAACTGAGGATGTAAAAACCTTGATGCATCTCAGATTAAAAGTATATGGTACCTGCAAATAGATAAATCTCCCTTTTAAGACCTAACATAGCTAATTATACCAGGATGCTTGTGGTAAAGATGGAACAGGTCTGTAGATTTTTTCACACACCTGGACTGTATGTGAGTACTTACACATGCCTGTTTAATAAATATCTGTTATGGGCTTCATAGAGCATTTTTTTCTGATAGGCAAAAGAAAGCATTTTTGCAGCTTAGGACTTCATGTCTTTAATCATAAAGCTAAAAATGCTGTCATAACTCAGCAGTCAATTATTGTTTCATATGCAATATGAAGTATTGTGAGTTCCACTGATGGTATCAGATTGCTGCCTGGTAGAGCACACTGTGATAGATTTTTTTCCCACTGTCTGTGGATAAATGCAGTACCAAACCCCAAGCTATTGTGTGCTATTTACAGAAGAAATTAATCATTCCTTCTTATTATCAATAAGGTTCAAATGTAAATTTCCCTCAGACACAAGAGTGCTTTTTGTCTGACATTTCCCCTAGAAATCTTTTCTGCTGGTCTTGCTCCTGAGAGAAAGGTGAAGGAGCACCATGGCCATCGTTTCCAATCTTCCTCTTGTCATTTATGCCATCACAAAAAGAAAGGCTCCAGAGTTCAGATGGAAGAAAGCAAGCTGTAGCTTGGGGAATAGCTGATATTTAATTGATTTTGTTGCTTTGCTAAATTGATTGTTTTCTTGCTAAGGAAATGAACAACTGTGCACCATTCTTTATTGTTATCAGCTGATTGTACTTGTTTTACTGCACAATTTTGCCAGAGAGGGGTTTTTGCAAATATTGTGCAGTGGAATGAGTCTGAACTAAAACGAGTGCAAACATTTAACATTCACAATGCAGCATGCACAAAAGCCTGTGAGAATTTGCAGATAATTTTGCCTAGATAAGCAGTTTTTAAGCCATCATAAGATATAGGGATTCAGCCTCATGAAATTATGCATGGAACAGACTGGATTTTTTGAGGAGCAAAATGGTATCTGTGTAGCTGGTTAGATGTAAGCTTGGTACCATTATCAGTGGAGGCTGATACAGGTGGCACTGGGCTAGACAAGCAGCTTGAGGGACAGTCAGGGATTTTCAAAGGACAACAGAGATTTTTTCCATCTAAGTAGAATATAATACATTAACCAGAACAAAACCAAGCCAAGTGCCTGTGCTGCATGTGAGGAGTGGGGCTCTGTGGGAATCTTATCTTTTCGAGGTTTATAAAATCTTTTCGTAGGGAAATGTCATATTATTTCTCATTCTTCAGAGGGACTTTGTTTCTGTGAAAATCCTGCTAAGACAGCTGCAGTCATCAGAGAGACATTTGTTTGTAAGGTCATCTTCTGTTGAAAGTGTTCTGTCACAGAATGGAGAGGGCTATGTTCACTGCCAGAAAGCCACTTTAAAAGATTGACAAGAGAGATAAGAGAGGATACAGAAATTTTGGAAGACGTTCTTTCCCCTTTTAATATGGTGCCATTTTGGCAGTAGCGAGTCTGTGGCAGGATGAGTTTGGGACCAAGAATTTCTGGAATTGTGTTGTTTTTCTTTCTTTTCTCTTTCTATTTGGGGTATCAATTAACTGCAATTTTACCAGGGCAATAAAGCAAGAGAGTAAACAGTAAATAAACAGCAAGCAAATTAAAATCAGTAATGAACCTTATGAATATGGGAGGGTTATAATATTTGAAATGCATTTATTTTGGAACTTTGCATGTTCTGGAAAACATGATGACTTTGTGAATATATTGTCTCATTTTTACCTTGCAGAGACTCTGTTTATCTGCCCAGGAGGCTGACAAGGAACTGACACCTGTGCCCAAACGTTTTCCAAACCTTGGCAGCAACAGGCACATTCATTAAGCAGCAGAATTGTAGATCCACATGTCCTCAAGGCAGGGGAAAGGAACAGACTTCACTCTTGCAAGGAAAAACAGTTTAAGTAGCAAAATGACCAGGGCAGTGGATTTACTCATCTGGCCAATCTTCATGGAAAGATTGGTGCTTCTGTGCCTGTGCACCATTACAGTAGTGCCAACTGCTGCTTAGGGGAAGTTTGTTTTGGGAACTGAATACTGGGTACAGAAGAGCTCGTCAGAGTTGGGAAACCTCAAAATATCTAGTTTCTCTATCACTTAAACGAATTACAAAATTAATGTTTATAGTGCATTTTAGCATGGATCTTAGCTACAAATTGAATTGTATAGTGAGAAGAGAGTAAGTTTAGATTAGATATTGGATGGTTCCCTGTGAGGGAACTGGTACAGGTTGCCCAGAGAAGCTGTGGCTATCCTGTCCCCGCAAGTGTTGAAGGTCAGGTTGGACAGAGCTTAAAGCAACCTGGGGTAACAGAAGTTGTCCCTTCCCATAGCAAGTGTCCGACCTGGATTGTCTTTAAAATCCCTTCCAACCCAAAGCATTCTATGATTTTGGGGTGGGAAAGCAATCGTTTTTTGGGGTCCCTGAATAAAGTCTAACAGAGAAAGGTGAAACAGTACAGATGTGTCCTACATTAAATAAGGTTAGTGAATATTTTGAATTATCTAAAAAATAGTTCAATGAAAACTTACACAAAAATACACAGTTGTGTAATCCCCCAGGGTTTGGCAAAGGAGAGATTAGTGTTTTACCTGTTTATAAATTCAAGGTTGATTACTTTAGAAAAATGTCCGTTTTTCATTAAAAAAGCATTTTCCATAAGTGAACATTGTGGTCTGTAATGTCACTTGCATGGTTTCTGTGTGGCCATATCAACAATAAGGGTAGATTTTCATTAAAGTAAGGCCTGAAGCATGCACAGGTAGATTTTATTTTAAATAGGACTATCTATATAGATTATAAGAGGAAAGTTTTGTAAATGTGGTATTTCAGAAGCACTGGGAAGCAATTAGAATCATCCATTTAGTGAATTTTGGTGGTCAGAAAGGCATTAGCTAGGATCAGGTTTACTCATTCATCATACCCTGTTACTTATGGATAAACAGGGTGATATGGTGTCTTGCTAATTCTCAGATATCATTATATAATATAATTGTGTTCTTGAGATGCTGTTGAAGGCCATTTCCAATTACCTTTGTATATAGGAAACATAGGTTAAAATCATTGAGGTTAAGTGTCACACAGCAAACACAAAGCAATCGTGCTGCAGGTGTGTGGGCTGCATTGGGAGCATGATTATTGCTGTGTGTGTGCTCTGCAGGAGAGAGCAAGTTTGTGTACTGAAATCTTGAACCGACTGTGACACTAACAAAAGGTATTTGGCTTTTTAAAGATAGAATTCTAGATGTCAAAATCACTGGGTTCATGCTACTACCCAGATGAGTTTGGGAATGTGCCAGGCAGCTAAAAGCAGTTGATGAACCCCCGAAGAAAAGTAGTAAATCAAAAGCAAGAAAGCTTCTGGAGAATTTTAAGACTGGGGAATATGTAGGGATGATCATATAATTCTGAAAAAGAGCTTGATTGCCTTACAGAGATTACTGTGTGCCAGCAATGGAATGGTCAGACCCTGAGAGCTTTGCACTTTGATTCTAATGAATGTCCCAGAAGTTTGGATCTTTATATTAACATTATCTCTGTCTAAAACGGTGAGCTTAAAAACCTAACTCTGCAGGGGTTTGATGTGTATCCTTTAATCTAGACTCTGTATTGACGGGATTATTCACATGAATGAGGTTTTACTGGCTTAGTCCCAACATTTATGCAATGGATTATATTGATGCATTTGCTCCATCATTGGTCAGGAGGATTTCAGCTGTGGTTTTGCTGCACAAACTGGAACTCCCTTTCCCATGGGATCATTCAGTAAGGAACATGGGTTAAATGCTGCACTATTCCTCCTTACCAAAAAAGCAAAAACCAGATCTCAGATCCTCTTTTCCACTGCTTTCAGCTTCATTCAGGAGTGTGATCTGATACTGAATTGTTCTCTAACTAATAAATTGCTTCAAAGGCAAGATCCCCATCTGCCATTGAGCTACCCATTCTAGAAACAGAAAAGTTCTTGCTGAGTCTTTGGGGCAAAAGAGAATAAAAATCCTTCTATAATCTTTATGTACATCTTGATTATGTGTTCTTGAAGTGTTTTTGTGACCACTTACTAGTATTCTTCTGCCTCCTTACTTCTGTTTGCAATGCTTGTAAGACAATAATGTTCTTATCATACTCCTGGCCTTTCATGTCCCTTTTTTCTCTGAATTTAGTCTGATCCCTTACTTGGCATTATGGGTATGTGGATGATTCATTTCAAAAACATTGTCAATTGCACTGATATCAAAAGAACTATTAGAATGCAATTAGTGTGCACATACCTAAGTACTTGCTAAGTTGTAGCTTTATGCATTCAGAAATATGATGTGCTTTCAAAGTCTGAGAATTTCCATCCACATCAGTTGAACTGTTCCCCTTTTCAGTAATGAGGTTTTGAAAAGAGTTTGCACGAAAAAGGTTTATAAGCTACTTATACAATGGCCAGTCTCAGAAAGTACCTCAAGAAATTGGTACACATTAGGAAATTAATGTTACTAAGGAGTATTCAGATCCGAAAACTATGGCTGATGGCACAGCAATCATCACAACTTGTATGCCATGGGCTTTTCATGACTGTGTTTGTAATTTATCAATTCTCTTGCATCAAAATCAGTTAAATGGGTATATGGTTCATTATTACATACAGAAAACTGCATTAAATGAAAACCTTGCAGCTGGAAAGTTAGTAATACCTAACTAAAGTAAGAATTAAGTTAGTAGCCTTAATTCACCTCTTTTGTCTGTACTTACAGTGCTGCAGTATGTTTCATGTTGGAGACACCAGGCTATAGAGTTTGACTCCCAATTTTCATGCTCATTCACTGTGTTTCCATCTTAGCTGTCTATTGGAGTACTGTTACTGCATTTTATTTCATGTAACTCCTCCACCCAGTCTCTATAGTAATCCAGTTTTAATATCCTCTTATTTTTTGTTTTTCTCCACAGCAGCTTTTCTGATTTTGCCATTATTTCCAAAACTTGGAAGACAAAAGAGGAGGAGGCTGAGAACACACTGAGGTTCACAGTGGCAGGAAAAGGGTAATGCTCAGACTCGAACTAGGGAGGATCTGCCTGGATTCAAGGAAAAATAAATTTGCTGACAGGATAATTAAGATTTGGACCTCCAGAGTGGTGTAGTCTCCAGTTTATATAGCTTTTCAAGACCCAAATGGACAAAATTGTGAGAAATCTGATCTAAATTCTGGACTGACCTTGCTTTGAGCAACAGATTGGACTGCAGGCCCAGCAAGGTCCCTTCCAACCTGAGTGATGCCACAGATCTGTGAGAGCATTGCTGGGGCTCTCTGCTAGAGCTTTGTAAGCTGCTATTAAGTTTTTGAAAATAGGTTTTCTTTATTTTTTTTCCACCAGTTTTGGACCTGCCTAATTTGATTTATTAAAGAGAGTTGTCCCTCAGGTTTTTTCATTACTTTCATTTCCTTCGTTACTTTTCCTTCTTTTACAATATCAGCTTCCCCTCCCTGCCTCTGTTTCTCATACCTTTGCTCTCAAGTTAGGGTACAAAACTATTTAAAGGAATGAGTTGCCAGATTTTGCTAACCCTGGAAAAGCATCTTCGTTGCATTTTTGAAATGAGCTGTTTTGGCTGCAACTTTGAGAAAGTACTAATAATCTGGAGGCAAGCACTCAGGACAGAAAATTGTATCCTGATGCATTGTAATTCCTTAAAAGGCAAATGAAAACTGTTGTAATTAAAAATCTGAAGAGCTCCATTTCTGATAAAGCTGATTGGGGGCTTCAGCTAGGATCTAAATCAATAAGAGATTTCAGGTAAAATGAAGAGGAAAATGTTTTTCAATCATAGATGCTAAAGACATTTTCTGCTGAACTTTCCCTGGAAAAAAGGTTTGTACCAGGGGTTTGTATACTTCTCTTGCTCATGGATATGAGGGAATCTGCCTGGAGATGCATGAAGGGAAGCTCACTCCCCCGAAAATATAACACACAATTAAGGAAGCAAACTCAGTGTTTGAAATAAATATTTAGATATAGATAGAAATACTTGAAATGAGAGATGAAGTTAATTGTGAGGGATTTATGTAATACAGTCAAAGATTTTGGTTTAAAAACATACTTTTATAAGAATTTTATAGAAGAACGTAGACATGGCGCATTTCTTTATATTATACTTGTAAGAGATTAATTTGTTTTACTGCTACATAATTAGTCAACAATTTTTAAAATGCTAAATGAAGTGCAAAGGCATTGAAAATACATTTGAATTGTGTTTTTTAAGAAATTTTGGGTTTTTACAGAGTAATTTTTCTCAGTATGTTGGTATTACGTGCAATACAAGATGAAGTAATTGAGTTAGGCCCATACATCATTGATTACTATCCATCCTTACAACTATTTATAGATATACTTTTTTCATGTTTCAAATGCGTTTACATTTTCTCAGGGGTTTAACATCATTGATATTTTCAGAAGTATTACTGTACCACTCACTTTCAGTAAAACTTTGCCTATTTATAAATAGTTCAAAATCACTAAGTGAGGAAGAAAAAGTCTTTTTCTTCTCTGACTGGGATTTTGTTGTTGAATCTGACTTGGAAATTTTGTCTCTTGGTAAAGGAATCTGAACCTGTTGCTAAAGTTTTCATTAGTTTTATAAGGAGAGGATTGTTTAGACAGAAACTCTGAAAAAGTGAGTTGGAGAGCATGGGAGCCACTGAAAATGTCTTCAGTGAATAAGCATGTAAAATTCTGTGTGTCACCAGCAGGGCTGATGCTAGGGTGTCCCAGGAGATGGGGTGTCAGGTTGTAGAGCTCACTGCCAGTGGTATGGGTAAAATAACATAATAATAAACAAAGAGTCCACAGCAGCAGGTTCTGGTGGCGGCTCTTCCCTCACGCGGCCTCCATGTTCCTGCCAGTGCTGATCCCAGGCCTGGCAGGGCCTTATCGCCACCAAATGGATCCCACCCTGGCTATCCAGGCCAAAAGGTGTCTGTGCTGGAGCAAAAGAGGGAATAGCAGAGGGAATTCATCCCTGTCCAAGCTGCTGGGCAGCAGCTCTGTCAAGGAGGGTGGACAGGCTGCTCCCTGAGCCGCAGCATGTCCGGGGGGACAAGGCCAGGGAATCCCTGGGGTGCACTTGGGAGGAGACTGATGGCAGACCAGGGAGGGGATCCTGCCCCTCTGCTCAGCCCCGTGTCCAGCTCTGGGCTGAGGGAGCTGGGCCTGTTTAACCTGCAGGAGACTCAGAGGGGATCTTATCTGTGTCCATCAGAGGATGGACCAGGCTCTGCTCTGTGGGGCCCAGGAACAGGACAGGAGGCAACGGGCACAAACTGGAACACAGGGATATCCCTTCCACCTGAATGTCAGGAGAAACTTCACTGCCAGGGTGACTGCACCAGCCTGCCCAGAGACCATGTGCAGTCTCCCTCACTGGAGATGTGCAAACCCCACCTGGACACAGCCCTGTGCTCTGTGCTCCAGGCTGGCCCTGCTTGAGCAGCAAGGTCGGACCAAGTGACCCTCTGTGGTCCCTTCCAGCCTGACCCATTCTGTGATCGGGAGAGAATACACACCCCAAAGCCAATTTAATTGTGTGGGCTGGACTTTGTGTGCCTTTTGAACATAAAATGTGCTGCTCCTTCTTTTTTCTTCCTAGATCTCAGAGGCATTTCTTCATGGCAGCTTTGTGTTTAGGCAGCTACCTCATCATTATTCATCTAAGTCATCAAAATTGTAAAAAGGACTAAAAACCCTGATGTGTTATAAATAAAATATGGGAAAGAGGACAGTAATAGAATAAGAGTTCATATATTTGTGGGAATACACACCCAAAAGATCTCCCACAGCAGTTCCCATGTTTTCTTATTGTTTAAATATTTCAATCAAAGAATGAAGTGTAATATGATCAATAGTTGGAGCTGAAATCCTATAGATGTTGTGTGACAGTAGATGTACTAATTCTTCATTCAAAATTTACACAGTTTGTATTTCCTCCACTGTAATTGCCTCTGTACTGTGGCTTTCAATAGCTGTAAATTAACTCTGTCATAATTGCTCTCTTCTTTTTCTTGAATATTTCTATCCTTGCTGTAAATTGTATTTCTGTTACTTCCAGTATTGATATTATGACGTGTCCACCAAGACAGCACAATATCTGGAGACTGTATATATCTTCTTGGAATAATTTTCTTTCACCCTCCCCATTTTATTTGTACAGTTGATTTCTCTTGCCTCTAAGCTCAGTTTGGTTTAATTTTTGTTTATTTTGTACAGGATTCCAGACTCTGCTTTGAGATGAGCACTGTATAAATGAATAAATAAATTCATCATATGCTTCCTTTTAGTGGGTTACTTGGCATTTCTGTTTTTCAGAGTTTTAAAATCTTCATATGTAAATCTTTTAAATCTTCTGTATAAGATATTTTTAGTAACATAGGATTAGCAATAATATCATATTTTTTACATGTACAGGGTTTCCCATTAAAAAGTCATAGTTTACTAACTGTTAGAGTGCCCTGGCAGATTGGATACTGAAGTATGTCTCAATATCTGGAATGTAGAATAATGCTTCTATTTAAGACACTAAGAGTATCTTAGCTATGGTAAGTACTTGTTTTTGATGCTGAAAACTTGTTCGTGATTAACAGGTTTTTAGGAACTATTGTATACGTAAATATAGATGTTGCATCCTGATTGAAATTCTGACATTCCTTCAGTATTGTTAAGAGCTTTCACAGGCAGAACAGTAACATAACAGTGTTCAGAGTATTGGTTATGGCCAGTTGCATTGCTTTGGCATAACCAAAAGCATTTTAATGGAAAACCTGGGGCACTTCCCATTAAAAAATTTCCAACTTGCATGATTATTTTATGTCAAGGTATCAAGGAGACAGTTAAAGACGTAGTCAGCAAACATTGTGGCACCAAATTAAGTCGTAAATAGCTCAGAAAAGAGAAGACACTGCAGCTGAGGCAGATAGTATTAGAGAGTAATGACAAAGTGTTCTGCAAGAGAGCAGGGAGATTCGAGACATGCAGAGATGTAAAAGTATCATGTGCAAAGTTGAGGTCAAAGATGACATTTGTGAGGAAAGGGGGAAAAGCTTGCTCTGATGAGCTGTATAATCTCAGGGATTTCCCTACTCATACTAAAGTCAGCATCATAAATTGCTCTCCTCACAGAGCACCACATTCTTCCTGTGCTCTAAACTGAATGAATAGGTTCTGTGTATGACTCATGGGTTGCAATTTTTTATTGCAATACTTGAAGTGAAGGTGAGAAGAAAGGGGAGGCACAGGGAGAAAGGTGGTGTTGATCAATGTATACAGGATGACCACTTGGCACTCATTAGTCACTAAGGTGGGGATGTCAGTTTTCTTTTGTAGGGGCTCAAAACACAAAGGTGTTCTACCATCCCATGATCTTCCAACTCCATATTTTGCAAGGAACCTAGAGGTGATGAAGATCCACTGAAGGCAGTGTGGGAGGCAGAGGAATACTCATGAATCCAGTGGGGATTAAGGTCTGACCAGAGCATTATCAGCACTGAGAAGAGGGAGTGCTTCCAGGCATGCCCAGATGTAAACCCTCAGATATGTAAGAAGCTCTCCATGAAAGAACCATTGATGGCTGTGACGTTGGCAGCCATGGTCCGTGAACTGTGGGATTAGGTGCTAATTGAGCTGAGATTCTGAAGGATTTGAATTCTGTATTAGTGCTTGTCTCCCATCTAAGACTTCTAATGGCGTATGGTGTTTAACCTTAAGCCTTTAAGCAACTTTTTGCTACTCTGGAGAACTCTTTCCAGATGTGCAGTTAGTTCCTGGGTAAGAAAACACAGATATTCAGTGAAATCTCTGCATCTGGATCCTCACTAATGCATTCATTAAATCAGTTCTCTAATATTTGTGGTTTCTGAGAAAAAGTCTTCTAGAGCTCTTGACCTCTGCTGGAAGAAAAGGTTTATTTGCCCATGTATGTCCCATATACGACCCATACAGATGGTAACAGATATGCGCACACCATCCCTCTCATGCTCCCAATTATATTTACTCTCCAAAAGGCTGGAAGTCCCTGATATCTCTCATTTATACTTGGATAATGTCATTGCCTCTAATACGGCAAACCTAAGACAAGGGAAAATAGTATCTGGGTTCTTCCAGGGTCTGTTAGAGGGCAGTGAACCGTGAGCTGCATTCACTTCATGTAGTCCTAATGTGAGGTCCTTAGTTGTACAAAACCCTCCAGCATAACTGTCTCATGGTTAGAGAGAATGCTGTAGATGAAGCAGGGCCACATTTTTGCTGATACTGTTTCATTATATAAATAAAATTTTTAACATGGTGCTTTTTTGGTGCTTTATCATCATGGTGTCCTTATGTTGAATGGCTACCATTTTGATACAAAACCTTATAGATAAAATAAAACAAAAAAAATGTGTGGAAAATTAGTTTCTAGTTACAAAATATAAGTTGTTCAAAAATGTAGAAAAAGAGGGAGGAAGAACCATATGTCCAGATATACCAAGACATATTAAAGTACAGTGGTGCTGTGCACCTTAAATACAGCCACACAAACCAAGCCTAAAATGCCTTTATTTGTGGAGGGAATACATGGAAGCATTTCTTTAGAAAGCTGTTTGAAATTTAAGCACTATCACCTCTACTGGAAGTAACCAAATCCATGGCCACAGGAGTGGTCAGGAATCAGGAACATGGTGATGAAATGGAAGAAAAGAGGCAAGAATGGGAGCAGAATTAAAATGGTGCAGGCAGGCAACTCTTTGAGTGGCAATGTTTCCCATTTCTTTCCTAAGCACATCCACACTTAGTTTCCGAGAAAGCAGGAAGGACACATAGGCAAATTGCCAACCAGATGGTGCAATCGAATACGAAGAATGCTTTCAGAAGGGCAGTATAACACAGAATTTAAAAATGCTATCATTTGCTTTCCTGATACAATACAAGACAAAATTCACATGGAAAGAGTAAATGTTAACTATATACTGGCACCTTCTAGTCAGCTTTGTGACTTGGCTTCAGAAAAATCCACCTTTGAGCTCTCCTGTGGTATCCCCTCCTCCACAGTAATTTAGTGTGTTCCAATTACGTATTTCTTTGCAGATTTTTCAAAACTGACTTATTATTCCCTAAATATGTGTCTGGAAATATACAAAATTTAATTTTGAGAGAAGAGTGAAGTCCATTTTCAGGACTTCTGTAGTTGCTATTCTTATGTAACATGAAGAAAAGAAAATAACATTTGCTATGTAAGCTTCTATATAATCACTAGATAAAGATAATATCAGTGTGGAATTAGTGGCAGACCAAGGAATTATAGTATTTTTCATGTTATGTAATTTCCAATTTATTTCTGAAACTAATACTGATGTGTATTGCTTGCATTTCATCTTTGGAATAATTTTATATATTTTTTTGCTTACAATGTATTTTTATTTCACTTACAATGTATTTTCTTTCTATCATAATTTGGCTCTTTTCAAAAGCAGCCTAAGTGTCTACTGCATAGATTATGCATATATAGAAATACACATTCCCACCCTGTTCTTCTGACTCGCTTTTAAATTTCAGAAGATACATATAGATGCATAAAGATTTGTAGCAAGAATATTTTATAATTATTTTAATGTAATTTTTCTTATTAGTAGCACAGTTTTGATTATGTGATTGGATGTAATAATTTTATGTCAATACATAATCAGAACTTGACAAATCTAGTCGTAATTGAAGAGAGGAAGCCATATTCTGGCAAAAATGTAGGAATCAGCCATCTGTCCTGATGTCAGCCTTTTTGTTATGTATTTTATGTCTATATCTTGATGTTCTATAAATATATATATATATGGCATATCTATCTACCTTAATTCTTGTGAATGGCTTCCAAATGAGATTCAGCTGCAGCATATGAGCATTACCTTCAGGAATCTAAACAAGAGCTGCCACCTCTTTTCTCTGCCCAGTCTTAGCTGGTCTTTACGTACTCTTGTTGACAAGCATTTGTGGACTACAAATAAATCTGGAAATAAAAAGAAGTTTACAATCCATTGAATAAAATTTTTGTTAATTGATTTTTAAAAAAATAATTATTGGAGCACTTTTTAATGTTTTCATTATCTGGATTAAAGATAATCGTGTTGCCATATTTTTTCTTAGACTTACTGATTTCTGAATGCATTTATTTAGATTACAGGTTTTGGTTTTTTTCAGGGCTTGAAAATCCTGTCTGGATCATGATAAACCAAGTGTGATGTTCATTCTTCCCTTCTTGGAAATCCCTTTTTGGTTATAAAGATTTTACAGATGATTTCTGACATTGATGGGCATAAAACAATCTCTGTTGCATTCAGGTTGCATTCTCTATAGCACATGTATAACCTTATTTTTTCCCCAGGTGGGATGAAAAATATTTGAAATCTTACCTGCAATGGTGAAATCTTACCTGCAATGGTAAAATCTTATCTGAGCTGGACAATCAGAAACTGTTTCCCTTGGTTTTTTATGTTTTTACTTTGCCTTCTGATGTTTATGCTTTGCCTTTTGATGTTTATAGAACTTGGAGTCAGTACTCATGCCTTCTCTTGTAAATAAAGAAATGTTTAATATTTTCTCCTCTAGGAGAAGTTTCATGAGTGATGGTGATGTTCATCAACGAGATTGGAGAGGTGGCAATGCCTTTGGCCAATCTCTTGCCTTCTGTAAAATTGTATATAAGTTGGAGTCAAAATAAAAAAATAGGGCATTCTACCTGACCTCTGAACTGTCCCTGCCTCGTCCTTCCGTGTCCTATTGCGACAAGAAAAAATGCTGCTGTTCAGCTGATAGAGCTGCATTGCTGATGGAGTCAGTGTTGGAGCTTTTTGTGAAATTCATATTGCTTCTGGTGGTTTTGCATGCTGGTGAGAGAAGCTAATCTCCATTTCACATTTCTGTGTTCTAAATGCCTCAGCCATTGATTCCACTGAGTTTCAGGGTTCCTGTAATCTTTTGAGTTAAGTTAAATCAGCCATTGCTTGAGATTTTGTGTACTTGTCTGGACAGGACAAAAACTTAATTTTGCTTACATCAAGGTCCCCAAAGGTTTTGTCTTTGTCCATAGTAAGTAGTTTTAGCCCCAGTTTCTCTAGGTGACAGCAATCTTGATTCTTGCCAAGCTTTTCTGTGAGAGTCTGGTGTTATTTCCTACAGAAAATACCAACAGAACTAGTTGACAACTCATCTTTGGATAAATAGAAGAGATTGATGTCATGTTCTGTGTGAAAATAACATCTTGAAAACTTAGCTGGACAGCTGAAAATCACAAAAGGCAGGCAATGTCTTCTAAAAGAACCAGAGGTAACATGTTGTTGGCATGTTGATACGCAGTGTTGATAGTTGTAGGGACAACTGGGCACAATGTTAAATAACAGAAGTTGAGTAATTCCCAACTCCATTGACTTCAGGTCAGAAAAAAACACACAGAAGCTGAATTAGGAATTATTATGACAGAAATAGAAGAAAAATTGGAAAACATGACTGTGTAGAGCTCTGGTTTATTCTGCTTCTTCAGTGCTACGAGTAATTCTCATGCTCTCGTTTCAGAGTGAATATGTGAAGAGTGATAAAGGTGATCAGGCTTCTGGAGCAGCTTCCATGTGATGAAGGAAATTTGACAATCTTCAGCCTGGAGTAGAATCAACTGATGGAGAATTTGATAGATATCTACAGGACTAGGAATGACATGAAAAAGGTAAGTGGAAGATGAATGTATCTTCAATGTAGGAGATGAGCATCAAGTGAAACTAATAGGGAAGTTCAAAATCAAGGAATGTTTTTTTCATACTCACATCTTAAGTAATGGAACTCCATTTCAGAGGTCATTAAGGGTGCTGAAAGTTGACATGGATTCAAAACTGAAACAAACAAGTTCAACACATTCAAAGCTATTAAGTAAGTCTTAGGAAAAGCTCTGAGCCATAAGCTCATAAGTGGAAGCTGGGGAAGGATAAATAAGTTTACCAGCATTTATGTACTTATTTTCATAATTTTTTTTCTCTGAGTTCACTGTGGCTACTATGATACATAAAATTAGGTGTGTGCTGGTTCAATATTTCTCAGAACATATCTGTTTAACTTCTTATTTCAGGTTCAGGGTCATAGGAATAAATGATTATTTAGGACAGGCAACAAAAGAGACCACTGCTTTGCCTTTCCTTTTTCTGGTGGGCAGTACTTTGCCTCCAGAGTCAATCCTGAGTGCACAAGCATGGTGTTAAAGGATGGCTTTACTGGAGCTGTCAGCAGTCGGATAAGACATGACACTGGGATTTTGACCATTTGTGGTCATTAAAGTTATCGTCTACTTATGAAAATAAGCTCTGGTGTCCTGGTCTAATTCCAGCTTACGTGTCTCCTGCAGTTTGACTTGGATAGGTTCCTTTTTCACACTTCCAGTGGTTTACTGGAGAACAGCACTGGAAAGGTTCCATGTGGATAAAAATTCAATGCAGATTATTTCTTGTCTAACACAACAAACACAGTAAACTGCAACAACTCTTTAACATATCAGGAATGCAAAGGACATGAGAACAGTTGTATGTTCTGTAAAACACTGGCTATAACTTGCACTAAAGGAAGGTCAAGAATCTCAGTGAACTGTGTTGAAACCAGCAAAGCTGCATGTCTGTACATCTGTGAAGAGCCTGGTGTATTATGAATGACTAGGCGTGCCTGATGAGGTAGTGTTCTGAATTTTGCACTGGAATTTTGCTGACACACTTGTTGGAATATGCTATGAAATTTTTTAACATAGAAGAAAACATGACATGAGCTGGGATTGTACTCTCACTAGGTTTTTTTCCCTCTTTTTGCATCAAAAGTCTTTGTATTCATCATCAATGTAAGGCAAGGGATAGAATCATCTGTCTTTGGGGGAATGATTG
>VZSR01000393.1:14891071-14921071 GCA_013398615.1 Brachypodius melanocephalos | reverse complement strand
TTGGTATGCGCAGGGAGATATGACTGGAAGATGAAATTATCCCTACTGAAGTCTGCTAGAGATCTGTACAAAACTAACCTATAATTAGATTTAAATATGATATGCATTCACTTTGCTTACTTTGGCTTTTATTGATTTATTTATAATGAGTTAAAAGTATAGGGTGATATCTCAAATCACCTTAGGCAGGGCTTTATGACTGCCTCAGGTCTCACTGTTAATAATCTTACAGCTGTTTACCTCCATTGGTAATGAACAGGTCAGCAAATGTGACTGGACACTGATCTCTCAGGGTGGGTTTCACTCACTCTTCATCTGGAGCTGACTTTCACACGTGGCCAAGGATGTTCAGGTGTTTCTGTGTGTAGGACACTTGTCAGATATGTAACTAGGTAATCAGGAAATAAGATGTGTGGAAAAAAATGCAATTTTTATACTAATGCAAGCTATTATATGCACTACAACACCCCTCAGAAAAGCTGTGTGAAAGAAAAGGCATGTGGCACTGTGATGCCAATGGTTACAGGACAGATTTGCAGCCCAGTCCATCCTCTGCAGCTGGAACTAGATTTTAAACCAGCAGAGATTCTACCTGGGCTCAGATGCTGCTTGTCAAAACACATCCAGATTCCCAGAGGACTTCAGTATTTTGGGTGCTGAGCTTGTGTAGCAATTCAGCTGTAAATGTCACAGTAGGAACAGACGGACATCAAGCATTTTAGTGAATCTCACTTAGACTTTGGTGAATAGAAAAATTTGACATTTTTACCCTAATTATAGGTACTGAGCACCGAAACATTTGACCAGAGAGCATTTGAAAACCTTGTCTTAAAATATTTCCTGTTCAGGAGTGATTAGCCAATACAGATTTCAATTTAAATTTTAATTAAAGCTTATTTGTTATGTGCAGTATTAGCTTGCAACACTTTTTTTTTTTTTTTTAAGAAAAGATGTTATCTTTATAGAATTGACTTATTTGGAAACTTAACATAAGCTTCCAAGCCCACAGAAAATATGGTGATGTGTTTCTGTTTAAAATATGTTTTAAAAAGTAATTCACTGTAAAATGTTTTTGCAGTACTACTTCAGAAATAATTTTGGATGCCTTAGATAGGAACCTCTTAAACTCTGACTCTAAGATCCAGATATACAAAAAACTTACAGGAATACAGTTTCACTACTTGGTTTTTTAGCCATGCAGTTTGCACATGATCTGATTATCACTTTGAAAACATCTGGGTTGACTAGTGATAGGAAAAAGCATATCAGTGCTGCTGTATGAAATAGCCCTGGCCCTGCATATAAATGGACACAGGGTGTCTGTTGACATCAACAGATGTTGTAGGTAGGGGAGGTACTTGAAATATTACAATTTTATCTGTGGATGACTGTTGGAGTAGTTTCACTGATCATAATACCTCAAAAATTTAATTTTTAAGAAGCGCCTGTCCAGTCAGTCTTGGATTTATTGAGCTAATGAGTGGCTTTCTTTCAATGCAGCACTGTTCTGTGCACCCTGTGTCGATTGCATGGCTCTAATTAAATCCATGCAAGGGCTGTGCTTTATGCTGTTATTAAACAGCAGAGTGTTAAAATTGATTTAGCAGGCTTTAGAAGCAGTTACCCTGGAGAGGTGGTGTGGCCAGGAGTCACCTGCTTCTGCAGAAACACAACATAAAGCCAGTCTTCTCCCTAGCATTTCTGGACAGATTAAAAATAGTCTGTCAGGTATCTCAGGTGTGGACTAAGACTTCCAGGAAATCACTTGATGATCAACAAAAAGAAAATAAAATTACACAAATAACAATCATAAAAAACTGAAATGTGTGGGTTGGTTGGTTGATTTTTTTTTTTCCATTATTGTTGTTGTTTTGGTCATTAGAGAGAAATAGTGTGAGAAGCTGGGAGGGTCTCTTGCAGTCAAGCCTGAACTCAAACCTTTCACCATTCTCCAGATGCTTTAAATGCATCTCATGGTGCACTAACATACCCTGCTCACTGCCCAGAGTGCTGATCAGCTGGTCTCTCACTATGGGGGGATTAAATAGAAAGAGTAAAATAAAGACATAGCAGCGAAAAAGAGAATCACAGCATCAAAAATGGATTTGAATGACTTTAAAGGCATAGGTGTGACTGCCTCATGAAAGCTTGGGCACCTCTTGGTTGGTACATGAGGTATGTAACCTTCAGTAGAGATTTCTAGAGGTGACATGTGACTGCTGTGCTTGTAGGAGACAAAAAAGGGGAAAGGTTCCCACCAGGAATACCATCTCCAGGGTGCCCATAGCTAAGCAGAGGGTAGAAATAAGTGCTGGTGGAAATCTGCCTTTGGAGGATCAAGGGGAAATGTTGGAATGTCCTGCCTTGAGCCTTGGGAGGTTCCGCTCAGGGCTTCACCCAAAGCTCATTCCAGTGGTTTAAAACGTTATCCATAGACACTGGAGGTCTGTCAGGAAAAGAGTCCCTTCCGTTCTCTTCCCTACTTTTCCCTTACCAGTCATCCAAAAGCCTCTCTTAGAAATGTTTTGTTCCTGGGTTTTTAATTTTCCTATCCAAAGATGTGAGGTGTATCCCTGTGGCTGACTTGGAGATCTCTTTGCCTTGTGCCTTGCATTGATGAATAGTAGATATGTAAGTCCACCAGACTAAAACTATGAGGACAAAATCACAAAGAAATAAGTCTGTTTTATCTTTAGTTCCATTGTTCACATGTGAGAGCCTAAGCTCCCAAAGGAAAATAAAAGTTTCATTTTTACCTAAAGAGAAAAAGGAGATATTATCTGGAAGTTAAAATGGTTAAAGCTGAGTGTTGGAGAAAAACAACAAACATCTTAAGGCTTGATAATATATGAATCAGCAATACTGGGAGAAGTGTCTGCAAGATGATTTGAGTTTCAAGGACGTAAACATACTTCATTGCTCTGATTTAGTCACCCTTGGTCATTCAGGATGTAAGTGGGAACTGATCTCATTTAGGAAATCATTGAGAGGAGATGAGTCTGAGGGCTTGATTCTATCTTATCTTGACACACCACAGTTAATAAAGGAAGGCAATTATTATGTTTTCTGGGATGTTCCCTCATCTGAGGCATTGTTAATAAACATTAAAGGGCTAGTTCTTCAAAGGTGTTTAAGCACCTAGCTTCCATTGATTTCAATAAAATGAAGCATCTAAGTGCTTTTAAAAATCTGACCTTAAGTGTCATCAGGAAAAAGTGGAGTAAAAGATAAGCAGGTTCTAAAAGAATAACAAGGGACTGCGGGCATATGATTCTGGCATGCTCCTGGTTATTACGTTTTTTATATGTACAGGGTGTCTGAACATTTTAAACCAAAGATACAAACAAACCATCCCCGCCTATACTGCACAAAGCATCAAATTGCTCTCACTTCTCCTGTTGTGGCTCAGACATTTTTACAAAACATGCTGTATGGATTGAGATAAAAAGTGAGAAAACAACAAACCCAACACTATCCCCTCAGCTCCCTTCAGCCTCTGTGACAGAGCCCCCCTCTCCCAGGGCCAGGCTTTCCCCTCCTCTCCCCTTCCCCAGAGTACTTGGTGAGCTGGAGGAGTTTGTTCACCCGACTCTGTGACAAGTAAACAGTTGGTCACAGCCCTAATTACAGATTTTTTTTTTTACTCAAACATATTCTTTCAATTAGAGGAAAATACCTTGCTCTCGAGATTAGCCTTATCAAGGAGATACAGTAGGTGTGACATGGTCCCAATGTGATAAATAGATAGATAGACAGCAGTGGCAAGAAAATGTTAGCATTTTTTTTCTTTCTTTTTGAGGAAAAATCCTGAAGTAGAAAATATCATGTTGGTTTGTCACTATCTTTTCAGGTTTGATGCATTTTAATACAAAATAGAAAGTGAGAGTGAAGGAGGTTGCCTTGCTGTTTGTTTGTTTCATGTTTAAGCCAGCTATGATGCTAACCTACTTCTTGATAAATATTGCTCAACTATTTCTCTTTGGGATTAAGTAAATGGAAAAAAACCCTCCACAGACAACAATAATTCCCACAGAAGAGATTTTCAAATTTAAGGGCTAAACTGAAATTTAAAATGATTTTCCCAGATTTCCGACCTAGATTCCCTGTCTTATTCTCAGCGCATTTGTCCTTTTAAAGGAACCAATATGTTTGTATAACTGATGTGAAACAAGCTTGACTCCAAAAAGATTTAACTTAATATCTGGCTAAGCATTCAGAGGGTAGTCCATCTGTAGAATGTACATTAAGGACCCTGGCTGGAGCGCAGCGAGTCATGTATGATATCAGGCACACAAATGTGACGTGATGCCCATATACTCTTGAGCATAATTCAAAGTGCCACGAAGCTCCATGGGTAGAGAAGCTATAAACACAGTTGTCACAAACGAGAAAGTCTACAGGGTTATATTCAGACTGAAGAATGAAGAAGCATTAGAACCAGCCATCACATCCTAATGAAACTGTTAATTAGGATGTTATGGAATTCATAGCTGGAGATAATATCTGTCCGGCAACCTTGCAGTGTGCTTTAATTAACCATTTATTTTCCAAAATTGAAGGCAGACTCAAAAGCGGTGCAGCAAACCCTTCATAAATATATAAATACAGTCAAAATGGTGTGGATTTTTTTTCCAGTGGATGTTTTTAATCTTTTCTTTTCTAAACAGACCAGCAGAGAACATGTGATTATAGGAATAAGTACACATTTAATCTACATAATCATCAGTCTTTCTTTATGTAAAAATGATTAGTAAATAGGGTTTTTAAGCAACTATTTAGATTAGGCATTGGCATCATAGATTAACTTATTTCTAAAACACTTGATTTTATCACTCTGCCTAATGATTTGTCTCATGATTTATTGGCTAATATGATGAATCATGTTAGATTTATTGTTTATCCTATAAATAGTGCGACAAATCATTAAACAGTGATAAAACCAGCAGATTCACAAGAAAGTCTACCTATGTTGTCTTCATGTACAATGTGCTTGTGCTGTACAATAATTTGATGGTTCTGTTTTCGGTTTTATGACATCAGGTGAATAGGCATCTCTTTAAATTAAATGGTTTTACAAAATAATGGTGAAGTCATAATCTTATACTTCTGCTATATTTATTTTATACAGAAAAATAAAGCCT
The DNA here is from genome assembly GCA_013398615.1 of Brachypodius melanocephalos. Taxonomy (NCBI): domain Eukaryota; kingdom Metazoa; phylum Chordata; class Aves; order Passeriformes; family Pycnonotidae; genus Brachypodius; species Brachypodius melanocephalos. The sequence goes on along the minus strand of VZSR01000393.1, from coordinate 14,915,930 downwards.
AATGTCTGATGTATAGTAAATCTGTGAATTTATTCACAAGAATAAATGTAATATTCTTTCTTAGAAACACCTTAAATATAATGGCAGTTTTTCATATTTTAGCATGTCAGCTGTGTTTTTCGTGCTATGCTTTCATGTTGCAGTTGACAAAAATGTTGCTTCTGTCCTGGTGATTTTAGAGATCTGAGCCCATCTCATTGCACTGATCTGAAAGGCTGGTGTGGGATATTGGTGAACTGAATATATGAAATTTGGCATTCAGATAATGGGAGTGGTCTTTTTTTTTTTTCTTAAGACATAATGGCTTCTCTTGTTGCAGATGGAGCTAAGTCTGCCTGTATACATTAGGGATGAAAGGACAGAAAATAGAAGTAATATTCTTGGAAACTCCCTGAGGTCATCTGTGGGTTAGAATAGATGCAGTCATGATGATATTATATGCTGCAGGAGTATATTTGCACTATTTTAAATTGAATTATTTGCACTGTAGTGATCAACCTTTATTGCTAACTAGGCTACTTAGGTTCTTTTGATCTCAAGGTACTGCCACACCCTGTCTCCCCTCACCTGTTGCAGAAGAGCTTGTGCCTTCATCAGATCAGTCATTTCATACACAGCACCCCCCCGAAATACCCATGAAGTGTGGTGTGCCAAGGACAGCTCACCTGCACTTTCAAAATCCAGGATATCCTGGAAACGCCAGCCTTTTGTTCATCCTTGCACGCAGAGCCCTGAGCTGCTGGAGCTGTGCTGCCCCCACCCAAGAGCAGCAGATTTGCACGGCACATGTGGCACGTGTGACATTTGTGCACAGCCCATCAGCTCTGAACGAGCCCAGGGCAGAGGAAAACTGCACCTGAGAGCCAGGGCTGCTGCTGGCTGTCCCTGATATTGGGATTGCCCTGGATGAGCAGGGTCAATGACAGCGGGACAGGGGCCAAAGGGCACACCCTACCTGAGACCGTAATCGAGCACCTGCCTTACGCAGATGCTTTTGTCTTGCATGCCGCAAGAACTCGATTTGTGTGAGAGGGAACAGAATGGGATGAGCAAGAAGATTAAACAAAGGATCTAAGAACAAACCTGTGACAAGTTTTTGACAAGGACAGCTCTTGCCAGGCCACCGTTAGATCAGCTGCATTGGTTACTTGACTTGCTTGCTTAGCAAAATGGTAAATTATGGGGAATTTGGAGATTGATTATTTGCATTTGGCCATGGGTGCTGTGCAGCCTGGCCATCCAGACTCTGGTTATTGATTATTTGCATTTGGCCATGGGTGTTGTGCAGCCTGGGCATTTGGGCTCATCTTCTGTGCCAGGTGCTTGTTCAGCTGCCTGTAGAAGAGCCTGAACACAAATTGGCAGAATCTATGCAGCAAGGCTCTGCAAATCATCTCCAGTGATCCAGAAAGCCTCATAGCAAGCAGAAGAAGTCCTGCTCCTTGTCACTGTGATTATGGAGATGCAGGAAGCAGGTATCCATGTGTGGCATGGCCTAACGAAGAAAGTGTGCCTTGTTTGTTAACTAACTGAGCATGTCCCTTCACTGCCCTGATAATAATTCCTCCTCTCAGGTTTTCACAGGGAAACTGCCACAGTGCTTAAGATGCACCATGAGATGCTTTTTCTGTGTCTTGGCCACCTATTTTATGTGTGGAAGAACACTGAGCGCAGTTCAGCAGCTTTCCAGTCCTGGGCAGCTGTACAGTTTTAAAAAATTGTGAAAAATATCACATGAGCCCTTTCTGTGGTACTCTAACCTAGCTGTGTTTGGTCTCCTTGTGTCTTATTGGTAATGCGCTTTTATAAAAAGGAGAAGAAGGAGCAACAAATTCGAGCCTTTGAAACCTGGTAAGAAATAAATCTTCCATGGCCCATTCTTAAGGGAAAACTGACAATGTTTTTGGGTCAAAGTCTGGAAAACATGAAGTTAATTGAAAGGTAGGCAGTAAATGAGATGGCTATTTAGGATTGATATTTTTGTGTGTCCAGTAATTAAATTCACAAAGATGGTCTTGATGACAGAAGCTAGCAAGGAAAATGTGCTTCTCTGCGCATTTGTTCCTCCATGTGTGTATGAGCATCACAGATTTGTCCTTTGGTACAGCAATGAAGTGAAGCATGAACACCCCATGGTCCAGCAGCAGAGTAAAGCTGTGGATCTTTTGAGTCTCCAAAGTAATCCCAGGCAGTGCTACCACTGATTTTACTACAGACAGGCTTTTGAGTCCTCTAAGTGTTTCTAGAGATGTAATTTTTTGTTTATCTTAGGTGAATCTCTCAGGAGAATTTCCTGGAATTTCTCTAGATCTGGAGGTAGAGGAAGAAAATGAAAGGAAATGCTGGATTAAAGAAAAAGGGCCTTAAAGGAATAAAAGTTATCATTTAATGTATGGCAGAAAGTGGTTTATTATACTAGACCAAACAGCTAGAAAGACCTTACTTTATAAATGCTGACAGAGGCTTATCTCAAAGCAGGGTAAAGGTTATTGCATTAAATGTTTCAAATATGGGAAATTCATGTTCCTGGAGTGGGTGCATAAATCTGAGACATTTTTAATCTCACTATGTAAATAAATCTCATCAGAAAAATAAAATCGTATTGCTTTGATTCATTTGCCGTAAACCCTTTTAATTTGATTTTGATTGATGGCTAAACCCCTTGCATTAGAACTTTTTGAAAAAGTTTCAAGATAAGCAATTACTCACTCCCTCTGGGTAACGCAAAGTTTTCAAACTTGTGAGGATGTGTTACTCCCGTATAAAATATAACTGGCAAATATTTTTTATATTGTAATTGCATTTTGGTTTTATCTTTCACAGCATTTGTTCATCTTTCATGCCAGACTTTCAAACTCTGCAATGTGACTGACTGATGCGGTAAGTGCAGTTAATTTTAATTCTGATTTTTAGGACTGGATTTGTCAATCAATATTGTTCACTGGAGTAATTCAGTAAGTGTCTCTAATTTCTTAGCCTTTTTTTCTCTCTCTTCCTTTCTCTTTTACTTAATAATTTAGAAGTGAAACTTCTCTAAGAGCTACCTGTCAATTTGGTGTTCAGAAATTGAAGGATGAGTGGCTGTTGTTTGCAACCCACACGAACACAGCTCTGGTTTGGCAACAGTGACTGTCAGTAGATTGCCATTAAGTCTGTGCTCTTACCATTCAATAGGCAGCCAAGATGCCAGAAAAACAGAACAAGCTGCATCTTCGAGAAATGAAAGCGTTCAGGGAGCACGAGTAACCAGCAGTACATGCTCCAAACCAGACAGATCAAATTAATTCCGTGAAGAGGACTGGATTATATAAACACATTACATATGCCAGATATTGATGTAGGACATTATTCTCCCTTATTCACAGGAGATTCTGCTAGTGTCAATAAGAGGTTTACAGAAAGATGTAAAGTGTCATCATCCAGTAGTAACTAATGTTTTAGTTAGCACCATTACTATTTCATATGCAGCATTACCTGATGGGAAAAACCCATTAACTTTAAAACCACAGTTGTGTGCTCTGTATTTCTTCTTGTTTGTTGTCCTTTCAACTTCCCTATCAGCTTTTAACATCAATCAACAAATTCATCCTTTTCCATGTGAGCAATGATCCCCTGCTGACTGGCATATCTGTCTGGAGAACAAGGAGTGCAGCAGAGCTGATCCTTGGATATTCAGGGGTAACATCCAGAACGGGCAGACTAAAATTATTTAATAATTCACCTAAATTTTTCTGGACTTTTTACTCGTCTGTAATCCTATCACTCATGTCCTAGTCCAGGAACTCAAGGTTCCAAATACCCACCTGCAGTGTTCCAAGGCTCTTCCAGACCCCTGCCTCCCCCAGCTGCGCGTGCTGCAGCTCTGCATGTCAGGCCTGTAGTCCAGAAAGATGATCCCTTTTTTCCGTGCAGCCAAAATCATGGACTTGCCATGTCAGTGAAGATAATGAGAACTGACTGGCCTAAATTGGACTTGTATTCTTAGTGCGTTTTTGGCAGCGTCATTCCCGTCCCTCGGAAACAGCCCACATTCCATTCCTCCTTGCTGAGCATCAACTTTGGGATGGATGTGTCCCCAGTGTGGCAGCTTCCCAAGCATGCACAGCCATGCAGGGGTGATGAGCACTGCTGATAGCATCAGCAGCCTGCAGAGTCTCTCTCCCTGCTGTGCCCCTGCCCTGATCCCACAGTTTGTGGCTGGATATGTCCCTGTTTCTCTGGGCACGTGGAAGCTTTGCTTGCATGTGAACCCTGCTCCTTGTGTGGCTGGGCTGAAAGCATTCCCTGGAGATAAAACCAGCATGTTGTCCATCCACCACTGCAAGATGGCAATGCTGAGGTTCCTGCAGCACCTTTTCCCAAGGGCTTGCCGCAAGACCTTGGTTGCACCCCATGGCTGATTGTTGGCCACCACAGCTGTTATTGCTCCTTGCTCCAAAACCCTTCCAAGTGGCTCCTCTCTGCCTCAGGTTCTAGTAAGGATTTTTTGTCTCTGAAGATGAGCAAGGACTGTGTTCTGAACCTCTGTTTAGATGCTCAGACAAGCTTTGAACTCTCTGGCTGGTCACCAGATGACTTTCAGTGGGGATGCACCCAGTCCAGCCCTACTGTTCCTCCTTGTGAAACCCACAGTGATACTTTTACTAATATTTTGCTCATCTGAACTCTTCCCCCTGCCTTTCCCATCCCCCAAAGGTAGAAATAGTTATCTAATAAATATCCAAGTGTGTTCTAGCTTTAGGGAAGACACACATTTAATGTGGCTTATGCTATATTATTCTTGCTTAACTTTGAGCTTTTGATTTAGCATTCCAGTTTAGCAGTGGTATTCCACAGGGGATATTGTTGGTTTCCAAATCTTTTGTCAGAGTAATTGAGCATAACATCTCAGCAGGTTTGTGTTTCAAAAGATGTATTATCTTTTCTTGTCCATTTGTTCTAGCCAGGCTATCCAAAACTTTTAGTTTTACGGATCCTTTAAAAGAATTTGAGGTTTAGGACTGATAATTTATGTTTCTGCTGAGTTTGCAACTCTGCATGTGATGATTAATACACTTCTCTCCATAAATAAGAAGAGATGATATCTGTAAATTGCTAACAAAACAGAAGAATTTCATTAAATTCTGTATTTTGCAAGAGACTTCCATCCTTTAAAATCTTTATAAATTAAACATCATCCACGTCTGGCTCGCTGAAGAATGAATGTCACATATAAGATATCTCCCTTAAATATTTTCTTGAAAGTAATCTATATGATTTACAACATATTGCAATTAACATTGACCTTTTGTCTGCTTCAAAAGAATGTGAGAACAGTTTTTTGACATCAAAGAGATTTTCTAAATTTCCAAAAATATTCCTGATGAAAGTTGTTCAGACTGGGAAAAATATGTCACCTTCATTTAAAAGTTATGGCACACTTGATAGATTATCCGCCTCTTTCCTAACCTTAGTTCATGCACAAAAGTGGATTTAAAAATACACTTGCATGTAATCATCTTTTAGAAAATGCGGATCCTCAGAAGTCAAAACTAAGAATCCTGTACTTCCTGTTTAAGATCAACTGACAATTTATTCAAGATCTGGAGGCTGCTATTCACTCTCCCATTTCTTTCCAGCCACTTAATTGCCAACGTACAGCTGCAGATGAGATCCCAATAAATTTTGTACCTTCTTTCATCCAAATTGTTGTAAAACCCAAAGAATAAAGCTCAGTTTTCACAAATATCTATATTCAACTTTATTTTACAGTTTGTTTGTATCAATATTTTGTTCCGTTTTGCCTTTGACCAACAGTTGCCTGTGAAAATGTTTGTGGAAAGCAGACCAAGGGTCTGTGAATGGGATCAAATCCTTTAACACAGTAAGACAGAGAGTCCTGCTCCTCTCTGTTTGCTTACTCTTTGCTCTTCACTGCTTTGGTCCCCTTCTAAAGGTTAGGAAGGCTGCTCTGGCCACAGTGTCCTGCCAAGGTGTGACAAGTTCAGGCACTGTCCCTCTGGGCACTTGGCTGGAGCAGACTCTCTTTGCAGCCCTTTGATGGCACAGTATTAACTGCTCAGTTGAGGGAGGGGAGGAGAGATCAGAGCACGAGTTAGGCTGGCTGCCAGCCCCACTAAAATTACTCCTGTAACCACTCCAATATGTGTACCAGAATTTAGGGACTCCGATATATTCAGACTGAACAGTTTTACACAAAGGGTAGTTGAAATACAGTCTGGAACAAACTGCCGGAGTCAGCAGTAGAAGCAAATAGTGTAAATCAGCTCAAGGAGGAGTTTTTGAAGGAAGCAGGGGAAGAGCACAGAGCTACTAGCTAGAAGTTCAAGTTTCAGATGATGAAACACAGATTGATTTGTATTTCCTGAGGTTGTGAGGGCAGGTCTTCATGGACCATATCATCTTCTTTGGGCTGTTAAATGTTCCTATGTACTTTTGTGCTGTGTTTCATCCTCTTTCAGTTTGGAGTGTTGCTTCTTTCCCCCCCCCCACACTCTCTTGCTTGTACAGTCTCTTTAGATAAGGTCTTGCAGAGGGAGATGCATAACACAGAGCCTCTGTTTCCTCTCATCTTGGTGAATTTCACCATAGCCAGTGTAATCATTTAGTAAGAGCGGTGCAATCAAGAGCACTTTTCAGCTTCTCCGCATATAAATTTGCCTGCATTGTGTTGTTTCCTGCATCCTCCAGACCATGACACAATATTTATGTCTACACTGTAATGGTAAAGAAATTTTGACTATGAACTCAAACATGGAAGTGTTTTAGCATTTCAGGAAATCAAACATGGGAGTGTTTTTAGCTTTTCAGATGCACACTGCAGGTGGGAACAGAACAGAAACAAGAAGAGAGCAGATCCACTTTACTGCTCTTCAGTGATGAGCCTGTATTTTGTCCGTATGCCCACTGATGAGCTGTTCTTGAGCAGAGAAACTCTGCCATAAAAAATCTTGGGTTTTGTTGTTGTTGTTTTAATATCAGGAAGTCTATAAACATAATTGTGCATGTAATAGAGTCCCTTTGCCCTCTCCCACGTTTGTGACCCACTGACATTTCTCTCATGTGGGGGTCCTGAGCTGACTCCCCTGAGCCTCCAGGAGTCATTCTTGGGGAAGGTTTGGGGAGAGCAGCCATGGGCATGATTCTGGAAAGTGTCTTCATAAACTTTGTCATGTCAATATAAGCTGAATTTTTTCCACAGCTTGGCTGGGTAGATCTTGCCTCGAATTTCACCTAGATTTTTTTTTTTTTTTTAAATAGTTCAGTGACTTAAATTGCCGTTACTGATGTTACATGAGAAAAGAGCATTGCATTTTATTACAGGCTTCAGTTTCTAAGTCATAGATTGTAGTAGATAGCTTGTTTGTGTAATGTTTTCAGTAGAAAATTTTCAAATGCAAAAGTTTCCCCTTATTTTTTAAATGACTTTGATTGCAGATCTGATAAGCAAAGCACAAACGTATTGTCTTCATTTTGATGCAAGAGCCAAAAATACAAGATTTTTTAAACTGAGATTCCCTGTGCCTTGGGCTTCTTGTTTAAAGTAACATTTATTTTCACTGAGATTTGAGTATTTCCAAATATCTTCTGCCTCAGCATAGTATTAAAAAGTGCTCTTTTTTCATTTACTACTATGCCCACTGGGGTGCAGAAAGGGCGTAAAATACCTCTTAATGATTCTCACTTCCTACATTTGCATGCCTGTTGGAAATTAGACATGCTGCTTCATTCAAAAAAAAAAAAAAGAAAAAAAAGAAAAAAAAAAAAGGAAAATTAACAATTAACTGAACTTTGTAAATGACCACAAAGATTTGGTTCTCGCTTCACAGAAATTCATAACCCATGCTGGCACAGCCCCTGTTCTCTGCCTCACAGCCCTAGGTGGGCTGGAATTGTGTTTAAAGCCCAACAGAGCAGGAGCAGCAAGACAGAGCTGGCCCTACAGGAACGGAGCAGCCGGATGATTGGATCCCATTTCCCACAGGTTTCCAAGCCTGCAACTGAAAATGCCTTGTAACTCTATTAGGAAAGACCTGTGTGATCAATAGAAGCAACAAGGCCACACAAGTACGTCTCGAAGCACGATGAAAATTGCACGTCCTGTGGTGCTCAGGGGACTTAATATTTTTCAGCGATTTTCTCACCCCATCCCTTGCCCTTGTTTACAGAGCAGTTGCTCTGTCTCGTGCAGCTTTACTGCAAAATGTAACTGGACTCGTTCATTGCAATATTTTATTTAAAAAAATTATCGGTTCTGTACTTTTCTTAAGGTTTGAAGTAATGCAGATTGTTTTTGGCAAAAGTTCTCCTCGATTTTGTAAAGGTTATTTTGTTATTTTGAAGCGGCATTATGCCGGTTCCAGGAGAGGAGCCCTGCACTGGTGGGAGCAGAGGGCAGCAGCCCCTCACCCATCTCTCCTGGTGGAGGCAGGAGGACCAAGGGCAGCAGCCAGGCTGGGTTCCATGTGGACAATCACAAGCTGACAGCTGCCTCACCCCAGATGTTCTGAGGGTGGATCCGAGGTGATGTGGGATAGATCCAAGCTCTGAGGTTGTCTCATTGCAAATTTTCTTCCGAGCAATTTTCAGAACTATGTCATTTTAGTGACAATGAAGAGACAGCTTGTTCTTTTGTGTAATTATTTTTAATTTGCCATTATGCACACAATACAACATCTTGTTTAAAACTTTTCTTTTTTAATGTGAGGAAAACCAAACACTTGCTGTGAGGTGTACAGGGAGTCTTTTATAGACAGTTTATTTAGCTCAGAGCAAATGAAAAAATAACTACTTGACTAGGTTAGCTTTGGGTGCCCCCAGGCTCTTTGAGATTAGTTTTAGATTCATATACTATGGTCACTCATTGACCAAGCTGCTTCAACCCTTATACATATCCAGCAAAGCATCATTTCCCTCAGGCATGGTTTTCTTTCAATCATATTTAGCAAAACCATTAAACACACTTGGGGCTTGCACCGAAGAGAGAAACAACTTCATATGTTTACAATTCAGAACAACTTTCTTCTTCAGGAAGTTGAAAAGATTTGGTTAGGTCTCAGTTTTTCAAGGCTTTAGTTTGGTGCTCCCTAAAAGGGTTCTGTGTAACTTCCCCTGTAATTAAATTACTCCTGCATTATTCTTAGTGATTTTTGTCCAAATTTTTAAAGTTGATGCAAAGATGCTTTATTCCTATGCAAACAAAAAAATGAAATATTTCCCACTTTTATTTCCAGGAGTGTTTGACAGTTGTTACGGCATTGGGATGGGAAGCAAACGCTACATTGATTGCTTTTTATCTTTTTAAGGACCCTTACTTGAGCGGCCAAATTTTGTTTTTCAGCAAATCCTCAAATGATTAGGGTTTCAGTTTTGATGTTTCACATAGAAAGCTCTTAACACACCTTCCCCCCTGTCCCCTAATAGGTCTGGGGCAGATGATCATCCATCAGAGTGGATGAAGGGTCTCCCCAGAGGAAGAGCAGGGTGGTTGGGTCCCTCCATCTCTGGCATTTGGCTGTGCCAGGTTTCTGATCCCCCACATCGTTCCCTTCATGTGCAGGATCATACTGGCTCCAGTCCAGGGAAATTCAGCACAGGAAGAGTAAGTGTTCACACACAAAGCCTATATGTAGGACTTGTTACTGACCCTAAATTTGGATTTGGGAAGCTTTCCCAGATGGCCCATAAAGTGAGTATTTTTGGTTTAACCGAGAAAGATTCACGTTAAATCCTCTTTATTAAACAGGGATTTTTAGGAAATACTCTTCATTTGAGCAGTGTAGCTTTGAACAGAGCAGAAATGCATGTGAGAAGGAGGTGTGGGGTGTGTGGGTGTATTTCCCTGTGTACAGAGCTTTTGTTTGTGGGAGAACTGTGGGGAAATCTTTTTCCTCTCATGGTTATCTATTTTGGATGGATGTCTATGAAAGAATTATCTCCCAAATTATCCCAGAAATAAATTATGCTCTCCCTTCAAGATTTATCCTAGTGCAAATGCTGTGCCTGACAGGTTTCACTTAGGAGTTCAGCCTCACCACTGCACTTTGACTACTCAAAGCAGAAATCTCTGGTGGAACTCCCTCTGCTCAGCCTGGCTGGATTTTCCTTGAAATCTCTTGGATCTTTAACACGTGGAGGCATGTGCACACATTCTCTCCTGCTGCCACCCCCTTCATTCTCTGTATGGAGAGCACCTAAACTTCCTAAATCTTTTGGCTGAATTTTAATTTCTTTATCAATAGCAGTGGAATCCCTTAGATTTATATTAAAGATGCCATGATATCCCATATCTGTAAGCTCTTCTACAGTCAGGTTTAGAGCTTTTCCAGGTCTCTCTCTTAGTTTGAACCACATTTATGTGAGAATTGGTTTTTTTTTTTGTAATCATACATCTTTGGTTACTGCAGGCATTTATGGTCTTGTGCACTGAACTGTAAACATGAGAGTAAGAATTTCATCTTTGAGGTGGGACCAAAATGAGTAGATATCTGAACAGTTATTTACTTCTACATTTTTCCTTTTTCACAACAGTCTTGATGTCCACCAAATTGCTAAAAATTCAGAATGAGACGTAAATTGTAGACCTAATTTGTGCTAAGTCATGTAAAAAAATCCCACTCCAGAAGAATAAGACTAGGTGTTAAAACTCACATTTCTGATTATTTTCTATCTTCTAAAATAATTATTAGGGTTTAAAACAACAGGTGGCCTTTTTTTAACTACTTATCTTGCTTCGTGTAATGCTGTTCTGGACTAAAGAGAGGCTGAACCAAATTTTGGGCAGTGTAACTGTTTTTTTGATATTTCTCTCTGTTTCAGAGCTGTTCCTTTGTCAAGGTTTGTTGAGCAGTTGCCTAAGAGCACAGTCTATGTGTTAGAATAACTGACTACAGCACAGTTCTAAAGCCTCTAATTCTAGTCTTCTATTATTCCTCTTTTCAATTGTGCATCTTGTCATTTTCAGTTATTAGAAATTCTAAATTTCAGCAGTGAAAATGCTAAACCATCTCTTCTAGTAGTTTTTCATTAATGTTTTGTGATTTAATATTTCATTGTATGTAAAAAATCATGAGACATTATAGTGTGAAAAGTACTGGATAAGTTTTATTATATTGTTTACAGCACTTAAATCCTGATGATTTTACAGCAATGAAAATTAGAGATATTTTTCTTATAGGTAAAATAATTAGGGGGTTATGTGAAAGTGAATACAGTTTGTATGCTTGATCATGCAGAATATCAGACTTTTTGAACCCTATTTTCATTTTTTGCCTGTTAGAAAAACAGATTATTCAGAACTTCATCCTTTTAACTATAAATTAACACATTTGGTCTTATATTCTGGAATTTCCATAGTACAGAGGGTAGGCTACAGCAAGCACATTGTCTCTGGAAAGCCTCATATCTTCTGAAAATACTAAATGCTTTAGAGAGACAGAGAAGAAAACTCAAAGTGAAGGTAATGCCCTAATTTCTCCTTACATGTGCACCTGAAATAAGTAACTTGAAAATGTCTTAAGGTTTGAATTTTTAAAGTGACAAAGCTTAGTTCTGCCTAGTGATGTGATGACCCTGTGACAGCATCTTTGCCTCCACATCACTGCACTGATTTTGTGCCTTCCAAAGGCAGATCTTGGTGGCCTTTATTCTTCCCAGGTACGATTATCACAAGATTTAAATCATTGACAGGAGCTTACTGATGGTCTTTGTGCTTCCAGTTTGTAAATTGGCAACACTTGTACACTGAAAAGCTTTGGGGTTTTTTTGGTGTTTTTTTTTTTTTTTTTTTAATGAAAAGCTGTTTTTTTGTAGATCCCTACTCTCACATATGACCAGGCTCCTGGTCTCTCCCAGCATCTCCTATGAGAAACAGAGGAAGGAGCTCCTGCAGAAAATAGCTGGGAGAACCTGCATTCAGATCCTGTCCTGTAGCATCTGCAAGAGGGTTTTTCTCTCCACTCACTTCAGTCTGGAAAACTGACCCAGCCAGGGCAACAAAGCTGAGCTCTGTGAAGGCTCTGATCATGTTTTGTGACCTCAAAACTGTTGTTTAGTGAACGTTCCTCAGGAAAGATAGTGACCCAAACATCATTTAAAACTTAACATGGAGATACTTTGTGAATGTCTGTGTTGAACAGAGTCCAGGCAGAATTTCTCCCTTTGTGTTTGTGTGAAACAAGAATCTGAATTCTGTCACGTCTACACTTTGGGTTTGCAGAAATTAGCACAAGGAATAATCCCATGTTATGGAGTAATTTTTTTTCATGTTCCCTGTAATTAAAATAGTTCTGCATTGCATTCAGGCAAAAACTATGCTTTGGCAGTGTGGTGAAACATTAGAGAATTCTCCTCAAATTAGTTACAGAAATTGAATGACAGGACAAATTAAGAAGAGGCAGGAGGGGGTGAAATATTTTATTTTAAAAATACTCTATAAAGCCAAACATGCAGTAAATTAGCAAGTGTGCCTTCTCAGTTATTCATGGAAACATTTTTGGAAAAAAAAAATAGGTTTGGTTTGTTTATTATTTGGCAGAATTTTCCAGTGTTTTGTCAACTTCCCACAGGCTGCTGTGCATGGAGCTCCTTGGGAGGATCACCAGAAGGCTTTGAGGAAAGCCTTGAGAAATGATGGACCAGAGAGGGAGGAGAATGACAGAGCAGGGCAATGAGCTCAAAGCTGAGCAGCCCTCCTGCAAACCCTTCCACCCCAAAGGCATCATTTCAGCAGTCACACGCACGGAGGGAGAAAATTCTAGAGATCCAGGAATCTACCTGCATACTGTCCTGGATACTTCAAAAGCTGCAGTGAAAAGTATAAGCCAAACTTCCCCTGCATTTACAGCAGGTGGTATTAATTTATGTCATTTAGATTAATAGCAGTTGTTGTTTAACAATAGCTGTTGATAAACTAGCATTGGTTTAACGATATGCAAAAAACTGCATCTAAACTTGGGGAGGGGGGAAGCAGGGAAAGCAGCCAAGTGCTCCACCCAGATATAGATGTGAGTGTGTATGTATATCTGTATATATACATATTAATTCTTCTGTCCACGCACAGAAATGTTAACTTCAGTATGTTTATTTGGAATGGTAAAAAACAGCCACTCGCAAATTCGCTGAGACAACGAAACACCAGATTGGGTCCGTATTTTTTTTTTTTTTAATGTTGCTTCCAACCACAATGTAAGTGTTAGAAAGGAGGGGGAAGCTTTTCTTTTTTGGAAATATATTGGGTTTTATTGAAATAAATGCTCCTGGCTCAAAGACATCCCTAGTTAAACCTGGTAATCTGTGAATGGAAGGGCATGTGCTGGCAGGAGAAAGCAGAGCTGTGAAAAGGATCTGTCCTTAGGACCTGTCTATCTTTTTGTTCATAATAAAAGCAAGGGGAAAAAAAAGAAGCAGTGTTATCAGTACACTTCTGCAAGTGAATTAGCTAGCACAGATTTGATAAAGCTTATAAACCCTCCAGAGCAATCGTGACAGTTTGCTGGCTTGGGCTTTGTCTGCTGCCAGTTACTCCTTGCTAGTGGCACTCTTTATTTATGCTTCAGTACCACGTTATCCTCTGGGCTTCAAACAGAAGGGACCTGTCTGTAAGTGTTTTGGTTGTGGTGTTAAAAAATAAGAGTGCAGCAAAACACATGCAACAGTGCCCAGGCTCTGTTTCAGCCAGTTTCCCTTCTCGTGGTGTCGCTTCCCCGTGACTGCTCGGTGCTCGCAGCCTGGCTGAGGTGGTGTGTGTCTGCCTTCCACTAGAGAGTGTCACAGAGTTATTCCAATGAATGAAAAAGGCCAAATGGATGCATCATCTGCTTTGTTGTAGGTAAAATGCAAAAGTGGTGTGACCTCAGGAACAGGAAGTAGCTGTGCCTGCCCACACATTTTCCATTTTCTAACCAGTGCCATTTATTCTTCAATCTGCAGCTAAAAATGCAGACAGTGCAGGAGGGGGCCACATTTTCATGCATACTTGGGGTTTGTTTTTTTTTTTCCCATCCATTTGACAACATGTACACCTTAATATTATTGTAAATACACCATCTGACACTTTTTGCTCTCTTCTGCACTCAAAAATTTATACTTCAAAATGGCAGCACAATTCTGGGGTTCATTATCACATGCATATTCCTAGCACAAAGAATTGGCAAGCAGAGTTTAGATTTTGGATCAGTCTATGTAAAATTCTACACATGGGAATCTTGGAAAAAAAGTTGCAGTCCATTAGCAAATTCTCATATCTGGACTGAAGATGTATATGCATAAGTAGAGAAATTGAAAAATGGTGTTAAGTAGTCAGAAAGTCTCCAAAGGGAGATCTGGACAAGAAGCTAAAGTAATAGCAGTAGATGGCTGTTATTATAAAAAGAAAAACTCAAAAGTGAGGACAATAGTAACACTCCAAATGCATGAAGTAATTTCTTCAGCCTCTGAAATTTCACATGGAAATGCAAACACTGAAAGTGTTGTTTTTCAGGTGGGTTGTGTCATTAAAAACACCCATTCTTTTTTTTCCTAAATAAGGATTATCCATGAAGATATTTAATTTAAAATAATAAATTAAAAATCTGAGCACTGTGCTGACCACTGCAGTGCTTCAACTGGGGTTTAATCATCAAGGTCAGTTTAAATGTCCCTGAATTCCATCCAACTCTGTAATTTGTTTCTGATATAGAGGACTGACCCCTCCTTCCTTCCAGGTTTGTGGTGCATGGTCAACACCTGTGTTTGATATAAAGTTTTCCTTCTGCTTTAGTGAGTGTGACACCTCAGGTGATGCCAGCTGGGACTGTCCTTTGATGCCCTCCTGCCTCCACCTCAGGGGACATACAGACACCTCAGCAGGCACACCTTTACTCCCAGATGCCTTCCAGGTTATAGGAAGAATTTTAAAGGCTCTGGAAAAGTCAAAGACAGAAGAAGGAGGGCCAGTCTGGCTCAAAAGCTTCACTCCCTTACACCAGAGGGGTGAATTGGGCCCAAGCAGCCCTTGGTGGTACCCGTGGGTGACAGACAAAGGGGTCCCAAAGACCTGACTGCAGAGCAATAAAAAGGATTTCTCTTGAAAACAAGACAAAGCAAGGAGTGCAGAGTGAGCAATTCTGTCAGGTCTTACTACAGTGAGGTGAGCAGCAGGCCAGGCTCGTAATGTCAGTGAGAAACTTTAAGGTCCTGAGAGTTAAAGATCCTGAGATACATCTTGGTAAGGGATGTATTTGTATGTGACAGTCTTGGTCTGCTTTTAAAAACTTCTAGTTTGGTTTAGCTATTCAAACACCTGTGCAATTATCTCACCTCTGTATTTCCATCCTTCCCTAATGGAAAGGTGAAATACAAGTAATGTTATAAAATCCATTTGATTTTGCTAAGATGAATGTGAGCTGCTACTGCACCAGAAACCTGAGTGTGTAAAATTGATTTGGGGGAGTCATGTGTTGAAGCGAAGGAGGGATTTTCCCATCATTGCCCGATATTCATTGCTAAATGAAGGGAAATGCACTGCTGTGGATAACTAAAACAACACCTGAAACAATCTACTCACCACCAACAAACAGGTTTTAAGTACAGAGGAGTGGATAATAGTAAATAACAAAAAGAATCCCCATGTTGCTGGCCTGAGCAGACACTGTGGTACACTATGCTACAGTGGCAGCAGGGGATGCAACTCCTCAGCCCAGCATTTGCTGCTCAAGCCACCCCACCTTCTAGTGAAGAGTAAGAGGATTGCCAGTGTATTTTTTTTTCCCCTAAAAGAAATAGAGAAAGTCTATGGGTGAGCTTTGGAAGGAAAATATTGATGAAATCTTTTTCTTCTCTTTTCTAGAACATATTGAGGCATCAGCACAACCACAGTTACAGGAGGAGGGAGATTTCTGTGGCTCAGTAGGAAGGTGTGAGAAACCATCTTTTTATCTCAGTTTACCCTTTATAGTTAGAATTGAAACCATCTTTTTTGATATACTAGAATGTTTAATTAATGTATGAGGGCTGTGTGACCGTTTTTAAGGAAGTTAGGAAAGCAGATGTATTTGTTAATAACCAGGTGGCTGTTTTTCACTTTGTCTTCTCAGGAATATTACCTTAAAGGGAAAAAAAAAAAAAAGAGTAGAAATATTTTTACGTGCTTTTTGATAAGAAATGATATCTCATTACTGAGCTGCTTTAACTTTGAAGGATAGCTTATGTAGCCATACTATGTGCACTTTATTGCATGAGGGATTTCTAACAGTCAACAGAAGTTCCTTCTTGAGGACCTGGAGAGAGTGTGATCTAACTCTTTCAAGTTAATCATGAACCACAGAGCAAGCACTGAGTAAACTGATAGCACAAATTGAAAGGTCACAGCCTGTATTGAGAGAGGCTGTGGTATTTTCCTCTTAAAAGAGACATGACAATTCATTTTGATCTCTGTCATGGAGGTGCAGAGGACTGAAGGGGAGATTGTGCTCAGTTGGAGCTCAGCAAAAGGGGCTGGGAGCCTCAGCACACATCCCTTGTGCCCTCACCACCCCTGTGGCCCTCACAGCAGAGAGCAAATGCAGTCTCAGGCTGTGTCACAGCTCCCTGCTCATCCCTTTTCTTGGGTTGCAATTCATTGAATCCTTGCTGGTTTGACTTTGGTGTGCACCACGGTGAGTTTGAGGGGCGCTCTGTGAGGAAAAGGTTACAGAAATGTCTTTATTCTCCTTTAGATTCCTCACTGGATCACAGGGTACTTTTGGCTGCTCTCAGTGAAACATGTATACATGTGTGTATTTGTGTGTCACATCCACAACAGAGCATAGAAACATTAATGTACTAAATATATTAGAATTTGATCTACTATCAGAATGTGTAAGTTAGCAAGAGTATGTCTGTGTCAGGGTGAGATGATCATCCAAAATAATAGAATTTGTGTTTCAATATGAGAAAACTGTAAAGGTTTAAAGCCAGAATGTGTGTTTACCTGCTCTTTTTTGTCCCTTTTCCCTGAAATATCTCTTCATGCCAGGCATTGCATATCCTCCAGCCATCAGAGTTACTAGTTGAAGCAGGAGTAGATATGTAGGATCATATTCATGCTGTACACTCCAGGACAGGTGAACACTAAATTTACCTCCAAGTGCCTTAAGTGTCAAATAAGATTAACAATCTGCTAACCCAGCTAACAATTCACTAGAAGTTTGCTCCCTGGCATAATAGACAAAGTAACCTCTTTGCTGCCTGGGAGTTGTCCACAGATGGTCAGCAAAAGCAAACCAGGGTTGGGTAATGGAACCGTTTTGCATACAATAATACTGTTTTCCTGGATGAACAGCAAATATTGCCCAAAGAATCCCACAGAAGGTTCACCACAAGGTTTACAGAAGGTAATGGCCAGGCACTAATGTACCCTCTCCTGTATTTAGGTAGAGAAAAAAGTGATGTGTGTGTTTAAAGACCCCAAATGTTGCTAGCTTTTTTTCAGAAATAAAGGTAAGCGCAAACTATGATAACTGAAAGTTTAGTCCCCAATCGAAAAATAAGCTGGAAGAAGGGAGGGATATTCCTGTTTTCACATACAAAAAGACTACTTTGAGTGTAGCACAGTTCTACTGGGTTCAGAGGAAGCCAGATTCCCTGGTTCCTCAGCTTCAGGAGCTGAGTTGTTGCTCCAAATTTATAGCAGTGTCCAATAAGAGAAGGAATTGAACATTGCAAAAGGGTGCAAATGAATGTAGAAGAATACCCTGGATTTTGGAGAAGAGACACCTTTATAAATAAGCTTTGAGACCCTGACAGAGAAGTCAAATTAATTAAATTTTCCTGAGACAAAACAAAGAGTATGTTTACTCAGAATTGTCTCAGAGCCCTGGGAGAAATTTGAATTGGAACCCACATTAAAAAAGCCATCTTGGAATATTTTACAAAAGACATTTGTATATAAAGAAATGGTATTGTTGCCATTTGCCC
This sequence comes from Brachypodius melanocephalos, assembly GCA_013398615.1. Taxonomy (NCBI): domain Eukaryota; kingdom Metazoa; phylum Chordata; class Aves; order Passeriformes; family Pycnonotidae; genus Brachypodius; species Brachypodius melanocephalos. The sequence goes on along the minus strand of VZSR01000393.1, from coordinate 14,897,996 downwards.
TAAGAGGGTCTCATCACACATGACCTTGGGATCTAGTTAACATCCTGGAAAATTAGCTATTATTACTACCTACTTAAAATATAAGCAGGTGCCAGCAGTATTTTCTTAACGCTGTCTTTTATCTCAACCCTTGACAATAGGTATATTTTGGAGAAGCATAAGATCTTGAATTGAGGGAAAAAAAATAATTATCCCAATATTGACCAGGAGAGTGGAATATATTAAAAATTGCAGGAAGGGGAACCACATGGAAAAGTGGATCTGCACAAAGGGCAGGGCTGGGGGTGGTTTAGGGCAGGGGAAGGTGAGGAGCCCTGGGCTGGGAGGGTCGTGCCCGAGGGCTCTGTGCCATGAGGGTCCAGGGGGACCGTGAAATTCAGCCAAATATTCCAACTCAGGGAGAGATTTCCCACCCCGCATCCCAACCAAATGAAGCCAGCTTTGACTCTGCGAAATGTCGATGAATTCTTCAGAGTAAATCAGCCCTGTCAGTCTGATGTGGAACTGTCACCTACTTGTGACATAATATAATATGAAATGATATTGAACAACATGCGTTTGGCACTAAATTGTTAGCGGGTTTTAGCTTTGACAGCAGCAAGTTTATTGCTTTAATCCCAAGGTCTTTTAACCCTCTTTGACATAAATTGAGGTTGGCTTTTGTGAGAAAACTCCACTTCAGTCTCTCTTCCTTTACCTAAAACTGCTTTTAACAATTTATGCTCATACATCAGACACTCATTTTGAGTGACAAAAAGAAAAAAGATCTATTAGAATAGAAGGAAAAAAGGGTCAATTTAGGTTAAGCAGTGTACGTCTCTTTTGGTAGGCATGTCACAGCTTTCTTCAGGTGAATGTGAATTTTAAGTTGTAATAATGTATTGCTGTAGCAAAATAAAACAAATCTGTGACAAGAAGAGAGAATAAGTATTGTATGAGAAAGGCTGATAACCTGCACAAGATTATTCTCTCTTTTTTTAATTCAATTTAATTTATTGCTAAGATGGGTCCATTTTGAAACTTTTCTTACAAGATCAAAGGATTTTCTTTATGCAAACACTGTGGAGAGACAGAGTAGTTTAGTGAGGGTCACGTGCAGAAATACAGATATATGGAACAGATACTACATGCACACAGTTTTGCTGAATAGTCTAGCTGGCTGATAGCTCATAATTCAATATTTCTCCTTTTTGAGACACCTTGTTTAGTTTGATAAGTAAGTACACGTTGTCATCAGTGCTCTGATAATCCAGTCACAGAAATGCATCATATATGAACTCCAACATCAATAACACAGGACAGTTTTATCACCCTAGTTTTTCTACTCTCAATTACTGTATGATGCTTGTAGTGTTGCTTTGAAATAATTTCTTTATTGCATTTAAAGCTCAGCTGAATCTGCCCTTGAACTGTTTAATAATGGAGAATGAACACATTCTCAGCATATTTGCAAAAAAAAATTTTTTTATGTTTTCTTTGTTCCCTCCTAAAGTATATCATTGATCTGCCATCATTTTTACAGAAAAGAAAAGGAAAATCTTAGACAAAAGAAAACTTGTGTTTCTTTGTAACTGTGAGTAGTTTGAAAGTGTGTATAAATCGTGGTTTTTGTCTCTTCTAAATATCACATTTTGCTGTTTCTCTCGTTTTATCCATTTTTAAAAAATATTATTTATGCTATTTTACTTTTATTATCTATGGCTTCTTCATAGAAATTTTGCTCCTGGCTAATATTTGAGCAAATACACAATCGAGTTGGTCTATAAGCAAAAAAAATTATCTGATCTGTGATCTACAGCTTTGTGTCTTGTCTCTTTTGCACCCTTCCCCATGGCAATAACCTCATTTTCTGCTTGGTTTTCACAGACCCCTCCACTCCAACACCTTCAACTTCCTCTCTCCTCCCCGTCTTCCAGCTCTTCTGCCATAAAATCCTCAGGTGCCTAGAGCTGACTGATATGCACTGCTCCTATTCTCACTTCTGTTCCTCACAGGCTGTAAGCAAATTGAAAAATAAATTTTGCTGGATTTTTATGTTGGGAACTGCAACCCCAACATCAGGAAAATATGAAAATAAGGAAATATTTCTAGACCTTTGATGATAGTGTTATGTTTCCTTCCTAGTTATGCTATATAGAAATTATAATAATCTTTCTCTAAATAGATCATAATCTATTGCATTCTACTCTAGAGATAGGGCTGATTTCTATGTTGTATCCCAAATATATGTTTCTATACATTAAAAGCCAAAGTAGTATTAATTTTGAAGGTTATCTCCATTTTTCCAGTCTTGGCATCTGACTTCTTTAATCTCCATCATTCCCCTTACGTGTCCTATGGCTTGCAAGCACGCCATGCCAAGCTGCTGATGCAGATCCTGACTTCTCCAAGAACCAAGGGCAGTGATTCCATGATCAGGGTTTGGCCCTGCAGACTGGCTGCACCTCCTGGGGCAGAACAAAATGCTTCCACCAAGTGTTTCCCATTGGTAGGTCCTGCTCCACCACAGTGCTCAGATTCTTTATGCATTTGGTACTGGCAGCCCTTGCAGTTTCCCTCCTCCCATTACAGCTGTAAGTATAAATTCCACAACATTTCCAAATCCTGACAGAATGAAACTTGGGGAATTGGGAAAATGGGGTTAGTGTATGAATTGTGATCTTGTCCATGCAATAAAAAGCACTATCAGTGGGCATTCAGCAGCTGAACTACCCTCATGTTGTTTGTATTTTTATGGACACTGTTATAACAATAGTCAAGTATGATTTAACTTTAAAAGGGATGCTGTAGCATTGTTCAAGTCCAGAGCTGCCATAATCTTTTGTGGTAAATCTTTTGGATTTTATCTAGCTTTTAAAAAGGAAGGTAACACAAAGAATTGGTAGTAGAATACACAGAGGCTGCCTTTACAATGACTTGCCAATCCATCCTGTTTATTTGGGTTTGCATATATGCAAACTTTTCTGGGCGTGGTATTTTTGCTCTTTGTGTTCTTCTACTCCGCATCCAGCAGGCATCCCTGATAAAATGCAGAGATCACCTTGGAACCTAATTCCTACAAATACCAAGTGTATACAATCCTGAGGTTTCTTTTGCTTATGCATTTCAGCAGCAAAATTTCATTCTATTATGATTATTGTTATTATTACAGATATATTTGCTTTAAAAACTGATTCAAAATAATTAAGACTATTTTGTTTTAAACATTAAATGTATTCAAAATCAATATCTTATTTTGAATCTAGATGCTCTTGTGGTGGAAAGCAGGAGATGGAGGCTGTTTTGGCCATTGTCACTAACTCTTTATAAGGCCATGGCTAACTTGTTTAGATTTTCTCAATCTTTTTGCTTATTTGTAATTTCCTGCCTCTTATTTGGTTTATTTCATTAATGTTTGTAAACTAATTTTGGATACTTATATGGGAAGTGCTGAAGTACTTACTGCTATTTGTTGTTGGGTCTGAAAGTGGACATTTGCTGCCACTGTTACAGAGGTAACACATTTAATGATTTTCAGGTTTTATAAATAGACAACACATGTTGATGAATATTTGGGGCTAGCTGTGCAATTAAATAATTTAACTCAGCACAAAGAAGATCTTGTGGCTAAAATGTTTAATAGGAACCTTAGAAGTTTTACTATGCAGCACAGGACAGTGAAACTGCAAGTATAAAACATCCCCCTACTCCCCATTCCTCAGCATTCCTGTCTTAGAAAAAATCTCTAAGCAAGAGCAAAAGATTCTTCATTCCTTCAAGGCATTCCCTGAGGGCTTGCCTGCCCTAAATAATTATACAGCCTTAAAACAGTTGTCAGGCAGTGCAGTCAGGGCTGCTCCCTGCCCTGATTTTGTTGGGAATCCTGTGATAGCTGCTGCCCTTGGAGCCTGGCCCTGGCAGTCCTGACCCTGGGACAGGCTCTCAGCCCTTCCTGCTCAGTGGCTGCAAGGCTCAGGCTCCTTGCTGGCAAAAGTTTGAAAATGCAGAATGAAAGGGATATGGTAGCAGAGGGAGAGGGCTGTGTCTGTTATCCACTGTCTGGACACAGTGCTAGATAGAGAGGGACACAAGAGCCCTTATTCACCTGTCTTGTGCCTTTCCCATTGCTGGTCTGGCAGCAGGAGCAGCTGCCCCCAGTGCTCCCCATCCTGTGAGTCCCTCTGTGCAGTGAGGATGGGGGAGCTGGCACTGGGACCCAGCTACTCCAGCTCTGCCCTGCTCTTGAAGGAGCTCCTGTTGCTTTATTCAGTATGGTCTGTGCCACAGCAAACAGGGCCTGAGCTTGTACAGGAACTGTTTAAATCTGTGGTGACCAACAAGTGGCCATAACTCCATTTATCTGGGTATAACTAGGACTGGCTAATCTGGAGATATAACTGATAAAGGCTGTCAGGACTGGATGCTGAATTATTCTAATTGTAGTGTTTTCATGGTTTAACTTTCCAGGTTAGAAGAGCTTCAAAAGATGGGAAACATTTCCAACAAAACATTGCTCTTTGCCTTTTGGTAATGCTTAGGTCATTGCTGGGTTTTGATTCCTTCTCTTCCAACTCCTCTACTTCAGGTGGAGGCAATGACTGCTTTGCTCAGGAACAGAAAACCAAAAATGCCAATGAAATAAAGAGCTGAATTGTTCTGCTGTTTTCTCTCACTGGGCAGGCTTTTGCTTCTGTATCTCTGAGGTTAAGGAGTGAGAATTATGTCTGAAAGTTAGAGTTAAACCTATCCTTTTCTTTATATTTCCTTGTCTTCCTTAGCTGCTTGTCTGAACAGGAGAATATCTCCACTTCTACTGATAAGGTTATGGAGTGCTGCTCCGATTTTTAGTTTTAGGGAATTGTTTACCTGATGTTTGTCCTGAAATTTTATTCCATATGTTATTTAGGCTGGAAAGTATAGCTTGTTTTCCTAGGCAAGTTCATGTAGGTAGATGGCAAAATTTTTTAAATTAATAAGTGACATTTCTAATGAGAGGATTTTTGATGGGGAGAGAGAAGGTGAGGTGAGGGGCAATGATTGTTGCTTTTATTCCTAATCCAGGAGTCTATCTTTTCAAAGAAAAAAGCTTCAGATTGAAAAAGTAATTGATCCAGTTTGTTAATTCCAAGCTACTACTAATAAAAAAAATAAATAATAATAAAAAAACTCCTATAAGGTCTTCACTCCTCCTTTCCTTGGTTGTGCTGTCATTGACAGACCAGACTCCAAATGGACAACATTGTTATAGCTTGGAGCTCTCCCCCTCAATGTGAGAATTTATTTAGTGCATGGGTGATTTGGATGCATCTCATTTTTCCTTTTGTTAATAAAAAGAACAAAGTGCACTTAGGAATGCCCTGTGTTTCATCTAGAGGAACACAGTCATTAGCACAATGTCACAATCAGCAAACAATATCAGAGCTGAAAACCAGCAAAAAGGCAGCATGAAAAAAGCTGACAAGAGAGGAGGAGACAGAAGTATTAAAAAGTATTGTAGATAAAGAACTGTTGACTGCTACTCTTGTAAATATTTCAAAATATAGATCCGATGTTTTATGGGTTACTAAAACTACTGTAAATACACCAGCTGAATCCCAAATTCATCATTCTCTATCCCCAGCAAAGACAAAACAATGTAGCTATAATGTCCCCTTTGACATTCCTTGCAGGCTTGGGTTTAGCTGCAGAGCAGAATGACTGGGGCTAACAGAATATTCAAACAGGAAAGAAAAAGAAACCTGAGCCTGTCCTACTGTCCAATTTTCCGTACAGAGAATAGGAGAGCCCTGGGAGCTCAAACTTCTCTTTATTTGTTCCAGGTTCACCTGTAAAAGCTAATCAAGTTTTCCTGAGTGTCTTGGACATTATCTTCCTGTCTTATTCTACTTGAAAATTCAGAAGAAATTATTCGTAAGGTCTGTACCAAATCTCTTTTAAGAGTCATTTCATATTCATCCATAGAGGATAAGCTCTCAAAGACTGGTGGATCCCACCCCTTAGTGTGTCCACTGATTTGTTTGTGTAGTGGTGCACAAAGAAAAGAAAAGTTAGGTGTCATCCCTTCTCTAGAAAGGAAGAACACTGTTGCTGGAATTTTACAGCCAGGAATAAGATTATGCCATAGATTTGTGTCCCTGTATCACAGATTAATATTTTTTAAAATTATTGTTGTTATTATCATTGTCAGGTTTTGCCTCCCATTATGTCTCTATGATTTTATCTCTGAGTGTGAACCTTTGCCTCAATTCGGGCTGGGTTCCAGAGGGATCCTGTTATACCTATGAGGTTGTGCTTGCCAGCCTGAGCATTCCCATGGTTCTGGGAATGCTGTAAATAAACAAAGGCTCCAACAGCACCACGAAGAACAGGGCTCAAAGAAGGCTCATGAGGAACTAAATGACCCACAGTGTTCTGGAGTCAGAAATCAGCTTCCCAGGCTGCAGTTGGGAAACAGGGATTCTTGTGCTGGAAGGGCTGTGCACCTTGCTGCTGCTCTCAAGATCTCTCTGGTGTCTTTACTCAGCTCCTTCTGCGGGAATGAAGGTGATTCACAAGAATCAAATACAGCAAACAAAGGTCCAGAAGGTACAACTTCTTTCCTGGATTTCTTCTGCTTTCCTTATCATCCCTTATATATTAAACCTCATCCCCACTCCAGAAATCCCAGGCTATAACCCCTGTTACAACTTTAACAACTTTGTCTCCCCGTGAAGGTCGAATGCTCACCAGTGCAATTGCTCAGAGCAGGTCAGTCCATCTTCAGCAGTGATTGGCTCCAAATCCCAGAGATTTGGACATCTCTCCTGAAGTCTCTGCAGGACCAGTACAGTTCATACTTACTTCTGCTGATTTTCCACATTTCCTGACTAAGCATGGAGTTTTCTATGGTTTCAGCCTTCAAGTTGAGCAAAGTGGCTCTGCCATCAGTCAGTTCCTATAGGGGAAT
>VZSR01000393.1:14863571-14888571 GCA_013398615.1 Brachypodius melanocephalos | reverse complement strand
CCTGAAGATTTGTTTTCTTGTATTATTAAAAGAAAATCAATGTCTGTTTTATATTTAACTTATAAATTTAAAAACCCACAGACAAGTCAGGAACTTGAAATAACTGTTGATTCCTCTATGAGATCTCATTGCTTCAAAAAGTAAATATCCTCAGGATATTGTACATTTATAAGCTCCAAGTTAGATACCAATTAGCTTCTATTACAAGGCAATGTTACGTGCAGGTTGCATCTCTGTTTTCCAAGCCACCATGGACTGGATTAAAGGTTTGAAGTCACCAGACCAATTCCTTGGCTGAGGTTTGGCTCTGAGAAGGAGTTTCCAAAATGTGTTCATGGAACACCTTTACGGCTGGAATATTCCACAGAAACGCAAGATACTAAAATCCAGTGAGCATTTATGAAATGGGTGCTTATCCTATGAGAACTGTACCAAGATCAGGAAATTTCCCAAAGCCACCCAACACCATGGAAGCCCTTCCAGTGCTGTGAAATGGGCGTATGGACTGGAGTAGTGTTTGACAGAGATGTGTGGGTTGGGTTTTGGTTTTTTGTTCTGAGGTGAAAAGGGTGAGGCGGTGGTAACAAAACTCCTTCCATGAGAAACCTTTGGTTCTTTCCAGTCCCTGGCTGAGCAGACCTGCACAAGGAGGATGTAAGTCTTCCGTGGCTTGATGGATTTAAGGTAGAATAGGTCAGTCAGATTCAGGAGTCAGAGCACTGGATCTTTTCAGATAAACAGAGCCTGTAATTACAAGCCAGTTCCACGAGTTTAAGATAACTCCTAGCTCTAAAATTGTAGCTGTATTGAGAAGTAAACAGCTACCAATACATTCTCCTCCTTTTTCATAAAACCTACAAAATTTGAGGATTTTTGCTCTGTAAGAACCACTAGAGATGTTTGGGCGGGATAAAATGCAAGGGTGGCTTTCAAAGTACCCTTTCCATTACTAGAAAAAAACCCTCAAAAACTCTTGTAACTGTTGCTCAGACAAGCCCGTTTTAATGGGCATAGGATATAAATTGCTTTGATATCCATATTCGTCCACTACCTTTATATTTTGAAGTATTCGCTCCAGCTTTAATTTTATTAATGTATTTCTTTTATCTTTCATCTGAATAGTGTTCTGTATGTAAAGTGACCAAATGTGATTAATGATGAATAGATTAAGATGGGACAGGGTGTTTGAAAAATGACTTAAGTAGTGCATGTAAGTCACTGGCTATAGTCCCAAAATGCAAATTCTGGTTAAGTTAATGACTGGAAAATCATGATGGCACTAGTGTATGAGTTCTGCTTTATTTGAAATTGCTTTATAAACAATAAATAATTAGCATTTTACACCAGGACTAGTTAATATTATCACACATCTAATTATTTCTATAGGCACTGGTATTTTACAGTCAAAAGTATAAATATAATTGACTTATACTATACACTGTTTTGCTGTCTGGAGTTTGTAACAGTTTTGCCTTGCAAACACCTTGCTGAAGTTCAGGCCCCATTAAAGGCTGGTATTTTATTATAATTCCGGGAATAATGTTGTTTGCAATAAGCATTTCTGGTCTTTCTGCAAAGAAGCTTCTGAACATCCTTTAGGTTGGGATTTTGAGGGGGGAAAATTTGTTAATATGTTCACTCCTGCCTGACAAATGAGCATTATCGTCAATGTGGGTGCGCATTTCCACTTATCCTTTTTGTAGCTGGAAAGCTTTATGAAAAATAAATTAATAATGCATACTAAATTATGTCTGCAAGAGACATTTATGTATATATTGCTAGCTTCAAGACTGATTAGATTTACATTTTTTTAAAAATGATTTTTTTTCTCCTACATCCATAATGCCTTTAGAATGCACTACATGATAGAAAAATGCAATCTTGATTTCAATTGAATACCTGGAAGGAGTGTTTTTTCCCCTATTAATATGTACATGTGTTCCCCTAGAGTTTGAGTTATTTTTCCTAAAAGAGACTCTTCTCTTGAATTATCCCAGCCCAAATGTACGCCTCAGGATGCAAAAAGCAGCGAAGTAGATGTCCTATTATCATAAGTTGAAAGAGGTCCATTTAATAATAGCCTGTATTAAACAAGAGTCTGCTAACTGTACAGTAAAGACTGTTTTTCACCAGAGAACATAAACCATATGTTTTAAATGCAGCTAAAAATGGATGCAGTGTGCTATTTCCTTTCACCTCAGCCTGCAGTGTATTACTTAGATTTGCAAGGCATGGCCACCACTAGTACTTAACACTGCTGAAAGAGCCACCCTTCAAGGCTTTTTTAACCACAAAGAAAAGAGAAATATAGCAGCATCGATTGTTAAATCCTGGTGCTTGTTACTCACTGCCCGCACACAGAACATCATGCCTTTGTAGCAGTGAGGAGAGTTGGTATTTATCAGGGTTCAGAGCTAGTTCAGCCACACACTTGACAAATTATTTGTGGAATTGTTGTATTCACAGTCACTTAAATAAGAATCTGTCAACACAAGGCTGTGCTTTGTTGCAGCAGGTCTCACAGTTTTTCCTGCGCACTCAAAGAATGATGGATTGGAGGTAATGCAAATTCACTACCATTTTATATGCTGGTGCCTTCTTCATAGACAGGAAACATAGCTCAGTATCATCTTGTAAAATGCCTTAACTGTAAAGGCCTAGTTCAGTGTTGAAAGTGCTTTTTAAAAATGGTATGTTGGAACAGGGAAATGTAATTCAAATATTTTCCTCACGTCTCATTTTACAGACTGCTTGTTGGAGCAGGTGTGTGTTCAGATTTTCCCAGGCTAAGTAGGACATATGCTTATCTGTGCTTGGTAATTAAAACAAATTAATAAATACAATTATTTGATTTTATGGCAACTTAAAAGTTAATACTACATAAAGGCATGTTAAATTTAAGGAGCTCACACAGAAGGGAAAAAAATGCCCATTTAGGTAACTTGGCCTACTTTGCAGATAGTTTTTTTTTGTTTGTTTGGTTTTTTTTTTTGGGGGGGGGTTTTTTTTTTTTTTTTGTAATTTCAGTTGTCCAGCAAAAAAATGCCTGAAAAATCTGAAAGCTCTTGTGTTACCCATTCCAAAAGGTGTAGCTTGCAGGTCAAACCTACAATCTGTTGGCAGAACGCTGCTTGCAATATGAAGTAAAAAATCTTATCTGTGCTGGCACCTGTTTTTTAGGTTGATGTCCAAAACTGGAATGTTTTGCTCAGGACTAAAGACAGCCACAGAAGTCAGAGCTTTTCCTTGCCGTGCCTCCAAAGCTACAGGAGCCCACCTACATCCCGGGACAGCACTGTGAGGGATATAGGGAGCTGGAGGCAGCCCTTGAGGGTGTCAAAATGAGTAAGGAGAAGTGATAGCAAGTACTGGATTAGACTTTTCTGGAAAGTTCTCATCTCAGTGGAATAAATGGAGTTATGGGCCACTTAAGTTATATCTGTGGCTTTTTCTTTGTGGTCATTCAGGAAAATTGATCTCTCTGGAGTAGGAAAAACCTTGTCTGTGGGGGAGAGGCTTTCTCAGAGGCTCATTTCAAGTGTAAGGAATGAACGTGCCAGAAGTTAACACAAATCCCACCTTGTACTCCTCGAATTCAAAGTGCATTTCTTAGATATAGGATAATAATGAAGGAATTCCACCTGTGTATATTCCAACCTGTGTATAAAAATGTTTTCCTAAAAATCAAGCACAAAGTTTGGAGAGTGAACATATGACAAATATGATTCACTTGGCTCAGTGCCCTAATGGGAGGCTCAGATCAATGCACTGTTGAAACCTTTGTAGATTATAGCAGGTCCTAGTGAAGTCAAGGAATATATTTCCACACACTTCAGGGAGGCCAGATTTTAACCCCAGATACTCTGAGCCTTAAAATCTGAGCGGACTCCATAAATTTCAGTGCATGTTCAAGATGTAAGCATTTAGCTGAGCCGCACATTGGGGCTGAGGAAAGCTGCCATGGCATCCCGGCTGCTTTCTGGGTAGTCTACTTTGACTTGCTCACTTTTATTCTGTTATATGGCCTCTACTTCTCAAGAACCACTGAGCAATTTTGATTTGAGTTTTCTGCCTGTGAATGGTGTGAACAGGCAGCTCTGCAGGGCAGTCCCCCTGACCCCTCCATTCACCAAGGCATCCCACTGCAGTGCAGAGCAGGGGCTGGTGCTCCTGCAGTGCCTCTGCAGGGGTTATCAACATACACAGATGTATTTGGAAGCATTTGGATGGCTTCATTTTATCGAGAAATGCCTGCAATACAGCACTGTATATCAATTAATCTGCTCTTAGCCTGGCAGGGATGTAGAGGTGCCTCTTCTTGTGCCTCTTTAGCTGCAGCCCTGGCCTGTGACAGCACTGTGGTCCCTGCTGCAGGGACCAGGGCTACAGTGACCTGCTGGCTTGGGGCACTGTGACCACAGACACCTCCACACTCTCTGGAGATGTTGGCTGTGACACCTTCATCATATGGGCTCTCTTCAGCCTTGGGGAAGGCATCTGCTCAGCAGAGCCCCTGCAAGGGCTGTGCTCTGCAGCCTCCCAGAGTACCCAGACTTTACAGCATTTCTCCCAGGAGCCTTTCAAAGCACTTGGAAGCTCGGTGCAGTTTCAAACACTACAGATTGACTTACAGTATGGGATATAGTATTTTTACTTGCGCCTAAAAACGCTGCTGCGCGGCCAAAAATTCAATCGCCAAGAAATCACACATGGTTCACAACACAGCTCTGTGATAACATTAAAAGTATATGTAATATTTTGAAATCACTGGCCAATTATTTCTAATAGTTTCATGATAATTTATGTAGAGAATCTCTCTGTTGGACGTGTTCCTACTTTGGTCTAAATGTATTTTTGAACACTCTGTCAAACATCCCCATTTGGCACCTATTTTGTTTCACTGAATTTCTTTAGTATGTCCAGATCTCTTGCCAATGTATTTGCAGAACATATTTTGACAGCTTTGTCACCAAATTTGTTACTTCTTGTGTTTGGAATGTGTACCAAATTGCAGATATTAATGTGTGTGTGTGTGTTTCCTTTTGGTATAGATTCAACTGGATAATACCTTTGTCTTCTGTGGTGATGAAGATAATAAAGTGAGTTATTTTTTTATTAATTTCACAAGTTACTAAGATTTAAAAATTGTGAATCTGTCATAGATGTATTGGTTTGATTATAGGTTTGCAGCTAGAAGCATTTTGAGCAGAATACCCTTAAATTTTAAAGAGTTGTAATATTACATTTCTTATTCAAGCTTTTTAATAGAAATTGTATGTATGTGAGAGCAGTAGCTTCTCCCTCACTTTGCACACACATACACATGTGTATATATATATGTATAATTTTATTTCAATATGCTTGGATTAACTGAACTATTGAATTTCAATCTGTTGTGCTCTTTCATGAAATAGTCTTGCTATTGAGTTTGTTGGAGCTGAATGAAAATGGTGTATTTAAGGCTGATGATAATCTTTGCCATCATGTTTTTCTTAATATGGTTTTTCTAGATTTAAAGTGATGACAAGATAATGCCTTTTGAAATATAAAGGTCTTTGTTTGTGGCTCTGCTGTAGAAGGGGGGTGGCTGAGCTGGCCCCCCAGGGACATCACATCTCTTGTGACTCACAGAATATTCTGAGCTGGAAGGGACCCACAAGGATCATCAAGTCCAACTCTTTAGTAAATGGTCCATAGAGGGATATTTTGAACCCACACCCTGGGTGTTCTCAGCACTCTGCTCTAACCAGCTGAGCTGCTCTGGGGAATGTTCCAGCCCTGCAGCCCTGCTCTGGCTCGTTTTCCATGGCCTGGCACAGCTGAGGGTCCTTTACCATCTCTGGGTGTGTGCAGACCAGGAGAGCACCATGGGTCAGAATGAATGAGCTGCACAACCACTCTGTTTTTTCCTATTGTCCAGAGAAGCAGGCTGGAAAGATTTAATGAATTAAGTCACCTTTGAGTGTGGAGGCTGAATGTGTGTGGAGGACCTACATTAGAATTCAGTTTCAATAAGGCTGTAGCTCCTGATTATTCTTACCCTGTTGTGGATAGTTTTGTTGTTGGAAATATTTTTGGTTGCCCTTAGAGATAATGTCACACGTGGAGCACTGTGTGGGTCTGGGTGACAGCACTTTCTGAAATGGCAGGGTCCCCCAGGAACACTAGAAAACCTTTGCCTGCCTCTAAGGGCTGCTTTTTTGGGCCACTTCCTCAGTTCTTTAAAAGATGCTGTTCAGCTGGCACAGAGCTCTTTGATTTTTTGCCGCTGGCAGACTGGTTGTTTACTGTGCTGAGTAACAAATATCAAATAATAGGTGAATCCTGAAACAGCTGGGTTTGCAGCTGATAGTACCTCTTCCTCCTTTTTTTTTGAAATGTAAGGTTTGATTTTGAGATGGCAGGGGTCTTTCTGAGCTGAGATATATCACTTTTTACAAAGGTTTGATCAACATTTTCGAGTCGCAACCAAAGAAATATTGATTCCTGGATTTATGTTGTATAAAAATGCAATTGTAATTCTAAAACAGCTCTAGGATAAAATCTGGATTATTTTTCAGTGGAGACTGTCATATTACACCCTTACAATCTGTACTTTAATTTCAGTTACCTCTCTAGACCTCTGTATTTCTCTTTTCTAATTCATTAGTTCTATAAATAGGAATTAGATTTGAACCAGAAATTAATTTTTTTAAATGAGATTTTATCTAATTTCTTACAAAGAACATGATATGTAATAAGAATGGAAAACATTCCCAATACAGTTTTAATTCTGATCCTCTGGTTTTATACAATAATGCCTGATTTTTGGAGCAATTTCTCCTGCTTATCTGGACAAGTTGAGATGCAGGCTACAATCAGGGCAGAGACACAGTCAGGGCATCAGAGGCTCTTCATCAAAAAGAAATTGTATTAAATTAAGATGATAAAAGTAGGATATCTACTTTGTGTCTGTACTAGTTATAGTATCTATACTGCATTTTTAGGTAAATTATTTGTCAAGTCTGAGGCCCAGCATCAGCAAGGGCAGTGATCCTGTGCCAGCTGCTCGCATTCTCCAGAGAAATAGGAGTAATAGGCCACAGAAAGAGTCTGATCACAACATACTTTTCTTGCAATTAGAGAAGAGACTAACATAATAGGTGCTCTGCTGGATTCAGAACACCAAAAATTTCCTATAAAATAGCGGAGGCCGGGGAAAGATGTGGAATAAATTAAAATTATGAAGAACAGACTGACCTGCCATTGATTCCATTTTCTTTTTGGTTGGAAATTTTGCATCACAGAATATATATTTTGCTTGTCAGGTTTACTATGGACTTTCTTTGTTTCACTGAAATTCTGAAGTTTTGCTACTTGTTGAACTTTTTTGACGCAGTGATAACACAATATAAATCAAAGGCCCTAATCCACACAAAGTAAATCATCAGCTCTTCTGCATAATTTGGTTTGAGTGTTAGTAGAAGGCTAACTCTTCCAGACAACTTCTGACAGATTTCTAAATACGCAAAAAAATTTGCTTATTAGAGGTGATATTTATCAGAAAAACTCAGAAGAATGTATGCAGTGAAATACATTTATGGCAATGTGAAAAATGAAGTGACCTGTTGGAGACAGCCTGTAGCTCCTGAGGAACAACGAAATGCTTAGGAAGGTTCCACGAAACACATGAGATTATTGTGTATATATAAGGAGTAATAATGTCATCTGGTTTTTTTCTGTTTCCTGTTGATTGACTTTTATAGCTTGCAAGCATTATGCTGGATTGTAAATTGCAATAAATTTAATCAAGAATTATTTTATTCAGCCTACTAATGAGGAATAATAGCGTATGTATCAATTAGACATGTCAATTTGTGTGAAGAAATAGATTTACAAAGGGATAGTAGGTAAAAAAAATATCATTGGTATCAATTCACTTCATTATTTTTAATTTGCTGTGAATATTGAGTGCTTCCAACATAAAATCATTCCTCAATTAAAATAAAACAGCTGTACTCCTATCAGCTTTTCCTTGCTTGTTGTTGCTTACAGATTAGCAGTTGTCATTGGCTTCAGTCTCATGTAATTTCATTAATTTTCAACCATAATTGGATAAAAAAAGAAAATAATAAAAATCTTTGGCATGTCAATGTATTAAGTATTGTGTATATATATATACATTTTTTTCAGATTACACTGGAAGGGCAGAACTATCGTAACAACAATGTTTGGGGGCTATTGGACTGTGACAAACCCCATCCACTCTGTTCTCCAGAATCAGCAAAGCAAATTGGGAGCACTTTGTTCATTTGGCACTTTTTTTGTTGCTCTGGAGTCCCTTTCTTGTCTCCCAGGTGAGCTGTGGTAAAGCAGACCCCCCAAACATGCTCCAGTGCAAACAGGAAGGTCAAATCCTGGAGTGGACTGGTTTGCAGCCTGGTTTTGAAGCAGGATGAACGAGCCCCTCACCTTCCTCTGTTAGCAAGTCTCTGCTCTTATTTAGAGTTCCAGGATACCAGCAAGCATGTTTGTGTCTTGGAGTGACACTTGTAACTCTGTGGTTCTCCTTATTTCTCCTCATAGATCAATAAGCTGACAGTAAGAGCACACAGAGGGAAGCATGAGACGTGCAAAAGCTACTTTTGCAAGCCCAGATATGAAAGTGTGGTGCATAATTTCTTCTGTTAACTTCTGTTTTTCCACTAGTAAGTCCTTAATGGCCATACCATTAGTCTACCTTACCTTGTTATCATCTATTATTTTAATGGAAAGTTTAAAAATATAGATGTGGTAAAATGTAAGAATGTAAGAAACATCCAAAACTTTTGCATGTAAGAAATATGCAAAAACAACCAATAATCAATAATTATAATTACTGATATTTTTGCATGTTTCTTACGTCTTATTTATAGATGTTTCTATACATCTGTTATTTATATTTTCATAGAAAATAATAGTCTCTCAGATGACTGTGGTTTCAAGAAATGAAGGTCAGCCGTACTTCTGATCATTTTTTTCCTGTAGCTGCTGTTGCAGGTTTCAATACCTTTAGCTCCTTCTGATTAAAGGCATTTTATCGTGGTGTATTTCTATTATTTTTTTGTTACCAGTGGGCGCTTTTTGATAGAATCCCTGAAAGAGAACTCGTACTTGAAGGGAGACTGAACACATGGGATTTGAATCCTAGTTAACAGTGAATTCTCTATTATAGGAAGTAAAAGCTTATGAATATTTTCCTTGGCTCTGGAAGTGGGAGCTGACACTAGCTTGTATCGGAGAATTTTAACTAATGATTACGACAATACTTATCTGTTAATTTGTTTCTCCATGTCTGGAATCAGTATGCTAAATATGTGCAAAATTTTTGGAGCTCATGCTAAAATTTCAACTAGCCAAACTCTTATCTGCATTTCACTATTACTGAAATAATGATAGTAATAATAATAAATAATAGTAAACACAGTAACTGGTTCTTTTTATGAGTTTGCTCAACTAAAGTAGAAGATCACGGCATAAAGTGAACACATCTTCATTATTTTGAGAAATCCAGAGTAATGTCATTTAACACCAAAGGCTTGAAAGAAAAAAAAACTGTGTGAGGTTTTTTAGTGCTGTGCTTTTGTATAGGTATCTGCATATTTCAAAACTAAGAAGTGCTGATTTCCATAGACACTCCTAACATACAAATATGTGCAATCTATAACAGTATCTACAACATGGCTTGGGCTAATTAATTTATCTCAGTTAATATATCTGTGCAACCTATCACGATAGATTTGATGCCAAACTTCTTGGGTGATGTTGAAGAATTTTTCCCAGTTGTACAACAAGCATTAGAAAGCTTTCAAATTGTGGGAGAAAATGACAAACAGGAAATTTGTAGTACAGTCTTGACTGTTGAATTTCTTGAAATGTAAATTATTATGAGTTGGGATACTGTTATTTACAAATAAACTTAGTGTTTATCAGTTAGTTATCAACAGTCACTGCCAATCATTTTTGTATTTCCTGTTCATATGCTTGAATCTGTTAATGTTTTAAGTTGTCTGTGTTTTGTGTCCTTTTAGTGTTGGAATTATGTTGAGCAATATGGTTGCCTGTTTAACAAATGTGATCATTGTTTTTATAAATATGTGGGAAACAGGACATTCTTTCAGCAGTGAACTTTTTCTGTTTGACATTGAAGAACAAAGCTCAGAATACTCTCTCAGTGCACTGAGAGAAGCTCAAGTTAAAGGATGGCTCTTATGGAATGAGAGGAGGCTGCAGCATCATTCAAACATTTCTTGTGCTGCTGAGCTCCTGCCTAACAGCTCCAGTCAGTGCAGTCTCCAGGGATATTCCTGAAGATCCAACTGCCGTAGCTCTGTGACTCTTTTCTCTTCTCTTTCTACAAACATTCATCTCTGCTGTCCATCCTGGTAGTCTCTGGTGCAGAGTGGCCTCTGTCCATGCTGCCAGATTGCTGCTGGGCCCCTTGGCACAGGTCAGAATGAAAAGCCTCATTTTTATTTCTCAGTGGAGAGCAATCACCAACCATAAACACGCATATTATTCTTGCTGGAGAGCTGATGCTTCTGTTACTTGACTGTCATAGCAGCAAAACCTTAAACTTACAAAATTTTAACATCCCTGATATGAAAATTGGCTTAATGGGATAAGGAAAAAGATGAAAAAAAAATTATATTTCTTTTTTTAGGCCCCTGCAACACATTCATCATCCTTTTCATGCTATTCTTCAAATCACAAGCAGTTTTTAAAACCAAGGCGGCAGTTAATTTTATCAGCCATGTGTCTCAGAAAGTGCCCTCCCTGTTTGGACATTATTTCTGTGTGAAGCCATGACTGAGTTTACAGGCTCAGCAAGGCCCTAAGTGATTTGCTTTATCCAGCTATTCACTATTGCCCTATACGCCAATAATCCTTTAGTATAATAAAATACATGTCTTTCCTCCTTTACTAGAAGTTATAGAGAAGTCTTCTGATCATCCAGCTATGAAAAGCACCATGACTGGTTCTGCCCAGAAGCTGCATGAATACATGTGGAGCAGAAAAGTTGCTCTTTATAGCCAGCTGTAAAATTCTTTCAAGCTCTGTGAATGTTCAAGCCTGAGAAGGCTTTTCTCACCAAGATATAGAATAGCTTCAGCATACCAGCCTTCAGCAGTGTGCATGAGTCAAGATTTCACTCCAAACTTGCACTTTACTGGTGAAACTCAAAGTCAGCCAGCCCATTTCAAGAAGAAAAATGGTGTTTGGTTCCAGCAAAGGTCCACAGAACACACTCCAGATTTGACAAACATTATAATTAGTTGCTTTTGTGTGTTTAGTACACAGAGCAAATGCTGTAAAATGTTTTTCACATGATGCAACATTGCCAGCAGATAATCACTGGAGCAGTAAACCAAAAGAATTTGTGTATATCCTACAAGCTGCAGGAGGATAAGAAAATGTAAACAAAAACTAACAGCTGAATTTTTCAGATGATACCATTCCTTTTCTTTTGTTAAACTGATTTGTTTTTAAATGGTACTTTTTGTCGGTTTCTCTAGATATTGATTAGAAAACCCTAAACCAATGTTGTGAAAATGCTTTTGTTTCTGTCCTCATTTTGACTGTGTGAATCTTTTTAGAACATTTTCAGTTTAATTATGCAGCACTAAAAATTGCAATTAAACTGAATTTGCAATTGAAACTGCTCATTTTAGTTAACTGTCAAATTTACTATGGCGTTGTGAAATAGGGCCGTTTGTTATTATGAGGTGTTTTGAAAAAAATTACTTTTAAAACAGGAGAAAGATGTCATATCCCCCAGTCCTATCCTGATGAGCCAAGAATTTAAAGGGATACCCAACCAGTGAAGCTGGTAACTCTCTAAGCACAATGGAGTTTCTTCCAGGTGATGTCTTAAATATTGGCAAACCACAAGTGTGGACAGTATTGAACAGTCTTCTTTTAATGTATTTAGTATCTTCTGTGAAATGTGTTTTTCAAAGGTAGGTGGAAGGCTAAAGTTTCTTTAAAGTAGTCTAGTGATAGTAGTCTAAAGTACTACTTCTTTAAAGTAGTCTAGTGATAGTAGACTACTTAGGGATATCTGACATGCCCCATTTTGCAGGGTGCTATGATGCAATTTGATGGATACTGTGTATTATATGAGACTGTACGAATCTTAATATCTCTGTTCCTCTGTTTTAGCATGTGATGTACAGCTCTGTGTACACAGAGCAGCTCAGATGAGTGTCTGAGACTACCCTTTTCCTCTAAGCCCTAGGCATTTTTATCACTGTGCCAATAAAAGGAAGGGGATTTATGGGGTACTGCTTTTTAATTCATTCAATTCTCTGTTCATTGTGAGGTTAATGTTGTTGATCTATTTTTCTCTTGAAACAAATAAAAACAATATGTGCTGACACCGGCTTTGACTTTTGACATGGGAGATAGAGGTCAACATTTAATTCTATATTTATAGACTACATGAACAATATTATCTGTATTAAAAACTGTTCACTCAGTCCTTGTCATTTTACAACTTAGTTCAGTAGCTTATATCACACTGAACGTTTTCTCCAACTCTGATCAAGGTGCCATCATTCACAGCACTTCACTTAAGGCGTTGTCAGCCTTTCCATTAAAAACATCTTTTTCCAGGGGTTCATAACTTGACTAGCTAAAAAAATTACACCAAGACTGACCTGAGACTTTATTTTAAGCAAAATATCCATAAAAATATACCCCAGTCCCAGAAGCCAAAACCCAACAAAGAACCCAGACAAAGAGAGGAGTTGACTTGTGTGGCACACATGCAATGGCCATTTATATTTAAGAAAATGATGTGATTTATCAAGCAGGTATAAGACTGCTTAATATTTTACCATTTCTTTATATCTGAAATATTCTTGGCTGTGTCTAAGAGGTGCTTGTCTGTCCGCTTTTAGATGCTTCATGCCCAAACTACTCAGAAATTGGGTACCAGTGACAGGGTCAATGATGTGATGACTGTAACGAGTGTGTCAGGTACAGCTGGACCTGTGCAAGGCTCCTTCCCTCATAGAGGAACTTGCACTTCCCGAGGGTGTTGTCCTTTTCAAATGAAAATAAGAAATTTTTCCCTTTCAGGAAAAGTGAAGGAAGGACAATCCCATTTTAGTTTCGTGTATATAGAGGTACTACAGTTGTGCATGAGCATTCCTTGGGATATGGAAAAGGACTTTCAGTTTACTTCAGATTAGGTAAAATGATTTCACTGAGACAAATCTTTAGACTTTCTGTGCTGTTCTGACATTCCTGGATGTAAGGGCCTTTGCTGATTTTTAGGAGCTAAGGGCTGGCATGTGCGAATGTTTTTCTATTCTTGCTTGCAAGATGAAGGTCTGTGCTGTACCTTTATATTCAGTAAAGAAACTGAACTATCAATGCAATTATTAATCTGCATTTTTTTTCAGAGATTATCCAGTCTTTGAGTCAATGGCAAGAAATATGAGATTAAAGTTGTTTTTCTATGCAAACACGCAATAACATTTTCCACTGGTTGTTTCTTTCATCTAAATATGTGTTTCCTTGGTAGTAACAAGAACAAACAAAATGGAATAACCCATAAGGTTTAATCTATGTGTTTTTAAAATATCTTAGCATGTACCATACTTATGTAAAAAAATCCTTCTAAAATAACTATTGCAACCTGCAAGTTTTTGAAATACGTGAGGTTTTATATTAATATGCATATACATTGGTCCATATTAACTGCTAAGGTATTTTAAATAAGGTTTATAGAAATTATTATGCATTTTTAAAGTGTTCTGTAATTCATATATCATTCTCGAAAAGCAGAGAATCTGCCACATTTTGTATGTGACTATCTTAATAAGGGCTGTGAAACTGAAACGTTGATGGATCATGTTACATACCAGGCATATCTGAAAAGTTTTTCATTAAAATGAACTCGTAAAGACTCTTAGTGCTTGCTTCTCAGCAGATGGCAAGAGGTGTTTATTTGCCTTATGGAATTCTTTCTGTTTATATACAGAGAAATGGAGAGGACAGCTCTGAAGGATCCGGTTCGTACTTGTAGGACTATTTAAAATATATATGGTTACTATTAGCACTAAAAGTTCAGTCATACACTCATTTTTCAACTAGTTCTACCTTTGCATTAAAACTCTTCCAAATATCGGAATTTATTGGAAAAAAAAATAGAAATATATCTTCCTGCTGTGGAACCCAGTGTGATAAAGATTTTAATATAAGGGCTTTTTTTAACAGTCAAATCTTTTCCATTCTGTGTCTTTTCTTCTGTCTGCCTGATTCGCTGTCAAATAGCTCCTGCTCTATTTCTGGCACTTATGAACTTTATTTCTCTTTCCTTGTCCTTTTTTTCCCCATCTGTTTGCTGGTTTCATTGTCTCTTAGCTGCCGTTCCCCATTATTACGTCCTTCAATCTGCAAATCCTCTCCCATATGTGTTCTTGTCCTTCCCTAGGCCTCCTGCCTTTTGATTTTTTCCAGATCTCATTTCCTTTTCACCTGATCTGGCTTTATTCAACTCTGCTCTTGTCTATCTTTCGACCTGTCTCAGGCCTCCCTCTTTCCTTCTGTCCAGTTGTGAATCCATAAACTAAACAAGAATTTGGCAGAAGAAGTCAACAAATGTGGTGTTCAGACCAGAACCTGACAGCTGGAAAAGGAAAAGGGGGATGCAAAAGCCAAACTTTTGATTAGACTGGTGTGAATACTTTTTAATGAACAAAACATTCATTGAATGTAAACTCTTCTGCATTCAAAGTTTCCTGCAACAGATTGAGACATTCTGTATTTTATGTAGTTAATATTATTTATGAATTTTATTTGAACATATTCCTGATATGTTTGTAACAGTTTATGCTAGGAATCATGCTTTGTACTGTCTTGGGCATTTGCAAGGATATAAAATGTTATTATTTGAATTTCTGGCTTGGGTGAATTACAGATTTAGGAACTGTGCAGATTGGAGACTTCATCAGCATAAAATTAAAAATTCATAATTATAGTTAAGGAATTGAAATTTAATTTAAGGTGTGATTTGAAGTTTCAATTTGTTTTTTCTAGAAAGATTTAAAGAACTGCCAAATATTATCACATCAAATGACATTTTAAGTCAGAATGGACCAAATGTCAGTTATTTTTGCTCTACAATTCCTGAATAAGTGATCTTACTAATTTGCAGACTGCCTGCTCTCTCTAAGTTTGGTACCTTGCATCTGTGCTAACCAAAAATAAAGCTTTAAGTATTTGACTGGGTTGAGTTTTGGGTTTTCTCTGCCATGCTGCTTTAGTAAGGAGGGATACACCAGGTTTGCTGGAATGCCTGCATGGTGGGAGTGTCAGCACATTCACATGGGTTAGGCCCCATCAGGAGTACATGCACCTGTAAATAGCAAATATATTAAGACTGTGCTCCCTCAACCTGACAATATCAAAAATATCTAGAGACAGGTTGAATTTTGAATGAAAGACTAAAAGGCTAATCTGATAATTGCACCCTCTGTCCACAACCTCTCGGTTAAATTGTGGCTGTTTCACCTGAAACTGCTCCAAAATGCCCGGTCTTGTTTTAAATAAGTAAAATTAAAATCCTAACATTGTTTCTATGATAACAGTGTTTTAGTTACAGCTCCCAATTAAAAAATTAATTCCCCAGTCTGAAGGCGTCAGACTGGATTACACTCTTTGTTAAAGGGAAAAAGAAGGAATCCTCTGTCTGGTGACCTTTATTTTGGCTGAAGGCTAATAGACATTGAGCTCTAGAGAGAAAAATCTCCTAGGAAATATGCGTGCTATTACTTTATTTACATTATTGTTTTCTAATTCAAATAGGAGTGCTGCTTTTGGGGCTATGTACATGATTTCCTTGCATGGCTTTGTAGCTGAAGCTCTTGCAGCCCCTGCCAGCAGCTGTGGCCTCAGCAGGTGTTGGGTTCTTCTGCCTGTCCCTCATGGCAGCCCCTCTGGAGGGCTGGGGCTGCTTCTCTGGCAGCTGCTTCCCCAGCACCCTTTGCCTTTGTTCTGCCTGGAGAAAGCTGGGCCTGTCCTGCATGGATGGTCTCAGGTGCATGTTTGTGTGTTGTTGTGTACTACAGGGTTTTTTATTGGGTTCTATTGCCTGGGTTGCAACCAGTCCCTTGTGCTGTAAGAACAACAGGACAGGCTTAGACCTCCTGAGAAGACGCCAGGGAAAGAACCTCTTCCCTGCAGAGCTGTGACAGAGAATGAGGAGAAAGAGCTGCAGGAGATTGTGAGAAGCAGCTGGTCAGAGTGAAGAGATCTGCTTGGAAGGACAAGATGCATGAGAGACCTTGTCTAAAGGTCTCCTTGTGGGGTGTGCTTGGGTATAGCCACTTACGAGTTCACAGCCCTGCTCTGGTGCCTATTTTAACACCTGCAGGCAGATTCACACCAGAGTTTCACCCACCTGCATTATAGAGGGGTTTGAGTGGGATAACAGGCAGATCATATTTCTGGGATTTGCCCAGGGAAGTGGTCCTCCACATTAGTATTGGTTCCCACTCTTGAGACAGAGGCTCTCCTCTGTTCTGACACTGCCACAGGAATTCCCTTCTGGAGTTCCTGAGCAGTCTGCATTGTGCCATAACTTGCTGGCTTGTGAACTCCTCTTTCTCATGTACAGGTGAACACTGTGTCTCACCTATCAATGCCACAGCTAGTAAATGTTTTTCACTGGATTGCGTTGTTAAAATTATGCTTACAGGTTGAGAAGCCCTGGCTAGGAAAGTTTATTTTCCTCTGTTCTGAAGCAAAACCAAGAGAACTGTTTTCTTTGATGTTCTTCTGTCTTTCAGGCTATCCCAGTGGCCTTACTCTTGAAGAGGAGAGTGCAAGGAGCCTTCTCTTCTGCACCTAAAATGAAAAGGGAGCACATGCCTTCTGACTGGCAGCATCAGTGCTTTCCTGGATGATGGTGATATTGAGCTTGCTTTAAGGCAATTCAGTAATTTCCCTGAAACAATATACCTTCAGTAGTGGAAGATCTGCAATGAAATATATTTTGTCTAGAGACAAATTTTTTGCTTTATTGCTTGCTGCCTAAGAACAGCCTCTCACCTGGAACTTGCCTGTAAGTGTGCTGTTTTACATCCATTTACTTCAGTTTTTACTCCTGTGGAAGGGAAGAGGGGAAGATAAGAAGTAATGTTAGGAGTCTGGTATCTGCTACTATTTGTTATGAAAGTTCTGTCTCCTAGGACATTTTTTGCCCATCTTAACTGGCAATGTTCCTCAGAAACTGAAAAAAACTACCACAACAGTAATGAATCTTTGTTGATGGACATCAGATGTTTTTCTGGGGTTTAAAACAGTCTAAAAGAAATCAAATTTTTCAATCTTCGGAAGAGTTAACAGGTGTTCATATCAGAGAGGTAATGAAATATTGCCTCAGGTAGGGAAATAGTGCTGTAGTGCACCAGTAAATCAGAATGCTCTTCTTGTTCTGAGCTGACTGAACTTGCTTTCAGTAGTTCAGCATATCTTTGTTTATAAATCTAAATGCTATTGTGTTGTATTGTACTTTGCAGTGTAATAAATTGTAACATTCAACATTAACTGGTCAGGCTTCAGTGATAACAAAAGTTCAGCAGGCTGGTGGCACTCTGATCAATAATGCCTTCTATTTATAGTATTGTTACAAATTGAAGTTTTATTTAAATTAGACAATGCTGAGAAGCTTACAGTGGATCAATAAACTAAAATACAGTAACGGATTTTAATTCATGGCTGATATGCTGCTAGTCTTTTGTCACATGCATCCTTAATGTCCCCTAAACAAAATCACATTTACATATCCTGTTGTCTGGCAAGGCTGCAAAACTGTTTTAAAGAAGGAAGATTGTGCTGTGCAATGAGCAAGAAAGATATTGGATAGGAGAGGAAAAGGCCAGATAGCTTCTGTTTGGCTGGGGATTTTTTTTTTTGTTTTGCAGTTTTTCTATTCAGTTTAACCTGAGCTCTGTTTGGTGTACAGCATGTAGACGGTGCTCATGCTTGGATTCTACTCTGCTATTCACAACAACATTTCTCCAATGACAGCAGAACTGTTTTTCTCTTACTTCATCTCTGTTATGAGATTAGATTGTACTTAATATGATATGTCTTGTTCTTAGAGGTCACCACCAGCTTTTGGGGTTTGGTCAGGAACATGACAACCCAAAGACTACTGAACAATATTTTTAGTACTTTTGCTTGAATTAAAATATGAGGTTTTCTTGCAATTATTAGAATTTGATTTCTGTCAGCTCTATCTAATCATTAGGTGATAGTTCATATGTGAGCCACCAACAGTATCTGAGCAATCAGCCCTGGGTGTGTGCATTGGCTGAAGACAAAGGAATTGATGTGTTCCTGCTGACACAAGAGGAATGGTCAAGAATCTTAATTATATATTAATCATCATGGTCAGCTGGCACAACCAACGAAGTCCCTCTAACACAATCCAAAATAAACTTATAATAATGGTGTCAGAAAAATCACTATAGAGCTTTTACAATGCAACAGATTTATCTGAAGAAGAATTTTGAGAAGGGCGATTAATAGGGAGATTTGCCATTATACACTGTTATATTTTAAACAAAGTCTAACTATTCTTCAAAGAATTCCCATTTTGTTCTACCAATAGCAAGCATAGCTGCTTTAGAGTTGAGGGGATAATTCAGTCTGACCTCCTAAATGTTGCAGATAAAAGAAAGAGATGAAAAAAATGCCATATATACCATATGTCTAAGATTTGTAAGTGTATTACCCTGCCAAAAAAGGTCCAACCTTTTTTTCCAACACAGTAACTCTACCTGGCAAAGCCTGGGCTAAGTGTCCCTCTCTCCAACATGTCCTGGCCCTTCGCATGTCCAGCTGGTTTACACACAGATGTGATGCTCCTGTGCACTTGCTATGGGCACAGTAACAATCAATGTCCTTCTGTATCTCTATTCCAAACTCCACTTTGGATCCCACTGCTGCTTTTCTTCCTTCCCACCAGATATTTCAGGCAAGACCAGAAGCAGGCCAAAGATTTAAAATACCTCCTCTTGAGAAGGCTGTGGCAGAAATGCTTATAGAGAAAACAGAGATTATTGGGAAATCAGAAAACAAAAGTTCTGGATTAGCTAAATAAAACACGTCTCCTCTACCTGAGATTAACTGTTCTATCTGTCATGTCTGGAGATAGACAAAGCACGGATGTTTGTGGCAGATGTATGGGGGAGCGTGTGAATCTTCCTTCTGATGCCTGGATGTGGGAGGCACAGCAGGAGCGAGTGTCACAGGGACGTGGATGGTTAGGGGGAGTGATGATAGGGAATCCTATCAGGAGGCACTAAAGAGGTATTTGGCTTTCTCTCATCGTCCATCTGGGAAGTGTACACAATAACAAATTGAGGTAGGGCACATCCCAGGTGGGCGTGAAGGGCACTGAAAGTCCTCTCAGATGTAGAAGGGTCTGAGCTCACGGGAAAGTATCAGCACAGCAGAATGTTTTGCGTTTCTCCCAGGCTGCTGATTCTTTTGTCCTCCGAGTTATCTTGTTCTCAGGGTCAGTAATCTTTGCATACTGGCAGATATGTCTTCTGAAGTTTTGCTTTCCTTCTGGCCTTGTGTTTCCCTACAAGTCTCTAAACCATTTGAAAAATATTTTTATTTTTCTCCCTTCTTTGCTGCCACCAGGTCATTCCCCTTTCTTCCACCTACTGCTGAGGCTGCTGCCTTCTCAGTGTGTGAAGTACCATTCACGTCAAATAAAGAAGGAAGTAGAGCAGGCTTTTAACTTCAGCTGTGGGCACAGCTGGGTGGAGCTGCTTTCTAGCAGCAGGAAACATTGTCTTCTTGTTCTGTAAGAATTTCTGAGGCTGGTTTTCCCAGATCAAAATGTAAGAGACTCCACTTCATCCAGAGATTATACTTATATATGTGTGTGTATGTATAGATTCATACACACACACACACACACACACACACACACACGCACACGCACACACAAAAAAAAAAAAAAAAAAAAAAAAGTTTCTTTCATCTTGACCTTCTCTCTTCTCAGATAGTCTTCCTCCCCCACCTTAGCAGGGATAGGAATCTCCCTAAGAGACCTAAACCTATGGAGTGTAAAAACTGGAGAGAGATTATCTTGTGCCTTTTTCTGGTTTTTGTCATCGTTCTCCTTTTTGGTTGGATGACAGCACCGTGATCTAGAGAGAGAGTGAGACAAGGAAACTGGCTGTTCTCTGCCCTCTTTGGCAGAGAATACTAAGATCCTCTGAAATTAAAGTCCACACTTTTAATAGCATTTTTGAGACCCTCTTTTGCATATTAGAACTTAGCCAGGTATTAGGTAATTTAGATAATAAATTCTCTTCAAAGTGACCCATCATCTTAGTATTTATTTTTTTCTAGAGGATGTAAGGCATAAAAGCAAGCTTTGTAGTTTTATATCTGTCAGCATGTCACATAAATATCTCAGTAACTACTGATCTTATCACCATAAAACTTCCATTTATACAGTTAGACATGTCATGTTGGTCAGTTGCACAAAAAGTTAAGTACATGCAATATTAAACTCCAACCCATGCCAGCTCCATTAGCCCACATCTTGAAGTTCTCTCTGAACACTATTAGAGAACGGGGGGAGGAGCAGGAGCAGCACGCAGCAGAGTCAGACGAGGATGGGCTCATGTTGAAAACTACTGAAATGATGAAAGAGTTTGCAGAGGGATGTTTGGAGCCTTCGCATTTCCCCGAAAATCAAAAGATCTGTTTTCTGTTTGATGAATGACTCTAATAGTTTTAATGACCTCATATAATTTATTGGATTGTATTGTTCATTTTTATTAGAAAATTGGCCTAGCGGTGTTTCAAGTTGTATCACCTTTGTATGTCAGAATTGGACTCTGATCTAAACTTGTCATCTTAAAACTTATGTTGCTTTTTTACCATTTTTATATTAAGAGTTAAATTCAAAAAATGCTGAAGTTGCTTATCTTTTTAGGATTCAGACTGGTTTCTAACAGACTTGGCAGGACTGTGTCTTTAAAAAGCAGTGTAAGCAATTATTTTTTTACAGAGTAAATTTTGTTGGGAGTAATAGTTTAGAAATTGTGCAATTTATTAATTTGATTTATTTTTTGAAAATTACCATGAACACTTCAATTAATACTGTTTACTAATCTTAAGTTCTGCTACATTTTGTGTTTTATGCCCCCTTGGAAATATGTTTGTAGAAATATCTTACTAGTAAGATTATGTGTGAGCCAAGGTATTGTCAGGTTAGGTGAATTCAGAGGACAGTTTTATAAAAACATGCATGCTTAATTGTCTGCCTAATTTTACCAAATTAGATAATGTTATGTATGGAGACTACAGGAAAAAAAAAACCTGAAAATATATAATTTGTTTCTTTGTGAGGCCTGGAAACCAAATTGGCTCCTCTCGTGCACACAAATTTCTACAGATACTTGCAGCAAATTGCAGGTAGAGCAAGCATTAGGTGCCACACACATATATCTGCACAGGCCAAATTATTCAGCTTCTGAAAAATATTAAGAAAGTCACTAACTTTGCATCTTTGTGCTTGTTTTTTACATTTGTGTGGATTCGGCAGGGTGGCACATTATTTACTCTAAGAAATACAGAGACCATCTCTCCTACTTTACAGAAATCCATGAGGCTGCATTTTTTTGGCAGCACTGATAGCAGAAAATCTTTCAGTTGTTAATGATACAAAATCGACTTTGCTGTGGTATTCCCTCCAGAAAATAATGCATTAAAAATAATGGTGGTTAAATTTGTATGTGTTCAAGAGTGTTACAATGTGAGGGGTGAGTCCAGTGTTCAGAAACAGTGAGACATTTGCGATGATGCTGAAAACATGTATGCTGTGTAAAAGCACGTAGCTTCCCTAATTTCAGTAAAACCACTTATGTGTAGTCTCCAATATTTCATTTATAAAGCTGTGTTTAATTTAAGGCTGGGTTGAGTATGCTTGTCACTGAGTCCACTATTGACAAGACTGGTCATTATAAAAATGTTAGAACTAACCTTGATTTGCCAGGATCCCAAATGAAGAGGAATCAAGGAGAAATTTGAGTAGTGGTCTTTTTCCCTTCTCCTGAAGGAGGCATTATCAACTCATTAGCTACAAGCCTGCACAGAGGCCCCAACTGTGACTCTTAAAGCAAGAAATACGTTTCTTGTGGTTAAGATTGACTTTCAGCATGCCAGCTGTCCCTCTTTTGGAAGGATTGGCCTTATTTTTCAAGTAGAACATGTGCCATCTTGATTACCCAAACTCTTAATTCAATGCTGTTTTATGCTTTGTCTCCTCAAAATATCCCTTATATCCAGCTTTGATTGGTGGGTAGATGTACCAGGACTGATCAGCTTAATTACCAGTGTGAGGCAGCGCAATGCAGACATGAGGTAGCAGCACACCTTTCCCAGCATTCTGAGGTAATTAACCAAAAAATATTTCCCTGCCACCTGTCTAGCCTTGGAGAAAATCCAGTTTTCTTTCCAAGCTATGGGAAGGGGGGATCAGAGCAGAGTTTGGGTAGTAGGATGGTTATCCATGTGGTTTTTGTTCTTCCCAGAGGCGTCTGCAAGGGTTAAGTATGGAGGCTGAGGCTGCTGCTCCCTGTCTTTCCCAACTCCCTGTATTGTATCTGTAGCAAAAATATCTGAAGAATCAGGGTGAGCCACATAGGAAACCATGAGCAGTGATCTTCCAGGGTTCATGAAGACTGGAATGCTGAATATACCTTTGGATGCGCCAAGAGCAAGCATCAACAAAGTATGGATTTACTGCAGCCAGGTTAAAATTCCTCATTTTTTTCTTCAGTTGTTCAAGGCTTAAACTCAATTCAATAACAATGAAAAGGCTAAATTTTTTTTGTGTTCAATGCTTAGAGGAAATATGCTATAATTCTTACCATGCCTGGGTGAAAACATATATAGTCTAGTTACATTTATTATCTACAGCAAATTAAATACAAAATCTCTCTCACTCCTCAGCGCTTACATTGATAGAGAATTCCAAACCAAAATAAACAGTATAAAACATCACAAAAACATAATGTGGATAAAACAATGTTGGTTTTGATTTTTTAAAAAATACTTTTGTCTCTTATATTATACTGAAAAGGCATATCACAAATTAAAAAGTGATGATAGCAATTCTGGAATAACTTCTGAGTTCTGATGGATTGTAAAGCATGCAAGCTAATGGATGTAGTCATCCATCCATGAAGAAGACTTCTATGGTTAAAGCATCCCAGCTGATCTAAAATATTTTTTTAAGACACTGACATACCTTATGGCTTCAAGTGGTCTTCAACTGGTTTTGATTCAATGGAGATTGTACAAAACAAATAACTCTGCCATTATACTAAAGTCTCTTCTCATGTCATGTTTCCAGAAAACAACCCATGTTTGAGACATGTTCAATTATCTGTAGTTAGATTTTTTAAACTTTTTTTTTTTTTTTAAATGCTGGAATGGCTATTCTGCCATGGCTCAGGAATAGCTAATGGAATTTCATTCAAGGCTCGTTTAAAAAACAAAACCCATACTTTTTTGGCAGGATACAAGTGGGAAGAGATTTAGTCCACAAGACATATTTTATCCTGGCATGTAGGAGAACAGTTGGTGGAAAATGGTTTCCCCTGTAGCCAGTTAGAAACTTTAACTATCTGCCAGTGATTGCTGTGAATGTGGTGCATGACATGTCATGAGAATTCACATAAATAAAAAGAGAAAAGCATCCAGTTCAGGACTGCCTCTATGGGAGGGTTGGGAAGAAATATGCGATGAGAGGGAGAGAAGAGTTTTATAATCAAAACTTCTAGGAGCAGACCTCTGGAGCCCTGGCTGGAATACTGAGACCTTCTGCAGTAGTTGTCTTTGGATTACATTTATTGCTTTTTCTGCTCTGAACTGAGGATAATGAGAAAGGTTAAAAGGCAAGTTTATTGTTAGTGCTTGTGGGCTCATTGTTCAGAATTGCATTGTAACTGTGACACTATGATACAAACAGAACTTACAAAATCTGAAATTTAAAATTGTTGAAAAAAAAATTTTAAGTATCCATGGACTATGAAAATTTCTAAGGAATGTAAGTGTCAATGTTAAGCAGAATTTGAGTGCCTACAGTTTATCACTTTATTGACTTTGTCTGGTCAGATGTGAATTAGTGACTCTTATCCATGTTTCTTTAATTTTTTAGCCAGCTGAAATTTCTGATGAATTTTGGAACTTCAAGCAAACTTGACAAAAAAACCTCACTCCCACTCCATGCTGTTTAATTCCTACTTGATAAACTTGCTCTGCAGTAACTGGGGTCAGAAATAGTGCCAGAATCACTAAGCTGTATGTTGAGACCCCAAGCATTTGACTAGGAAGTGGAATTTTTAAAGCAATATCCCCTACTTATTCAGTTTTTAGCACAAATCCACACAATGAAACAGCATTAAAGCTTTTCAAGTTTGCAGCCGTGCTCAGGGTGCTTGCAGGGGTGCTGGTAGCTGGCCCATGGTTTGCTGCTGTTATGGCCACGGGAGGTCTTGAGGCCTCTTGGCTGCTTTTTATGAAAATATGTGAAGATTTTACGTGTTTTATCCTGCCTTATCAGGCACCCCAAGCCTTCAGCTAAAGGCCTGGTGAGGTGGGTGAGTGGAAGGTGTCCAAGATCTCCTGTGGGGTGCAGAGGGCCTGTGTGAACAATCCGGAGTCACCGGGAGCAATGGAGCTGTGGGAACCAGGAGGCCGCTCGGGTGGGTTTGGGGGTTTCTTACCTGGACAGCTGCATTCGAGGGAGAGATATCCCAGTCAAGCTCGAACTTGTGTAAAAGGAAAAAGGCTCCTGCAGTGCTGATGTTTTGTGAAGAGATGTGTTGGGGAGCTGAGAGGAGTGAGGCCTCCCCCTCAAGGGGCGGCAGGCTGGGATAGCCCATGGAGCCAGGTGCCAGCTCTGGGGAATGCTGGATAATCCCTGGGC
>VZSR01000393.1:14809806-14863471 GCA_013398615.1 Brachypodius melanocephalos | reverse complement strand
GGGCAGGAGGCTCCTGGTGCTGTTGTGCCCAGCAGGTCTCCAGGTGTCCCATATTTCCCACAGCAAACACCAACTGCTTGGCAGCATGGCAGCAGCAGGGAGGGACATCAGGCTTTTCAGTCTTTCTCTGAAGCAGGATGTCTGTGTTCCTCTGATCTATTGGTTTGTGTTGTCTACTTGTTTGTTTTATTTCAGTAACAAGGTTTGTCACTAAATCTGTTGCAGACTTCTGCTCCAAAATAAGCAGCTCCTGGAGTTTTTTTGGTGGTAACAGAGGCATTCACAGTACAGGAGGAGCAGCAAATCCAGCAGTTTGGGCCTCACAGACACATAGCAAGGCTGGAGTTGGAAAGGATCTTAAAGGACCCGAAAGATTCCAGTTCCAGCCTCAACTTCTCCAGGCTGCCTGTGTTGTGAGCACGGCAGCAGTGGGAGTTGGGGATCCCTCTCAGAGCTCACACTTCAGTGAGACTTTACTGGTTTGACACTCCTCCCATCACACAAAGAAACACTTGAATTTCTCTCATTTGAGGCCATTGACTTCTGTGTGCCATGTCAAAAAAGTTGTTGAGAAATAACTTTGAAAAATCATCAGAAATTAGAATGTACTTTGTAATACTCTCAGTCCTTCTGTGATACTTGTTTAAATGCGTTACTTGAATTACTATCCATTTTTAGTTAAAATGACTATTGATATCATTAATCATTATAAAAGCATTAATTAAATAAACATCTGATTTGCTGATTTTTCATGTTCACTATCTTACAAGCATGTGGATTAGATGAAGAAAAAAAATCCTGCTGTGTTGTCTAAATCCTTTTTGTTCTTATGCTTGTTTATCTTGCCCTTGTCCTGTGTAGATCTCTGAGATGTGTATTCCTGTGATATTGAAAAAAATAAGCTCAACAATTTTTAGTTATCTTTTTGTCATGCCCCAAAATGACTCTTCTGTTTACATTTTTTGACCCAGATTCAAATTACAAGTATGGACTTCTGGCTTAGATAAGGAATAGTCATTTCGGGATTCTCTTTGCCATATGAGTTTTTTGTTCTGTTTCATAACTGTGCCGGAGAATTTACATCTGGGATTCCATGTCTTTGTTTCAGTGTCTGTACTAAAAAAACTCCTACTTATATTTATTCAAGATCCTGATGCAAATACATTGAAGGGAAGTTAGATTTTCTGTTTCCCTGTGAGAATTCCTACTTTAATTCTTTGACTTGTTCTTGAGAGAAAGAGAGACCTTAGTGTTATATAATGAAATAATTCATGGTACAATTAATGTGATGTAGGAGAACAGAAACATGGTATGCTGAATTTAAATAACTGAAACAGATCAGGAGGGACATCAGCATTAAATGCTCAATAGGATTGACGTAACAAATACAAGATGGCCACTGCATTTAAGTTAAAATACTGTCATCTGCTGATACATTCCAGGCAAATTTGTTGATAGACTTAACATTTTTATAGTCTTTCTATTATTTCTTTGAGCCATCAGCTTTTAGTTTTCTCTTTCTACTTAATATACTTGTGTATAATTTAAACAGAAAACTGTTCTGTTTCATCATAAAAGATTTGTCTGTTACTTTTGGTGTGTAAATCAAGTGGACAGCAAAACATTCTTGAACTTGTTTTTTGAGGCATTTGTTGACAACAACAGGAAAAGAGATCACAGAGACCGCCAATAAGTGTGGACATCAATTATTTTTTAATTGTATAGGAGTACAGTACACTAATTAAAACTAGTATATCTTGCAATGCCAAAGGCAAAATTAATTATTAATTTTTATTAATATTCAGAAGTAGCACAAGGAATACATTAAAAAAGATTTTGTGGCTGTGACTGAGATCTTGTTTTGCTTTATATTTTAGTAAAAATAGTATGTTAGCTAAATTTGAATAGTTAAATATGCATCCAAGAGATTATAGACATTGAACAGGAATGTTCTCTTTAGACTAGTTGCCCAGTTACAGAATGTAAGAAGTAGGAAAAATTCTTTAAAAATTCTGGGGCTTTGGTTTAGCTTGTTTACTGACAAATATAAATACACGTTATCCTGCTGTTATTGTAGATACTATAATTATTGAGTTGTTTATTTTAGTTATGATATCTTGTATTCAGTAGAATAATCAGCTTTCCACTTCTAGAGTCCAGCTCAGCAAATTCGATCTGCCCTGCACTGACTTGACAAACCTCACGTGCTTCTAGACAATGTTACTTCTCTTTGTTTGGGAGAAGTGATTTGTTTATTTATTTCTCCCACAGGTTGGACTTTAATCTGCTGTACATAACTCATTGGGAAACTGCCAATCTGGTTCAGATGCCCTATCAGAAAGGAAGTTCTTTGAACTAAAAAATGTCTTTCCCAACTGTTATAGACAAAATATTAATAGGCTTTTAATGCACCTTCTCCAGATGGTAAATTACGGAATGCAAAATTTTTAATTTTTGGAATTCATTAATATTTTATAAAAAATTTTTGAAGTAAAGTATGCTTAGCTTTATTGAAGTGAGCATGGAAAAATACAAGAGAAAAATTGGTGACTATTGTGTAACTGTAAAAGGACAGCTTTGTGTCTAGTGTTGTTTTGAAAGTTATGTCCAACTGTAATGGGAGTGGTGTATTACAAATCCTATTGAAGTAGTTGCACGCTGTTGTGAAATTTTTCTAGATTAATGAGATTGATTATTTAGGATCAGATAGGCAAAGTTTTAGTTAGTTGGTTTTTGGTTTTGTTTTGTTGTTTTTTTCTTTTACTGGACCTGAAAATATTTCCCTTTCTCTGATCCTTACACAGAATCATATTGAGCTCTTCATCTCACCTGTTAGTGTTAATTATAACAATTCCTGTAGTCATTCATGTACTCCATAGAAATATGGACATAGATGGCTGTATTTTAGTATTTAACGAAAATCTAAGATAAATACCTCCCATATTCATGTGCACTTGAGCAATACAGAGCTGCAATATGGAATATAGCTTTCACTTCACTCAAGTACCTTGGTCTCCTATTATAGCATTACATAAAATATGATTTTGGCTTAGAAACTGGATTGTACAAGTTTGGTTGTTACAAATACCCAGAGCTTTCCTGTTCTTTTGTTATAACAAAGCAAGGTGCCAAAACCCCTTATTTTTCCAATATTCTATTTGCATATTCCATATAAGTGCAGATGCTGTTCTTGTTCTCTTCTAAAATCAGCTGGTTACCTCAGAAAAGTCAAATTGTCAAGCTCTGCTGGAGCTGCAATTTTGTTAACTGAAGGAGTGGTGATGTTCAGCTTTAGTCTACTGTCAGGTCTGTATTGCCTGTGGATTCCTACCTCTTCAGGGCTCTGCCCAAGACCTTGAAAATGTTTCTAATTCCCATATGTCTCTGTGCTGGTGTATGTGCATGCATGTCACAGAGTAGTGAAGAGGGGGAAGCCACTAATTCACTTTGCTGTCTTCCCAGAGGAATCAGCATATGTGGGAAGAGTGGGCTCTTGAAGGCAAACACTGTTCTTCATTCTACTTTGAAGTACTTGCCTTACCAGCTTGTCAGTAAAAATTGACAAAATATAACTCACTTCTGAAAAGATAAAAAAAAACTTTTCAAAAAGTTACCTATCACTATTCTGGAAAAAACAGCTCTTGGAGCTGCTCTTGGTAATTCTTCTGCTCCCTGTCCTGAATGTATTGCTTTCTCAAGTGAGTGCTGTGGTTGTCCAGGAAAACCAGAGAACACCTTATGGAATAACATCAAAGAGAGGCACTTGACAAAGACAAGCAATTTAGATGCTCAGTTCTGGGAATGTATTGACTGAAGATGAAAGCTCCTTAGGGAAGAGACTTTGTCTTCTATTTATATAGAATCTTGCATAATTTAACAAATGTTGGGGACACTATTAATCTCATCCAACTTTAGATGTCTACAGTGTTGCTGTCAATCTTAAGAGAAGATCAATTGCACTCTAAAAGTGTCTGTTTCTCTCCACTGACTATAAAGGGAGCCCTCACAAGTAGCTCAGGTGCAGATGGCTTCATCTATATTTGGGCAGATGAACCCTACTCTAAAATGCTTTCTAATGTGACAAAATAATAGTAATTGATATTTAAATCTTTGTGAATGTATTTCATTCTTAGAGCAGCTCAGAAAATGAATGGCAGCTGCTGGTTTTGGTTAGTATCCCATTCAGCAGCAAAGTGCTAGGGGTTGATAACATACCCACTGCAGCATCAATCCATTCATAGCTTCTTGAAATGTTAGTTCAGGATATAAATATGAAGTAATTTGCTTGCTCAGTGCAAAAGAATAAAGCTGAACACCTGAGTTGTCAATACCATAATAACAGCTCAATAGGAAATGCTGCCTCCCATTGAAAAGACAAAACAGTATAATTAAAATCCTTATGGGAATTACAGCAGAAACTTTCCTATACTGATGTTGCTGAATCCTCTGGATCAGCTGATAATCTTTCTGAACATCTCAGAAACTGTTTACTGGTATTTTTTTGGAGTGGAAATGGTGTTTTGAAATACAAAAGAACATCATATTCTTGTACAGCAGCACCTGTGCCTTATTAGTGGCAAGTCAGTAGGCTTAAATGTTGGCCATGAAGAATCTACAGGACAGTGAATCAACCATCTGCTCAGCAGGAGTGTTTTAGCCAGCATAGATGGACTGATATTGCTCTTTCATACAGTGGGCATAAAATTCATGGCTGCAGCTGACCTCTGTTAGAATGCAGTCCATTCAAGGCAAATATATGACAAGCTATTCCTAAAGCTGCTTTAATTGCTGTTTAGGAAAGTAATACAAGAACATCCGGAGGAGCATCCTAGGTAGATATATGGAGCTGTGCTTAACTGAATTATTGTAATCTCAATACACATTGAGCAATATTCCAGGCAGCCAGTTTTGTCTTGCTCACCCATAAAGGAAATTGTAGGACAGACATAAAAATGCATGTATAAGAAACAGGGAAAAATTACTGATCTGTGAGGCTAAAGAGATTTAGTGTCAATTGGCATGGAGTACCTGGATGCCAAAATAACCAAGTCTACATTCAGACTTACAAAACATGTACCTCACCAATTTCCCTAAAAACTGTGCTGTAAAAAACAGGAGGGCTGAATTATTAAATATTTAAATTATGTTGTCTGAGAAAAAAAAAAAAAACAAGTAATATCACACGGTACTAGGTATCTACAGTATGTATGATGCCACCCATATTTTTCACATTTCTGTTTCTAATTATTTCTGCCATGAATAGCTTTTCAATTGAATAAGTATTCTTTATTTCTACTGAATGCCTTTTATGAGGGTAAGAATAGGAAGTTAAAATAGACTCACTATTCCAATTCTCCCACAATCATCACACCCTTAAACCAGATCTCAAAAACCCCCTGTTTGTTCTAAGAAATAAAGTCAGCATGTTCAGGTTTTGAGAAATTCTAATACTGAATACAGTTCTGCGTAAAGATTCTCTATGCTTGTGTGGGAAAGCATCAGAAATGTAAAAGCTGTCCTTTCCAACTCCTACTGGATTTTTTTTTTCATTAATCATGTGTATGTATTTATCATGCCATCTAATTGGGATGATCTCTTCTCAACTGATTAATGTGAATAAAAGTATCAGCCCTGGTTAGATGGGGTTTTCTTCAGAAATTCTCTTTGCTCAGAGAATACCTGGAAACAGAAAGAAAAGGAAGATGTTCTGGAGGATTTAAGATCAAATCTCTCTTTGGTACAGATGCAATTGCATCCAGTTTTTATCCATCCTTTGCCTTTAGTTGCTTTCAGATTCCTTATGCCAAGTGATGTTTGAATTTGTTTCTATCTGCAGTATGAGGGAGTATTGCTGTATTTTAACTATTTGTAAACGTTGAGTTTAAAAAAAAAAAAGAAATCCCCGTTTCACACTTATGGACAACCTTCTCGTGAACTATGTGAATCTTCCTGACTTTAAAATGAAATTCAACTTTTTAAAACCTGTCATGCAAATACTGTTTTAGCACAGCCTTCATCTAGGTACATGTGTTCCTACGTAGCTAACTGCTTGTTTTATAAAAAAACCCAAACCGACAATTTTTTTTTTTTTTTTATTTTTAACTTGTTTATATTCCTCTTTAACTGCAGATACAAAACCACTAAGGTAGGGCAAGACAGATTATACCATTCTTTGCACCTTCTGCACATCTGTGCACAAGCAATTACATTGAGGCAGCCCAGGAATTAGTTAAGGGCACCATCACGGGAGCAGGATGAAGAAAAGAACCAGCTCAGCTCTCAGGTTGTGCCTGTGTAGCTGATGCTCACATTCACACACATGAAATGAACACATTCGTTCGGGAGTCACAAAAAAAAAAACCCAGAGTCAAATGGCATTTTGCAGATTTTTCTTCAGAGCAGAAATGCCACTTTAATTGAAGGCAACCAGTGGAATAAATGCTGTATTTTCAAGAGACATCACAGAGTGCAAAGGTTGTAAACAAAGCGGTAACAGCTACAATGAGCCACCAGAAGTAATAGCGAAAACTGTCTTCTATAGCATATGCACAGTTCAGGCCTTTTCTTCACACCTCAGAATGCAACAAGAATATCCATCAAACTCAATCTGTTGCTCTGCCAGTGGAGATGTATTTCAAATAGAGAGTGCAGGGAGTTACCTGGGAAGATCATCTCTTCTGTAAACAACTGAGATCTAGGGGTAGCTCTGGTGTAAACTCCTTGTTTTCTCTTGAACTGCTCACCAACCAGCCAGACCTACAAGCAGGGGCCCTCTGTGTTGGAATACTGATTTTTGATGAGCCCTTCCTTTTAAAATATCTATAAATTTGGATAGCTAACTTCTAAATTTATAATCAGTGTGTAATCAGTCTCACTAATTTAAATTACTAAAACCTGAGCTGTCCAGCAAAACTATATCATGTCTGAGTTTGCATTATGGATGTACCAAATATTTTTGTCCTTAATTTCCTCTTTGACATCTGAACCACGATGAACAGGTCCTACCTATGTATGTGGATGGCAAGAAGCTCTGCTCACCAAACAGTCTAACTGCAATGTATATTCCATACTGTTCATTTTACCAACACAACACATTATGCCCATGTATGAGATATCATGTAATGGTTCAATCTGTGTTTGTTGCTCCCCTGGAAGGTTGTCTGTCTTCTTTACTGACTATTTACCAAATATCAAAAAGACAGTACCTGAGAATTTCCCAACTTGAGTTCAGATCCTACTTGACCTATGATTTTCTGGATGCGAACAAAATGTACCAGCTGATCTTTCAGTGAAAAATTCAAGATATTGTTAGAATGGTGTCTTAAATACATTCCAATGTAAATTTAATTCTGTACATAGCAGTGATCTTGAAAAATTTCTTAATTGCTTTGACTTCTGATAACATGCAAACATTGTCACTAGAAATGGCATATGCTATATTTTGAGTAGAAGAAAATGTGTCTCCTATCTTTGCACATGTTTTTATGCTGTTAATCATGGGCTTTTTAAGAAACTCAGCTTGTTCTTATGTAAGACTGCTCCTTCAGGATTTGTTAGATTTGCATTTATGAGTAATTTTTAGACACCACTGATACCTTTTTTTAATTGCATGGGGAGAAAGCTAAGAATGTAGAGGAATTTTACTTTTTCCAGGTGTTGTAATTAATTGAAGAATTAGTTAATGTCTGTGAGAATTTCCACTATTATCTAGTATCTTGAATTCTACAACTGAAATTTCATAGAAACCAGTAGCTTTGTACTCTGTCAAAATTTGCAAGCACATAAATCATTGAGACTATGCTCTCTCATTCTCATTCTTAATCAAGAGTAAATTCCCTTTCATAATCTCTAGTCTACAACAGTAAACTAAAAAGCAGATCATTAGAATAATTAGAATTCTAGTGGCAAACAAACGAGATCTCATTATTGTTTGCATGTGAAGTAAAGCTCTCAACTCATAATTCACTTAAAAGTCTTCAGGTTTAAACAGAATATCACCATGTTTTCTAGAACAAGAGAACAAACGAAGCCTGACTTCTCAGGCATAAAACCTTTATCATCTCTGTTCACCACACCATGGCTGGGCAGGGTCTGGCTGTGCTGGGAGCTGACTGGCCAGCTGACTTCTGCTAAATGGAAGAATGGAAGAAAGTATTGTGTCTGCCTTCTCTACACGTAGTGGAGATGCTATAGAGGTCTTTCTTCACACAGCTAATTTTCATGAAATCTGTATTGCTATAATTACCTCTAATTATGCTGTGTCACATAGGGCAATGAATCCAAAAGTGATTAGGGAGAAAGGGAAGGTTGGGCAGTTAACATAGGCTATAATTTCATTCAGTTTTCATCTTCAGAATTACTACTTTCTTGCTTCTCATTTTACCTCTGTTTCTCTTACAACACTCTACCAATTTCCAGCTTGTTTATGTTTCTGTTCTTAATGGTCTTTTTTCTTATGTACCATTTTCAACACCTTTTGTGTTCAGAAGGTCCCATCCCAGATTTGGATTCCTGATCCTCCTAATCCTCCAGCTCTATGATCCTAAAACCCTCTGTTGCTTTTAACAATCCATGAAATACTTAAATTGCTTTTCCCTTAGCTTTTTCATTCCTCTGCACTTAATTTTTTTCAAAATAATTTCTCTCCACCTTTACAGTCATTCTTCCTGAGCACAGTTTCCTACCAGCATTACTCTAATAGGCACTGCTTTGGTCATACAGGTTGGAACATGCCATTAGTGAAAAAGTGCTCCTGTTGCAAGATGCAGGCATACAACAGGAATTTATCTTCTCCCTGGCCCATCTGGCCCAAAGTTCCTGTGCTTACTGTGCTACAGCTGCAGCTTTGGGTGCAAGAAGGGTGACTGAAGAATAAGATGAGGGACACTATTTCTCTG
Source organism: Brachypodius melanocephalos (assembly GCA_013398615.1). Classification (NCBI taxonomy): domain Eukaryota; kingdom Metazoa; phylum Chordata; class Aves; order Passeriformes; family Pycnonotidae; genus Brachypodius; species Brachypodius melanocephalos. The sequence goes on along the minus strand of VZSR01000393.1, from coordinate 14,854,574 downwards.
TCTCTTCACCATAGGAAGATTTACTGATGCTCTTCATCCTTCTCTCATCTTCTGAGTCCTCTGATGCTGCCTGTCCTCATTTCTGCTGTGTGATATGACTGTGACTGAAAAGTGTTTCTTTTACTCTTGTCTTGCACTGAGATGTTCTGATATCCCTCTTGCCAGGAGCAGGCAATGGTTGGGTGGCCTTGCTCTCTTGCTCTTCAGAGTTCAGAGAGGAAGGGAGTGTTGGAGCTGAGGACTTTGAGAAAGGTGCTCTAAACCACAGAAATGCTTGGCCAAAATGTACAGACTTCTTATTGTCAAATATAAACAAGCTGCTTTGCCTTGTAATGAGAGTGTGCTGATGATCATGTAGTCCTGCATATAATGAAATTCCTAGGGCAGCCTGGTCCACCAGGAGAATTAAAAAACAAAAACAAAAACAAAAACAAAACCAACAAACAACAGGAAACATTTACATACAAGCTAGCACATATTAGTCAAGACGTGTTCAGAATACATAACAGAACCCAGTTTACTGGAGTCAGCATACAGCAGTGAAAATTCCCTCCTAGGTACTATTTTCACACAGTCCCTTTGTTATAGCAGCCAGCTCAGGCTGGGCACAAGGCTTGTCATAGCCACAGCTCCCCGGACTGGGGTAGGGGCATCTGGAATGCTTCAGGTTTGTCCAGATTTAATAGATCCATTGACCTTCTTACAGCTATCATTTGGTGCAAAATACTTCAAGACAAGGAATGTAAACATAGACTGTTCTGGTCATGCTCTGTTTCAAAGTACCTGAGAAATGGGCTGCTCCCATAACATCAGCCTGTACCTGTGGAAAAAAACATGCACACAAATTTGGGGGCCCTTGTTCATACCTGGATAAAGAATCCTACCTCTGGGTTGGTAAACGCAGTGCTAAAAGCTACAAAAGAATATGGACTGTGTCTTTCCCTACAAGATTCAAGAAAAAATGAAATAAAAATGAAAATCAAAAGTCTTCTGGCCCTCCTGTGTTATCTGTGGCACCTTTTCCAGGCCTAGCATCCAGCAGCTCCTCTTCTTAGCCAGGGATAATTGCTGTTCACAACAGGGCAGCTTCCTGCCATGACTCTCCAGTCCTGGCAATAGAGAAAAAGGAGGTTCAAACAGGATCTAGTGGAGTCCAGTGTGGTGTTAGCTTGCTGCAATTTCAGTTATCTGACTACTCCTCCCCAGTGAACGTGCACGTCTGGGTGCCAAATGAAGAAAACACAACTCCCCAAGCTTCAAAAGGTCCCTCTTGCTCCCTCTGACTCAGTGTTAGAATGGCTGGTTTGGTGTCTTAGGGCACTATAGAAGGTCCAGAAAACCAGACTCACAACCTGCCTTCTTATAAATATTTCTTAAAGTAAAAGATACACTGGGGGTGTCACCAGGAAATGTTATGGACCAAACCTTGTTGTTTTGTGAGCCGAGGGTGATTTTTGGGTGTTGGGGTCCCCAAGCAGAGTCCTTCAGAGGGCATGTTAGGATTCCTAGGCTGACTTGAGTCTTCCTAATGATCCTTCCACCATTGGTGGTGTTTCAGACCTCTATGGATAACGAATATGAACTGCTGAGGGTTTTTTTTTTTCCTTTAGTAAGTTAGGATAGTGTAGATGCAAGACTTTTCACAGCTTCCAGGAAGAATGGGGGGGAAGTAACTATCTAAATTGAGGAAAAACTGCAGTAGCTGAAAGTAAGCCATTTTAACTGATAGTGAGGAATGGAGTGCCTACTCCTAGCATTGTGAGCAGGAAAGAAAGGATCTCCGATTTGATGATTAGTGACAAATTTGTGTGAGTTGGCAATTCTTCGAAAATGAAATTTATTAAACTTGAAATAAGATGTTCACCCCTGAATGAACATCTCCTTTTGCGAAGTTCTAAGATTTTGCTCATGGGCTTTCTTACTGCTATTCTCTTGTTTGAATGAATGTACCCTTAAGGCCAAAATCCATATTGCTGAGTTATTATGAAATACAGACTTTGTCTCCATGTGCTTCTAGACTTAACATAGCTCAACAAATGACACCTGTGTGGTAATTTTGAAGAGAAAGACTGAAGAAAGACAGAAAGAGGAGAGAGGTAGAGCTGGTGGGCTGATGTGATCATTTGAAGGTACTGCAGCATTTTTTGTATTCCAGTATATGTGCACCTCTAGGTGTTTTTTATTGCTGCCATTATCTAAGTTGATATGGATAGCAATAGGAGTTTACTTACACTCTTAAGGATTGTATGTACTTAAAGACTTTGCCAACAGATTTTACGTGTGTTTTTAAAATCTGTTAAGGAGAAATGTGATTAGGAAAAAGCAAATTTTCTCGCATGGTGAATTTTTTTTAATCGTAAAGGTTAAGTTCAAGCTTTCTCAGCATATTGATGCGAGGAATTACCCATTAATTAAATAACATGAGTCATATTCTACCATTGATTTTTTATATATTTCTTGCTGTTTGATTTTAATTAATGGGAGTTCTGTACATAGAGGATTCAAGAAAAGGTCCAGTGTTTAGAATCGGAACTATAAAGTAAAACATGAATATGGCAGTGTGGTTTGCTAATTGCAGCAACGATTGCCATCAGAGCCTCCTACACTGTCTGTGCTCAGGCAAGATTGCCATATGTCACAGGAAGCCTTGCCTGAGCAAGGACAATCAACCTCAGAGTTGATTCACTGTTATTAAAATGAAACACAGCTCTTAATGTCTGTGGAGAGTGTTGAAATACTTGAAGGTAGGACAAAGTAAGATGCGTTTACCTGCAAATCCAACCTGTATTTTGATCAATACATTTGGCATTTTCATGGAGGACTGCAACTGCCAGCATCAGGAAAGTTTAAAAGAAAGCTCCTGCTCATGGGCTTGATGCACTAAGCTTTGCTGATTTCTCACTGCTGAGGCAGGTAAATGCATTTAAACTAATGTCTGCAGCTCTGGATCAGAAGCAGGGCTGCACTGTGCTACATATAATTTCACTGGAAATAAGGCAGTGTTCTCTCCAAAGAACACACAGTCTAAAATAGTGCCAGTGCTTGGTGTTTGTCTGTGTGTGGAGGCTTTTCCATGAGACAGAGCTGTGCAGTATGCTTCTCTTCATAACACAGTGAACTTTGCTGCTCAGAGCAAGCACCTTCAGTGCTCAGGAATCAGGAAGGAAAATTTAGATTGGCAGGGTTATGAGTAGGCATAGTCAACATGCAGTGTTAAAAAGATATACTTGAAAGGAAGTTCAGAGCTGCTGCTTTGCTGATTTCCTTGTATTCTTCCTGCTCCACTCTGCAGCTCTTTATCTGGGTATACAGAACAGCTGACCTTATCAGAAAAGAAGAACAGCGTATTTTATGGCATCAAGAGGCCACAGAGACCAAAACCAGAGATGCCATCTCCCAGAAAACTGTGATCCTCCCAGAGTGACTCCTTGGCTGGCTCCTGGTGTGTGCAAGGAGCAACCTCCAGTCAGCCAGCCTGTGGAACCAGTCATTTAGCTCACTCTGACCAACCTTCTATCTCAAAAAGGATCAGGATTGCTGGGCTAATCTGCCACAGTGCCTTGGTTTTTTTTTTTCTTTCCCTAGTTCTGTTTGTCTTGTAGGATCAAGTCCTGGTTGCATAATTATGCATTCCAGAATTAAACAGATAAATTGGCCTTAAAGAGGTAATGTTAACATTGGCTGCAGCATCAGGTTCTTAATAAATTGAGGGGCATCAAAACTGGTGGTTTTCCTAAACGTTGGTTTCTGTGATAGTAATTTTTTTAATGAATTTTCAAACCAGGCTGTACATTCAGCTGAAAGTCAGCAGCTCCCCTCTGCAAAGCCTGGTTCCCTCTGTCTCTGCATGCTGCAAGCATGCACAGCACAAGCTGTGGATAAATTCTTCCAGCCCCTGTCACAGCATGCTCTCCAGATCTTTGCATTGATCCCCTCAGTATATTTGGGATTAACTTGCACCCCAAACACATCCCACTGTATCAGGGAGTCTTAGGTTTAGGATTTGTTCTGGTACGGCATCATACAATGTAGCCACCACGTAAGGCAGAAGCAACAATTAAAATTGATGTTATCCATTTAAATATAAATGATTTTAATAAGATTTACTTTGAAAGTGTAATATGACTGACAACCAGTGATTATTTTAAATAACTTTTGAAGCTAACAGCAGTGGACAGTGCCTATGTGTATGCAGGGGTCTTCTGTAATGCTTGGATGTTGCTTAGCTGACACCCCAAATCAGGGAGCATTGTTTTTCAAACTAATTTTTATTGTCACCCAGTTTATTCTTTTTCTCATGCTACGTGTCCCTTGTACCAATTTTAGACTAAAGTAGTGCAAAAAACAAAAAAGGTAATGGCACTTTCCACAGTATTTCAAAAGGTTTTTAAGTGGAAAAAGGTATTTAGTATTTTTAATAAGCATCTTCAATACTATTGAGTTGGTTTCTTTGTTCATATCACAAGATTAATTATGCTGTCAAGCACTTTCAAGGCCTGCTTAACAAAGATTCAGTGATATAATGGTTTGCTTCGCATTGCCTTTTTTCTGCATAGCAATCACAATCAGCATTAGACAATTTAAAACCCTTTCACAAGCCGGAAGTTCTGAAGAGCCTTTTAATCAACAAAAGTAATTTTGCAAACAACTAGATACAGCGTTTTTCATATTAACTAACTTGTATTAAACTCTGCTATGTGCTTGAATCTCTGGTTCTGGTAATGGATTGTTCAGATTTGCAAGAGACTAAAAGTGGGGAACACAATTAGCACAATATGCAGTTTGTACCCCCTGAAAATTGTAATCTCATGCCATTCTCCAGCTTAATATAAGCATTATATTAGTACTTCACTGCAGTTACATATATTTTAATTTTCTCTTAATATGTTATCTTTGTGTAATTACTTATTTTTTTTCTAAATGCCTGCAAATGCAATCCTTTTTTAAAGGGAGACCACTATTTCTGTAGGACAGGTCAGAAATAAAATCCTAATATGCTACAGGATTCTGAAATTCTAGTTACAATAGGAAAATCTGTTTAGAAACACTTGCCTTCTAAAATCATCGAGGTCAAGAATGCTTTATTCAGTAATTTTATTGCCATATCGCATTATAAGAAATCCCACATGATTTAAAAACACTTATTTGATGGAGAGATTGTAAAAGCAAAAACACACTACTATGTTTTTTTTTTTTTTTTGTCAAGCACATATATGAATGAAAGTAACCTGTTAATGACACCTTTAAAACACTCCTTTTCTTTTTTTTTTTTTTTTTCCTAAACTGCTAGGAGCATTAATTTGTACCGTTGCTGCATGTGGTAATTAGCAACTTCAGCAGTGATTTTCTCTGCCCTAAACCTTTCGTGTTTGACACTATTCCAACCCGGGAGAGGAGTGACCCTGGGATGCAGTGCTACAGGACAAGTGGAGCAAATCCTGTCACAAGAAATAACAGGGTCAGAAGACATTGCTAATGAAGTCATAGCAACTGGTTTAAAGAGCCAATCAGAGAAGGCAACAATCTGTAAATGAGGATATAATTAGCAGAAAAAATAACATGCTTTGGTTGGATTCTAGGGGAGCCAGTAATGAAGGCAATGACTGGATATTGAGAGAGATTCCAAAAGATTAGAGCAAACATTGTGCAACAAAGAATACCTAATTAGCAAAAAAGTGAATATGCCTTAATTAGAAGAAAAATGTATGATTGAAAGACATGGAGTAGGATTTTAATATGAATATAATAATGACTATTAGCCAAATCTCCAGGATGAAAAAAAAAATAAAAATCCTATCTTCACTTTTTTTGCCTTTACCATTTTGATAAATGGTCGTGAAGAAGATAGACTGTAAATTCATATCATGGCTGGGACATTAATACTCTTAAAACAGACAATTTTGAGACAGTAATTTAATGGGTTTCCACCCAATTTACACATTTACTACCCCTAACACAGCACTGCAGACAAAGCAGCTCTGTGTCTTTTGGCTGGCCCTGATGTACTTCTGGTGTGAGGAAGTAATTATGAAGAGAATTTCAGGTGGGTGTCCTGTGGCATGTGAGCTAATGCTTGGTGCAGATATCTGCTAACAGGAAGGAACCCTGGGTGGTTTTTACAGAAAAAGATTCATTGGTGCTGAGGCCTTGATCGTGTGTGCACAACTACTACAATGCTGCAACTTGCATTTATTTGCTGCTCTTTGGCTGATTATTCTTTGGGGTTTTAGTGCGTTTATTTGTGGGGTTTTTTTGTTTTTTTTTTTTTGTAAGTAGGGACTGATCCAAAATTCATTAAACGCAAAGAAAAAGCTTCCATTAAGTTCACAGGCTTCTAGAGCAGACTCGGAGTGAGCAGAAACCTGGGAAATTTTATTAGTAAAAATTAAACATGTTATTATCCTGAACATAATAGACCCAAATAGAAGAATCCCATAATGGATTGTGCCAGTACAGTGTATGCACAGTATTTATGGCTAGCAGTGATGAAAAGTATAATGTTCTACTGCTTATCATTTTGCTACAATAGAAAAATCAGGGCTCTAACTTGTTAATAATTTTTCACCTTTATAGACATCTAAATGATATTATATTTCCTCCCTTTTTTTCTCTTTACAAAATGGTTCTAGGATATTGATTGTCATTTATTTTTACTCACGATATTTAATTGTCATAATTAGCAACCCATGTCTCATTCTCTATCTTAAAAATATCCTGTCAATTTTATAGCATATTTATAGATTAATTTAAATGTATAATTTAATTTATTACTGCATACCTTTGGTTTGTCTGTAACATTAAAATACTTATGGTACAGAATATTTTAATTAAAACTATTCATCAAATGAAGTCCAGGTAGCATCCTTATCCTTGTTTGCAGTAGGGGGTTCTGGCAGTGAAAGCAAGCAAAATAATGGGTCAATTAAAAAAAATCTAAATATAGCTTTTCAGAGATCTGATTGCTTAACTCAAGGTTAAAAAGTAAAAGAGAAAGAGAAAAAAAAAAAAAGAAAAATGTGTTTGTCAGTGGATTCTACAAATTAAATTATGATTTTTTTTCCTTTTGCAGACATCAAATCTGCTAATGTCATGGCTAAAGCAGAAATAAAACTGAACAAGAAATGGGCTTGAATTTTCATGTGTGACATATCTCAATTTGACAATGTCTGCAGGAAATTGGGATATTGTTTTCAGAGGGTTCTTCTTGTGAAAAGAACTGTATTTTTTTTTCCAACAATGAGAAATTCACCCTCTATTTATGAGAATCAAGCTATTTATCCTTTTGGGTCAAGTGTTTAGTTTCTTCATATTTTAAAAAGGAAAACTTTGAATGATATTTGTAGTAAACTAAGAGGTATTAGTTTGCTGTGCTAGGGAAGAAATACAGCATAGCAGTGTGATGAAAATCCCACCTCCAGCATAACTGAATCAAGGTTTTACTGCAGCTCTCACTTGACAGTAGGTCTACCATTCTTTTGCCATGTATGCTATTAATTCACTTTCCAGAACTGTCAGGTACTCAGAAAGTAAGAGAAATATACTAAAAATATCAGTGTATTTCTCTTCTTCCTTTTGCTAATGTATCTCCACTGATGCTATTTAAAATTAAGCAATGAAGTAGTGTTGAAAGTTCTGACTGGCTCAGATAACAAAATAGATTAAAAAAATTAACCAGTTAAACAAGAAAAATAAGAAGAAATAGAATCAGCTGACAACTTAATTGTTCAGCTTGTATGCAAATATTCTGACAATAATTTGCCAATGCTTTTGAATATAAGTTTAGAAACACATAATTATAACATTAATTGTTTCTTCTGCTTTAATTCTAGGTTTCTGTCACAAAATAGAAGGCTTAACTGTAATTCATGAGAAAATATAAAAAGTATATTCATTTTGTATTCAATTAGCTTTAAGCATATTCCAGAGCAGTGCAGTATTACAATAATTATTTATGTTAATCTACAGAGGGAGATAGAGCACGTTGGCATAATAAATTGTCTTTATGCTGTGTAGCAATGCCTTTTGAATCACCTTTGCACTCACAAACAAGAGCATCTACCTGAGTGGAGGAGTTGTGAGATTGTAGGATAAAGACAATGAATTAGTGGCATGTAGGGAAGATACAGCCCTACGAAATCCACCATTCGTATCAATATTTAGGTTTTAAACTATGTCATAATAAAATTGAATGTCTGAGTGCGAGTCTGAAGTGAGAAGAGAAGACATGATGCTGGAAGGCTGGATTGGAATTTGGCCTGGGTTTCTTATTCCAGCTCCGAATGCTGAATTAATCACTGAGATTTATATGAAGGTGAAAGCTACACAACATCTTCATCAAGGAAAAATAGGGTTACAATTCAATAAATTGTGCAGTAATGCTTTATTGACTAATGAATATACAGCTCCTTCTAACTGCAGTATTTTACTTTTGGGGACTGTAACAGCATTGCAATTACATTACTGGTATTTGGTAAAAATATGTGTGTCTTCTCTCCTGATCTTAAAACATGCCTTGAAAAAGGAAGTGAAAGAAGAGCCAGAGAGCAGGTTATGCACCATCCCAGAGCCTTGTGGGGAAACAAGCCATGCACAGATAATAACAGTGCAAACAAGTTGATGCTGCTATTTTTAAACAAGCTGTTATTATTGACTAGCAGAGGTTGCTGGAGGTGGGATGCTGTTAATGACAAAAGCTCTGGAACAGTAGAATTGCTGCTAATCCATGTGCTAGAGAGCCTGATAATGAGAAACACCTAAGTGCAGAATTAAATGATCCTCTAAAATAATTTCTGCTACATACTTGATAAGGAGTCATAGCATCCTAAGCAGAAATCTCTATCCACAGAGATCCCATATTGCTCCATTCACAAATTAGAGAGATGAAGAAATCTTCAGGGGGCTATTAGTGAAGCTTCCAAAAAGAGAGGAACCAAATCACTTTGAAACAGACAAGAAACACTCTGGGAAAAGCTATTTTAGGGCCCACTCAGGGAAAAGAGGTCATGACACTGAAAAAAATGGTGACCAGTGATAGGACTTGAGGGAATAGCCTGAAGTTGTGTCAGGGCAGAGTTAGGCTGGATATTAGAATAAGGCTCTTCCCCAGAGGGTGGGCACTGCCCAGGCTCCCCAGGGAATGGACATGCCAGGGAATGGACTCCAGGAGAGTTTGGACAACGCTCTCAGGTGGGATTGTTGGGGTGTCTGTGCAGGGACAGGGGTTGGTCTCATGACCCTTGTGGGTCTCTTCCCACTCAGGATGTTCTGTGGTTCTATGCTGAATCCTAAAGCAGAACCATGAGTGTGGAGCACCCTGAAGTGCTGCAGCTGATGGAAGCCAAGTGCTGTGGGAAACTTGGCATTTTGCAGATGAATGCCCTGCACTGAGCAGCCTTTGGTTTCCCTTTTCTCAGATCCCATTTTGTTTCTCCTGGTGACTGCCTCAGCCCACAGAGCCATGGGGTAGGAATACCAGCCTGCTGTGAGTTGCTGAGTGAATCTGCTGGATCCTGGAGTCCTTTGGAGCTGGCAGGGGAGCTGTGATTGTCATTTCCTACAGCTGCTTGTGAACGTGTGCCTGCTGACCACATCCACCTGACCAGGAGGTGAAAAATCGAGGAACCATGGAATGGTGAGGGCTTGGAATAGACCTTAAATATCATGTAATCCCAACCCTCCTGCCATGGGTAGGCACACCTCCCACCAGACCAGGTTGCTCAAGGCCTTATCCAACCTGGCTTTGAGCACTTCCAAGCTTGGGGTGTCCACAACCTCCTGGGAAACCTGTCCAGTGTCTCACCACCCTCACAGGGAAAAATTTATTCCTATCATCAGGGGCAAAGGAGCTGTGATGTGTTAATACCTAGACGAATTCAGGTTATAGACATGTTGAGTTTTGGTCCATGGGTTTTTGCAGTTCTCTCTTTCTGTATGTATTTGATATATTTAATAACTGGAAACAATTTTGCCACAGAAATGACTCCAGAAATAGGCAAAATGTGTTAGTTTTATATTATCAGATTTCCTTAAAAAGAACTTACAACACTTTGACATGAGTTCGGGATCCAAATTTGTTTTAAAAACAATTTTTGAAAATTTGTGACGCTAATTTATGTGCTTCTTTAAATCATAAACCTCTCCAAAATCAGAATTTTCCAGAATTTGAAATCAAATTAATAAATCAGCCTACATCAACTCAACCTTGGGTTTCTGAAAAGATTTGTGAACTTTAACAGCTCTTTCAACAGGCCTGTTCTGCATTTTGATTTTCTAGTGCAATGCAATCCAAGTGAGATTTATATGACTACACATTTTGTTGCAAACATTCACAGCTGAAAGCTATTACCTGACTGTCTTCCATATCAGGCCATTTACGTATCTATGAAAACACTGGCATCTGTTTAATATTTTATTGCTTTAAAAATATCTTTGTTGTTCAGATACAATCTCGCTCCAACGTTTTCATGAATAGAGCTTTTATTCTTTCTGTAGAGCAGAGGACATTTACCTTCATATAAATAATATTAACTATGAGCTGACCCATAATCTCCATTGCAAGAAAATCATATAATAAGAATTTTTTTTCCTTCAGAATGGATTGTGAGTTTGTTTTTTATTTTTCTTAAATTTTCTAATATTTTCCTTGATTGCAAAGAGGAAACTTGTAATGCCTTGTGACATTTTGTATTGAACTTCAAAAATAATACATTAAAAACATCCATAACTGCTTTCAGCTTTAGGCCTAAACAGTTTATATTATTACAGAGACATTAATTCTTAAGAAGCTTGAAATGTGTACAGGTCTATCCCTTCAATATTAAAACCACATAACTTATGTACTCTATCAATCCATATACTGTAGATCACCTTATCAAGGAAGAAAATGTAATTATTCTTATTTTATAGACAAGTTAATGTCACAGTGAAGAAAGTCATAGAGAAAGTAGAGCTCCTATAAAAAGAAGACTGACAAAACCAAAATTCTGTAGCTTTTTCCATTTGGATTTGTCTCAAATTAACACACAGCTAATTTTTTTATTATTAATTCTTTCAACATAGGGCTGCCAAAATAGGAGAAAATTTAGTGTAATAAAAACACAAGGTGAACATCTTCAAATCAAACCTGCTTCAAAGCAAGCTCTGAATCAGAGGTAGGGACAACCTTATAGCAAAACCTTACAGGGTAGGACAGAACAGTTTTCCATGATCCAGTGCTACACAGGATAAAAATAATACAGAGATGGGAGAGAGAGGCAGGGAGATTGCTCTCTCTCCACAGAGAGATGGCTCAGTCAAACAGGTGAGAGGTTCATGCCTGTCTGTGGGTGTGAAGTGGATCTAAACCCAGCAATTGCTTAGACCCCTCTAGGAGAAAAAAGGCTTCAGTTCCTGACACCACTGGAGCACTTGGAGCTCAGGAGAACTTCTCTGTCTTCATCTTGTTGAATATGGGCTTTGTAGGGCTGTCCAGGTCCTGATGAGGAGCATTTCACACATGAACACTTTCCAGGGCTGAAATAGCCAAGGACAGGTTGAGAGGGCTCAGGTCTGCACCTCTTTATGTCAAGGCTCAAGATGAGCAGGGGGTGGATGAAGGGTACCACAAACCTCTCCTTTTCATGCTTTTATCAACTCCAGCCCTCCAAACCTTGTGCTTCGTGCCCAGGGTCTAATCCAGAAGATCTGTGTGTCCTCATGTAACATCTGCTAGGAGCTGTATTGAAGAACTTGTGTGGGGGCTGCTCTGCTTCACAAGCCCTGGAGAAGACAAATTCACCTCTCCCTCCCAAGATCTCTGCAGCTCCCAGAGCCCTTCTGTCCTGTGACGTGGCTGCCAGCACAGGGGGGGCAACAGAGCTTCCATGGGCAGCTCAACAGTAGGGACAGATTTTCATCCCTGCCCGAATCAACATCTGCAATGTGATGTCCTTTATCTACATCAGGAGGGGAGCAGGGGAGGGAAGGCTTCCTGAGAATGCAATGGGAAATTGCTGGCAAAACAGTAAAACCATCAGCCAACACAGGTGTAAATTATAGAGAAAAAGGAGTGCCTGACTCTGTAAGGCTGGGGGAATCTTCCAAAATTATCACTGCTCTTTTCTGTCTTTCATCAAAGATTTGGTCTTCTGGGTGTTGCTTCAGGCAGAGTTTTAACAGACATCCCTCAGTGTGAGAAGAGACTGGATCCAAGTGTGACTTCAAGGGACTCCACTGAACCAGCCAGAGACAACATGAACACACCTAGGAAAGAATACATGGGGAATTGTGTCATAGAAATGGAATTACTGAATTGAATACAAAGGGAAATGCAGAACAAATGAGCAGCTGAAATGAAAATCTTGAAAAGGGACTCAATCAAAAACAAAATGAAAAATTTGTTGTAATTCTAATACCTGAACGCTAAAATATAAGAAGCTTATTAATTTTAAGATAGGAAATATTTTGGCGTCAAATATAATTTTCACTCATCGTTTGAAAATGCTAAATTGAATAATAATTGTGTGCATTGAAACTGCAGTAAAGATGTTTTAGGAGTATTTTAGAGAGAGGAAAACAAGGAAAATTTTATAAAGATTCACAAAAATATGTTGAAAATAAGATCACAAGAATAGTTGATACAAGAAATTAACCAGCTTAATTAACATGGTTATAAGTATTGACACTGTAAAAACAAAAAATGTTGGAATAAAATCCAAATGTCTGTTTCCCAGGAACACAGACTAGTACCAAAATATTTAGGGATGCTCGTCTAAAAGAAAAAAAAATCAAATCTGTGTGGCTAAACTGCATAGATAAAGAAAATAAGAAAGATTTGTCTGAAAGAGAAAGACTTCCTGTGTCTAGTTTTTGAAAATAATGTAGGAAAAATCAGCACCATGTGCCTATTTCTTCAGCACAGCACATTTCACGACATTTTTTAGAATACACAATGAGGGAGAAGGTGCTCAGATGCACAGTCAGTAGACAGCTCACCATTCCTGACTGCTTGTCTGCCTGTGCTTTTACACATCCTTCAGCTAAATCAGAGATCCAAATGGAAAATTAATTACTTACGGACATCAAGTGAATTTGTGACACTCCCTGGAGACTTTGTGCCCATAAAACATCTAGGTAGTCCTTCTTTGCTGACAGATATAAGATATAATTTAAATTTAATGTATACTTCAAGTATTATTAAGTAATGAATCAATTATTAAATGTAAGTTCCTAATATATTGCAATATTTTGTAATTTTTTTTCTGTTGTACATCTGTCATTTACAAATACAGAAAATACTGGGGGGAAAAACAATGTACAGAGTGTATGCAAATTTGCACACATTGCCCATACAGTTGTGCCAAGCTGCTTATTTTAGAAGATGGAAATCTTGTAGAAAAAAAATGTTTTCTATTTGCTGTTATAAGCCATGGAAGCTTCACAAAGGAATAAGCATACAGGTGTACAGGGAAGCAGAGATGGCAGCATGGAAGGGAAGAGACCAAAAAATATTGTGGTGTCTAAATTAAAACCATAAAAGGTTTCCGCAGTTAGAATGTAAATCTATGTGAATGAATGCCTTCGCTCCTGGTCCTTGTTTCTATTGAATTTCCATCCTCCTACAGAGATGTGATGGAGGACAGGTGAGAGGTCTGTTTTGGATAGAAAGAATAAATATAAGTAGGCAAACATCCTTTCTTTTACTTTTGACATTGTTTAGTGAAGGAGAGGAGGTAGGAAAAGAGGAATTATTAGTAGGATGAACTTAAATGCAAAAAATGAAAATAAATATTTCCCCATAACTGTTACAAGGAAAATATTTTATTTTAAATAACTATTAGTCTAAATTGAAATAAAAGCCTGCCCTTATTTAAGAGAATTTCAGTGCATATAATTCTTTCAATTATTGCATTACTATCAGCAAATTTCTATTTTAATGCCTAGAAGAATATTTTGTATGCAAGTTTATTTAAAAAGACTATGTGATGTTACATGGAAGGAAGTTGTCTGTATTTTGTTTTTACCACTCTATCACCTGTATCCCTGTTTGTTGGAAAAGAATGGTTTTATTTCTGTATTCCCAAATCAGTGTTTTAATTCTTACAATTCCTATTAGTTCTTATTAGTTGATAAGGTGGTTCTACACAATAGCTGTTGTCTTTTCTTCTACATTTTCATCTGGACCAGACTTATTTTGCTTGGAAGATGGTACCTGAGCAATCAGGCAGCTCCTCTTGGATTTGTTTATTTGTTTGTTTGTTTTGTTGGTGGTTTTTTTGTTTGTTTTTTGGGGGGAGTGTTGGTTGGTTGGTTGGTGGTTTTTTGTTTGGTGTTTTTTTGTTTGTTTGTTTTGTTGTTGTTGTTGTTTGTTTGGGTTTTGGTTTTTTTTCCTTAATTTTTGGAAAAGGACAGATAAAATATTTATAGTTATTTTCAAATATTCCTTAAATAATTTTTAATGCATAATTCCTTTCTGTTATTCTTTAATAGAATGTAAATGCTTCCTGTTTGCAGGATTTAAAGAGGAAATGGAGGGAGAACATCAGGTCCCCAAGATTTGGGAAATTCTGGCCCAGGATCTTATTCAGTAGATGGACTTGCTGTGTGCTGCACCAGGTAAAACAACCCCTGTCACAGCAAAAGGGACCAGCATTTTTACTGTTCACACATTCCACTTGAGGGTTTAGTTTGTGCATAGTTGCTATTACAGCAGTTATGAGAAAAAATTTGTTGTACCAGTTAAGCTCTACAAATAAGTTTTTGGGATGTGTGAAATAGTTAAGTCCAAGCAATCCTAAATTTGGAGATCTGACTTCAAATTCAGCTCTGAACTTATTTATTTGCTCAAGTATAAAATGATAAAGGTGCCTGTCCAAGGCTCTTAAATCATAACTTTTTTAATTATATGGTCAATTAAATTAGATTTAACCTTAACAGAACTGAACTCAGTTCCAAAGGAACTTACCATTGCTTTTCATCCCTTCACATCTCAGATGCCCTCACCAAAAGGATGAGGCCCTAAATGTGGGATATTTTAAATCATAAGGGGGAAGTTCTTGAGTCTAATAGGCTTCAAAGAGAAAGCCATAGACTGTCCATGTAATGAGGAAATTAGTCTAATTGCTTCTGCTAATTGCAGCTGTTGTTGGGTGGCAGGGAGAAAGAAATTCTGGCTGGTCTCAGCCTTCTTGGATATCTTCTTGGTTATGATTATCTCACCCCAGGTGAGTGTGCAGGGGGTCTAGGTGCTTGCCTGGAGTTGTGACACTCACGTTGCTCTTAGCAAAGTGTAGCAGTTCTACAAACAAAAGTCAGATTGTAACAGGATGGACATACAGATATCAAAGTGTGACCTGGGAGAGGTGGCTCAAATCCTTTATGTCCAGACAAAACACAAAACATGCTAATGATGAGCTGTGGCCAGGGATGCTGAGCATCTGTGTATTTCCATGATGTCCATGGGAGCCACTGGGTGCTTCCCTCCTTTGAACTCAGTTATTTTCCCAATTTCCCTGTGTTTCCTGTGCTTACTCCTACCCAGAGCAGTGGCATTTCGCTGAAGATTCAAGGGCTTTATGCTCTATGTGCTCATCTAATTAGCTTGCCTGAGAAGCAAAACAGATGAGCTGTCTTGAGCCAGAGGCACATGCTAATGGAGCTAGGAGATGGCTTTATCCCACACAGCTGTATCCTCAGAGCTACATCCAAAGGTCTGGAACACCCACAGAACGATTCCCATTTACTTCAGCAGAAGTGGGCGAAGGCCCTGAGCTTTGAGACTGTTTGTCTCAGAATGTAATGTGCATTGGTGTCGAGCATGGCTGTGCCCTAAGAGCAAAATATTAACCTATAGTAACAGTACTTTGCACTTACCTAGCAGCTCTCAAAGAATCATTTCTGTGCGCTTTAATTAATTAACCTTTACAACAACATGTCTTCGAGGGTTAGCTAAGGATCAGAACTGAGTGACAAGTTTAAAAAGTCCCCAGTTATTCATTTATGCTGAGACTGTCTCTGATTGGAGTGTATTTTGGTCTTTTTTTCAGATTTTCTTTCTCATAACACCATTTTTAAAAGCATGTTTTAATCATAAGCAGTTAAATATTCATCAAGCAAAAATGAGTGTTCGTACTTTTACTGGCATCTATTGGGTAACAGTTCATTGCTCCTGCCTTTTACTGCTTCTCCTCTCACTGCACCTGCTGCCTCTTTCCCCATATCCCTCAATAATTTTCTGGTGTGTCCTCACCAGTCCCTATTAAAGCAATGCTGATTCTTAAACCTCTTTGTTCCGGTGTGAAATCCAAAATGTTAAGACAGACAGAATAATTTATGTGTTGCATTGAACTGGTGGGCTAAGATGGAAAATTAGAGGAAAACACACCAGAATTCCCAACTCACTGTATTGACCAAGGCTCAGAGTTTCATTTACAGCTCTTTAGGAAGTTGGTCTTAAAGAGATGACAACTCAAAGACATTTGTGGATATTTTTGAATAATAAACATAGTTCATTTTCTTGTGAATTTTAAATTCCTTGGACAATATATTAATGGTAAATATGTACAGAGTGTAGAAGTCATGATGGTTGTTTTCTAGTCTTTAAATAGGACTGTCTCCCTTACCCATGGCTCAAATAATGCAACATGTAGACTTTTCTAGAAGAAAAAATCCTTATGGTTGTTAAGATTTAGGTAATGTCTAAATATTCTGCTGGAGACTAAAATTTGGAGTGAAAAGAGTACAGGAATACCAGACTAAATGGGCTCTGTTGGATCTAAACCAGTAACTAGCTAAAAATTTTGGAAAAGTATCTTGGTTTTCCATCTCCCTTTTCTGTGACCTAGAATGAGGAAGTTCCTTGTCCTTGTGAGTATATTGTTATTCAGCTTGTCAAAAAATGAAAGAATTCTTTGGGTTTCTTTCATTTGCAATGTTTGCTTCCTGGGAATCATTAGTTAATGCATCTTGAACTCCATTAGCTCGTTCAGGTTTGTGGTTGATCTGATAGCTGTGTTCCATGAATCCCATGTGCCATCTGGCTGCAGTTCCATTTGGATCATGTTTAGTCATTAGCTGCTAAAAAGATCTGTGGTCATTTATCTTAGTGAATCAGAACTGGAGTTTAGCATTATTTTTATATGACACTAAAAGTCTTTTTTTTTTTTAGCGATTTTTTTTAGGCTTGCTTATTTTATTTTTAAAATTCACTTTTAAGCTAATATTTTTAATTGCTATATTACAAAGATTACATGTTGTTTGTTTATACTGAGTCATTATATAATGACCCTGTGCTAGGATTTCTCCTGAAGTCTAAATGTTCCTTATTGTTCTATTGTTTCATTTAAAAGAACAATCATTGGTGACACGTAAATGAGTAAAGTTTTATAAAAATAACTTGGAATAAATTTTTAATAAGACGTATTATTATCCCTTGACTCATAGCAAGTCATTCATAAACACCATTAAATCCTGATAATTATAGCTGTAGCTGCAGGGTTACTACCTTTACAGTCCTTATGCAGACTTCATTTAGAGGTCCAGTGGGGACATGCACACAACTGCTACAAAATGTTGCTATTAATGGTTTCCTTTGGAACAGTATTGTGCTAGATTAAACATTCACTCATGAAACAAAAATGTTTATAGGTCATCTAATAGCTAAGCATTCTGTGGCTTAAAGTAAATCTTTTAGTGTTGGATTCCAGATTTTAGGACTTGCACAATTTTCTTTCTTTTTTTCTTCTACATGCAACAAAAAATATAGAGATTTTGTACTCCAGCAAAAAGCTCAGCAATTTTCTCTGAATAATGCAGCAATCACCATTTTCCCTAAAGTAAATTGGACTGTTTTGGTTTATAAAGCAGCTTAATAACTTTTGCAGTACCTCCTTTTCTTTTTTTGTCCCCTTGTTGCTCAGTTTCAGAGTTACCTTGTGGGATAGAAGGAATAAAGGTACTTACTGCATATTGCTTTCAGTTTCATGTCTTAGGAAATACATGGTAATATATTTCCAGGAAATTTTGGGACTAGATGTAAATAAACATCACAGCTCTCATTCTAGAAAATAATCTAGACATCAATTTCAGAGCTACAATAGGCCCTACAGAGTGTCTTCTAATGTAAATCCTTTCCAGGAACATTCAACATAAAGGATATTTAGGAAGCAAATATTGGTACATCTCAAAACTCCTCTTTGTTCTAAACCAAAGATCTCCCACGTTATTTTTAAACCCTGATGTGCAGTGGAATTTGCAACATCTCGTTTTTCTAGTTGCCATTTTCCTTTTCCAGTGAAGCTTGCAGTTAATTCTCCCCAGTGAGACAAGCTAAGCACAAAGCACCGTGGCAGCTCTCAGGACCTGCTCAGAGAAAGAAAGAAAGAAAGAAAGAAAGAAAGAAAGAAAGAAAGAAAGAAAGAAAGAAAGAAAGAAAGAAAGAAAGAAAGAAAGAAAGAAAGAAAGAAAGAAAGAAAGAAAGAAAGAAAGAAAGAAAGAAAGAAAGAAAGAAAGAAAGAAAGAAAGAAAGAAAGAAAGAAAGAAAGAAAGAAAGAAAGAAAGAAAGAAAGAAAGAAAGAAAGAAAGAAAGAAAGAGAAAGAAAGAATTTGTCATTGTTTTAATTGAAGGCTGAGCCAGCCTTTTGCATTCTGACAAGTGTTAATACTGTTCTACAATTTTGCAGATACTCTTCCATAGCTGGAGGACCCCAGATGGACAATATGACTTTTACAAATTAGTGGTGTTGTAATTAAAGATATTTCAGCGTATCATAAGAGATGAAGAAATGTTTGTTAAACAGAAAAGGTGTTTTGAAATGCTGTGATGATCTGATATACAAAACAGCTTCTAATTTGTTCTCCTGGTACTAATTGCCAGTAGTCACTAGATAAGATTAGACTGATGTTAATTCACTGTATTAGGCAGCAGAGAGTTATCTTTGCAGATTTCTCATGGCCATCAAAGAACTTAATAAAAAAGGTGAATATTGTTAAAGAGCAATATCAAACAAAGGGCTAAATCTCTTTTTTCCCCCTCCTTTATTGCTGGCCCTCACTTTTTCAGAAGGCTGAAATGCTGTTAGAGATTTTAGGCATTAGCACAGCAAGTCTTGATATAAGTCCAGTTCCTCAGCTTGGGAAGACTTTTTTTCTGTGTAATAAGGATTCCTAAAATCATACCTCTACTCCTCCCCACTCATCTTTTAAAAAAACATTACCTGAAAAGCAACACTAAAATATTATTTCATAAAAGTTATTGAAAATATCTATTGTGGAAATTTTAGAAACGATGAGTGGGAAAGGAGAAAAAAACTAAGGCTAAGGAACATGGAACTAATTACGTGTATTCCTTAAGGCTTCTTTAAGGCCTTATGCTGGATACCCTGGGAGCTGGAATATAAGTTTCTATGTCTTAGTAAATCAGCATAATGATTCTTTTTAGTGTTTTGTTGTGACTCTCAGAATTTTTGGGTATTAATAGAAAATAATTCCTCTCTATTCCCTTTCTATATCCCTTAGAGAAAGATTCCTACTTTTAAGTCTTTTGCATGAGCATATTTTGCTAAATTTATTTATGTTTTTTTAACTTGTGCAGATTTTCAGAGCTTTTGAAGGAATCTCTCTCAGGATTCATAACAATGGAAACAGTGGTGGCTGGAGACTTCCAGTAAAATTTCCTATTGTTGTCAATTGCCCTTAAGAATATCTCATTACTTTATTTAAATGTGCACGCTGGTTTATGGTGTATTTATAGTGCTGGCAAACCCACCATTTTATCATTTTGAGACCTCTAATAACAGGCTTCCAAAATCTTGGGGTCAGGAAGGAAGTTTAATAAATAAATACCAAGTCTACTAAATTCAATTCTCCCTGCTTTTTTATTTGTTAGATAGCAACAGAGTGGTCAGCCAGTATGAATTACAAATAAACATTGGCCATTCAATTCTTCACCAATTAAGCAAGTGCTGCTAGCACAAGTGATGGAAATGTTAGGGTCTCCCTTAAATACAGAGAACCCTACACCAGAAAGGCTTAGTTGTAACACTGTCTGTAACCTGCCAACCCTTCCCTTTTCTGACCAGCCTCAAGTGATATTTGCTCTGCTCTGAATTTTAATTAGTGATGGCATATTTTGGAGATGATACATCCCAAAGTGCTGATAAAGCAGTGAGATGAGCAAATGAGTGCTGCACATCTACGCAGTGACCTAACATTTGTTGGGCGTCGTACAATTATTTTCCTCGTGACAGGGAGTTTGAAACCCTGTAGGTAATTCAGTGTTCAGTGTTTCTCTGTGACTTGGCTTTGTTGTGGTTTTATGTTTTTTTTGTTCTTGGTTGATTTTTCTGCCTTTTTCTCAATGGCTGTTGAAAAGGATTTTTTAAAAAATCTAGATTCTGAAATGCGTATTGGTTCACCACAATTTTCTTAGTGCTGCTTTTGACGTGTAGAATCTGGTTAGGCTAAAAAAAAATAGTAATTTATAGTCTCAGTAAACAGTGTTCAGTGGTGACCTTTCTGCACAAAGGCTGTCTGCTCCAGACACCCTATTAAAGACTTTGGGATGCCTGAGACAGTCCCTGTGTGCCTTGGTACTACAGCAGGTCAAGGAACTCCTTTTATGCACTATGGAGATTCACTTTGTAGTGGCATTTCAAAAAGGCTGGGAGAGGTGCCCTGTGCTGCACACACCTCGTAATTGCTAATTTCAGGTCTTTTCAGGGTAACTGATTCTGTAATGTAAATAAAAAATTAAGGCTGTGTTTTTAAACTGAGGCGTAATGGAGGGAATGGGAAATTTACATTGTACTCACAGAAGATATTTATTAAGACTGAACAACAAAACAGAATTTCTGAGATGGGTTGCTCTTTCTTCTTGAAAAAAAATAAAATTTATATCTTTTTTTAAAAAAACCCAAGTTGTATTTAAGAATGTAAATATTAAGGGTTTTTTTTAAATTTTACAAGTAAAGTTAAACCTTCATTGCTTTATATAACAGAAATCATAGCAGAAAATACATGTAATACTTGATAAATAATTCAAGTACTTAGATTTTAAAAATAATAATTGCCATGAAAAGAATAATTTTAATAACATCTTATACATACTGTACATATAGTATATATATATATAGTATATACAGTATACATATATATGCTACAGTATATAGTATATATATGTATATAATATTACATATATAGTATATGTGTATATAGTATATATAGTATATAATATACATATAGTATATATATTACATATATACATACTATATATACATAACAATTTAATACACTTTATACAAAATTTTGGATGGTTTTATACACTGTATACAGAATAACCATTTTAACAACCATTTCATATTTGTACAAACATGTAAATATAAACCAGCGATTAATTGTAGGGAAAATCCTTCTGAGGAGATTTTGAAGATTGTCGTTGTCAGGTAGGCTCGTTGAGAGTTGCACTAACAGCCACGGAGGCAGAGCAGGAGCGCATTGTGTGATGTCTGTGGATCACAAAATAAATCTCACTCCTAACCGTATGCATGGAGCCCTGTAAGACACTGAGCACTTTGTGTCTGACGCTTAAATCCGTGCTCACCTTAAAAGCCAGGCAGGTGTGTGAGTGCTCTGCTGGCTCGGGGCCAGCAGCTCACAGGAGTGACCTCAGAGGGTTGGGATCCCCTCCTGCCTCTGGTGTGAGGATGCCCTTGCTCCCAGCAGAGTCCCAAAAGCAGCACTTCCTCAGCATCAGCCTTCACGTACCATGGCAAGCTTAGAATAGTTTTGTTTTTTTTCCCCCATGTCTTTCTGGAGAAGAAGGTGGAGTGCTTGAGTCTTGAGAAAAAAGTATGATGTATACAAAGGATTGTGCAGCATCTCACTTCAGAGTTTAAGTTTCCCTGCTTTCCATTGTTCTGGAGTTTTAGTGGTTTATTCAGGTTAGGTGGAATGAAAAAAAAATTATGGACATTAAATTTATAGGGAACTTGTGGTCTGAGCATGTTTCAATACAAATTAGGAAACATAGGACAGGGTCTGTATTTGGTCCTTTTGCTAAAGAAATATATCACATTCTTGGTTTTATTTTAATTTTTCTGAGACACAAGATACATAATGGGTCTTTTCAGTTTAGTAATATGCATCAGGTAATTTAGGTTTCAGTCTTTCCAGATCATATTTCCAAAACATTTCCAATTTTAGGAGAGCATGAGCCAGTTGCAGACCTCTTAAGCTGCCATTTGAACAACTGTTTTCAGCACAGCTCAGAGATACAGGAAGAAGTGTTCCAGGTTTTGCACAGCATTGCATATTTTTCCCATGGCCTTCTTCATATACATCAACATTTCTAAAACTAGACCGAAAAAAGGTGGCCAAAAATACTCAGATTTAATTGCACCGCTGAGAGGATAGAATTTAACTAGGTTTTTTTGTTGGTTTTTTTTTTGGTTTTTTTTTTTTTTTTTTCCCCAAATTTTGTGGTTTGTATTTGCACTTGAGGCTTTCTTTCTACATATAGTTCTGTCGGTGTGTGGAGCATGCTGACTCATATTAAATAGAGTTTATTATACAAAAATACAGTAAATATATCTCAAGGCAACAGGAAAATCTCACTGTGCATTGTGTCTAATTGTTATTTATTGAGGTGGGGGCCACAGCAGGCCTCACCATTTAAAAAATTGTCTTCAGGAAAATATCTTCTTTTAGTTTTTGCAAATCACATTTTCAGCTCTACATTGTGAAGGATGCAAAGCTTTAGATGATACCCAAAGACTTGACAGTATATTATGCCAGGGAGTGACAATTCAAAAAAAAAAAAAAAAATCCAGTTCCAAGTGTAAGTTTAAAAATGTAACTAAAAGCCTTCATCAAAGTTTAAAGAGCTTCTTGCGCTTTTAGCATCTGCTTATTCTGATTTATTGACAATGACACACCTAGCAACAGTCATTCCTGCTGAAGCAGTGAAGTAATGGACTTCAGGAGAAAAGGGGAAAAAACAAGTAGGTGCTGCACACAGGAGAGAGGCCGCTGATTACAGACCACTAATTTGTTATGCACTCTGGCAAATCAGCAGTGATTCATATGACAAATAAGGAGAAAAAATTAACAGCTGTCATGTTGTGATGTGTTAATTTCCTGACAGTCTCTGCACTGAAGCCAATTACTGATTTAAGGGCAGGGAGAGAGAGCCCTGTTCAAGCTTCTAATTAGGCTTCTTCAAGACTAAAAGGATAAAAGCAAAAATAAGAGCAAGAGAATGAAGCAGGTAGCCCCAGCTTCATAAAGCATACATGCTTTTAAATCCTCAATTAAATAGCTTTAAGCTTAAGTGTGTTTAAGATAAGAATTTAGAAAGGTTTATTCACTTTTCTCCACGACGCTGTGTTTTAGTCCTTTGTGTAATTGGGAGATGGAGCGAGCCCAGGGCTCTGCCTTGCCCTCCTCCTGCAGCCGTGCAGGTTCTGGATGTCACCTGCTGCCAAAACCTTTGTTTGGCAATGCCAGCCCCTGCACATCAGCTTCACACCCAGCCAGGGTGAAGGGACATCAACAAGTTCTCGCCCTTTTGGCCCTGAGAATTTGTAATTTAAGGGAGCTGTTCAAGGGCTTGGCTCTGACTCCTACCCTTGCACGAGCAGCCCTGACACTCATGGGAGGATGAGGAGCCTCTGGGCCATGAGCAGGGAGCTGAGCTCATTCTGGGAGCTCTGGAGAGCCTTCACACCTGGAAGGGGACTGGAAAGGGGAGCAATCAGCATCCAGCCTGATGGAGCCCAGGGTGAGGCAGGACCTGGAAAGAGCGAGCCGTGGTGAGGAAATGCCGAGGCACCAGGTGACTCATGCCTTGGTTGTGAAAGGAGCCTGACTCGGTCGTGGAATATGATGTACAGTCCCCAGCTGTCCCTAAAACAGGCAAATAGACTGGGAATGGCATGAAGCATTCCAGTAAAGTAGCTGATTTTGTAAGAAATATTTTATTTTTTTAATGTAACACTTCAAAATTAAACCCAGGTTTCCTGTCGACCTGCAATTTAAACCCACGGTATAAAACTACCAACTGACTGTAAAGAGCCATTGCCTCTTTTTTTGGCATTTACTCAAAAGTGATGTGTGTTATAAAAATCAGGAATTAATCATTGAAAAGGAAGCGTGGATTTGGTCCAAAAGGAAGCAGCGTTTTCATCCACAAAATATTTTAAATTTTCTATCTCATATTCAGATGGTCATGAAGAGTGACTTTTACAAGTTTCTACCAAACTTTTTCAGGACTCTCTTCTGCTTTCTAAAAAGCAATTATAGTAAAAATTTTGAAGAATTCACTCGCATTTTAAAATGAGCAGCCATGCCTTATTTTTACATTATGGCTCCCTTCATTTGGGTTTAAAATACAGCTCTTCCTTACTTCAGGCATCAGCAGAAGCAGAACTTTACAGGAAATTCAGCAGCAAATATGATGTGAACTCCTAAAATCACTGGGAAAGAAAGAAATGTTTCTAATCAAGTTCTGCAGACTTCATTTTAGGCCAGCCTCTCCAAAAACTGTGTGACCAGGCAGCTGATAGAAGCTGAGCTGTAGCAATACAGAATTTAGGACATTTGAATCATCCCAGACCAAAATTTCTGTGTGTTATTTGCATTAGACTTCAATAACTGCTTTAGATATAAAATAACAGTTCTGATGACTAGATGGGATCAACTGGAGAACCAGGTGCTGGTGGGGAAAATAAACTTAAAATATGTGTGTGATTTGTGCCCTAAACTTAATGCTACCAGATATAAATACATATGAAGTCAACATGGTAATTAAGTGACAGTGGAGCAATACCCAAGAGACTGGCTTTACTGGGGGAATCAACTCAGAGTCATTTGAAATCCACTGCCTGCAATTCTTTCCCATCTTCATTTGGCAACTTTAGTAAATAATAATTTTTGCAGGTTTTGAAGAATTATGTAAAACAGATTTTGTGGTTTTTTCCCTTATGTTTGAAGGATTTAGTAATCCAAATTGATGTCATTGGTTCTTAACCTGCTGTAAGTTTGCATGCTAGTAGGATGGATGTCTATTTGTAATAGTTATTAATAATATTTGTAGATTTCAGTACAAGTGATAGTAGGTATGCTATTGTAAGAGCCAATAAGACCTTTCTGACATTGATTTTGCTTGCAAGTTCATCCTTATTCTTGCTGGGATGGATAAAGGTAATTCAGTCTCTAGGCTTGCTCAACCCAGATCTACTATCAATTCAATTGAAATATGTCTACATTGAATGTATTATCTTTTTTGGAAGGATAGCTAAGTGAATTAAGCACATGCAATACTTATCTTATCACTGTCCAGGCTAACTTATACTTTATTGATTTATAGTGCCCTTCATAAGCACAGAGGTGTTCTTCTCTATTTTATGCCCATGGACTGCTTCAAGCACCTTTGAAATGCAGCCCCTTCTGTCATTAATTTGCTTTCATACTTGATTGCACCCAGTGTCCACTGCTGGCTCAAAGCAGAGTCTTCAAACCCTTTCCAGGATTCCTCATTACAGACTGGGCAGGGGAGGCCTTTTTCAGGCTTACCTAAAAACAGGGGTCAGACAGAATTAGGAGAATAAAAGTGGATATATTTAATGAAGAGCCTTCAGGTACATGAAGGGCAGATGAAGCCTCTCCAGTGGGCTACACCTAAAATGGATGGTGGTCACAAGTTTTCAGGCAATTATAAGTTTTGTGCATTTACGTATCAAGGGTTAATCCTCCAGTTACAGCTTCAGGTAATGAAGTCACATACCCCCAGTTTGCTACCCCCAAATTCACTTTTGTTTATGCTTTTTGGGGCCTGAGGCAGTAGGGTGTCCTTGAGCTTCAGGCCTAGAGGCTTTGGTTTGTCTGACCAAAATGTGAAGACAGCAACTCACACCCTATATGGGTTTTAGAGTTATACCCTAAAGCAGTACGGGATTTGAAAAAAAAGAAAAGCTAAAATTCTAAGGCACCACAGGATATAAGAGGCCAGATCCTGGAGTCCTTCCCATCACTGCTGGCCTTTGGGAGCCCTGCACAGAAGCATGCTGAGGGTTTGGTCCTGGGTGTGACTCTGCTCAGACCCTCTGGTCTCTAACATATCTGCTTGTTCCTTGCTCAGTGGTGTTAAACTGCACGGGGGCACTGGTGGAGCCAGGACACAGAAATGTGTGCAATCCCCCCCACACAGGAGGGGCTCAGATTCCTGTGTGATCTTCCCAGTTTCTGCTCCTGTAAAAAAGAAAGGGCCAATCTGACTCCTGGGGCATATTTAGTCCTCATCCCAGGAAATCTGTCACTGAAGTCAGTGAGTGTTTTGCCTGAATAAGTATTGAGTAAAGACTGAAGGCTTTGGCCTAACATTTATATCAAATATGGCCTTCCCAAATTCATTAATTCCAGTTTTAAAATTATATTGTCCATATCTCTTTTTACTGTCCCTGACCCCTTTTGCACACTCTCACCATTAACACTCCCAGTCACAGATATCTGGGAATGTATTCCATCATCAGTAATACATTCAACCTGACTCATATTCATAACCCACTCCAAGTTACTGGTATGAAGAGCATGGCCATGGGTTACTAAACACTGGATTTATAAAATGTGAAAAAAGAAATATGCTGCACTTAAAAGTACCAGAGCACATTTTGCACTGTGCTTGATCTCTTGCACGTGGTCTCATGCCACAGTCTGCATTAAAAGCAATTAATATCATCAACTCCTATGTGAGGAGCACTGGTGGATTTTACCTATTCTATATATTTTACTTGCCATGTGATGATGAATAAATTAATCCCATTAATATTTAATTAACTTTAAGTTGAAAGGTGACATCTAACTTAGCCAACTTACTCTTCTGTAGCTAGTTTAACTTTGGATCATGTGATTTTAATTCTTTCTGTATGACCAGGTGACTATAGGGGAAAAAAAAAAAAGAAAGAAAGAAAGGGAAATGCACAGATTAATTTCATTCTTTAACCTTCCTAATGCATCTGCTTGCTTGCATCGAGTCGCAGACAGCAGATCATCACATGATTTATAGTAGTGACCGCTGCCTGCATCTCTCAGGCTAATGACACATACACTAAAATCATTGATTTGTATGAATAGCCTCCGCTCTTCATTTATCACAATTTAATGTAAGAGTTTGCAATGCAGGGAAAAAATTTCACATGGGAAGCATGGCCCCACAGGCCTGACCGCTAAGCAGTTATGAATCATTTGCTGCCTTTTAATATATAGACTGTTCTATTCCTGAAAATACCCTGTAAGGTCGTGTTTCTTTACAGGACACCACTACAATTAAAAACCAAAAGTAGATGTTTTAAGACAAAGTGTGCATGAAGCATGGCAAATTTAAACCTTTGCTAGCGTTTCCGTTTTCTCTTTTTTAAAACACAACATAAAAAGCCAATTTTATCATTGATGTAAGCGGGGACAATCCATTTAAGTTTAGCAGTTTTACCTGGTTTTGTCAATCCAAATTTGGGCCATAAAGTTTATCGATCTGCCTGTGTAGTACACAGAACTCCAGTAAGAATACTAACCTAAAATCAGAAAAGCACTACGAACAAGAAGAATTTGGCAAACCATTTTTTTCCTCAAGGTTTAAAAAAAAAATCAAGTTTAAGTTAGAAGAGAATTCATAGTTTTGCAAATATATTCACTAGGGAAACTTAGAAGGTTTTTTTTGTTGCTGCCTTTTTTGTTTGTTTGTTTGTTTTGTAGATAAACAACCACATTGGGGTCTTTTCTCTTCTAACAAAAGCTGAAAATCCCCTTTAATTCCAGCTCCTACATTGTTTGGTATCGTAATTTTAAGCAGATATGACAGGTCAAATGTAAATTAAAAGAACTCTTTATTTTTATTATTTATTATAGTTATTAATCTAAACATCATCCAAGCCATCATTTCAAAATTATAAGTAAGAATAAACAAATAATTAATTCCTTAGTAGTGATCTCAAAGCAAAAATTAAGTACAAGATGTTGATTTCTGATGTATCTGTAATAGAATGAAAAATAACTGAGAGGATTTAACTGTTTTCCTTATATAAGAAGAATGATAACATCCATAATCAAGTATGGTACTTGATATAAATCAAGTGTTTGAAACTCAGAAAAGAAAATCCGCTTTTTTCATCTTATGATTGTATCCATATGATCACTGTTGACTCTAAAAAGTGTTGTGTCTACCTGGGGATGACACAGGATGACACTTTGTACACAAATTAAAGGTTTAGCTGTTGGTTTGGTTTTTTTTTTTTTTCTTTTAACTATGAGATCAAAAGCCTTATCAGTGTTTTGGGGTTCCCAATACAGTCTTGCTGGTCACAAAATCACAGTTTTCAGTGGAGAAGGAACAAATGAAGGAGTGTTTTTGGTTACAGAAATAGGTGCTTAACAAACAATGACACTAACTTCTCAGGGAAATATGTACCTTGTGTTCCAATGCTTGCAGGAGTCACAGTTGACATGATATATTTTCATTTTTCTCAGGTAAAAAATCGTGAAATGAAGGTAAAATTTATGCAGTATCACAACACAAGGGAACCAGGTATCCCAAGCATTTTTAACTTTTGCCTTTATTTCATAAATGTTGAATACTGTTAAATTCTAAAGTGCTTGGCAATGTTTTCAGATGTGCAGAAAAACTGTGGTAAAGCTTCTATTGTGTCAGCCACTGACACTGCCAAGTTATTTTCCCTTAAAGATACACTTTGTATGCAAATGCATTTCAAAGATTGAAAACTATGAATTTTCTGAATTTTCTTCTTTTTGTATTGCTTGACAGGGACCGTGTGCTACACTGCCAATATTTAAAAGAAAGAAAAAAAGGAGGATTTTAATGATGACTCTGAAAATTTTGCGTTTTGCCTCGAGATATTTTTGTATAACCAATCTTAATTTTTTTTTTTGTTAAGCATATAATTCAACCAATTCTCAGCACAGCATGAGTTGAAATACAGAAGAAGAAAAAAAAATTGATTTAGTAGAACTTGAGCTATTGATAAAGCAAGTAAGCATAATGACAAAGCCTCACATCTCCCAGTCTTCAGATATTTATCAGAATAAATCACCATCGTGGTGAACACCTTATAGCTGGGATGAATCAGGGCAATCCAAGAACGTCGTTCAGCCTTTAAATGTTCCAAAATATTTGGGATTGTACAGTCTGTCATTCCACAGACCATGCCATTTTTTTGCATGGGGAAGAGGTCAAGCAGGCCTGGTGCAAGGTTGGCCCCTGGTGAAGGTTCTACAGTTCCTCAAGAGGAACAAAATGTCCCTCTACTCATTTCTGGCAGGAGGATGATATTTATCTAACAGGGATACTGAGATATTTAATGTTCTGACATGTTAAGCTGTCATGTCAGCAGTACCTGTGTACATGGCTACAATCTGCATAGTTATTTATTGTCTTTGTTTAAAATATGCCTGCAATTTTAAAGCTTGCATTCAGTATTTTTCAGATACAAAGCAATCTGGTTCTTGTTTCAGGATGTGGCAGCACCTTGCACAGACTGTTTAGGTGTAATGTATTAAATTGTTTATGTACACAGTTTATACACACGTATTCATGGCAGACTGAAAATTATGTTAGAAAATTGTAGAAGAAAATATTGGAATTTGCTGTAGTGTTAGGCAAGTACTGACAAATGCCCCAACATTTATTCATGTTTTATATACCTTTTAACTCTGCCATTCACTGCAATAATACAGTTCCAGTCCATTAGTGTCTGCCACATCACATGCTGTACCTATAACTTCTTGGCAAACAGTTCAAGAAAAATCCCTAAAATTAGAGATAACCTCTCACAGCCTGCAGGGTCTTATTTGCATGTGTAAATATATAAACAAATCTTGTTCTACTGCAAGGGAATATGCTTCAAAATGGAACTGACTGCACGTCTGCAAAGAAATAGAAATATAAGAACTAGGGTGGGGTAGGTATTTTGACTTCACGCATGAGTTTGATATGACACACCTGCTTAGTTCCTAAACTATCTAAAAGGCAAGGTGGAAGCAGGATAAGCCTTCCTGTTTTTTCAAGATTATGGCCTTTTATCTACATGGGGAGGTGCCTAGCACACTTCTCATGCTTCTGAAAAATATAATAACGACACAATGTAGAGTTCTGGGACTTGGGAGATCCAAGCAGGCAGCCTGATCTTCTTGTTGGAGAAACAAGTGCCAAAATTCCCTACACACTTCTCTGAGAGCAGAGTTTGCGTTTGAAGTTAAATTTGGGTAGATGGCTATTTCCTGGAAGATTTTATTCTTTCAAAATGCAGTTGTGTTCTGGCTTCCAGGAAATAAACAAGTAGCTGTAATTGTTTTTAATATAGTGATATGTATCATTTGCATATTCTTGGGGGGTGGAGCTGTGATGAAATGCGGGTGTCATGCTTCAAAATGCTTTCTCTGGGGCAGTCTGCTGTGTAGCAGCACTGAAGGAGATGAAGCCAAGGCTTGGGGCTCTTCCAGCTCTCCACCAGCCTGGCACAAAGCTGTCTGGAAAGTGGGTGAGCAAATTTCAAGGCAGCCAGTGAGATGTGAACTAGCTCAGTGAGTGTAGCAAATGGTTAAGTTTACAAGTGATTTTAAATTGCATTGAAGATCTATAATCCAGATCCTGGGCTGCATCTGGCCTGTGGCTGCTGTAACTGGAGAGAGAGGGGCAGCTGAAAGCAGCTGTGAGCTGAGGGTGACCTCAAAGGTGAGCCCAGTCAGCTCTGCCTGCTGGGTGCACAGGTGAGTGAAGAATCTTCTATCACAGCCTTTTCAGAAGAAAAAAAACTGCAGCACTTGGATCCAAGTGAATCCTTTAGGTTGGAAAAGACATTTAAGGTCTTAAGGTGTGGTTGCTTTGAAGTTATTGTCTGTGCATATAATAATGCAAGTTTTAGTTTGTTTGCCCTATGTGAAGTGGAGCAAGATGTGAGAAAAGCCCACAGGAGAGGGTTTGTTGTAGTTAGTGCTGGCACTGCATTAATTCAGGCTGGATAAAAATGTGATAATGTTGTGGCATTCCCATGTAGCCTCCATGAAATGAGATATGCTTCACTTCCTAGTGTGGGCTGCAGTCCCTTCTTGTCACCCTTCCCTTTGGAGGTGGCTGGGGTTCACAGTAGGTTTGTGATTCAGGACCATGCAGAAACGTAGAGCAGTGAAAGATGAGTTCAGTTCTTGTTAGAAAATATTAACGGAACAAGGGAAAGTGTAAAAAAGACTAAAAGCCCAGAAAATCTTTGATTTTAATTCCTTGGAATCTTTAGAACAAAAGCACGGCAGTGTATAGCCCTTCATCTTTAAACTCATAAAATGATGTGGCTCATGTGAACATTCCCTTTGAGTTAAAGTTCATGATGCTGCTTCTCAAAGTATTTCCAGAGCTGCAGCATGGCTATTAGATATTGCTGTTAATAGCAGTGAGGATAATAGGTATATTAAGTGTGGTCCACCAACATTAACTTTGAAATTTCTGGAGTTTGGTATGATATTTAAAATGTTCTTATCACCTTGGTATCTTAGCATCGTGCAACAAGTATCAATTCAATTTCACTTTGTGTTTAAAATATTTAATAAAAATCTACACAAAGCACATTGTTTAGCCAGGAGATTGGAATATTTTCCTTTTCATCAGTTGCATTCTCTTGGGTGCATCTGTCTCAAATGTCTCTCCTGAGAATGAACACCAGAGGGTTTGGGTTTGTGTTAATTATTTGAGACTTTCAGAAAGCCCTATTATTTACTTGCTAAATATGTGTTTCCCTAAGATGATGATCACTTTGGCCTTTTTTTTTCCTCCTTCTTTCTGGGTTTTTCATATCATTATAATTATTCCTGCCATAGGTGCTTACTCCTTTATGTCCGGATGCCATCGGTTCCCTAAAGCAGTTGTTCTAAAAATGACTCCAAAAGGTTTTTGAAACAAAAGAGCCCAAATTGTGTCTCTGAGTCAGTGAGGCAGGCAGCCATTTGGCTGTTTGCAGGCACAGGGGCTGATTCAGCCAGCTGGATTAACCACATGCCCACGGGCAGCTCTGCCATGCTCCTGCCATCCCTGCTGCAGTCCTGCGCTGCTGTGGTGCTGCAGCCTCCAAGCTGCTGCTGGCTGGGATCCAGCTGTGTGGCTCCACAGGCATGCACAGCTGGATGCAGCTGGCTGCACCTGCCCACCTGGGCATGGCCTGAGGCACAGCTGCACTGGTGCAGCCTGGGCTGCTCCCCTTCCCAGGCTGCTCCTGAGAAAATTGTCCTGACACACCTAAAGCAATATCTGGCAGCAGGTCACAAATGAGCTGTGCCATGGCCCCATTGCCCTCCAGGCTTGCCTGAGTGACAATTTAGGCAGGACATTCCACAGGAGGAGGGAGACTGCTGAGATGTGCCAGAGACATCTAGAAGTGAGCTCTGTGCTAATTCCATATCAGGCTCTGTGTGTGGACACACATCACGCAAGCTGTACACTAAATAGAAGAGCTCCTTGCCTGTGTCCAGAGCAAAGAGGGAGATGTGATTTCTAACAGGAACCCGTGTTCATTCTGTTTCCTTTCTCTGCTCCTACAGCTCACAGGATTCCCTCTTGCAGTATGAGCAGGGAGATACAAAAATTGATATTTTTCTGTGTTGAAGAAGAGGCACATAGGAAAGTTTCATGCAAATTTTCCATATATACTTTGCTCTTTCCTTAAAGCAAACAAGCATTTTAAAATATCTAAATGTTACTGAACTTACTCAGGCATCTACTTCATAGAGGTTCTGGGTTTTTTTTTTGTTCAATGCCTAGATTTTTTTTCTCTAGTCCATCACTGCGTGAAGAAATAAGTTCCCAAGGATACTCAGGATAATTAATCTTTACAAAGACAATTTCTTTCTATGCAAGTCATATTTTGACTCAAAAATATGATAGAACTCTCTCTTCAAGAAAAGTATCACACCTTTCTTCATTTTATTTGTACACTCTCCTCTAATATATGTTGTTATCTGTGGTAAATTTTTTTACTGAAATAGTTAAATTTGTCAATTTTTTTTCTTGTAGAGAAGTGCTAGCCATGGCAGAACATTCTCCCTAACATTTAGCTATATCAGAAACCTATTTCTATAAAAAATGTTGAATCTGTGCATTAACTTCCAAATTCTAAAGATCAACCAAAACCAGTGTGTATTTTTCCAACAACTTTTATAAACAGTCTCCAAGTTCAATTTGCTATTAGAATTATTACAATTATATGGTTGATTAACCCTTGTCTGAAAAACAAACAAACCAAAAAAAAACCCAACAACCCCCCCCTCCCCACTTGGAAGTTATCAGCAGTTTTTCACATTTTATCATGGGGTAGTGCTGTCCAGAAGATCTGGGTAGAGGAATTTCTATTAAGCAGGTGTTACTCTGCAGCAGTGAAGTGTTGCAGGGGAGCGAGTAGGAAGGAGAGCACAAACCCTTCCAGTTCCCCTGGGAGCAGCAGCAGTCCCAGGCAGCTCCATCTGAGCCCATCGTGTCCCCAGCCCTTTGTTTCTCCTGATATTTGCCAGCACTGGCTCTTGGGCAGCACTGTGGTCACTAGATCCCATCTGCTCAGCTGAAATTCCTGCCCTCTTCTTCCCTCCCCAGCTTGTCTCTGTACTAATCCTCCCTTCACTATTTCTTTCCTGCTACAATTTTACCCCAGTCTCCTCTTTCCCCCCAAAAAAAACCCCTGGAAATGCTTAAAAGCTGTGAATATATAATAGACTTCAACATAGTTCATGAACTACCTATGAAAATAAAACCACATGAACTGAATCAGCAATTGTTACTTGCAACTATTTGATCCTCTGTAGCCATGGCTATTATACAGAGCCATCATAAAGTAAACAAAAAAAATTGGATGCTCCTATCCCAAATTCATGTTCTGTATGTCCTGCTTGCTGAAAAACAAAACTAAAAATCCCGGTCTGTTGTAGTATTAAAGGTATTTGGTGGGCAAATACTACAGAAATGAACATTGTGGTACAATACCAGCTGTTTATATAGCCCCTGCTCAGGATATTTCCTAAGGTTTAGAGTCCCACTCTGGAGTCTGGAAATGCTTAATGGAAAATAAGAAGAGAACTAAAACACAAACCAAAACAAGAAAAAAGAGTCAAAATATGTTCTGCTATAAAGTGCTTAGTACTAGAAGATCTGATTGACATCTGGTCTGTTCAGTTCTTAGAAAAATCAGCAAAGGCAACTGTAGCAATGATGTACAGAAAAAAAATTCTTTTTCAAAATATGAACACTGCTATGAAATCAAAATCTGTCAAACACAGCCAGTCCCCCTAAACTGTTTGAGAATGCTACCTGAGATAAGTTACTCAGCAAGATACAGTTTTAGAGAGGTAATGATGTATTTTTCTTACATCTCTGAGTTTAGATGTTTTTATAGTTCTCCTCTCTAGTCTGATACCTGACTACAGTAGGTCTCCCTAGGCCCTACCAATAATCTCTTCACAGATTCCTTCCTGCTGCAGCTTTTGTCCATAAATCCCCATAATCTCATCTCCTCTTTTATACTTGACAGTCTCTTCAGCTACCCTAAAACAATCTTTGCTGAGCCCATGTTCCTCCAAAAGCAGTAATGGGACAGCACGGCTTCATTTCCATTTTACAGGAGTCTTAGGAAGTGATGTTCACCTGGATAAGAACAACACGTATCAAGATTTTGAAACTATTGGGCACTGTGGTCATTCTCTCTGAGGAGGAAGCAAGCTCATCCTTCTCCTGACATCAAGCACAGCATGGGGAGGCAGTGATGATCCCAATACCCTGCTGCCTGTTTTGATGAGGTGGCATAAGAATCCAGCATGGTTTGATTTGCTAGAAGCAAACCTTCTCTAAGAACTGTGTAGACAGACTTATGTGGAGCAAAATTAAACACTTTGAAGATTTTCTTAATTGACTTCTCTCCTTCCCCCAAGAGACTCATCTTTCTTCGTCTCCTCAATGGAAGAGTAAAAGAATAGGTTTTCTGACCCCTAGCCCTTTCTCTTACCAACCTGAAGACAAGAAACTCAGGTGCCATTTTACTGCCCAATATTCACTGTTAGGAAAGGGCTGAGAAGGTGAATTAATTGAGTGTGGGCTGCAGATGAGTTGAATAACATCACACACTGACACATACTGTTCATTAGATTTCTTGATGCAAAGGTGGTTTCTGCAATAATGGTACCCATGTTTTAATCTTATCTCTCAGGATTGGGGGAGGAAGATAAAGCACTCTGCTGTGTAACTGAACTGCTTCACAGGTGCTAGAGTCCTGAGAAATGCTCTTAATACCCTTTCCAATGGCTCTAGCACATCTTAAATTGCATTACAAAAAATTCAGCTAAATTTCATCACTCCCAAGGCATCTGGTCATTTGCAAAACCAGGTTGGTGTACATCTATTATATAGATTAAAAAACAACAACAACAAAAAGACTAAGTAAGTTTGGGTGTATATAATTAACTACAAGGGTATTGCTCATTTTAATTTCCTTTATAAACACTTCTTATATTTTTGTTGTTTTAAGTGCAGAACCCCTTAGAGGAGTGGGGGGAGAAAAAAATGAGTTCTCACCCACTGTTCTGAAAAATGGACCCTGTTCTCTTCCCGTGGCACTGGCTGATGCTTGTTTCAGTTACTCAGCATGATGCTGAAATGGAAGAACTGTTCAGACTGGAGCTCCATCTGCTCATCAGCGAGAGGCTGAGCCTGATGCCACACTCCACTGCGTCTGCTGGTGTGGAGAGAGGGCTCTGCAGTTGGCTGTGGGAGGAGCAAGAGCCATGGGAATGGAAGCAATGCTGAATGAAGGGACTAGAGTGAGGCAGAGCCCTCTCTGAGATGTTCTGCTTGGCAGACTGGAGCAGCAGCCCCTCTGGGCAGGTGTAGAGTGAAGCAGTGGCTGCCTCTCAGTGCACCAGGCAGCAATCAGAATGAGTTTGTGTGGAGGTGAGGTAGTTATATGGGATCAGACAGATCTGATATTACTTGAAGATAAAGAGAGTTTGGCAAGGAACATGTGCATACATGGAATACAGCAATGTAAGATCTATGACCTCACAGAAATTTGAGTAAAGCCGTTTGGTGAGATGAGACCACGTTAAGGCGTCGAAGTCGACCAATACGGGATCTGAAGAGAGAATAAGCTGTCAGAGAGAGTGAAGCTACAGTGAGGTTACATGGGAAAATAAGGAACATCTTGGAGAGTGCAAGGTGTGAAGGAGGAGGACAGAATGTGCCAGTCAGCTGTGCTGAGTCTGGAGGAACAAAGCTTTGGAGCAAAGGGAGGAGATGAGGAACAGTGGGCAGGGGAAAAGCTGTCCTACACTCAGCATCCCTGGCACCTGGGGCTGACCATGCACCCTCTGGGTGCAAAGGATGAGCACAGTGGTTTTATAGCTGCTGAGGAAAGGGGTAGAAGCAAGACAAACCTGTGGCATAGGCTTTATTTGGGCCTTTACACATTTTTTGGGAGTGAAAGGCTTTGCATATTGCCCAAATAGGCATGGCTCTGGGATATGTTTTCGAGGTACCAGGGAGGAAAGGAAGACTGAGTTTCAGCTGCAAAAGATGCCAACAGAAGAAGCTGGGTGCTTTTAGAGAGCCTCACAATTCAGAGATCAAATTTGTCCTTACAAAGAACCCAAAACTGCAAGCAACCAGTACCTTGTGACAGCATTACTTTTGTGGATGTTTTTAAGATGCAAGCCTTCATGATGCAATCCTTGTGTAATGAATCTAACTCAGACTGGAAGATCATTTTTTTTCTGATTTTAGACCAGCTGATTTTCTATATTTGGCATGAGAGAAAAAATATTTTAGTCTTTGTTTACAAGCAATGCTGTAAACTAAAATTTAAA
Source organism: Brachypodius melanocephalos (assembly GCA_013398615.1). Lineage (NCBI taxonomy): Eukaryota > Metazoa > Chordata > Aves > Passeriformes > Pycnonotidae > Brachypodius > Brachypodius melanocephalos. The sequence continues at coordinate 14,817,710 of VZSR01000393.1, read as the reverse complement.
CTTCAATCCCACGAAGTTATCACCATTTGTGCAGAATTTCCTGCTGCTACCATATTTGTTTCACAGTAGTGCATTAGGTAACAAAGATAAAAGTTGCAGAGCCTTCATCCTCCTCGTCTTGTCTCCACCAATTTCGTGGCATTGTCATAGGCACTACTATCCTGCGTGTCACTCCACCTCATTCTGTGCTTTCCCACTCTGCAGATAACAACTGGTCTCCACTGGGATTGATTTACACATTAAACATTAATTATTTTCCTGCCCTTAGTTATGCAACATCGCCGTGCCTGGCCAGCAGCAAGAGGTGGTGAAAGCCTCAGTGCCTGGGCCTGGCGTGTTTCTGCTGCTGGTGTCAGCCCTCCCGGGTAGAGGCAGGAAACAGCATCTCCCAAACCTGTCAAATCTATCACTCTTCTAGTTCAAATGTTGACAGGCCTTGGGAAAGCACACTTTAAACAGATCTGTTCTCTGTCACTGCCATGACAGTAATACACGAATCCACAATCACAATGATTTTAGAAACAGACAGACAACATGAACTATAAAAGCCTGATCCTGTTAGAACTTTCTTGGATGAGTATTTTAAGGGGAATATTTTTGTGCTAACATTTTTGAGAGTATTGGGTGTCTCTGATCCTGAATCTCTTGTTTCTTTTTTGATATCTTGATCCCTTATCTTGACTCCACAAATATTCTTCATTTTTCTTGTGGCTACCCCACTCTGTTTGCTAGAGTTTCAAACCTTTAACTGAAGATGTTGCCATGTTGTGTCTAGATATCCAATAATGTGGTGAATCACTACTCCCCTTCAACTGAGCTGAATGCCAAAATCACAACAGATGTTGTTTGAAAGAAGGAGGCATTTATTATCTCGCTGGACATTAAAGATAGAACCATATCTACTGTAAGAAGAATCTGATGGCAGAAGAAGCCCTCGAATGCTAACAACATCCCATAACAAAACTGGACTGGAGATTGGTGAGGCCAACAATGTCTGTGAGCGTGGATGGCCAAATGTATGTGGAATTTCTGATTTGACTGTGTAGTAATGCACTTGAAGCAAGAGCTAAGTCAAAAAATATGGGGTTTTAAACCCTCTGATCCATCGTGGACTTCTCCTAGAAGGTACAGTCTAAACTTCTGTGCTGTTTTTTTTTTGACCCAGGCTCCTGAACATTTCTAGTGTAGATATTGTCAACATATGTTGCAAAATGAAATTTCTGACTCATGAATGACCAAAGGAAATAAGTTTCTGTTGGGGTCAGAAAGAACAGTTTTGCCACCCACCATCTCATGAGCTGAGTGTTTACCAACTGGGCCTTAGTGATCTACCATGGTAGGTTAGTAAATACTAATATTTCTCTTTAACAGAGCTGATATGAAAGCTTCATGAGTAGAAACAATGTGTTAGGACTAAGCAATGTTTTCCAAATTGTCATAGTTCTGTGAACTGTGAACTGTTTCTGATGTTGTTGAGGAGAATTGGATGTGTTCAATATGGGCACCCCAATGGCCAGATTTAATTTTCTCATTTTTCTGAAAGATTTTTTAAAGTTTGAGCATTAAGAGCACAATGCTTCATAATTTTGTTCAGAGGACTATTGGTTTGAAAAAAAATTGTGGATTTGTCTAAAATTTCAAAGGATCTTTTAAATTGCTATCTTTTGCATTCTGAAGCTTTTAGAGTTTTTTTTGTGTGGCTGACTAGGCACCAAGTTTGAAATTCACCCTGGCCATAGGAATGGACAGGCTAACATCCAGATTAAAATATTTAACATTATGGTCTCATTGTTAACAGCATTACAATTATTACCAAAGTGTTGATTCCCTGTATCTATTGCATCTCATGCTCTGTGCAGAGGTTGCACATTTCTGTCTTCATGTATAATGCTAACTTTTCACAAACATGATTAAAAGAGGAATGGAGTAGCACTTTTTTGCCATTTTCTCCAAATCACTTTAAAATTTTAGGTATATGGAATATAAAGAGTATCAGTAACATTTAAATTCCTCGTAGGTAAGCAAATCTGGCTGTTCCATAATTTCCAGGTGCATAGCTCTTATGAGATGAAGGCACAAGTAAATTGTCAGTTCCTTTGATACCATGATGTCTCCCTAATGGAACCATGGGACAACATTAAACAGGTTTCCCAACACCTCCCAGAAGGGTGGTTAAAACACAGTTTCTCACGATAGTCTTCTCTGTGTTTCAATATGAACTCTTTTCCCTGCAGTGCCAGTAGCCCATATGCAGTGTTTTCACCCCTTTACAGACTGATAATGAGTGAATGTTCATGTGGTCTGTTGCACAACACTAAGCCCTTATTTCACTGTCTGCAGTTATGTTCAGTAAGTACAATATGAACATCATCTCAATTAACAGAGTACCTTCAGGGCTTTTCTTAGCCAACTATTCTAGCACGCCTGTCCATACTGTCATCAGCACCTAATCAACTAATGATGGCTGAAAATGAGGAAGGCCAATCCCAATAAATCCAAAGGATAGTAATTTTTCTCTTTTAATGCCCTTCTCCCTCCTTCTTCCTTCTTCCTACGGCACATTGCAGTAAATTAATGTCATGGTGGTTATTACAGTAGCGCTGCTATGGCAAGTATTCAAGCAACGATCCTCGAATATTTTACCTCAGCATTTATTTGTCCATAAAATAAAATAGGATTTATTGCAGTACTCTCTGGTTTGAGGACTGCATGGACAGCAGCTGTGACAACTCCTTATCTCCACTGCAGGTAAAGATATAGGGGATGTTTTCCTGAAGCTAAGGAGAAGCAAGGGATGTGGAAGACAGTCCACTACAAAGCCACAGTGTCACACAAATTGGTAAAATAAATAAATATAAGCATTAAAAAAATCATCATTCTTTGTACATATAAGGACTCTAAGAAAAATCATTCAATAATTTTGTCCTTTAAAGGTCTCAGTAAATTAAAAGGGTATTCATTGCTTTGAAGATTGTTGTGTCCAAATCAGAGACAGGGTTTTGAGACTGAATGATGGAAAGATAAACGTGAGGAATTATTGTTGCAAGCCCTATTCAGACAGAGCATAAGAGAAGGAATTACAGACAGAAAAATAAAATCTCAGTCAATACAATTTTATGGAGGTTTATTGTTAGTGTTGTTCACTTAAAAAATAGCTGGTTTTGACTACTTAAAAGGCTCCACCTTAAAAAAAAAAGCTCCCAGATTTTAAAACGTAGGTTCTGAAGCCAGCCCTGTGGAGATGCGACTGCTGGCTTAGAGATATTCATATTTTCAGCTGCATGTAAATTTCTGTGTGTCATTAACATCTCTGAGCTCTGTAATTAGGTCTCTCCTGATCTGGTTATAGTTTCTGTACATTATGAGTATGTAAGCCTCTCCAGGGAAGCACAAGGCCAGCCTTACAGGGTTTCCCCTTTCTGTTCCACAATTTTGCTCTTATCTTTAGCAAGTACATCCTAGCAACTGCTTGCTTGGAGGTTACAGTGAGATCCCAGGGAAAGGCTATAAAGCATTATCAGTCTTTGCCAGCACAGGTCTCTAACACTACACCAAGGCTAGAGCACCTCCTTCCTTCATAGACTCTCTACTTTTCCCTACCTGGCACTCTTCATTTTAAATATATTCTCTTCGAATATTTTTTCACTCCCCAAATTGCTCTCTAGTTATAGTCATGATCTTATTTTTGCATTTTTTTTTAAATATGAGAAAAAGATATTCCTACAATGTGAAATGTGTATCTAAAACTCTAGCTGTGTTTGAAAGAATGTTCCTTCTGAATAAATAATATCTCAGGAAATTAAATATAACATATAAACCAAACTGTTTGTCTTTCTGTTCTACTTCTCACTGGGAAGCACCAGAGAGTTCAAGTACAAAGAGAAAAGTGATTTGTTAAAGGATGCTTGCATTTGGATTAGTTTGTTCTGAAAGCCCTGTCTTGTAGCATTATATCCAGGAAATGCTGTTCTAATATGAGGAAGTGCTCATTCCATGGGCCTCACTCTTTTTTGATTTTTTCTTGAATGGGGTTTCTGCTTAGGTATAACAAAACATTGGCTAATGAAGATAGAAAACCAATAAAGAGTAAAAAAAAAATAGGGAATAGCTTAGAATGAATTCTGTGTGTAATTACTTGCATTTTTACTAACTACTGTATAAACAGCGCTTTTAACAAGGCAAATTGGAAACGTGAAGACAAATCAGCTTAGGGATGGAGCTTCAATTTATTACACAATGATAACTGAAAACTTTGTTTCTGCTGCGTTGCAGTCAATTTCTACTGAGCTCCCACTCTGAATGTGTGATTAATCATATGAGCACTGGGGTTGCCAATAAATACCAAAACCTTAAAACTATAACAACTTGATCATTTTGTGCGGTCATTCCAAATAGCTAAACAACCAGAAACCGTCAATGTACACCAGGATCAATGCTCCGGGGTCTCTACATAAGATTGATTTCCCTCTCTGAGGATTTCATCTCTCTCATCAACAAAAACATTTTGTCCTCCCTAAATAATCCAATCGAATGCCATCCTCCTGTGGAACAGTGAGAGGTTTAAATTGTTTGGATTAATCTCTGCTTTGAGGTGGCCTGGAAAGTCTCTGTAACTTTGTCAAATACAGCCTGGAGGGAGAACTGCTGTGGTTTGAGATGTGCTAAAAATAAACAAATAATGAGAGTGTCTAAAAATCGTGTTGTGCTTTAAAAACAATATGTGTGTGAGAAAATATTTTTTAAAGCTCTTGCTTCTAATAGAGAACATAATAATATTGGTGTATTCCTCCTTGCTAAGGCCTGCCAGCTCCTCTCTGCTGGAGATGGGGAAGGAGAATGGGAGCTGTGAGAACAGATTGAGGGGCAGAAGCCCACAGAGATCTTCCCCAGAAGATGAGTGGAGCAGATCAGAGATGGGACTGAAGGAACCATCACCACCCACAGCCCTCTCCCTGCTCTGCAGAGTGAATGCACAGGTGAGGTTTAATGGAATTCACATCCTGATGTCTCCTTCAGAAGATAATTTGTCTCTGTGTCTCCTTCAGAAGATAATTTGCAGTCGAGAAAGACCAAGCAGAAATGTTTCAAAGGAACCTTTTCAACCAAAGGCAGGCAGCATGGAAAAGACCCCTGTAGCACGGATGTCTGCTCTCCATGGTTTCCTTGTCCACGGTGCAGACAGCCTTTCTGTGATCTGCATGGCACTGTTACTCGGATGAATGGAGATTTTGTGATCTTTATCCAACACGTTCCGGAGGGAAGATAGAGCACAGAGCCAGGTTCCTGATTAATTCTGTATTTGCTATAATTGGGGTGCAGCAAGACAATCAATTTGTACCCCCAACAAGTACTTATGATATTGCTTTGTTTCTTTATTTATACTTTAGGTGATTTTGGAAGTGTTGGCCAGCAGCTCTCCATGACTGGCACCCCAGAGCAGAGCAGGAGGGTCAAACTTTGCCCAAGCAGGTGACAGTGCATGTGGATTGGAGAATGCAGACTGCACACATGAGCCAGGTTAGGAAACAGGCATTCTTGGAATTCTGTGTAGAGATTTCCAGAACAGGGGTGGGTCTGTGTCATCCTTCGTAGACCTTCAGGGCCATGGTGTATAAATGTTGGTTTGAAGGAACCAAAATGATGGCCACAGAGGCCAAGCATGACTTGTTTCCATCTTGGACTGGTATTAGCTCAGAAATGTTAAAAGAAATGGGCTGAACGGGTCTCTCAAAGTGGAATTATTTTTAGTTAGGGTGTGGGTTAGGTTATCTTAGTCTCAAACACCAGAATGGTAAACTGGTTTTGAAGGAATTGAATATTTATTTAGAAACAGGCCAAGAACAGATTGCTCTGGAAATTCTAAATATTATCAGAGTATCTGTGGTTTGAGCTTTGCCATGTTCCAAATGTAAACTTTTTTTTACTCTTCTGTTGCAAAAGATTCCCCCTTGTAGAGCTGTAAAACAAATCTTACAAATGTCATTGTGCATACCAGTATACATTCAATTTGAAGACAAAAATATTTTCAGTAAGACGAAGCATACATTTCTCCTTTGTAAACATTTGAGAGGCAGAAAATGCTATGAAGGTAATGACTGAAGGAAGAAAATATCACTTCATTCCTTTGAAACCTAAAAATAAATTCAGAGGGACATGTCTACTACTATGAGGAGTACATATGGATTTCTTGCTGACATTAGTCTCCAAATTGAATGTCAGACTCACCAAGAGGGGGGAGAGAGGGGTGTACATGGGGGGAGGCCAGGAGACTAAATTTAGTAATAGAAGGGCAAGATGAAACGTCATGATTATCATCAGGAAATCCTCTGAACCATATTTGTACATTATCTTGGGGCAAATACAAGTGCCACACGTTTTAAAAAAAAGGCAAAAATACCACACCATGCTGTCGTGCCCTGGGGGCCCTCTCTGCTTAGCAAGAAGACGTTGCAGAGTGCGCATGCACACCAGAAATTTATGATTTCCTTGAAAGGCAGAGATAAGTGTTTTAAAGTCTCCCACACACAAAAGAATAAAATGAAGTATTAGTGATGAATGTTGGTAGGTGACAGTGTCTGAAAGTCCACTCATGGATTTTTTCAAGTAGATATAACGACTTACACAGGTAAATATGTAACACACTAAGATTCCATGCTTTACAAACAAAGGAATAAGTAAATAGCTCCTATCTATTTTGGTAGTATTTTAAAATTAAATCAGAGGGTAAGGAAGACTTTTGACTGGCACTCAGATAAATGTTCTCACCTGGATTCCACTGGAAAAATTTGGTTCAGAATGGCTAGAAAATGGCTATTAAATAGCTAGAATCATCTGCCAAACTGCCAGAGGGTGCTGGTAGCAAAACAACCTCACAGCTGTCATATCTCAGTCTTGAGCTTCTAACAGAGCAGTACAAGATAATAAGTATATTTTTTTTATACTTTAGAGAAAGTAAGCATCTGACATGCCTCAGAAAATGGCATAAATGTGAGCCTAAAGTTGGGCATTGGTTTTGTCATTTTACAGGACACAGATCAGGAGGGATCCCCTGTGTCAGGATCCTGCCCACCAAGCAAACCCACTTGCTGGCCATGCCCTGCCCACAGGGAGTGGAACAGAAGGACCCGCACTGCCAGGCTGCAGAAAAGTGTGAAGGAAAGTAAAACTTGACTGAGGCAGAAAGAAGTCTGTGAGAGTAACTTCATAGGTCGCTAAATTTCAAAGAAGCCATTCAATATAATTTGCAAAGTAACAAAGCTTAAATTAACATATGAGTAATTTTATATATCGGTCTATGTGAAAATAGTAATATTTAAATTTCTCTGTAAATAAATTTATGCATTCATTAGAAATTAACTAAGATCTAATCACACAAGAATTTGGGGAAATATCTGAAAATATTTTTTGTTAAAACTTAGAAAATGAAAAAAAAAATAGAAGAGGTGTCTCTGTACTACTTGGAAATTGACAAGAAAGACACTGAAAAATCATACTGACAGCACTGAAAAACCTAGAAACACTTATAAGCCACAATTTGAGACTACAAATTCTCAAGGAACCCATGAAAGAGATGGGTTTTTGCATGCACACCACATATGTGAGTGGTTAGAGGGTCAGGATCTAAGAACTAAGTGTTTGGCTTTATTTTTTAATAAATCATGTAAAAAAAAATATTTGAGGAAATAAATTTGCAGAATACGAGTTCAGGAATGCTAATTACTGAGAGTTCCTTTATGCACTCCAATGTGTTAAAAGATGAATATTCTGTGGTTTATTAAGTTTATGATCAGTCTCATCCAAAGAGAAACAACTATTGTGGAAAGGAAGAGAGAGAACACCAGCACTGAGCCTTTTATTTTGACTCCTTTAGGAGCCAAACCTGTCCTTGAAGTCATCCACAGAGC